>BSBN01001536.1:2442484-3053105 GCA_027924645.1 Cunninghamia lanceolata
AAGTCTTTAGACTGCATATGGAGCAACAAACATGCCACACAAAACAAGCACGCCAAACACACACACTTGAAGACATGGAGAAAACACGGTAGACAAGCGATGGAGTGTACCTATTTATAGGTCCAACACCATCTCAGGCACATTACAGGCACACACTGACGATTGTGCTTCTCCACAACAATCACCGAAAACACGCTTAAGGGTTGATTTAGTCATAGAATCGCTCCCTGCCTCTGTAGAGGACTTTTGAAAATGATAGGATGATGTAATCTTCTTTGAGAAATACACCATCCCTGCCTCTGTAGAGGGCTTAGGATAAAAAGGATATACGTGATATCCTGCCTCTGTAGAGGGCTTACATGATTGATTGATTGATTGCAAACAAACTTAGGATGCAAGATGCACTCATCGAGCAAGTCTTTAGACTGCACCTGAGGACAAGCACATAGCTAACATCTACAATAGACAGCTTACCTTATATATGCCTCCACCTTAAGGTGGTTGATATCAGTTATCGATATCAAGCACATTAAGGTAGGAAGAAAACACACAAGGGAACATTGACTTTCGCAAAGCCCATGCACCCCAGAGGTGACATGTACTTTACGATTGCCAAATGTTCCCACAAACACATCCCTACAAGAAACATGTTAGTGTCTACAAAATCATGATAAACAACAACATCAATGCATATGATTAAACACACAAAGAGCCAAGGTTATACAATGAATTTGGAGTTCAAGGATAACCATAGGACTATATCACAAAGCACTCTGAATCAAGTACCGTTGAGGCTAGATTCAAAGACAAACAAAGGTGCATAGAGCAGCAGTATTGTTAAGGTTTGTAAATGCGACAGAAACATCATGAAATTTACTACGCGGAAAGCATGAATGCTTCCACTAGCCAAGCATCAGATAAGATATACAACCCCATCGTCATATTAGGAACTAAGTCCATTTTTTTATTTCTCTCGAAAGGGACACTAGGTCTGCATCAGTATAAATGTTTGTCATCATCCGCCCGCTAGGTGGAAACACTAGAGGAAGGGAAACAATAAATAAGAGAGGAGAAACAAGTGTCTTAGGGACAGTCACATAGGAGGGTGCCCCCAAGTCACCAACCACGATGCTATGTTCATAAGATACAACACTCAACAATGAAATCAAAGAGAAGCAATATAGAAGAATGATGATGCAAATAGAGGAAGGTCACAATAGAGGCAGTCTCCTCATATCTCGGACCTTACAAGAGAATCAAGGGTCATCCCAGGAGGCCTAAACAAAACATAACACATCACGGGGAAAGCACATCATGAGAGAGATAAAGGGGTTAGAGATACTTACATGTAGGATCTTCCAATCTAACCTTTGTCAACAATTAAATCAATGCCATTTTTCCATGGGTTAGGTGAATTCTTAACTTCTTCTATTAGACCAATTATTGCATCATAGTTCATATAGTCATCTTCAACTTCATAAGGGTTATTAAGAGAGTTTTCATGCTCATCATTCTCAATGTATTGTGTTAAGTCTTCTGCTACCCGAGGGTATATATCCATGAGAGATGTGTCATATCAAGGCATGAAATTAATTAGCATGATATGTGTTATTCCTTGAACAACATCAATACCCTCTTGTCCTTCTTTTATCAATTTCTTATGTTGTGAATCACAGGTATAGCTTCTTCATCTATCCTCTCGGTTTGCACATATTCTTGGAATTCAGCTAGGTCTTTATCAAGTTTATCTATTTGGTCATATGTTATCACATCAATAGGGACCTAAACATCATGAATTATTTGTTCTTCTATTGTAGGAGGCATGATGTATTTCAAAACGTGTGTTCCTTCTATTGTGTCATTGATTTCATCATTTTGGACCAACATACCCTCATGGGAAGAAGCATTTTTGAAAGAATGATTAGAAGACAAGTTCATGTCATCATCACATGGAGTAGGTGTTGGATGCATGGGAGAAGTGCTATAACCATCATCTTTTTCATTTCTGCTCATGGAGAAGAACTTAGTTAAGCTTTCTAATGTCGTAGGATGTTCACTCATGAGGGTTAAAAATTGGTCAAAATCAAGATCTTTAATAAATGCATACAAAGATATCATTGAAAAATGACATGAAGGTGCCATTTCAATGTTTTCAATGTAAAATTAGATTTTTGAAAAGCTTTTCTGACCCTATGCAAAAGTCAAGTGCAAGACTATATGCAAAAAGTGACCTAAATGCTTGATTTTTCAATACGTTTGCAATGCCAATGAATGAAACAAAGGATGTTGTAAGGATTTTGATCAAGGGAAGCAATCTATATATACTATATCAGTCCAAAACAACAATAATATCCTTCTCAACATGCTCTTGATGTGATTTTAAGTTAATGCCAAGTCGAAATATAGTGAAAATATGTCAAAATAGGCACTTTTTTCACCAAATTTCAATGTAAAAGATCATAACAAAGGGTGTTGTGAGGAAAATGATGATGGAAAGCAAATAATATTAGTAATAACAGCTAATTGTTGCAAAAATACCCAACACAACACACTTTTAGTACCACTTAAGGTAAAACCCTAGTGAAAATATAGCAAAATATGCAATTTTTCACGGTTTTTCAATTCCAAGACCTAGCAAAGGAGGTGTTGTAATGAATTTTAGGATATACAAAAAATACTATTAATAATATCAGTCACCTCAATCCATAAAATTTTTCACAACATGCTTGGAGTGCAAACTAGATCAAACCCTAGGGCAAAAATAGCTAAAATGTGTAGTTTTTCACCGAATTTTCACTACAAGAGCCAGTTAAAAGGGTGTTGTGAAGCTTTTTATGAGGGGAAGAAAATTATTACCCTAATAAAAACAAATTAGTGCAAAATTCCTTTCACAACACACCTATGGTGCAAGTTTATAGAGTCGATAAGGCTAAATTTAGTGAAAATCATTATTTTTGAAGCCCTAGGTTTGAGATCTTGGGACAAAATACTGTGTGAATGTTTTGAAGTCTGTTTTATGATTAAAATGACTTAATCTCAGATCTAAAAATGATTTTCAAGCTTGAACATGCAAAATGCCCATGCAAATCTAATGAAAATGCATCAAAATTGCTAGTTTTTGTTGAAATTTTCTATGCAAAATTGCAAATATTTTAAATCTAAATGCAAATTTATACTAAAATGAAAGACTATAGCCAAATGCAAATTTGAATGAGCTTCTAAAATTAGTAGAAAAATCTGAGAAAATATTTTGCCTACAAACCCTAGATTTTGGAATTACTAGGTTATATGAAAATTGTCAAAATTTCTACAAAAACCTAGCAAATTAATAATGACAATGCAAAGTAAATTTCTGATTTTTTGGATTTTTCTGTATTTTATATTAGATCTAATGCAAAAATCATGAATTAAGAAAATTTAGAGAGAATTGATGCAATTTAGTAAGCCAAACAATGCAATTTTTTTGAGTTTTTCCAATTTTTCCAATTTTTCAATTTTTTTGAATTTTTCTCAATGTAATAAAATGAATGACTATATGAATGAATGAATGAAATCCAAATCTGAAGACAAACACTCAGCAAGTTGCAATTTAAGTCCAAAAACATGGTTTCACCAAAATGTTTAGGGGAAACTTAGATATTTTGTTAATGTTTTAGTGTTTGGATGTTGAAATCCTCCTTTCCACCTTACATTCAAGGATCTAGGGTTGAGTGGTGAGAACTATCATACCTTAGGTCACTTGTAGATGTAGGGAAACTTATCTTAGGCAATTTAATTATTAATTTTCCTTCTCTTATGCCCAATTAACCATTAAAACCCTAATTATGCAAATACGACAACAAATTGATGAATGACAAAAAAAGCTCTTGCAGACAAGAGTAAAATACCAAATTACAGATTACTTATTTTCAAGGTTCTGAAGCAGAACAGTCAGGGACACTAGAATGGGTGCCCAAGTCCAAGGTGTAGGTTTCTTCATGGGATCCGGAGCTCCTTTCGACACTAATCATCCATGTAACTTCTATTTTCTAAAACTCAGATGCAGAGGACACTAGAGTGAGCACCCAAGTCCTGGAAGTGCTCCTGTGTCCTTTTCTTCAGATCCCAAATCCTTGATGTCTTCCAATCCTTCTTACAACTCCACTTTTCCCAACTACGACACCTATAACCTGCAATCACAAGACTTGGTTTGGGGGTTGTGGTGTTTAGAGGCTTGCCTTAGTCAAGCCCCAGATGACACTTAAGTCTCTGAACACCATTGTTAGATAAACAGTATGTGTCCTTGTGAGGCAGAGGAAAAACCAAAGGAACCAATGATGAAAACACAATATTATGTCACCTTGTAGTGAAGCTCTCATGGGAGGAAGATGCTCTTCATTCCATGAGGAAATTGATGCTCAAATTTGTAGATATCAACACACAAAACACAAAAGTCTGCTCTTGCAACATAATAGAAAGCCTTGAATCACCTTGAGAATGCCTAAAGTTCACAATGATCATCTAGTTGAAATCTAGTTTACAAATGAATGCCTAAGCATGCTTATATATATGCAACTACAAGCACTCTTGCCAAGATTTTAAAAATCAAAACTTACCATGTTGGCAAAAGGATCAAATAACGGTCATAAACCAACACTCAAAAATTAGGGCTACCCCAAAATAGGGTAGGACTAGGGTACAGGTGCCCAAGTCCTCCTCCCCTATTTTGGGTAGGGTACAACTCAAGGGGCCCACCTAGGTCCAATTTGCCATGGAAACTAGGTCTCATTCCATCAGGATGCCAAAATATGAACTAAGATGTCCTAAATGCATACTAAAGACCCAAGAGCTAAACCTTATGAGGGAAAAGCCCCCAAGGGGACATTTTCTAACGTTACAGATACAATTCTGTCTAGGGAGTTCACAGATACTTGGAAAGTTGGACAAGTATATATTAGAGGGATCACTTTCAAAGTCTCTGAGGAGTTGATTTCTAAAGCCACGGGGCTTAAACTGGATGGGGCTTGTATTGCCAAAAGAGTTAAGGGGAATTACAAAGAGGATATGCTGAAATTCCTACTAGAGGATGAGACTGTCAGTAGGTTGCAAAATGGCTTTAACAGAGAAGACCTACCTGGCATTTGGAGTGATGTAGTAGAGGTGCTCATGAGATATGTCACGTTGGAAGGTAGGAACAAAAGATTCCACACTTATCTATTTCCTCTGTTGAATCATTTAAGCCATAGTATTAGAATCAATTTCCCTTTCTGGCTATACATTTCCCTTGAAGATTCGGTGCAGAAAGTCTTGCTAGGTGAAAAAACTCTTCCCCTGCACCAAAGCCTAAATTGCACTCTGTATAAATTCGAGTTGGCTTAAACCCCTGCCCTAGGGTTTAGACCAAGGATTTATAACCCTTATCTTATCAAAAACTTTCTTGACACCCTTGGAAAGTACAATGAGGACAATACCCCTGTCAGTGGTGAGGGATCTCAAAGGAGAAACAAATATTTCAATGAGGGTTCTCAAGGTGAGGGTTCTCAAGGTAAGGAAAATCTAAACAAGGATCCTCAGGTCAGGAAGTTGGCTAGGAAGGGGAAGGGGAAAGAGAGAGAGGGTTCCTCTACTCATTTGGGTGAACCCACCCACACTATGACCAACAGGGAAGCCACCAAGGCTCATAAGGATAACCCCTCCCAAACTGTTACAGTGAAAATGGGAAAAATGATTCTTCACAACATGAACATTCCCCAATCTGCCCACTCTACTAATCCGGAAGTGGAAGAGCAAGTCAGTAAACCCCAGTGCAGGAGCCAAAAGGGGTCTATTGGGGAGGGATCCTCCAAACACTACTGGTGTCAAGAATGATCATCCTACCAGCAAAAAAAGGAAGGGCAACATAGAAGAAAGTTCTGAGGATGAAGTCATTATTCTTGATACTGAAATTGATACCGTGCTTGTTGAGAAAGAAGATAACAACAAAGGAAGTCTGAGGAGTCCTATTCAAATGGACAAGGGTAAAAGCATTCTCAAAGGCTCTAAACATACTAACCCTGTCAACATGGATGACTCCCCTCATAAGAGGGAGAAGATGTCTATGGATAAAACCCAGGAGGATCAGAAAGATGAATGTAACCAATGCATCAAACTTACAGATAGAGTGGCCACTCTATATCAGGCTATGGACTTTCAAAATTAGGTGCTTAAGTGGCAACTCGCTCAGCTCCATCATGCAAAGAAGAAAATTCAGCAGCTCGAAGCCATTACCCAGTTGGATACTGAGGAGTGGCCTAAAGAAAGTAACAATGAGCTGTCGGAGCAGGTTGAAAAGATGGCTACCAAGTTTGATAAATGGGAAAGGATGGAGGAGGAAATAGGGTAGATAAAAGTGACTCAGGATAACCTAGATAGGAAAGTTTCTAAACTAGTCAACTATAGTAGAGAGACGGTTAAAAACTCAACCAATACTCTTTATGTGTTGAAAGAGGATCTAGAAAGAAGGAAAACTGTGACTGAGGGGTCTGTGAGTAAGGAGAAGCTTCAAGACTAGAAATAGGGGAAGGTGGTGCAGGCCAAGGATAGTAGCAGCAAGGGTAAAAGGGTGACTTTTCAGAGCAAGACACTGAGAGCGAGGCGAAAGGCAAGCAGATGATCCAGGCTCGGCAGCATCGTGACAAGGAGGAGAACTCTTTCTTAGAGAAGCTAGAGTTTTTTAGCATAGAAGGGCAGGCTATAATCAGCCTTAAGACCATGACCAAGCAGTAGGCTGGTCAATTGCTGGTTCTTCTTGGTTTGGCTGGCCCTGCTGGCCCGTCCGTCTTTTTTGTTGTTTTATTGTGTTTCTCTTGTTTTACTTCTTGTAAAACTTGTCTCTTTTGCCTTTTTGGCCTCTGTATATGGGTTTGGGCCCTTCCCGGTTACTTTTATCAAAACATACCTAATCCGCATATACTGATCTTTTACTATATATGCATACCATCCCAAACACTATCACTTACTTTGTATAATGTATACTATTCATACTTAGTCATTTCTACTTCCAAAGTAAAGTCTCTTTATCATGTCGATGGAGTCTCTTTCCTTTTTTTTCCATCAATGACAACATTCAATCATCAGAACAGTGTCTCTTGCCAACAGGAATTTCATGGTCCCGCCAAAGGTACTTTCCTAACATGTGGTAGTTTATCATTTGTTGTGAATATTCTGATGATGACATCAAGGGGGGTTCCATCCGCTGACGCTACGTGTCAAGATCTTGTTGTGTTGTGAATAGAATTATTAATTTATTGTGGAAGAAAAAATAAATCTAACATGAATATTTGTTTAAAAGAAAAGCATATGTGTTCCTTATGAATTATGAAATTTATAATTGGCAACGTAATATTTGAGTTGTTTTGAATCAACAGATTCAACACTAGAATGAAATGTGTATAAGCAAAAAGTATATTTATAGATAAATATGCTAACCAAGTAAAACTAATTTTAAATTTTAAATCGTGACTATAACCCTAACCGTACATGGAATTGTAACCCTAACCATAATTCGGTACATAAATAAAACATTAAATGTAATGCTAATGAGATTTATAAAGTATAAACATAACCATAACCCTGATTAGATTAAAATCTTATTCTAAACCTAATTTAAGTGACTGTAAAAGTTATAAGTTATCATAAATAATTAAAACCACTAGTAAGATTTATCATGAGAGATGTAATAAATCCTTGATTGTATTAATTCTCAATAGTAACTTACAAAAAACACAAATGGAGATAAGATGCATAAAAAGTTTGCATTCTGTCATTTAATTCAATTGGCGAGAATGCATCATACCAAAGTATTCACAGACCAAACTCTCATATAATCTATTGATCCTAAACATAGACTACAAACATAAAATTATAGATGGTGATTACATCGCATACTTCTACACCCATGCATTATATTCCTCCTTTGTCAGCCAGTTGTACTTCAAAATTTTATCAACTCTTTGCATATAAGTCATGTACCTAGGGTCTAATGATATTTTAGTTTCTTTTATGAAACTACTCAAGCTGGATTGTAAATGCAGTAGCCTATCCATTTCAGCATTACATTACACATGATCAATCTTGCTCCTAGCGATGATTGATTTCATGGAGACAAGAACTATGCTTCCAAATTCTACTTTCCAATCTGACAGACTTTTCACTGCCATTATTAGTACAAACTGGTGACAAAGACTATTAATTCTATCCTTCAGCATTATATCAAGTTGGTCATGAAAAGCAGAGACTTCATTCAAAATTCCTATGACTTCATGTGTGTTGATCACTCCATCTGGAACATCATAACCTATGATGGCACTATTATAAATATGATTCATCACCTGCACATGGGGAATCCAAGTACCTAGAATATCCCTTAATTCTGACTCATTCACGGTGTGGCTTTAAATTGCCTTTTTCAAATTACATAGACAAACCCATGCATCATCTACTTTATTCAACACTTTACTCATTTGATGATCCAAGAAGTTTTTAATTAGAGCTACCTATTTGCTTTTGTGCTCTTCTTTGAGTTTGTCAATCAGACTGTTGTTCATTCTCAAATTCTCTTGTAATTTAGTAACAACCATAGAATCTCCTTCATATCCTGATAAACTCTTTGAACTAGACACAAAAGGTGCTAATAAGACTTCAATTCAACTAGAAGGAACAAGTGATTTGAGCTTGTTGTACTCAGGTAATAGCTTCACATAATCCTCCCTCTATTTGTCTAGTTCTGCTTGTAGCTTCCTTGCTCCAGCTTCACTAAATTTTGTTGTGGCTACCACCAACGATGCATCCTGAGGGGCAGTGGTGTCAGTTAATATTCTCACAATTAACTGGCCTGTGAGCTTATTTATATCCCTTTCCACTTGTCATTTATTATCACATGGAACCATATCCCAAGTTGCCAAAGTCTCATGACTGGCACTAAAACATGATCCAAATAATTCTTCTGCTTGCTCATGTGTCAATACTTCATCATCAAATTTATCTTCCCTTCTAATAGTATCCATAGCAATAGCAGATGAGATATCCCATCCTAGAAAGAGAAAAAAGCCACTTTCCTTTACTAACATTATTCCTTCCTCAGGGGTAATGCTACTAACATCCATGTCAACTTCCTTCAAAACCCTCTGAGCAATTGCCACCTTATCCTCATTTTTAGCTTTACCCTATTCCTCATTCAACTTCTTCAGGTACATCTCAAACTTCCTCTGCACAAGTAAAGCTATGAATTCCTTTGATTTAATGAATTCATCATTAGATAGAAATTCCTTCCAAGACAATGCCCTAACATATTTTACAGTTGCATTGCTTTCTTGCAGGCTCAATAAAGTTCTTGATGGGGGAGGCAACCATATTTCATTCCTAGGAGGGGACCTTAACACCTATTGCACCTCATCCAAGTCAATTTGGTTTTCCTCAACCTCCTCTGTCAAGGAGTAGTCAACTAAAGGTTTATTTTCAATAGTTGGTTCAGGGGGAGGAAGTGAACTCCATGCCTCTCCTGCAACCTCCTCAACCATAGGTTGAGCAGGTTCTTCAATATTTTCCTCAGGAAGCTACTGCTTCTTAGGAGACTGTGGCTTCCTTTTGGCTACAAACTTTAATTCCTCAGCATGTTCCAACATCATTTGCATCCTAAGAATAGGATTAGCAATCTCACTAAAGGCACTATTATATGCAGGGTTCTTCAACTTCCTCTGCCTTTCTCCAAAGAGAATGGGACCCCAAGTTTCTCTTCTCAATTTCATCTCTGCCTCTGAAACACAATTTCTAAGCAAATCCTCCTGCTCATTGAAACAATACTTGAACCCTAATTTGTGTTTCTATCTTCTTAACCTGACAATAAAGTGCTCAGGGTCATAATTCCTATGCTCTATTATGGGCAATCTATATTGTTGCAATTTTGCCAAGCAAGCCTCCAAACCTTCTTTAGTACTGATAAAGAAACCAGGGAACTTAATTGTTGAAGGAAAGTCCCCTTATTCCTATGTCTCAAGTGAAACTTATCATATTCATCCAACTACCACATAATCTCCAAAAAAGCAACCCTATGTTGTCACCCAGATTTGCACCCTTGCTAAGCTTTAAAAAAACTTGGCAATCTGGAGAAACATGGGAAGATCTCGAAGTGTGGGACCTTACGAACTGAGATCAAACCTCTGGAGTAGGTCAGTTTCCTACCTCTAAGCCTAATGCTTAGAGGAAAATATCTAAACCTAGTGCTAATGCTTGCAGGGGAAAAGGGTTAGAAGGAAACTGAAATGAAAGGGGATGATACACCAGATTTAAATGTGTTTGGCTGCAACTAAATCGACACAGTAATAATCTCACAATTGGAAAGACTTACACATACTCATATTGATTCTAACAGAGGTCAAGATAGAATAATGGAGGAATGAAAGGGACCGTTTTGTCCACAATACACAGCCTACACTAATCCAAAGAACAGACACAGTGCTAAAATAATAAAAGAGAGGCAAAATGCCAATTTATATTGATTATAGAGGCCAAGTAGCCATTACAAAATAGCCCAGAAGAAAAACCAACAACAATACATCTGTTTCCCATGTATATATATCATTTTACATTTTTTGACCTCAGTCGGTTACAAGCAATTTGCCCATGGGCTCTGTTAGAAAAAATATCTACGTCTGAAGAGATGTCCACCTGCAAGAAGTTATGGCATAAAATATCTGGAACAGGGCAGGTGGAAGATATTTTGAATCTTCAATGTGAGCTGCTAAATCATTGACCTGCACCCATAAATGCCATAAATACCTACATCTGCATATGCCAAATTGGTCGCTGAAACGTCCAGTCGATCGAACCTACAGACTTGCACCAAATTTTGAAAGTGAAGATATCCTCCATAAATCCTGCCAGATGAAAGAGGAGGCAAAAACAAGCATATTTGCCTTTTGAAGCATGTTGAAATTCACCAGAATGAGGGAGAGATGGGTGGTCAAAGTTATGGTCAACTGCATCTTACATCTGCATAACACTCTACATATCCGCACTTGTATATGCTTGTATCTTGCAATTGTATATACAATTGCACCTGCACTTTTATGCTGTTAGGTTCGCCTTATGTATTTATGCAACCTCCCTCCTTTTGCATATTCAAATCGCCTTGCATCTGCCAACATACAATTGCGGGTCTTTACCTTTTGAATCAGCCCTGACATGTGTCATCACTCCATTGGTCACTGAGTTGAGCCTGAGACCCATCGCTGGACATTGCATCCTCCTTATCGATCGTCGGAAAGACCACAGACTAAGCCGTCGATGCATTAAGTCTCACCAAAATCCTTTGTATGTAACCTTTTGTATATCGATTGTATATGAGATACAATCGCATATACATACAATGCAGAACTCAGGAGATTATCAACTATATTAGAACTTTAGAACAGGTCCGGCCCTTGTATCTTTTCTTCTTTACATATTGGCATATACAATGCACTTCAACATACAAACTGTGGACCCCACCGCTAAGTTTGCCAAATTTGATTTCCTAGTCGGGTCCGCGTTGTATATCACCGTTGTATCTAACCTTTGTATATCGCATATACAATGCGAAATATAAACAAAAATTGCATACAAACCTATACATACAAACATGCATCTGAACTTGTATCTACCCTTTGTATGTGACCTTGCATCTGCACCTTGTATATTGTCTACATACAATGCGAACATTCAAACAAAAGATGCATACAATCACTTGTGCCTTTATAAATCAAAATGCATATCTTTTTGGGTCTGGGGTTGTATCTCAGAAATGCATATGCCATTGTATATGCGATTGTATGTGCAAAGATACAGTCACATATACATACAATTGGTGGACCCCACCGCTGAGTTCCCAATATGCAAAGTCTCGCTGAAGACACTTGTATCTTTGCATTACATATGCCTTTGTATGTTTGCCTTGTATGCTTCATTGGCCATCGGAGAGACTGCGAGTTGAGCCGCCGATAAGCATGTCATGCCAAAAATCCTTTGTATGTCTGCCTCTTGTATATTGCCTTATGTATCTTGTTGATGTACATTCACCTTTGTATATGACCCTTGTATATACAAACATAAAATGGCGAATGTATATGTGAATATACATTTGAAGATGCATACACAACTACTAAGCATGAAACTGAGAAACTCTGCGATGGAAAATACTTGAAGCTAAAAGATTTCTGGGTTTTTCTAGGTTTTTGGAAAAGATTCTTCAAGTGATATTTTGGGATTTTTGGCAAGGCAAAGCATGAGTAATTGAAGGATTTAAGCTTTTCCTCTTTCTATTTAGGCTTTCTCTGATCGGATTTCTTTGATAGAAAGAGGGAAACAGAATATTTTGGGGCTAGGCAAAATATGACAACACCCTATTTGGCACTTTCTTGGGCAATAAGCGGGGTTTGACATTTGCCCCATAAACCCTGATTATGGTTACATTATTGTAAAGGAAACAATCACCCCAATTGTGATCCCTCACACCATCTGGTTTTCTCTCAAAAGGCCTTAGCAAGTCCATTATCTCCTTGGAGAGTCTAGGCCTCTCCTATCCTAATAGTCCCAACACCCTTTGTGCAAAATGCTCCTCAAACACCAGGTAATTTGTATTGCTACAAAATGAGTCCCATAAGTGAACTTTGCCCTGAATTGGCATAGGCTCTTCATCCTTGGTCTGATGTTGGATCTACAATTCACTACCCCAGAATCTTCTCCCACAGTGCAATAAAATATGGCATAACAAGGAATACCTAGAAAAGGTGGGTGCATTATCTACCTATTTGCATCCTACCAAATCCTTATGGATTTGTTTAACCATAAATGTAGCATAATCAAACTTTCTATACTAGTATTTATCTTGTATATCAACAATCATGACCAATAAATGATTTGGTATCAGGGGATTATAATCAATCCCAAAAACTTGACAGAAGGAAAAGTAAGTCTTCACAAAGTAGTCTTCAAACATGTCAATGCTGAAAGGTTTTGTTTCATGGTTAGATATTTTTAAATGCTTACCCATGCTTCATGCTTCTTGTCCTATGAAGAGGTAACTTGTATGTTCTGTAAGCCTGCATGTTTCTATTGTATTCCTTCTTTAGCTCCTCAACATCAATTCTCTGTTTAGATGGAAAAGTTGCTCACCCTTATAATTTGATAGCACCTGACTGTTTGAATTGTAACATTGGCTAATTTCTTGAATGAGGTCCACATTTACAAATACATTGGGGACAACTAATTTCCCTAAGTCCAATTCCCAAATGTGTGAAATGGGTTTTTCCAGGGCATGGTAGTTGTATCCAAAATCAAATAGCTCCCACCCTCCTATTGGTAGAATTGCATCCTTAATGTAGTGTTGATAATCTTAAAACCTATCTGTCGATTCCCTAGTACTTGGGCATGTTTATATTTTTAGAAGATCCCAGGAGCTATAAGCTTATAAGGTCTTGGGGTAAATCCCTCTTGATTTTACCCTCACGATTGGACCTCTGACTCATGATTATAGGAAAAAGGATAGGCTACAAGGAAAAAAGGGGGGTGAGGGCTTGATAGCTCTAATAACTTGGGAGGGGCTTTACAAATTACAATACTACCACAAAACCACAAAAATTTAACATTTAATGCAGGTAATAGACAACCCTATTAATCAACATACCAGTTTATCAGTCAAAACTTTGAAGTTGCAATCACCAGCTACTCTGTCAAAACTTGCTTCAACTCATAGAAGTCTTCAATAAGCTCAGAATTGTAATGTGCATAATGGACTTCAAAATGGAGGATGAAATCTATTTATTTCTTGTCATTGCCTCATTAATTACTCAATTAAACACAACCTGGAAGCCTATGTTTACATTCCGCGAACGATCACTTCTTTTGAATATCAACTATTCTATCAAGCCCGGGCCTTGGTCCTTGAATCAATGGTCATCGCATGCCAAGGCCATATCGCAACCTCGAATGAAGGACCAACACTTTAATGCTATGCGATGCACTAGACTATTAGATATTTATTAGTTGAGCACCTTAAAACACCACCATCGATCTTACTTCCTTGGAATGGACAAGTCTCACCATATCGCATCGTCGCAACCTCAACACTTGCTACTATTTGGAAGCATCCACGATGCACTCACCATTAGATCGCTCTTGGTATAACAAATTAAAACACCACCGTTGATTTTACTATTATTATATGAGTCATTAAAGTGGCCTGACTTCATATAAAGGGAGCTTCAAACTTCATATAAAGTGGGCCTGACTTCATATAAAGGGAGCTTCAGACTTCAGTGCGATGTTTCATCGTTTGATGAATGTTTTGATGGATGGTTGTAGTTGAATTCTAAAACAAAAAGTCTGAAGCGCTAGACTTGAGAACTCAAACCTTTGGAATCAATCTAGAGATGTTAGATTTACAAAGATCAACAGTTCAAATTATACAATAGTTTTCAATTCCACCACTCGACATACGTGTTGTATTAAATTATTAATTTAGGCTATAGACTTGCAGGCCATCCTTAAATTTCATTTGAGGTGGGAGTACAAACTTGTACTGAAGAATAAAATAGAATATAATAAATTTAAAAAAATTAACCTAAACAAGAATAGAATAAAATTTATAAGAAGAGAATGTAACACGTTTCACTCACTTTACTTCACAGTTGGCACTTAGCAATTGTTTGAGAATAAGAAGAAAATTAAGAAGTTAAAAACCTAAATCATAGTATTACATAGAGGCAATTGAAATTGCAACTGCTAAGTGAGATTATGGAAGCGAGAGCCTAGAGGGTCAGGGAGATTGCAGTGCACCAGAAAGAGTAATCTTTTCAAATTTTGGGTGTGTCATTTGAAATATAAAAATCCTACATTTCTTCAAATTCAAATTAATTTATAAGCCTTCGGTTTAAAATTTTTAAATCTTGGGGTTTAGGGTTGAGAGTTTACAAGCATGTCTACCACCACTACCACACCACTGATTGGGAAAGGCAAAGCAATGCACCAAATAAACTACGTTAGACTACTTAAAACCCCAAGTTTCACTAATGAATACCATGATATTTATGATCCTGAACTCTCTAGTAGGCTTATCTCAAAACTTGGATTTTCATGTGAAAATAATCCTAGAAAGCAAATGCAAGCTAACCTAGAAAATCGATTACCAATTAATAGTGTCACTACATCGCAGGTGGTTGGATTGGGACGCCTGATGCTCCATGAGGTTTTCCCTTACCCAAAACTTATCATGGTTTGTGTCCAGAATTATGATGAAAAAAGAAAAGTAATTGTTAATAAAGATACTCAGAATGAAATGTTAACCATTACTGCAGCAGAAATTAGCAAACTATTGGGGTTTGCAGCCAAAGATTTTGGAAACGTCCATATTGACCTAGAAAAGTTAGCTAGTGATTATGAAGCAGTCCCTCAAAATTCCAAAGATTCATATCTTAGAAATATAACAATAGATGGTTCCATACCCAAAGATAATGAGAAGTCTCCTTATCAAATTAAATTTTTTAAACCATGGGTTTAGGATATTAATTCCATGCTAGCATTTTGCCTTGGATTGGATAGTAACAGTAAAGTGGATGCAAGCCTCTTTGAAATGGTATACAATATCCATTATGTTTTTCCCTCTGTTAAATATGGATTTGTAGAGCACATTGTAGAATCTATGCAGAAATAATTTTTAATGGTTAAAGGAGGTTCCACTTCCAGTTCCAACACTAAGACCTTTAGGTTCACAACCTACTTGTGCCATTTATTTCTAGTGTAGTTTAGTGGAATATTTGTGGCCAACAAGCTTCAAATTTAGCCCTTTGTAAATGATGGGGTGAAATGAGCGCTTCCAATACATGGTTGGACCCATAAGATAAGGATGCATGATTCTCAAAGGAACTACAATCATTTTGTGGACTACTTTTTGGCTCCACTATATTATGCAATTACAAGTACTCCAATGCCTAGATTGTCTGAGTCTTGTACAAATTCTATTCAACTGGGAATAGAAATACAATTAGTTGACTAGTAGTTCATGGAAGAATATACTGTGCTCCAATTTTATGGATCAAGAGTAGAGCCCCACAAACTTCCAATATATGTGACAGAGAGGGTTTTTGCATTGGAAAACATACATCAAATGGATAGTACAGATCAATTGTACTTTGTTAGTCAGCAAAAGAAGAGCATATTTCCTTCCTTACCTTTTTCATGTGGAGGGTTCACATTCAAGAGAAAAGCATTCACTGTGGCAAACCAAATTTTACAAATTTTTAAATTTGATGTTGACTCTCACTAGTAGTATGACCCATGTGGTGTGATTAAAGCAAGGCTTCTAGCCAATAAGAATGCTAGAAGTAGAATTCAACATCAAAGTAAATCCTTGCTAGAAATATTGAAAAACAAAAATTCTTGGGATGAGGTGAAAAAAGTAATGGAGGGAACTATTATTGAGAAAGGTATTTCTTTTGAACAATTATCAGAAGAAATAATGGCATTGTAGCCACAGAGAGTAGAACAGTTGTCAATCAAGAGTTACAACAATTTTTATTAAAGAGCTGATCAACCATCTAGTTTAAAAAGAATGTTAGAGTCTCTCAAAATAGCTTATATAGAGGACATGTGGACACAACAAAAATAAATGCCTTTTATTCTATGAGGAAGGATCTAGGTGATCCAAAAACTACTACAAATTTTGAGGAGATCCCAGAAGATGAAGAGTTTAGCAAATTGTGGAATATAGAGCATCCCCCTAAAGTACCTAATCATGAATCTAATGATGATACTGATAGGAAAAATCAACCCTTGGATCCCACTAAAGTCTATGCATACAAAACTGGTTTAAGTGATACTATAAAAGATACATATACTTCAGGGGCAGCCATAATTGAAAAATTAAGTTATATGAAGGTGTTGATTTGGGGACTAATGAACAAGGTAGCCCTTGGGTGGTAACATAGGTAGACACTAGAAAACCTCATGATTTTCGAGGCATCAGAGCTTCAGTTGATTACAAAGCCCAAAGGCACACAAGGACAAATAGTACAATTGAATTTTTTATAGCTTCAAATGAAAATCCTAATAGTTTGAGTCAAATACAATCACAAGTACAACTAGTACCACAAGGTTTTTCAGAACTTCAAGATACTCATTTGATTAGTAAAGGAGATGGTTTAGAATCTAGTGCTACTGGTGGCAATTGTACAGGTAGTAATGGTCATCAAATGCTACAACAACAAAATACTCAGAAGAGGCCACTAGTATAAGATACTATACAGAACCTCAGTGAACAAGGCATTGTGAAGAGGCAAAAGATTATGATATGTCCAAGTCCAGCTTCCTCCATTTCCACCTCAATGGAATTATTTCTAGAAGGCACAACTCCTGTTGTTAGTGTGACTGGGATAGGAATGGCTAATCGTCAGCCTCAAAAAATTACTCCTTCACCATTCAAGCATGCAATTGTGTTAGCAATCCTAGGTTTTGATTACAAAGTTGAGTTTAACAAGAAAGTAGAAAAATCTAAAAGGCACAAGAAGCAAGTTCTAGAGAGTACATCTATTGTAACTTCTGAGCCTGCAAGAACCAGGGTATTACCTACATATGACTTAGATACAAAAACCATGGAGTACATGTTTGTTATACCTAAATTTCACAATAAACTAGAGAATCAGATGCAACGCTCTGACTATGAGGTGAGCTTTGTCCAAATGGATTTTCTGGAATGAAAAATGCTAACAAAATTAATGTATCAAAAATGAACAACAATGTGGTGTACACATCATTGCTAAAACGAGAGAGAGAGAGAGAGACAAAAATAGGTTGCAGAATCAAATAGAAAAGTTACAAGCAGACCTAGCAAATGAGAAAGCAAAGAAAACCAATAGATAACAAGATAAATGAATTAGAGAAAAGGATAAAAAATTTGTCTCTACATCTACAAGCAAAGAGAATGAACAGACAGAGGTGGAACTAAGTGAACTGAAGTAAAGGTTAGATGAAAGCATAAAGAATTATGATAATGAAAGAGACAATTCAGAAAAATTACAACAAAATCTGATGGAAGCCAAAGACTTAGCAAACACATTACAAGGCAAATTGGACAAACAGACACAAAAGGCAACACAGTGGGGAAAAATGGAGGAAGAGAGGAAAACCGCTGAACACTAGAGCTACAGTTGAGGAATGCAGAAAATGAAATAAAGTCTTCCCAAAATAGAGTATCTAAATTTTATAAAAATTATAAGGCATATGATACAAAACATTTGGGAGGAAATAATGCAGAGGACTGATGATTTGTCTATATTGTTTGAATTGATTGATGGTCTAATAGCACAGAATGTGAAGTTCAAATGATACATTCAAGACAAAAAAGTGACTTCAAGTCAGAAAACTGTAAAGCAAATTTTGAAAACAATCTACATAATCAATGACAATGAATTGGCATCCAAAGGAATTGACAATCAGATTGAAGCCTCAATGCATACATCATCTATCATTTAGAAGTGTATGAAGCTAAGTGAAGCACGGGAAATTCTGGATCAGATTGAAATTTTTTGCGAAAGCTGCATAAAAAGGTAGAATACTTGAAAGATCTTGGCTTGTTGTGGGCTTTTGACAATACAGAGTGATACATCGGAAAGGGTGTTCTCAAAAAGAAGATGGAGGATAAAATGAAGTTGGATTTGGACCAATTACCTAATCCTCAGAAGTTAGATGAGGCAAACTTTTTGGATTCCATCAAACTAGTGATAAGCTTGAATGCAACTTTGATTAATACATTAAACTTACCAACCAGCTATGAATTGTTAACAAATCTACAAGTCAAATACTATGAGTTACAATAGATTGCACTTCCATCAGATGAACAGTGGAGCATGCTACAAAAGATGATAGAATGATTTGTTAATTTGACAATACTTCTATGTACATTGTATTCCTTCATTTGAAAATCAATATAAGACTCTTTTCCATTTTTTGTGTTCAAATTATCTATAATATTTAATTGCATAAATTAGGAAAAGCCTAGTTTCTAGATACACGTTAAACATTTGCTAATGTTGTATATATTATTGTTAGTGTTGTTAGTATGCATTTAGTTGAATACATCAACATGTAACACTTATCAATATCACATAATAATAATATGAAATTACTAATAATACGTTAATTTATAAATGGAAATTGAAAAATGTGTAAAATTTAGATGCTAAAATAAAATCAAATTTGGAAACAATGTTTAAAATTTAGATTCTAAAATGGAACATTGGAATATAGTAATATGTCAATCTATTAACTTTTAAATGGAAAATGAAAAATGTATATCAAGATTCAAGATTCATTGTTCGGTGATAGAAATATAAAATATCATCAACAACAGTTTGGAGTTTTGAATATGAAATACATTATAAATACCTAGTAAGTGCTAAATCTCTTCCATTTGCCAATTCATATGCTCACTTTGACCCTGAGATTGAGAGCCATCCTGATCCTGGTCTTCATTTTCTTCTCTCTGCAAGTGCATACGTCCTCTTAAGTGCACCTCCTCACTACCGGTACATGTGTTATTCATTATATCACTGTCATGTGTGTTAGTATGGTTTGAATTGTTGCAGAACCCTCTTCTTTCACATATGGACCTCCAGATTACGAGTGCCCTGTCAAAAGAAAAACTTCAGATATCATACCTAGTTGTATACATCCTCAAGCAATTTTCCAAATTCTTGTCATGTTTGTTTCTTATCTTTGATTTCAAGAACCCCAATGCACTAAAAACTCTCTCATCCTCCACCGAACCCAATATCATGGTTTGACATAAATCAGCAAGTTTGAAATATTATAATATTGAATCACCCAATATCTCACTCTAACTTAAGGTTGCCCAAAGCTTTGTTATCGATCTGTCTATGTGGGGACTCTCCATGAGTTTGAACTGTTCCATCATTGATGTTGCAAAATGGGATGATTTCTTTGTAATCTTAGATTTATTTATAATTCCTTCTATTTGTTATCCATTGAAATCTGAACTTTTGGAAAAATGATTGACCAAGGTCTTTATCTTGTTATGAAAATTAGTTGGTTGACAGTTAGCCTAGGCAATATTGAGGATACACAACAGACATGACTTCAAGTAGTTCATCGCGAGGGAATCGATCTCTAATCTCTAAGGAAATATATTTCACAATATCCTTTAAAGTAGTACTTACAGAATTAACAATGTTGTCAAAATCTTCCCTTGTAACAGGTACTTCTTTGATAGTGTGCCTGACCTTAGTAAAATGGTGCATTGGTATCTCATATCCTCGTATAGAGACACATAACTCCCTGCTTGCATTAAACTGTAAGTAATTAGTAGGATTGTTCACATTTGTCATCAAGTGCGAGCTAACAAAATTTGGACTTATAAATAACTATTCTGATAGATATAGATTATCGAGGGTCATGCATATCATTTTATGTAGTTTAGTATATTCTGAAATATATATAGTTCTATCTTAGGCTTTTTTCACAAGAATGTTCATTTCCTCTAGCATAGAAATAATACCAAATAAAGTTAGAAGTGTATCTATGTCACTTAACCTATGTAAGAGGTCAGGAGCTCTATCTATTGTGTGGCGATGTTCATACATTACTCCAATCAAGGATTGATATTATGAAAAAAATTGTTTCGTTGATCCATGCAAGGAGATCCATCTAGTGTTAACATCCTTAAGAAGCTTGTTTCTTGAAGTTATTCCATCAACAAATTCTTAAAATTCCATAAATTGTTTGGGACTTCAGAAGAAGTATGAGTAGAGCTCATGGATTGGATCTTTAACTTTTGATACTATAGAAAACTTGCTCACAATTTTAAATGCTAAATTCATCCTATCAGCCATGTAGTGAATAGAAATCATGTATGGTGAAATAGAAGTTTGTAGCTTTACGTAAATACCATTCCTATGACCTTGCATTATTGAAGCTCCATCAGTCCCTACACACACCAACTTTTTGGTAATTGTGTAGTTATCCATACCTCTAATTTTATTCAAAGATTTCTTAACTAGTTCAAATAGATTTTATGATGCCGTATTCTCCTTCATTTTATAAACAAAGAATAGATGAGGTTGGCGGACATGTTTTTCTACAGTATACACACGCATACATACCCAAGAAGTATTATCTAATGTTGTAACTTCATCTAAAGATAATGCAATAAATGTTGACTATTTTATTTTTTCCTATAAATCTTGTTTTTCCACCTCAACAAGACAACTTGCCCATTCACATCTATTTTTTGTTGACCAATGTGTGTTAGGAAAGTTAGGAACACCCATAAAAGATAATAAACCATTATATTCTAAGTAGTCAGTCATAGGATGCCCTCTAGTCAAAATATGAAAAACAACACTCAACTGAATAGTTTTTGTCATTTGTTCTTCTCCCATCATCTTTCCAAATTGAGCTTCGATTAAACCTCCACATTCAGCAAGATTCACCTTTGTTTGCATATGTACATCATATTCAAGGGAATTCTTAACATGAAGACATTTTTCCTTTGTTTTCCATCTTATCACTGATTTTTTTTTTTCCATCTATGATTTGTTTTTCATAAACTTTACCAATATGTTTTTCTATAGTGTCAAGTTTTAGCTGCAACTTCTTGTCCCTACAATATTTCCAACTACAAATCTTACACTTGCATTTTGTTGGAGGTTCATCTTTGTTTGCATTCTGCACTAGTTCAATGAATGGGTACTTTGACACCTAGTCAATCTAAAATTCCATGTCATATCCCACTCACGCCCCATTTTTTATTTGGATTTTCTTTTCCCCTTGCGTGTAGGATCTACATCTTCCTTATCACTCTCGCCACCCTAGGTACCACCTGGAACATCATCTATGACATTGGCATCCAGTCAATGAACTCATTTTGGCTACCCTAGGTACCACCTAGAACATTATCTGCGGCATCGGCATCCAAGTCATTAAACTTATTTCTGCTACCTTGGGCCTGGGTATCCCCTAGAACATCATCTGTGGCATTGTCATCTTGATTCGAGTCAATTAAATCATTCAAATCTTCATCTAAGGTATTTCCTTGGGCTTGTTTGTCATTATATGACACAAGTACTGATGTTGTAGCTCCATCTAATGGACCACAAACATTACCAAAATACGACATTATATTTGTACATTTGATGGCCTCCCTTTACCGCTTTCAGCAAACTTGTTCCTGCTTGACATCTCTCACAAAATAAAAGCTACAAAAAAATGTCTTTTTGTTTAAGAAAGAATTATATAATATAGTTCATTGGCCGCCCTAGATGTCTCCCTAGTCAATATCGTTTGTATGAATGAAGTAAAACTAGAAAAGAGATTCAGATAAATAATCTTATAACACTGTAAATAAATTCAAATGATCACTTACCTTTAGGCTTTCACAGACTTGCTAATGCCTATTGTTGTAACTTTCCTATGATCCAAATCGAGAGCTCAAAGCAGAACAAAATGTGTAAAAGATTAATTTATTTTGATTGTATTTATATCAATCTATATTTGCTGAATTGAGCAAGATTTTTAAACAATGTAATAAAAATTTGGTGAATCCCGCATGATTATAACACAATGCATATAAAATGTTGGGTGAATTAGACCTTGATCAAACACATATGTTGTAATTTTCAAGGGGATTGTGGTCCTCGGATTAGCATGGATTTATAATGGTGTTGGTGAAATGGGTCCTCATACACGGTGAACGTTGTAATGCTATTGGTGAATATGTGGACAAATTAATACATGCCTCTGAAATTCCAAGTGAATCACTATTAGAAATGCGTAGGTTACTCTGGTGAATATATTAGTTACAAATGCCTCATAAAATAAACTCATGGTGAATTAAAATGCATTTGACCAATAATTCATAAAATCTGGGTGATTTGGCCCCCCGCCGGTAGCAATATATTTGCAAAATTCAAATTTATGGATATGAACTATTCACCAATTGGCAAAGATTCGCCACTAAAAATATCCATGCTCTACATCTAAGAATCCCCTCATTATCTTGCTAATAGATAACACAATAGAGACTAGTGACAACTAAATTGGGTTTGTAATTATGTTTAAAGGGCTTATCTATATTAGTAAATAGTTTCAGAAGAGTTGGTAACAAATTGGCTAACCTTTAGTGCTTTATCTTTCTAAATAAGTTTAGAATTGATTATTTTCTATGGGATCTGAAAGAGAATACCCTCTAAACCTAGCAGAGCTAAAAGAAGGAGAGGTGAGCCCTCTCTCATAAGTTGGGCCTATTTTTGTTCTATTTGATTATAGAAGCTTGTGTTTATTTCTTTTAAACCTAACATACTCTCAAAGGTTGTGTTGCAAGGAGCTTCTTAGAATAGAATAAAGGTATTAAACATGAATAAATCCTAATAGTTTGGTACCATTACTAAGGATGAAGAATTTTGGAGTTTCATAATGAATCTTGGTGGGCTTTGTTTTCATTGTCTTCTTATTCTCATATGTCTGTGTGCAATGAAAATGCTAATTGATGGCACTGATAACATGGATATATAAGTTTGAGAAATTATTGTTCACTTGGGTGTACTTGCATTGCTAAAATTATATGGTCTTTGTGCAAGATTTGCTACAGAGTTTTAAAACATTGAGTAGAATAAGTTCAAAGCATTCTAAAATTAATTTCATAGTAACACAGAAAAAGGATATTTACTTCAAAGTTTCTCTGAATTTATGCAAAGATAAGTAAGAATGACCTTTGGAATTCACCTTTTATAAGGTTCTTCAAAATATTTGCTAAAATTTACATGAGTGGTTGTGTAACTATGTAAAACCATTATAAAACCCTTACAAGTATTGTAGTTTTGTGAGATCTAAAGGAGTTGTCTATTTAGGCAATGATATATTTGTTTTAAATTATTTTAATCTTGTGTCCTAATTTGAGAGAAATTCTAATAAATAGTTCCATGCTAACAATTTTATCTATCATTTTTTCCCATTTGTAAGTGGGTGGTGACTTTGTTGAAAGAGCATGAAGATAAGTTTGATGTGGATGATAGAAGATAAGTAATTAGGAACAATCCTGATATAAATTTGGCCCCTAAAATTGAACCTAGAATAAATACAAGGTGGGGGGCTAAGAATATAGGTATTCCTCTTGGATCTCATAAAAATGATCTTGGAGCAAGCCCATCTATAAGGGATAATAATTTACTTAGATGATGGTTATTACTCTCATAAGTCTAGTGTTAATAATGAAACTCATGACCCTCATTTCAAAGACTAGTAGATGAGAGGGAGAGGGTAATGGAATAAAATGATAGAAATGATAGAGATCATAGACCATGGAATAATTCTATGCCTAGGTCCCCTATACCCCATTCCAAACTAACAAATCCTTTCCTTAGAAATAACCCTAAAATCCAAAATCCTATGAACCAAGAGGAAAATGTGATTATTGATGAAGAAGGGTTATATGAGATTGAATTAGAGTATGAGGATGCTTGACCTGAGGTGGAGGGAGATGAGCATGTCCCTTCCAAAGTTTAAATTGAGTAGCAAGTAGAAGAGCTCTAAGCCACCTAACAAGACTTTGTGCTACTATAAGGGCCCATACTCAAATACCAAACCAAGCTCTATACTAAAAATGTAACATCCAAGTTCTAAAACAAGTCTAAACATAGATATTTACCAAAAGATAAATCATGCAATGTAAAAATGATGGTAAATTTTTTTCTTTTATTCATCTTTAAAAATCAAGTTACAACAAATTGCACAATTTCTTTTCTAAAATAAACAACGTGATACCAATATGACATTTTGTCTTTTACAAGTACAAGTATCTGCAATAGATAATCATTTACATAGCCTTTTAATACGCAAGTCACAAGAGTTACTGTGTTTGGAAATCTGACATCTTTATCACAAGCCTCGGCATGTTTTCTACTAGAGAGAGAGAGCATCTTCCCAGTGCTTTTCCTCCATCCACAGACCGGTGATCTCCCACACATCTTTCAGATAGGAAGTGGCCCTACCCTTCACAAGGAGTATAGACCAAAGGTGACCAGTGGTAATTTGCCTTTTGAGTACATAGTGTTGTATCCTACATAAATCTATTAATCATACAACCCTAGATACCCTCTAGCTAAGTATGATTTTTCCAATAGGTTATGCAATCCAAATACGGTGAACTGACAATGCATGTAGAAAATGAATGCATTACTTTGGCCAAAGTTTCAATATCAATATACATTCATAATGAACGTGGTCATAATGTTCACCCACCCCAACTCAACTTGGATACTGTCATATTCCTACAGTTTGACTTGGTCAACTTATATAATCTTAACAACTACAATATTATTGGTTTATCTAACGTAAGACAAGTTTGCAATAACTGTTAATATTCCATAGACCTTATGGATTACCTTTCATTACTAGGATTCTCATTGCACCTTTGCAATACCTGAGATCCTAAGCTTGTCGATACCTATGAACCTAAGTTGATTTACAATGACTAACTTAGCCACTTTAACAAGGTTTAAATGTATAAGGTTACATATACTTTGACTAGAAGTATAAATGGTCCAAAAATTGGGGTAATCAACTCCTTTATATAATGACCTCCATAATTTAGCATAACACAATGACCTATTGCCTTGAGTAATAGATTTTATCTATCTTGTCCAACATGGTGGAATAACATAGAAAAGGCAAATGGTTAAATCCTCCTAGGTCTTAAATTTGATTAATAAGTTATTACTAGTTTACCCAACTCTAAATTAGAAAGAATAATGTTTATCGATGATCTATCTCCTAAGGGATTATTCAAGTCTTATCAACTAGTAAAAATCTTTCCCATGATAGAATACTTAATTATATCGACCATAGGATTTGACTTGATACAAAATAGATTAAGCTGATAACAACCTAGATTGGTTGACTAGATTCAAAAATGTCATAAGGATTGAAAAAGAGAATTAAACTGATTACTAATAACGTAGGTTTAAATAATTAAAATATGTTAGGGTTCCATTTCCCTTAAACCACAATAGCATAATAATAATAATATAAATGCTTAGAAATGATAGTATTGATCCTCAAGTCTTCTTTCATCTATGAAGTCATTGAAAATCTTTCAAACGAGACTAAATCTATTTATGAGGCATTCATAGATTTAACCTAATTAATGGTTTCTACCAAGTACAATTTCATAATAGAAAGACTTGATGTTAAAGATATATACATAAAGACTTTGACATGATTCCTAATGGCTTAGCATTTATTCACGTAAAGAGTTTACTCATAAATAACATGAAATATTTTAATAGCTACAGAGTATAAATGACTACAGGTTCTAAATGTAAAAGAGATTATAATGTCTATAAATCTTTGACTCTCTAAATCGGTGAGGCCATGTTGATACAGATTCTCTCTTAATCCTATATTCGTACAAGGACTCAAAATATATGAAAAAAAAGTGTGATAAGAGATACAGCAAAGGAACCTATGGCATTATAGAAACTAAAACGAAACATTAAATTCATAGCCAGACATGCTAAAAATTGGAATGTAAAGTTAGATCATTAAAAACTTTGAATAGACACCGTAGCAATTCCAATGCTATCGCTTAATCTTACAACTAGACAAGTATATCAGATAATCATTTTTCTACAGATATATGCAGTAAGACATAGTTACAGTATGGTGCAGATGTAAGAAAGGACCCTGCTATGTTTCTTTCCTTATCACAAATAGCACACGGTTGCAGTCAACAACGTCACCCTCCTTGAGAAGAATCCCAGACAGCAAAAAAAAATAGTTACTGAGAAGAATGGTGTCGTCTCCCATAGAGTCATTTTTCCTCTTAAACAACTATCCCCCACGACTCATCAATGAGTCTTTCTCATTATTACCACGTCTATCAACTAATGCCTCCATCTAATTACATGGTTCCACGACTTAGCAAGTTACAATAGAATCCACTTAAGACATAAAGGTTACAAATGAGGATGGCACATGTAAGGAGAAAAGAAAAAAAATGTGATATAAAACACTATTATTTTTCTTAAAGAGGCTGACACCCTCATTAACAAAACTATGCGATCAGCTAGTTATCACTTAAGTTATCTCATGGATTAGAATCCACTATGCCCAAGGTGGTTAAAAACTCCTCAATTTGTGCCCAGCTCGACCACTTGTCTAATGGTTAACAAGGCTACATCCACATTGTGGACTTCTTCAACAATAGGCATAAGCGGTAAGAAGGGAAGAATGAGGTAGTAATTGTCTCTTATGGATAAAGATTTCTCCCTCAATATATATATATATATATATAAATAAAAGGATAGATAAATATGAATAAAGAGAAGGTGGTGGATATTATTCGATGACCAGCTCAAAAGATCACTATAACTTTACGTGAAATTTTGACCAAAGTATGATGAGAATACTATCAATAGCATTAATAAAGATGCTTTTATGTAACTTACATATGTAACGTGCTTGGGTCGAGCTAGTCTCCCCCACACAATCACACACTAAATCAAGTCATTTTTGTCTTGTCACGAATATACACCTAACGTTTAAATGACAATAATTTGACCATCTATAATTTAACGACACAAACACAACTATTTGTGACATGGTCGATGTAAGATCATGTTAGTCGTAAACGACTAACGTTCTATTTTGATGACGTCATTTCTCACGAATGACAAGGTCGACACAAATGACTAACCCAAAAAGGAATCTAAAAGACATCGACAATTTGTCGAATAGATCCAAGAGTTTAACTAACAAAACGTGACTTACCTCAATTGACTCTGAGTTCACAATTTGTTAAAGACTTTTACTCTGTTGGAAAATGAACACTCGTAACCCAAGGTATATTCTCCTCTCCTCAGAAGATACTCTCTCTCTCTCTCTCTTCTCAGAGAGTCATCAACAACCTGTAATCCTGTATAAAACTTGCAATTAACAAATTATGATCAGTACATCGTTAGTCCATAATTCTCATAAACAATAAACAAAATTCACATCAAACAAAATATTTAATCAATACAACATATGCATTTCCTTTAATTACATCACTGATATTCAATAAAATCTATATTTTCCATGACATTAATCCCAACATCAAATATTTATCAAATAGATTCACTTATGTCCATGTAAAAATAAAAAGTAAAAATAAGCCAAAATTAGGGATGTAACATATCTCTCCCCTAAAGATTCATCATCCTCGATGATTCAAAGTATTAAAATGAAACTTAAAGCAAGTTTATTGATTTAACTGATAAAGGCATTAAATAAATGATGAAACTTCTGATAAAATTCATGGTAGTCCTCCCATGTAGCATTTTCCTCAGTATATTGGTCCCATTGGACCTTGCACTACAAAACTTCTCTGTTACGTAAGTGGAGCTTGCGTGTTTCGAGCACTTTGAGAGGATCAATCATGACCACCCCTAGGTCCTACATCTGTAATGCATTCCAATTTAGAATAAGATTATCACCTAAAATATACTTCTTTAAATAAGAAACATGAAAAATATTGTGCATTCTAGACAAGTCTGGTGGTAGAGCAATTCTGTAGGCAACCAGATTGACCACTTTGAGTACATCAAAGGGTCCCACATAACGAGGAGCTAGTTTGGAATACTTCCCAAATTTTATAGAACTTTTTTGAGGTTTGATCCTCAAGAGAACTTTTTATCCAACAAAGAACTGTCTTGGTATACGCTTGGCATCTGCGTAACTTTTCTATCTATCATTGGCTTCTGCCAATCTTTTTCTGATCAACTTAACCTTTTCCTCCATTTCAACCAGCATTTCTGGTTCAATGCTAGTCCTATCCTCTAGCTTATCCTAGCTTATAGGAGTTTGGCATCTTCTTCCATACAATTCTTCAAATGGTGCCATCTTAATAGCGGAATGATATGAATTGTTGTAAGCAAATTCCACAAGTGGTAAGTATTCTTCCCACTTATATTGTTGATCCATGCAATACATTCGCAACAAATCTTTCAAAACCTAGTTAACTCTCTCAGTTTGTCCATCAATTTTAGGATGATAATCTATACTCACATTGAGTTTAGTCCCTAGTGCAGAGAACAAGGTTTACCAAAACCTTGACGTTACACGCGCATCTCTATCCGTGATAATCTTTTTAGGAATTCCATGCAATCTAAACACTTCCTGAACAAATTTGTGAGCCAAAATTAGTGCTCCATTAGATAAATTCCCTGGTATGAAATGTGCTAACTTTGTAAATTTATCAACCACAACTAAAATGGAATCATGTCTATTCCTAGACATAGGAAGACCCTAAACAAAATCCATACTTATGACTTGCCATTTCCATTCTGGTACATCATGTGGGTACAACAGTGCTGCTAGATGTTGATGTTCTGCTTTTACCCTCTGGCATTCCAAACAACTTGCCACAAATCTCGCAGCATCATTCTTCATTCCTTTCCAGAAATAAAGAGGTTTAACATCTGCTAGAAGTTTGGTTACTCATGGATGTCTGGAGTACGGTGCAGTATGAACTTCTTTCCATACTAAATTTCTTAATTCAGCTGAATTAGGAACATACATTCTACCTCTATATCTCAATAGTCCATCAGACTCAAAAAGGAACCTAGCATACCTTGGGTCTTTAGGATTATCCTTCAAAGCTTGCTTGACCTGCTCATAATATTCATCACCAAACAAATTTTACAACACTAATTCTTTAAAGTTTTCATGTATAGAGACAATTGAAGAAATATGTCTTCTCCGACTCAAGGCATCAACCACTCTATTCTCTCTTCCTTTGATATAGGTTATCTCAAACTCATAGTCAGATATCAACTCTAACCATCTCCTTTATTGAGCATTCAGATGTGGTTGAGAGAAAATATACCTAAGACTTTGATGATCTGATTTAAGCACAAAGGTTTTTCCTAACAATTAGTGCCTCCACATTTGCAAAGCATGAGTAATTGCTGCTAATTCCAGATCATGTGGTGCATAATTTTTCTCATATAACTTTAGTTTTCTAGACTCGTATGCAATCACTCACCCATCCTACATAAGTACACCCCCTATTCCCTGTCCCGATGCATTAGTAATTACCTCAAATTGTCCTTCGGGGTCAGGAACCTTCAAAATTGGTGTTGATGTTAACTTTTCCTTTAAAAGATCAAATGCTTCCTGAAATTTGTTTGTCCATTCAAATCGCTTCCCTTTCCTTTGCAAGGAAGTGATTGGACTTGCAATACCAAAGAAATTTAGAACAAACTTTCTATAATAACCAGCTAAACCCATGAAGCTATGCACTTCATGCACATTCATGGGTACAGGCCAATCTAGAATAGCTTTGATTTTTATAGGATCAACAGATATTCCATCTGTAGATATAATATGCCTTGGATATTGAATCTCCTTCTGAAAGAATGAACTCTTAGAAAGTTTTCCATATAGTTTATGTTCTCTTAACCATTGCAGAACCACTTGCAAATGTCGATGGTGTTCTTCTTCATTCTTAGAGTAAATAAGTATATTATCTAGGAAGACTAGAATAAACTTGTCTAAACAATCTCTGAATACACTGTTCATGAGATTCATGAATGCAGCAGGGGCATTCATCAGTCCAAATGGCAACACAGTGAACTCATAGTGCCCATATCTAGTTCTAAAATTTGTTTTGTGGATATCTTCTTCTTTCAACCTTAACTGATGATATCCTGATCGCAAATCGATCTTTGAAAACACTGCAGCTCCATGCATTTGATCAAAAAGATCATCAATACATGGCAAAGGATATTTGTTCTTTATTGTTGATTTATTGAGCATATGATAATCAATGCACAAATAAAGAGTTCCATCCTTCTTCTTGATAAAAATAACTAGAGCACCCCATGCTGAAATACTAGGTCTAATCAAACCTTTTTCCAACAATTCTTGTAATTGAGCTTTCAATTCCATTAACTCTGTAGTTGTCATACAATAGGGTGCTTTTTATATAGGCTCAGATCCTAATTTAATATCAATTGCAAAATAAAAAACCCTCTTTGGAGATAGTCCTAGAAGTTCTTCTGGAAAAACATCTTGAAAATCCCAAAGAAAAGGATACCTTTCTTCAAATGATAAACTAGGCCTTTCAAGCCCTTCCTCCACTTGTTCCATTTTAACTACAAATAACTGATAACCTTTTCATCTAACCCTTTTTAATTGCTCAGAAGAGATAGGTCTAATCTTAACCTCTCTTTGAATTCCTTGAAAATTGATTTGATTTGCCAAGTCATCTAAGCATTCAACCATTTTAAAAAATAGTCAACCTTAGCTATGCTTCCATAATCAACTCATTCTTAAGATTACATCATAGGAACCTAAGGGGGCTACATACAGGTTTACTTCCATTGAGAAACTAGAGAGATCAATCTTGGCCTCAAACAAACATTGTTCTACCTAAGCCTTGGATTGGTTAGCATATTCTACTAACCAAGGTTTAGACATGTACCCTGCTTTTCTAGGAAACTTACTCAAAATTCTAGGAGAAACAAAGTTTTCAGTGGCTCCTGTATCAATTAAAATAGATATAGGGACTCCAAACAAGGTATCTGTCATCTTAATGGGTGTGATTTGATACTCAGCTTGACGATTGTCGAGAGCTACATGAATCCTTTGCTAGAAAGCTGCTTGTTGAGTAGGTAATGTTGTACCTCTTTGCCGACCATTTGGGTTCTTGTTTGGGCAACGATTAGCATAATGGTCACCCCCACAAGTAAACCATCCTCCAATGGGTCCTCTCTTTTCTGATGTATTTCCATTATTATCCCCATTTCTTTTGAAATTTCCATTCTTGTTCTCCTTACCAGGTCCACTCTTGTTCTTTTGAGTTCCTTTTTATTTCTTTTATTCTCATAGCTCTTATCATTCCTTCTCTTGGATGGTTGGGTAGTAGGAATTCTATTAAATCTCTTGTAATTTCTATCACGATAGGTCAAGATAGATTTCAGCTTATGTTCTTGCTTGATTGCCTTCTCGTACACTTGATCCATTATTGTGGGACCATATACGTCCACCTCTCCACTAATTTGACCATTTAAACCCATGATGAATTTTTTGATTCTGAATCTCTCATCTTTCTGATACTAGGGCACATATTTCAGAAGATGGGTGAATTTTTCCCCACATTCAACTACTGACATGTCTCCTTGATGGAGATTGTAAAAATCAGTCATTTTTTTATCAAAAAATAACTATGGCAGCCACCTTTTGCAAAAGAGTTCCATGAACTCATCCCAAGTTACTCTTAAATAACTTAAATTCAGTTCCATCTTCTTATTCATCCACCACGTGGATGCTTCTCCTACCAATTGGAATGCTCCCCAAACCGCCTTGGTTACTTTCGAGTAATTTCTTATCTCAAAATATTTCTCCATTTCCATCAACCAAGCTTCAGTTGCATCTTTAGTCACTGTTCCATCAAATTTTGGTGGAGTGACCTTCTTCATATCCTTGGAAAGTTCTAAGGTTAGCCTGTTCCTTGCTTCCTTCTGAGGTTCCCTACTACTTTTCTCTTCGTGATTCTCTCCACTTTCCTCATGAGAATTTTCACTTCCTCCTTCAGCATTTCCTTGATCATCTACCTTCTTTTCCAAATCACCGAGTCTCTTCTTGGTTTCCTCAAGCATGGTTATAATCTGATCCAATTTGTCATTTGGCGGGTTGTTTCCCTCTTGACTTTCTCCTTGGTTAGTTCTTGTCTGAACCATGTATGTCATTTTTCCCACACCTTAGAATATTGAGTTGTCTATTAGATCATGACTTTAATGCATCCCATTAAATCAAAACATAATAAACTCAAATCAAACAATAGTTTGGTACAAAAGCAATTCTTCTTGATTTATTATTCTAGGAGTAAAAACATCCTTTATTAATACAAGAAATGACTAAAAGGTTATGCTCAAGAGGAGTATATCCCTCATATTCATTTTTAGATACATATTCCTGAGGTATATAACCTTCTGACTCACTATTAGACCTAACTTCTATGATCTCAGCAGATGGGGGTATACAAGGATCTCGCCTAACCGTAGTTGTATCATCTTCAGACATATAGGCTAAGATTCTAGCTGTGATCTTAACTCTTTCTATGTTTTCCTTCCTCACTCGCTTGATTCGAGTTATGGCATTCGCAAGGGTTTCAATATCACTTAACCATATGTCACTCTCATCATTAGTTCCCTCAAAGGTTTTAATAATGGCTTCACATTCTCTCTTGGCTTTTAGGAAATGTTTACTCCCATTAACTGACTTTCTAGCAGTCTTCTTAAGACATACCATCCTGGTACAAGAAATTTAAACATTAGCTAACCACATAATGTTGGCTACAAGTTAGCATAATGGACTCATAAGCCCTAGTGCCAAACCTGGTAGCTCTGATACCATATGTAACATCTGAGTTCTAAAACAAGTCTAAACATAGATATTTACCAAGAGATAAATCATGCAATGTAAAAATGATGGTAAAATTTTTTTCTTTTATTCATCTTTAAAAATCAAGTTACAACAAATTGCATAATTTCTTTTCTTAAATAAACAACATGATACCAATATGACATTTTGTCCTTTACAAGTACAAGTATCTGCAATAGATAATCATTTACATAGCCTTTTAATACACAAGTCACAAGAGTTACTACATCCATAAATCTGACATCTTTATCACAAGCCTCGATATGTTTTCTACTAGAGAGAGAGAGCATCTTCCCAGTGCTTTTCCTCCATCCACAGACCGGCGGTCTCCCACACATCTTCCACATAGGAAGTGGCCCTACCCTTCACGAGGAGTATAGACCAAAGGTGACCAGTGGTAATTTGCCTTCCGAGTACATAGTGTTGTATCTTACATAACTCTATTAATCATACAACCCTAGATACCCTCTAGCTAAGTATGATTTTTCCAATAGGTTATACAATCCAAATACGGTGAACTGACAATACATGTAGAAAATGAATGAATTACTTTGGCCAAAGTTTCAATATCAATATACATTCGTAATGAACGTGGTCGTAATGTTCACCCACCCCAACTCAACTTGGATACTATCATATTCCTACAATTTGACTTGGTCAACTTATATAATCTTGACAACTATAATATTTTTGGTTTTTTGGACATAAGACAAGTTTGCAATAACTGTTAATATTACATAGACCTTATGTATTACCTTTCATTACTAGGATTCTCATTGCAACTTTGCAATACCTGAGATCCTAAGCTTGTCGATACCTATGAACCTAAGTTGATTTATAATGACTAAGTTAGCCACTTTAACAAGGTTTAAACGTATAAGGTTACATATACTTTGACTAGAAGTATAAATGGTCCAAAAATCAGGGCAATCAACCCCTTTATATAATGACCTCCATGATTTAGCATAACACATTGACCTAGTGCCTTGAGTAATAGATTTTATCTATCTTGTCCAACATGGTGGAATAACATATAAAAGGCAAATGGTTAAATCCTCCTAGGTCTTAAATTTGATTAAGTTATTACTAGTTTACCCAACTCTAAATTAGAAAGAATAATGTTTATCGATGATCTATCTCCTAAGGGATTATTCAAGTCTTATCAACTAGTAAAAATCTTTCCCATGATAGAATACTTAATTATATCAACCATAGGATTTGACTTGATACAAAATAGATTAAGCTGATAACAACCTAGATTGGTTGACTAGATTCAAAAATGTCATAAGGATTGAAAAAGAGACTTAAACAAATTACTAATAACATAGGTTTAAATAATTAAAATATGCTAGGGTTCCATTTCCATTAAACCATAATAGCATAAAAATAATAATAATAATAATAATAATAATAATAATAATATAAATAATCTAAATGCTTAGAAATGATAGTATTGATCCTCAAGTCTTCTTTCATCTATGAAGTCATTGAAAATCTTTCAAACGAGACTAAATCTATTTATGAGGCATTCATAGATTTAAGCTAATTAATGGTTTCTACCAAGTACAATTTTCATAATAGAAAGACTTGATGTTAAAGATATATACATAAAGACTTTGACATGATTTCTAATAGCTTAGCATTTATTCACATAAAGAGCTTACTCATAAATAACGTGAAATATTTTAATAGCTACAGAGCATAAACGACTCCAGGTCCTAAATGTAAAAGAGATTATAATGTCTGTAAATCTTTGACTCTCTAAATCGGTGAGGCCATATTGATACAAATTCTCTCTTAATCCTATATTCATACAGGGACTCAAAATATATGAAAAAAAACTTCGATTAGAGATACATCAAAGGAACCTATGGCATTATAGAAACTAAAATGAAACGTTAAATTCATAGCCAGACATGCTAAAAACTAGAATGTAAAGTTAGATCATTAAAAACATAGAATAGACCTCGTAGCAATTCTAATGATATCTCTTAATCTTACAACTAGACAAGTATATCAGATAATCATTTTTCTACATATATATGCGGTAAGACATAGTTACAGTATGGTGCAGATGTAAGAAAGGAACCTGCTACGTTTCTCTCCTTATCACAAATAGCACACGGTTGCAGTCAACAACGTTGCCCTCCTTGAGAAGAATCCCAGACAGCAAAACAAAAACTAGCTACTGAGAAGAATGGTTTCGTCTCCCATAGAGTCATTTTTCCTCTTAAACAATTGTCCCCCACGACTCATCAATGAGTCTCTCATTATTACCACGTCTATCAACTAATGCCCCCATCTAATTACACGTTTCCATGACTTAGCAAGTTACAACAAAATACACTTAAGACGTAAAGGTTACAAATGAGGGCGGCACACGTAAGGAGAAAAGAAAAAAATGTGATATAAAACACTACTATTTTTCTTAAAGAGGCCAACACCCTCATTAACAAAACTATGCGATCAGCTAGTTATCACTTAAGTTATCTCATGGATTAGAATCCACCATGCCCAAGGTGGTTAAAAACTTCCCAATTTGCGCCCAGCTTGACCACTTGTCTAATGGTTAACATGGCTACGTCCACATTGTGAACTTCTTCAACAATAGGCATAAGCAGTAAGAAGGGAAGAATGAGGTAGTAATTATCTCTTATGGATAAAGATTTCTCCCTCTATATATATATAAAGAAAAGAATAGATAAATATGAATAAAGAGAAGGTGGTGGATATTATTCGATGACCATCTCAAAAGATCACTATAACTTTACATGAAATTATGACCAAAGTAAGATGAGAATACTATCAATGGCATTAATAAAGATGCCTTTACATAACTTACGTATGTAATGTGCTTAGGTCGAGCTAGTCTCCCTCGCATGATCACACACTAAATCAAGTAATTTTTGTCTTGTCAAGAATATACGCCTGACATTTAAATCACAATAATTTGACCATCTATAATTTAACGACACAAATGCAACTATTTGCAACGTGGTCGACGTAAGATCGCGGTAGTCATAAACGGCTAATGTTCTATTTTGACGACATCATTTTTCATGTATGACAAGGTCGACACACACGACTAACCCATAAAGGAATGTAAAAGACATTGACAACTTGTCGAATAGATCCAAGAGTTTAACTAACAAAACATGACTTACCTCAATCGACTCCGAGTTCACAATTTATTAAACACTTTTACTCTATTGGCAAATGAACACTCATAATCCAAGGTCTATTCTCCTCTCCATGGAAGATACTCTCTCTCTCTCTTTTCTCATAGAGTCATCAACAACCTGTAATCTTGTACAAAACTTGCAATTAATAGATTATGATCAGTGCATCATTAGTCCATAATTCTCATAAACAATAAACTAAATTCACATCAAACAAATTATTTAATCAATACAACATATGCATTGCCTTTAATTACATCATTGATATTCAATAGAATCTATATTTTCCATGACATTAATCCCAACATCAAATATTTATCAAATAGATTCACTTATGTCCATGTAAAAGTAAAAAGTAAAAACAAGCCAAAATTAGGGATGTAACAAAAAAACTTGGGTTATGAAAGAAGAGATCATAGGAATAGGGAAAGGATCCCTAGAACCCCTATAAACAGTTCTAGACATGGACCTATAAGGCATCCTTTAGCCCTAGATAGGTATAGTCATATCTATTTTGAAGACATTCTTGGTTATCCCAACCCTATACCAAATGAAGTGAGAGGTAAACTTCCTTAATTCCAAGGTAACAATGCCATATCAGGAGAGGACCACTTTAGGGAATTTATCAAACATACAGATGATTGACATTGTTTATGAGGATGTGATGATGAATTTGTTTATGTAATCAATAGATGATGCTACAAGAGAATGGTATAAAAGTCTCCTAGAACATAGCATTGTGACCTGGGATAATTTCCAATCTATTTTTAAAGAACAATGTGGAAATGGAATTGACCCAAGGTTCACTACCAATGATTTATAAACATTATCAAAGGTTCAAATGAAACTGCATCCAACTTCAACACTAGATTCATGAGGTTGATGGCAAGGATCCCAGAACATATGAGACCAAGTGAGTGTCACATCCCACATTATGGAAGTGTAAACATTGAACATTGACAAGACCGTAAGGAGTCAAATAAAATAAAAATAAAAAGAATTAATGGGATGTGAAATAAGTTTGGTGTGGTGAGAGGGATCGCTTACACCTGGAAGATATACAATATGGTTAATGTGGAGAGGGCTTGCTCACACTTAGAAAATGTACAATATGGTCATCCTCTAATGCATAAAAGGATTTGATAGAAGTTTGGTTGAAATTATGGATCTTGGTCGACGGCTTTAAAAAGGACGTTTTAAAATAAGGCTTAGGTAATGAAGATGCAATAAGCAATTAGAGAGCCAATGGATTTTTGATGCCCAACAAAGGAACATGTTATGAGCAATTCTATTGACACAAAAAAGTTCCTGGATGAGATGGAAGATAAATTTCCTCCAAGGGATATTAGAGGATAAACCAAGGAGTGGTTGGCATTCAAAGTCATCCCATCTTTACAATTTGATTCTTGGTTGTGCACAAAGAGCTTAGATGAAGAAGACTATTATGAAGTTACTCTTAACTTAGGGGAAATTGGAAAGCATGGATTTAGGTGAGACCTCTTCCAAGGTAAAGTCTTCATGACATACACCAGTGATTGTCGCTTCCACAATTTCTTAGCTTGGCACTCTGTCATCAAGCCTCACATTTCCCAGTGATGATGTGTTGAGTGTCTCAATATTGACTCCACCAATTGTTCTAAAATATTTGCTATATTGGTGTGTATAGAATCTCAGGATAGAAGCTTGTAATTTCTATCCATATTAGTGTTGGGGACTTAAGATTTGATCTCATGCAACAACTAGTCACACAAGGTTTGTAAGAGATAGATCTTCAACATCATCCTTAGAGATAGGTTTCTCATTTGGTATATGTTGGTAACGAGGATAAATTTTTAAGTGGGAAGTTAATCCTATAGCTTGGTTTGAATCCTATTGTTGGTTACCAAAAATGAAATCCCTTCTTCTCACACCACAACCAAGAGTGACAAAAATGGGAAACAAATATCACAATTAGGGAGAGTGATATATCAACAAAGAGAGGATGCTCTTAGTCCAATGCATAGGATAGAGCAGCTCCTCTTCTTCTTCAGGATCTGTAAAACCTAGGGGGTATTCCCTTGAGGTTTGAATATATGGAAACAATAAGAACAAATATTTGACTACCAAGCCCTAATGACAATCAAGGACAAGCTTAATAGACCTCACTAACAACAAATGACAAGAAATCATATAAGTGCACCCAAAAATATAGTCAATTTCAATCACCAAAGATGAATACCCTTAACATTGTATACACACTTATCTTGCCCCCACATCATTACAACCCTATAAATATTTATCTGACATGACCTCACTGGATATATCCACTTGCAAAATCATGGACTGCAATGATGAGTCAAACTCCTACAAGCACAAACCTTTGAACATCTACTTGACACTAGCTCCCTCAAAATATAGAAAAGGTAACAATGTTGGTTTGTGAATGACGACATAACCTAAACTCGTTTACCAACCTACTCTTAAACTACTGGTGAATGGTGTTTTCATTTTAAGGTATATGTTTGATCATGAACTTCCAAGACCAGTGCTTATCCATTGGGTAAAAAAGTCCAAATTGCCAATAAGAAACAAGAAATTAAAATCAAAGGATTATGAGTTATGCATGAGCATACATAATAGATATGGCATCAAATAATAGAGAATACTTAGTAATCCATCCCCATAATGTAAAAATCCATATGCAATGTAGAAATGACTATTACAAAACTTGCAATAAATTAAAATGCTACAATATTTATCAAATCTCCATTACAATCATACTATCAAATGTGGAAAGAGGAAACACACTACTGCAATAGAGGGCTTCCCTAAAAATCGCAAATAGACATGGAGGCATTCCATTACAAACACCATTTACAATATTAACTTCCTGATTTACAAATGCATTTCTCTAACTAGACTGGACTAACATGAATTGAAACCATAGATGATCCTTGCAGGCACATGGAAATTGGTTCAACAACAAACCCTTTGAGATGAACCACCAAGTTGTCTTTATAGCCCCTTGATGTCGTAGATGTTGTAGCATTGAATGAGATCCACATTTGGACAGGAAAATTCATGATTGAGAATGTAATCTGCTCAAAATGAATGGTCCAAATGTAGAGTAGGTATAAATGGTAGTTAGGGCTCACCTACCACATTCATGGTTTTCCTAGAAATTGTTGAGCTGGTTAGGCCATTAGAAATTATGCAAGCACCATCCTAATCATGCACTTTCATTTTCACAATCTTTTCCTTGATTATTTAACCATTTGGCAATTTTAAATTTAGTGAATCTTTCGAGTGGTTCATGGGTTCATGAACCACCCAAATTGTTAAAAATCCTTCCTTTGCTCTCTTTTCATTTTTCCCCTTTTTGTTAGAACACTCTGATATACTGAGAGGGGGGTTGAATCAGCATATACCTCAAATTAATCTAATTCAATCTTTATCAACAAAACTTTCTACTACCTTAACAGATGATTATGCAATTCAAAGCAAAATCACACAACCATAACACCAGATTTATGTGGAAAACCCTATAAGGGAAAAACAATGGTGAGAAAGTTGTTTGGATCTACTTGTTAGGTATGAAAAGGGAGAATGATAACCACTAGAATGCAAACTAAATCAAATGCTTTTCCATATAACATTCAAGGACAAGACCAAGCCAAATCACTACCAAGTGAAGGAGGACTTAGCTACTGATCTTGTGACTCTTGAGTCATAGATGGATCAGATTTAATTTTGCCTTTTTATCAAACCCTAGGTTAACAATGCATAAAACCCTAGTTCTACAATGATCTGCTTATAACAGAGAAACTACAACAGATATCCAGAAACTAAATGCACAAGGATGATTAGAGGAATGATAGAAGCTATCCCCCAAAAGTAGAGGTGTCAGAGGACCAAGGTGGGACCACCTAGTTCCTGACTGGAAGAATCTGCTAGAGGCGTGAACTGGAAAGATGTTGTAAATGTTGTCCTGATGTTAGATCTAAACTCAAAAAAGGCTAAAGGATATACTGCCCAAGTTCTTGGTGAATTAATACTTTGAAACTGTCTATGGATCCTAAAAACCCTAATCTGTACTTAGTCTTTCTATAGCTCTATATTTTCTAGATCTCGCTCTTGTAACCTACACACAAGAAGATAAGAAGGGTTTTGGGGGCTATGGTGTTTAGGGACTTACCTCGGTCAAATCCTAGGATAGCATTCAACCTTCCCAACACCATTGATTGTTAAAGAGTGCATGCCCTCATGGTGGCAGAGGTTGAAAACAATGATAATATGATGATTCAAATGATGATAAACAACAATGATATCACCTATGTGATGAACCCTTAGAATGATGAAGATCCTTCAACTCCTAAGGAAGAATAGATGATAGCTCCATATCTGTAACAGCACACAATAACAATGCACAAATCTTCTGTAGAATCACAATGAATGCTCTTGCTTTCTTCTCTTCAAGATCTCAAGTTATGCTTTTTCCAACCTAGTTAGAAATAAACTCAAAAACACAATTATATATGCTTTCTCACTCACAATCGTAAATTCAAACCAAAAGAGGTGACAAGGAGAAACCTCTAGAGAGGTGGTAGGATGACCAACACTTAGACACAACCTAAAATGAGGGACTTGGGCGGTACCGCCTAGGTCCTTTAACCTCATTTAGGACTGGAGTAAGGTAAAATAAGGGGCCCATATTCCCATTACATCTCGGTGTTGGGCAATTTTGCATTAGGAGAAATATTTTGAATGTATAATGCAATAAAGGAGACCTAGGAGCTAAACGAGGTAAAAAGACATGTGAACACTTTTTACTCCATAACACTATTGTCAAACTCTAGCCTCACAAATAAAAATAGATTTACAATAAATTTTATGGGCTACAACCCAAAGGAAGCTACAACTCCCTAAACATAGTTTTATGGGCTCCAACCCAAAGGAAGCTACAACTCCCTAAACACAGCTTTATGGGCTCCAACCCAAAGGAAGCTACAACTCCCTGAAGTACTACAACACTTATAAGAAGAGGCTCCAACCTCTACACCAAAAACACTTGACTGATTCTGCTGGTTCAATCACCTCTGCAGCAACTTCTTTGCTCAAACAACTATGCTATCTTCAACACACCTCTGCAACACAACACAACTTTTGATATGAATTATGCATTATAGTCTCTAGATTTCCTTCTCAACTTCTGAATCATGTATCTTCTTTGTACACACACATATACTCACTCTTCACACTTGCACAAGCTCCTCACACACTCTTACATTTGCAACAAACTTGATCTTTCATTTATATGTGCACCAAAAACACTTGACTAATTCTACTGGTTCAATCACCTCTACAGCAACTTCTCTGCTCAAACAACTATGCTATCTTCAACACACTTCTGCAACACAACACAACCTCTGATATGAATTATGCATTATAGTCTCTAGATTTCCTTCTCAACTTCTAAATCATTTATCTTCTTCGTACACACACATATATGCACTCTTCACACTCGCACATGCTCCTCACACACTCTTACATTTGCAACAAACTTGATCTTTCATTTATATGCTCTGCAAGTCTTCAAAACTCCACCATTGTTGGCCTAAATGAAACGTGTAACATGAAACGTGCAATGGCCAAACATGTCAGCTCCCAAGTCATCAATAATAATATAGGAAGCAAATCCTTTTAAGTGATTCATACCAAGTGATAATCAGGACCTATTTTACCTTAGCACACATCTCTATGCTAGCGCACACTTCCAAACACACAGCGCAATCACCTAAACATATCATGTCAGCTCAACAAACACTTATCCTCTCATGCATTAGCTTCAGACTAAAGCAGTATCAGAGATACAAAATAACATAATGTGAATCATGTCATGAACATTATATGACTTGCAAAACATTCCCATACACTCCTTTTACCAATTCATGCTATTTCATGCTGGCACAAACAACCAAACACTGAAGCTGATATCCCTTACTAAATATTATTACACTGTCTTGAAATAGAACATTGAAAATCAAACTTGCGGTACTCCACAACACTTGAAACTTGAATTGAGAAAACATACAAACAATATGAACTTATATTTCAAATAGAAAAGCCAAATATTATAGTGCGATGAAATGCGGTGGCTTTTACTTTCTCCCTCTAATAATCCTAAACAATAACATGACTTGCCCTTCCCTGGAGCTGACTCTGGAAATCACTGCGGTACATTGCAACATTTGAAACTTGAGTATATCATACCTCTCATATGTATCTAACTATCCTTCAAACTGCAAGATCATATCTTCAAGTGTAGAGAAATCCAGAGCCTTATATTATACCTTTGAAACTGTAACAACACTGTATTATCACTATCTTCACTCTGCTAGGTCTAGAATGCTTTGCGGTATTTTTTATTTTCTGAAACTTGAAACATACATACTTCATAGCTGTCTCTATCTAACTTCCAAACTACAAGGTCAAATCTTCATCTACAGTAGAATGCGGTGTAATCTATTAAGCTCCTTCAATACAAATCCCTGTGCCTTTGACAATTGAAACCTTGTACACTTTCCTTCACATCTTATGCAATTCTTTTCATCAAAATATAATGAATGCAACATTCATAACACCATAGACAACCATCACAACTCTTTTCATCAAAAACAAGAAGCCACAATTTCTACATGTCAGCATATCTTCAACCTAACAACTTTCACATGTCCATGAACTTCAGAAGATAAGGTACCATTGTGTATAGATGATACTGATCCAACAACATGCCCATGACTTTCATCACCATATCCTTCAACTCACAACTCCTCTGATCATCACTCCTTTGTCTGCTACTCTGACAGCATATGCAACAATGTGCCTTCCAAATCACAACTCCTCTTATCACTCTTCTGACATCAATGACTACCACACTTTTGACAACAATAATTCTTCCACATTACAACTCTTTTGACATCAATGACAACATATGCAACAATCTCCCCTTTGTTATTGATGGCAAAACTAACCTGATATACAAATTTTCTCCCCCTTTGACATCAAGGGCAATGGGCTAGTGGTCTTCCTCTATACCAGTAAAAACATACTAGCTCCCCCTATTTGTGCAATCTTTGTCATCCTCCTTAGTCTCTTATCTACCTACTTCCCCTAAGAGGTAGCCATCATCAATCTAGGGATAAACGATATATCTTGAATTGCTCCCCTTGGACAGATGCATTATCTGTGCATCTAGTTAGAAGGAGGGGCAACAACCCCTAACTTATGTCTGAGATATTCAAATTTGTCCTTAGAAAGTGCCTTGGTAAAGATGTCTGCAACTTGATCCTTTGTAGGTACATATTCTAATTTTACCTCTTAATTTGCAACCTTTTCTCTTAAAAAGTGATACTTGATGGATATGTGCTTGGTTCTGCAAGAAACGTCCTGATTGCTTCCATTCTTGCCACAGGAGAAAATGTCTCCTTAAAGTCAATTCCTTCCACTTGTGAATAACCTTTGTAGACTAATCTTGCTTTGTTTCTAACCACTTCTCCATCTTCATTCAATTTATTTTTGAACACCCATTTTGTCCCTATCACATTTTTGTTCGTAGGTCTTGGTACCAATTCCCAAGACTAATTTTTCTCTATCTAATTTAGTTCTTCTTCCATTGCTTGGATCCATCCTTCATCCCTACTAGCATCAACAAAAGCTTTAGGTTCTAACTTAGATAGAAAAGAGAAGTTTACCTGTTCATTTGCCATTACAAATCTTCTTCTAGTTTGTATACCTTCATTCTTGTCTCCAATTATGTGATCTTCCGAGTGATTCTTCTTAATATACTTGGTGGGAGCCTTGATGACCTTCTCTTGTGTTTCTTCCTTTTCTTTAGCCTTTTCCTCTTCTTTTGTGCAAACAGGGTCATCTGAACAATAGTCTTCTTGCTCATGTGACTGGATGTGACTCCTCATCAACCCTAACATTTGTACCCTCAACTATCTTCCCCATTCTTTTATTGTAGCATTTGTAAGCTTTGCTTCTAGTTGAGTATCCAAGAAAAATTCCTTCATCAAATCTTGAGTCAAACTTTCCCAAACTTTCCTCATCTCTTCTAATATAGCATTTGCTTCCAAAAATTTTGAAGTACTTGATAGAAGCATGTCTTCCTTTCCATAGTTCATATGGTGTCTTAGTGTTCTTTACTTTTAGTTGTCCTCTGTTAAGAATATAGACAACAGTGTGGACTACTTCTTTCCAAAATGCATCAAGCAGCTTGGCTTCATTCAACATTGTTCTAGCTATCTCCTGGACTATTCTATTCTTCCTTTCCACAACTCCATTTTGCTGAGGAGTTCTTGTAGAAGATAAGTACCTCTTTATTCCATGTTCTTCACAATATTCCTCAAACTCATTTGATGTGAACTCACCACCTCTATCAAACCTTAAGCACTTGATTCTAGAATTCATTTCATTTTCAACCTTGGATTTGAAAATATTAAACCTACTAAAAGCTTCTGATTTCTCTTTCAAAAAAGTAACCCATGTCATCCTATACTCTTTGGTCCTGAATCTTATCCTTGTCTACTTCCCAATCTGACAATCTTTACACAAGATGATTGCAAGCTTGATAATCTTTGGCATGTCTCTTACTACTTGTATGGAGCTGATTTTCACAAGATTGTTAAAGTTGATGTGTCACATCCTTTTGTGCCACAACCAGCATTCATTTGGCTGTCCTAGAAGACAACTCCTTTCATTAACACCCTTTAGGTTGTACAAGTTGTTTCTTGTCCTAGAACCTTCTGCCACCAGTTTACTAGAATTTGCTCTTCTAATTTCACACCCTTGCCCATGAAATATGAGGTTGTATCCTTTGCTACACATCTGACTTACACTGAGAAGATTGTGCTTGAGACCTTCTACATATAGAACATATTTTGTTTTAGATTTTCCATCAATACTTATGGTGCCCTTTCCACAAATCTTTGCGGATGAATTGTCTCCAATCTTGACTAATTCACCATTCCACTTAGCAAGGTTGATGAATTTGCTCTTATCACCTGTCATGTGGCTTGAACATCCACTATCTATTATCTAGAGATTTGTTTGCCCTTGAGCATGAAATGTTGTTTGGACAATCATTGAATTTTCAACCTCATTGTTTGTTTCCTATCTTTTGCAAGTGTTACTCTCCTTTTCTTTCTCGGTAACATCAGAGATTACCATGAATAAGGACTCTCCTCTTTCATCATTTGATGAGTAGTGATTAGAACTTCTTTCAAGGAGTTGTAGTCTTCTTTAGAAATGAGGCTCCTTTTGAAGTTGCTCCTTTTGAAACCCCTACTGTTATTTTCATTTTCTCCAAAAGGACATTTAGAAGCATAATGACCAACTTTTCCACATTTAAAACATTCGAAAGGTAACTTACCTTTATACTTTCCTAAACCCTTCTTCAACTTTCTCACAAAGTTTGCTTCTTCTTCCTCAGGCTCATTGTGTGGATCAGATGTTCCTTCTTTCTTCATATCTTTGAAAGCAGCTTCTCTTTTGAATGTACCTTGGATTTCATTTCTCATCTCATAGGTAGTGAGAGACCTAAATAGCTCTTCTATGGTAAGTGTCTTCAGATATTTTATTTCTTCAATAGCAGAAACTTTTGAATCAAACCTATGAGGAAGAGTTCTCAGGATTTTCTTCACAAACACTAACTCAGTCACTTCTTCATCTAGCCCTCTAGTTCCATTGACTGCTTCATCCACTCAGAGAAAATAGTTAGCAATGGTTTCCTCTTCTTTCATTCTTAGATTCTCAAACATTGCTCTGTAAGTTTGTAATCTTGCTTGCTTTACACTGTCATTTCCTTCATAGATATTTTTGAGTTTATCCCATATCTCTTTAGTCATCTTACACTGCACTACCTTGACAAATTCTAAATTGGGTAGGCCACTTAAGATAGCATTCTTGGCTTTAGCATTGTTTTTATGGGCCTTCTTCACATTCTGATCTGTAATAGGATGAGCACGTTCAGTATAAGTATCCATTGCAACTCTCTAAACATCATACCTTAGAGAGGTAAGATAGGCTTTCATCCTTACACTCCAAAAGGCATAATTAGTTCCATAAAATAGCGGTGCCTTGTTAGAAGAAGAGGACTCTTTTTGTGCCATGTGTTCTAATCCAAGATCTACCTTCAACTGTTAGGCTACATCAAGGAACCTTGCTCTGATACCAATTGTTAAAACACTATGATATACTGAGAGGGGGGCTAAATCAGTATATACCTCAAATTAATCCAATTCAATCTTTATCAACAAAACTTTCTACTGCCTTAACAGATAATTATGCAATTCAAAACACAATCACACAACCACAACACTAGATTTGCGTGGGAAACCCTAGAAGGGAAAAACTACAGTGAGCAAGTTGCTTGGATCTACTATCCAAATCTAGCCTCACAAATAAAAATAGATTTACAATAAATTTTATGGGCTACAACCCAAAGGAAGCTACAACTCCCTAAAACACAGTTTTATGGGCCCCAACCCAAAGGAAGCTACAACACCCTAAACATAGTTTTATGGGCTCCAACCCAAAGGAAGCTACAACTCCCTAATCACAATTTTATGGGCTCTAACCCAAAGGAAGCTACAACTCCCTGAAGTTCTACAACACTTACAAGAAGAGGCTCCAACCTCTGCACCAAACACAATTGACTAATTATGTTGGTTCAATCACCTCTACAGCAATACCTCTACTCAAAGAACTATGCTATCTTCAACACACTTCCGCAACACAACACAACACAACACAACCTCTTATATGAATTATGCATTATAGTCTCCAGATTTCCTTCTTAACTTCTGGATCATTTATATTCTTCTCACACACACATATACTCACTCTTCACACTTGCACATGCTCGTCACACACTCTTACATTTGCAACAAACTTGATCTTTCATTTATATGCTCCGTAAGTCTTCAAAACTCCACCATTGTCTGCCTAAATGAAACGTGCAATGCCCAAACATGTCGGCTCCCAAGTCATTAGCGGTAATATAGGAAGCAAATCCCATTAAGCAATCCATACCAAGTGATAACCAGGACCTATTTTACCTTAGCACACATCTTTATGTTGGCGCACACTTCCAAACACACGACATAATCACCTAAACATATCATGTCAATTTAGCAAACACTTATCCTCTCATGAATTAGCTTCAGACCTAAAGCAATATTGGAGAGACTAAATAACATAATGTAGATCATGTCACGAACATTATATGACTTGAAAAACATTCCCATACACTCCTTTTACCAATTCATGCTATTTCTTGATGGCACGAATAATCAAACACTGAAGCTGATATCCCTTACTCTGTCTGATTACACTATCTTGAAATAGAACATTGAAAATCATCCTTGCGGTACTCCACAACACTTGAAACTTGAATTGAGCAAACATACAGACAATGTGAACTTATCTTTCAAACAACAAAGACAAATATTAAAGTGCAATGAAATGCAGTGGCTTTTACTCTCTCTGATAATCCTAAACAGCAACATGACTTGTCCTTACCCAGCTGACTCTTGAAATCACTATGGTACATTGCAACATTTGAAACTTGAGTATATCATACCTGTCATCTATATCTAACTATCCTTCAAGTTGCAAGATCATATCTTCAAGTGCGGAGAAATGCAGAGCCTTATAATACACCTTTGAAACTGTAACAACACTATATTATCAATGTCTTCACTCTACTAGCTCTAGAATGCTCTGCAGTACTTTTTCTTTTCTAAAACTTGAAACATACATACTTCATAGTTGTCTATGTCTAACTTCCAAACCACAAGGCCAAATCTTCATCTATGGTAGAATGCGGTATAATCTACTGAGCTCATTCAATACAAATCCCTGTGCCTTTGATAATTGAAACCTTGTACAATTTCCTTCACATCTTATACAATGCTTTTCACCAAAATATAATGAATGCAACATTCACAACAACATAGACAACCATCACAACTCTTTTCATCAAAGACAAGAAGCCACAATTTCTACATGTCAACATATCCTTCAACCTGACAACTTTTACCTTCCCATGAACTTCAGAAGATAAGGCACCACTGTGTACAAATGATACTAATCCAACAACATGCCCATGACTTTTATATCCTTCACCTCAAAACTCCTCTAATCATCACTCCTTTGTCTTCTCCTCTGATCATCACTCCTTTGTCTACTCCTCCGATTATCACTCCTTTGTCTACTCCTCTGACAGCATATGCAACAATGTGCCTTCCAAATCACAACTGCTCTGATCACTCTTCTGACATCAATGACTACCAAACTTTTGACAACAGTAAGTCTTCCATATATCTCTTTTGACATCAATGACAACATATGCAACACTTTCTTTCTCTACTTTCCTTTTTCTTCCTTCTTCATTATTTCTTCATTTCATCCTCCTCTTCTTCTTGACTATCAGTATTTTAGCAATTTTGGAAACTTGAGAACCTTTTCAGCGTTTCAGAAAGTTCACAAACCTATGAACTCACCTTAACATTTCACTCTCTTGTTCTTTCTTTGTTTGTTTTGGCATTTCAACAAGTTCATGAACTAGTGAACTTGTTGAAACATTCTTCTTCATTCCACCATCTTCTTTTTTGGTGTTTCAAGACTTTTAGGAACTTACGAACTCTTTTGGTGTTTCAGCAAGTTTGTGAACCCATGAAATTGCTAAAAAAATTATTTTCTTTCTCTTTCTTTCTTTTCATTCGTCTTCATTGATTCAGTGAGTTCACAAGCTCGTGACAACATTTGTCTCTTCATTCCCACTTTCTACATTTTGGGAGGTTTATGAACCTGCAAACTTGCCGAGACACTTCATATTTTCACTTATCCTCTTTTTTTTCTTACCTTTTCAACTACTTGGGAAATTCACAAACCTTTTCGGTAGGTTTTCCAATTCGTGAACCTACCAAAATGCTAAAACATTCTTCTTTGTAAAGGCTTTTTAGGATTTTGGTAGGTTCATGAACCTATGAACTTGTGGAAAGGCTTCTACACTTAGAGGATTCTCAAACTTAGAGGATTTTGAAGGTTTTCACACATGGTAAAACATATAAAGGATAAAAGGGGAACAAAGGGGGTCCAAACTTAGGACTTTCTGACAAATTTAGGTCCAAGAAATATGGGTACCAACACTTGGCTTTGCTTGGGGATGTGTGCCTCTTACATGTATAACAAGGATCCAACTATCTCTGAGAGAAAACCAAAAATTCTAAAAAGAGGATGGGAGGGTAGGGAAAGCACATAAGGAATGTATGTACAGGGTAGAACAACAATGACAAGATATGTACAAGACAAGACTTACAACCAATGGCATGGAGGTACAAAGACACAATGAAAGGATGGATGTAAACAAAATTTTAACAAACTTGCAAGTCAAACTCTGTAATAAGATCCATGGCACAAGTCCATGGACACACTAATATAAATCTCTTACCTCTATCAAAGACAAGTTTGAAGAAGGAACTTAAACATCCTCGAGATGAAGTTTCTTCCAAATCCTAGCAGTAGCAAAAGGAGTCTTCTCTAATCATATGTAGGAAAATTGTAATTTTTCAGGTCATCGTGCTAGAAAAGGAAGTGATTGCCACCAAGACAATGAAACCACAAAAAATAAGAATCGTCATCATGCTTATCCACATAGAAATATTCACCTTCAAGCTCCATAGTAGCATGATGGATATCTAGACCCACACACAAATCAGCATGAACAAAAACATCCTCTTGAATACCATGCTAAAGTGGATCCAATTCAAGCGCAACCTCAAGCTAGGCTATCTCATGTGATGGATTAGGTTCTTGCAACCCATCTACACCACAAATGTTTATGTATTCCTTCATGATTGAATAAAAAACTTGATTCAAATCTAGTTCTACATTATTAGCATATAAATCAAAAATTTGAGGTACTTTACGTGAAGACTCACCATCTTCAAACTGCCTCTCTGTTTGACATCCTTCATTGCAACCTACTATAAAAATATTGTTGTTGACAACCTATAAGAAAGTGATCTTATTTTCATGAGAACATGTAACACTATTATCAATGTGCTCAACTAATGATCCTAGAAAGGTGTCCTCAATGCAATCCATATTAGCATACGACAATTGTTCCAAACCTAGTTCTAAAAATTCATCAAGATTCAAGGCTTCATGACCTACAATAGTAGTATGATCATGCACACCCTCACATTCCTTCTTCTCATTTACAAGGGGGACATAAGCATTATCCTCAACAAAGCAAGAAAGCACATCTAGTGAATAACAAAGATCATGTACTTCAACTTCCTTACCTTATGTCATGCCCACATTTCACGTGCGTTCACAACACGCAAACAAGCATGTTGTGTCCACATTGACATGTGGTCATGAAACGAACTATCAAAAATTTCTCCCTTACTACTCTGAAAGCCCCCCTCACACCCACAAGTGTGCTCGGTTGCGTATGTTTAAGTTGTCAAAGTGTTTGTTGTTAACGGAGTAATCTTCTCACGTGTGCATGTTGATATCTATCTCTAAGTTTATGGCGGTTGAATTTGCAATGTTTAGGATTCCTTGGTAAATGGTTGGTCTTTAATTGGTTTTCTCAATTTATTTCAAGTTTGTCTCACATTTTCCTTTTATTACTTTCCATCATTTATTTATTTAAAACGTTGCTTGTTTCGCTCGTTTACGTATGTCTTAATTTATTTATTTTGTATTTGCAACTAAATATTATTTACGTTAAATCATCTTCCATACCTTGGTAGTTCATTTGTAAAAAGAAATACTACTCCTGAAAACACAATTTCCTTATAACGAATTTAATGTAATTTGTTATTAGGGCAAATTACAATAGCCCCATTAAAATTGTCCAATTATATATATATATATATATAAAATATCCTTTTAGTGCAAGCTCATGTAGTTACAATTAATATATATATATATATATATATATATATATATATTTATATTTATATATATATCATTGTTTATTATGAGGGATAGTGGAAACTCCACTTAGAATTTAAATAACATTTTAAAATGAAATTCCACTCATACAATTAGGGTTAAATAACCCTAATGATTTTTTTGTTGTTATGAATGTTTATTTTGCAGGCAGGAGGGATGCGACGACGGCAGCCATGGTGGATGGCGCTGGGCGCAGGCGAGCTGTGGACAGAGGTGGAAATGGTGGTGCCGCAGAGGACAGTGGTGAGGAGGCCGACGCAGGTGACGGAGTGGAGTTCGGTGGGGAGGTGTTGGCATAGGCGGTGGGGTTGGGTTTTTGGCCGCAACGGAGGTAGAGGGGTTGCGGTCCGTAGAGCGCAGCACGCAGGGGAAAGAGTAGCCTGCAGGCTAGGGTGTTGGGGATGTGGGGAGGGGCAGAGCCCCACCCACATCCCACTTCATGGGTGTGGGTGGGGCTCCGCCCCTCCCCACACCATTCTTTTGTCTATGTTCAGTGGGCGTTAAACCCCCACCATACTTCAAGTTAACCTTCGACTGTACATTTAAAATCTGCAAACTCTCTTCATTTCGTTTGCTATTTCGATATTTTAAATAAAAATAAATTTATATATATATATATATATATATATATCAGTACCACGATTTCATTCAATTTAACTATTAAATATATATATATATCAGTTTTCATAGTTACATTTAATAACAAAAATATAAATACAGATATATCAAATTTTCTCAACTATATTTAAAATAACATTATATATATAACAAAGTTTCATGGTAGATTCATTACACCCTATCTTTAACATTTTAATTTCGATATAACAATTATTCAAATGAAACAGAAAACATTAACTATTTAAAATTGTATTTGTCATTTTTAATCTATCAAGTAAATTTTCCATTTCAAATAAATTTAAGGATCAAAAGTAAATTCAAGAAACTAATGAATCTTTTCATTTAAATAACACACAATAGTCAAGTAAAATTCGATTTAGAATATTTCCCATTGCACACTTAACTCAAGTTTTAATTTTGTATTCAAGGATAATTTGCATCTTTCATAATACTGTACAAATAACTTTCTCACTAAATAATACAAGAGATTTATTTAAACAACTGATCCACATCAACATCCAATCTCACAACTTACAAAATTTGATAAACAAGATCATACAACTATAAGATCCCACAACTCACAAACATTCTAAGGAAGTAATTTACTTTCTTCTCTTAGCTCACACAAATGATGTAATGTAATAACCAATTAAAGTCACAACTAATAACATAATAAGGGAGGATTATCTCTCCACTCCCAAGATAACAACTTTTACAACAAGTTCAAAGAGAGAAGTTCTCTCCTCTAAAACTCTTACATAATGAAACTTTAAAAGACCAAGCTCCCATTACAAATAGGAAGTTAGAACATATTCTTTAACAAGGCAAAATTCCTTCAATCCTCTAAACATGCTCCAATAGTAACTTGCATGACAACAAGGGAGAAAACAACAACCATCTAGCTCTCCTCCCTACCTTAGACCCGCAAGAGGGTCACCCCCGAGCTAGGGAGACCATCCACATACCCAGGGTAGAATAGACCAATCACTTCACAACATTGAAACAACAACAAACAAGCAATAAACACACACACTCCCATGGTATACTCACAATACAAAGACTCAGCTGAAGTGAGTTCAAAGGGGGTAGGGAAGTAGACTCTCTCTACTCCAAGGTGTCATTCTTCTCAATCAAATACCCTAACTTATTTCATGGCCTCAAGCCAACAAAGTTATTCTTACTCATGGCCTCAAGCCATCCAAATAATAAATCACAGTGATATCACAAATTGCTCTCAAAGCCATATAGCCCTCTAGGCTCAAATTTACCAACTTGCCCTCAAGGCTTTCATATACTAAAATAAGAAGACACCCAAGGAGGTTCACACCTTCCCTTCCCTAAACAAGATGAGCATTGCCTTCCAATTGGAAGGAGCTCTTTCAACACCCAACACAAAACCCCAAATAATAGAAAAACACATAGAAAACATTTGCAATCCCTATTCATCAAACAAGAACAACATACATAACAAGCAAAGATCATACAAGTGAGTAGTCTTGTTCACCAACCTTCACTAGCCCAATTATGGAATGTATTTTGACGAAGAGCTCCTCCCCTAGTCTCCTCCAAGTTCTCCTTCTTTCCACAATAATCCAACCCCCTTACCCTCTCCCTCTTCCCCTCTTTAAAACAAATCCTCTCCCTTATCCCTTATTCCAAGTGGCATTAAAAAAACTAAACCCACTCCTTCTCCATTATCCTAGTGGACTTAAAACAATTAACCCCACTCAAGAGGTTCCCCACTATAGCCCTTTTACAACACATGGGTGAATTAAAATATAATAAGAAAAATAGAAATAAAAGGAAAGTGGATGACACACCACCCTTATTATGGGGTCTCCCACCAAAAGAGAGGCACAAAGAGACAAGCACTCCATTATTGGTGAATCATGGAGTCCTTCCATGACTTGGAAGTGGGTCTAAGTGTGGATTCCACTCATCCCATTGTCCCCATGCTCCCAAATTCGTCACTTAACTTCACCATGGAGTTGAAGTGACCATATGGAGGTTATCCCAAGGTTATCCTAGTCAAAAAGGTCCCTAGACCCATGGGGTATAACCTAGGGTTGATTTAAACCTAGTTAGGACTCCCAGAGTCAAGTAAAAACACAGGAAGAGGGTCTAAAAGATATAAAGTTAAAACAAGATTTCAAAACAACATCTCTTACAACACATATCACAATAAAAGTAAATCAGAAGATAGCCCTAATTCCCTTGACCTCATGCAACATTACAACATTACAAAATTACAACATTTCACCAAACACAAGGTTGATCTTAGTTCCTCGTGGAACTAGATCAGCTCACAAGGGATACAACATAGGTATGGAATGATCTCCTGTATATGTGGTTTCGTTAGCAATACCTGCACACTCAAACTTGAAGTCAATAAAACATAAAGATATCATAGCCGAAGCAATTTAAATACATGCATACCTAAACATTCTACCATATAAACATACTGAAATCACATTAAAATTCCATTTCTAATATTATCCATTCATCATTCACTTAAAAGTAACATCTAAATATCATTGCATAATTGTTTTCTTAAAAATCAATTAGGTTTAATAATCAAGATTCTGGGATCAACAGTCCCCCAATCATAAAAGTAATAGCAATAGTATTGTAAATAGTCTCATGAACAGTAGTGAAAAAGGGTAGGCCTCACACCTTAGCAACATCAAGATCGCCATCAAGAGGAACAAAGAATGGGATTTCAACCAATGAACAATCGTCATCATTTTCAAGACCAAAAACTAGCCCATTTAAGCATAAATCGGTGTAAACACTACTGTTGTAATCTCTTGTGTACTTGTAGATGTAGAATGACTACGGGACTGCTTAGTTCCTAAGTCAAGCATGCTTATGTGGCTCACCAAATCAATAAGCACTTGTTCATATGGGCTAGGGGAATGCATGACTAGTTTATCATTTTATAATTTATATGCACAATCATTTGTGCATTCAGATGAGGTATCAATATAATAATCAGGATCATATTCATGAGCATAGAAACATGGGCTTCTAATTCAATATGAGTCAAGTGAATGCTTAGATTTTGACTATACTTTAAACCAATGATCCATGATTATAAAACATACATCATGCTAAAACAGGACTACATACTCTTTCCAAAATATCTCCTTGCACAACAAATCTTTCTTAAAGAAAGGAAAGAATTAAATAATGTTGTACCCTTAACTTGTTGTTGTGCCTAGAATGGAAGAAGATTTTAATGCACTAGCATTAGGAATCAAGTAGCAACAAGAACTTTGAATTCAGCTACAAAGTCACCACCTCATAGAAAGAGGAAATCCTTGGAGTAGACAGAATGACCAAGGCTGAGAATTTTTTGGGTCTAATTACCAACAGAGTCATTAATTTGTTATAACCTAGGATAAGATAAATTCATAAATCTCCCCAATAGAGTCACCAAAATGTCAATTCCCAAAAATGTATGCCCTCTCTTCTAACATCACCACAAAGAGTGACACAAAGGGGAACCAAATATCACAAGCAAGGAGAGTGATATATCAACAAAGAGAGGATGGTCTTGGTCTAACGCATAGGATAGGGCAGATCCTCTTCTTCTTCAGGCTCTAAAAAACCTAGAGGGTATTTTCTTGAGGTCTAAATACATGGAAACAATCAAAAAAGAGCTTTGACTACCAAGCCCTAATGGAAGTAAGGGACAAGCTTAATAGACCTCACTAATAGAAGATGAAAAGCAAGCATATAAGTGCACCCCAAAAATATAATTAGTTTCAATCACCAAAGATGAATCTTCGTAACATTGTATACACACTTATATCTTGTCTCCACGTCATTACAACCCTCTAAATATTTATCTGACATGAGCTCACTAGATATATCCACTTGCAAAACAATAAACTACAATAATGGTTTGAGCTCCTACAAGCACAAACATTTCAACATCTACTTGACACCAGCTCCCTTAGAATATAGCAAAGGTAGCAATACTATTTTGTAAATTTTAGAAGAACCTAAACTAGTTTACCAACCTACTCCTAAACTACCGGTGAATGATGTTTTAATTTTAAGGCATATGTTTGATTGTGAACTTTCAAGACTAGTTCCTATCCATTGGGTAACAGATTCTGAATAGCCAATAAGAAACAACAAATTAAAATCAAAGGAGTATGAGCTATGCATGAACATACATGACAAATATGACATTGAATAATAGAGCATACTTAGTAATCCATCCCCATACTGTAAAAATACATATGCAATTTAGAAGTGACCATTACAAAACTGGAAATGAATTAAAATGTTATAACATTTATCAAATATCCATTACAATCATACCAAGAAATGTGGAAAGAGAAAACACACTGTTGCGACAAAGGGTTTCCCTAAAAATCTACAAAGAGACATGGAGATATTCCATTACAAACACCATTTACAATATTAACTTCCCAGTGTATAGATGTGTTGCTCCAACTGGATTGGACTTGCATGAATTAAAACCCTATATGATCCTTAGCACTTACAGGCACATGGAAATTGGTTCAGTGACCAACCCTTTGAAATGAACCACCAAACTGTCTTTATAGATCCTTGATGTCCTTTTGGAGTGGTGTAGTGCACCTAGAATGATCATTAAGTAAAAATTTTGAATTTTTGTGTGATAGGGACTATGAGAGTTTGAAAATAATGTATTGAAGCCTTCTAAAAGGCACTATCATGAAGTGGAGGCCTAAAATAGGCATTTTCCTTAGTGAGTCTGCAGTTTATTAAAAGTTTGTGACAGTCTATTTTTAGTCAATTAGCCTTTTAAGAAAAAATAGTTAGTCTTTGGCTATTTTTAGCCTTTTACCACAATGGGAATGGATGTAATGGAGATATAAGGATATAATTTATGTTGTTAATTCATTGTAGAAGGGGGAGACAATGTGGAGAAGAAGTTTGGAGTTTGAAAAATACAAAAAAAATTGATTTTTGTTGTTCCTACTGGTAATTTGTTGTTCCAGCCTCTTGTACCTATCTGTATGACCCAGTCATGAGGGAAAATGTCTAAAATATCTTGAGGAATGTTCTTAGCCTTCATTTGAGTCAAGTTACAGAGGTTTTCATTGTAGAATAAATATTTTATCACTATTTTTGTGCTAAGAGGTCTCAAACCCTCGTTTTGAGGGTTTTAGTGAGGTTTTTGATTTCCCAATCCATCTTGTTTTGTTAGAACCCCAAAATGGGTGGAATGAGGTTGGGTTGGCATGTTTCTAATGGGTTTTGTGTGCAGGAGCAGAAGACAAGTAAAAGTTGATGCTTGGAGCCATTAAGGCCTAATAGCTCTATGTATTGGTCTAACTAGTTTTGGTGGAGTAAAGATTTGATCATAGAATGAGTTGAAATAATCTTAGACCCCAAAAATTGGTGAACTATACCTATTTTTATCCTAATGGACCCTTTGGAACAGGATTTAGAAGTTTGGTATTGAGTTTGTGGGCATTTTGTGTGCAAAATCGCCCTAATTAGGCCTAGTTAAGAAGGGATACAGTCAATATTTAGGGATTGTGTTCCAAAAGACCCCATAGTGAATGTTTAGTATGTTGAAGAACATGGTAATGGGTACTCAAAAAGCTCTTGACAGTCCTATTTGGAGGTCCATACCAAAAGTTATTGCATGACAGTCCTTTTCTAAGGGCTATAAGGAAGTGGGTCAATCTTTGAAGGAAATGGTACAACGAAATACCTCCTAAGCATTTTGATGGTTTTGTGAGCTTGGGACAGTTAATCATACAAGGTTTAGGGTCCCTAGGAAGTTTGGCAAAGAGCCTAGGTATATGAACCCATATATGGTGTTGTTGTGTAGTCTTGGAACCATGGAGAGTGAGTGGACAGTCATGTCCAGTTTAAAGACAAATGGAGTAGTTAGGTCTACAAGGGCCTAAGAGTCCTATCTACCTTGCCATCCCCTACATCCTCTTTCCTCCTGTGAAGTTAGTTGTGACCCTTAGTGGTGTTTGTGTTGTAAGCTCTACATCAAATTGGTATCAGAGCCAGGTTAATAGGTTTGTTGTGAAGTGTTAAGGTGAAGAGGCAGTTGTCAAGATGCCTCCAAGAGGAAGAAACATGGATCAAGAGATGAATGAGCTGAAGGAGAAACATGCTAGAGAGTTGAGGGAGCTGAAGGAAAGAATGGCTACCCTAGAACAAAATCAGAGAAGAGGAGTGGCTCTAGGTGATGAGAATGAGTCTGAGGAAGAAGAGGAAGCTGAGTATGAAGATGTGGAAGAAGAGTAAGACCCTGAGGATCAGAGGATGGCAAAGTTGTTGAGGGCAATAAAAGAAGACAAGCACAAGATATAGATAGATGTGCCAAAGTATGGAGGAAGCCTTAGTGGTGAAGAATTGTTAGACTAGATTACAGCATTGGACAATCATTTTGAGTGTGAAGAAGTTCCTCAGGATCAGAAAGTGAAGATTGCAAAGACTAAGCTGACAAGTCATGCTTTGTTATGGTGGGATTATTAGTAAACACAGAGGAGAAAGCAAGGAAAGAGAAAAGTTATTTCATGGGACAAGATGGGAGCTAATATCAAAGGTAAGTTCTTGCCTAAAGATTATGAAGTTTAAATGTTTAAAAAGATTCAAAGTTTAAGACAAAAGGAAATGGATGTTAAGACATACACTGAAGAGTTTTATAAGCTGAGTATAAGGTCTGGTCAAAATGAAAGTGAAGTGCAAAAAGTTGCTAGATATATTGGTGGTTTGAGATTTAACATGCAAGATGAACTAGTGTTGGCAAATCCAAGGAATGTTGAAGAATGTTATCAAACGACAGTTAGATTGGAAGAGAAGCTAAAAAGGAGATAAGATAAGATAGCCAGAGGTAGAGGTAGCACCTCTAGAGGTAGAGGATCCTTTGAAAACACAAAACAAGTCAATGAGGGTCAAGAGGAGATGAGCAAGGCACAAGGACAAGGTGCAGATTTCAAACAAGGACAAAGTACAAATTTTAGAGGGAGAGGTTCTAGAGGTAGATTTGGTGGTGGAAGAGGTGCAAACACCTTTATGGGTAAGTGTTACAATTGCCAAGAGTTTGGGCATCCAGCATACAAGTGTCTTGAGAAGCAAAATTTTTCAAGTGATGGTGAAAGGAAGAATGAGAGGAGGACTTAGTTCATCCAAGAAGAAGAATGTGGTGGTTCTACTCCCACTAGTTGTGTTGGTGAAGTAGGAGAAACATTGATGCTAAGAGAAAGAGCACTATTGAAGACCTCCAAGGAGAAGGAGTTGATCTAGAGGAAAGCACTGTTTAGGACAACTTGTAATTCCAAAGACAAGGTATGTAAAGTGATAGTAGATTCTAGTTGTACTGACAATATAGTGTCTAGTGAGATGGTAGACAAACTGAGGTTGAAGAGAGTACCTAGGGACACACCTTACAAAGTATCTTGGGTAAGTGATCATCAGTCCATTTTAGTGACTAAACAAGCATTAGTAGAGTTCAAGATTGGAGCATATGAGGATAGGGTACTTTGTGACATTATACACATGGATTGTTATCATATGATACTTGGAAGACCGTAGTAGTTTGATAGGTCTATAATTTATAATGGAAAAGCTAACACCTACACCATTAGGAAGGATGAGAAGACTTTTGTGCTGATGCCAATGCAGGAAGAAGTCAAGGAGCAGCCAAGGATAGCAAAAATGATAATGCTTGGTAAAAAGGAGCCAGTGAGGTTTGAAGAGAGTGAAACCAAGGAGTATACAGCCTTTTCAAGGCATAAAACTATGGAGACAGCAAATGGGAAGTGTGAAGATGATTTGCAACCAGTTGTGAAGAGAAATGTCTTCATGTGGAAGGAGGTGAGTGAAAATGTGTCTAGGTTTGAGACAGAGGAGTCTAAGAGTGGAAAGCCTATGGAAAGGAAAGAAATAAGTGAAGGGATCTTAGTAGGGACAGTCATGTGCCCTGTAGTGTTGATGACAGAGAAGAGGTAGTCAGTGGAAGCTAATGCAGTAGTTTACAAGGTTCCTAAGACAGTGGACAAGCTAATTGTAGGTCTAACAGTGACTGGTAAAGGTAATGACAGTGAACAGAATGGAGACAAGAAGAGTATGAGACAGTGGTGTGAGAGAGAAGTTGAGAGAGAAGTGCTGACAGTTGGTAAAAGGTTGAAAACAGAGGTAAGGGGGAGTGAGGTAGCAGAGTTTGGTGACAGAGTACTCTATGATAGAGTGAACCAAACTTCAAGGACAAACAAGAGGAAAGATAACAAGGATAGTGATGGATCAAAGCACGATGAACCTGATGAAGACAATTTACAAGATTCTTTCCACGGGACTTGGAAAAGTTACAAGTTAGGGTGTATGGTGCAGTGCACCAAGAATGATCATTAAGTAAAAATTTTGAATTTTTGTGTGATAAGGACTATGAGAGTTTGAAAATAATGTATTGAAGCCTTCTAAAAGGAACTGTCATGAAGTGGAGGCCTGAAATAGGCATTTTCCTTAGTGAGTCTACAGTTTATTAAAAGTTTGTGACAGTCTATTTTTAGTCAATTAGCCTTTTAGAAAAAAATAGTTAGTCTTTTGCTATTTTAGCCTTTTCCCATGATGGGAATGGATGTAATGGAGGGATAAGGATATAATTTATGTTGTTAATTCATTGTAGAAGTGGGAGAGAACGTGGAGAAGAAGTTTGGAGTTTGAAAAATACAAAAAAATCTTATTTCTGTTGTTCCTACTGGTAATTTGTCGTTCCAGCCTTCTCTACTTGTCCGTACAGCCCATTCATGAGGGAAAATGTCTTAAATATCTTGAGGAATGTTCTTAGCCTTCATTTGAGTCAAGTTGCAAAGGTTTTCATTGTAGAAGAAATATTTTATCACTATTTTTGTGCTAAGAGGTCTCAAACCCTTATTTTGAGGGTTTTAGTGATGTTTTTGATTTCCCAATCCATCTTTCTATCTTAGAACCCCCAAATGGGTGAAATGAGGTTGGGTTGGCATGTTTTCTAATGGGTTTTGTGTGCAGGAGTAGAAGACAACTAAAAGTTAGTGCTTGGAGCCATTGAGGCCTAATAGCTCTATGTATTGGTCTAACTAGTTTTGGTGGAGTAAAGACTTGATCATAGAATGAGTTGAAATGATCTTAGCCCCAAAAATAACTAAAATCTACCTATTTGTATCCTAATGGACCCTTCGTAATAGGAGTTAGAAGTTTGGGATTGAGTTTGTGAGCATTTTGTGTGCAAAACTGCCCTAATTAGGCCTAGTTAAAAAGGGGTACAGTCAAGATTTGGGGATTGTGTTCCGAAAGACCCCATAGTGCATGTTTGGTATGTTGAAGAACTTGGTAATGGGTACTCAAAAAGCTCTTGACAATCCTATTTGGAGGTCTGTACCAAAAGTTATTGCATGGCAGTCCTTTTCTAAGGGCTACAAGGAAGTGGGTCAGTCTATGAAGGAAGTGGTACAAGGAAATACATCCTGAGCATTTTGATGGTTTTGTGAGCTTGGGAAAGTTAATCATAGAAGTTTTAGGGTCCCTAGAAAGTTTGGCAAAGAGCCTAGGTATATGAACCCATAGATGGTGTTGTTGTGTAGTCTTGGAACCATGGAGAGTGAGTGGACAGTCATGTCCAGTTTAAAGACAAATGGAGCAGCTAGGTCTACAAGGGCCTAAGAGTCCTATCTTCCCTACCATCCCCTGCATCTTCTTTCCTCCTGTGAAGTCAGTTGTGACCTTTAGTGGTGTTTGTGTTGTAAGCTCTGCATCAAATTGGTATCAAAGCCAGGTTAGTAGGTCTGTTTTGAAGTGTTAAGTTGAAAAGGCAGTTGTCAAGATGCCTCCAAGAGGAAGAAACATGGCTCAAGAGATGAATGAACTGAAGGAGAAACATGCTAGAGAGTTGAGGGAGTTGAAGGAAAGAATGGCTACTCTAGAAAAAAATTAGAGAAGAGGAGTGGCTCTAGGTGATGAGAATGAGTCTGAGGAAGAAGAGGAAGGTAAGTATGAAGATGTGAAAGAAGAGTTAGACCCTGAGGATTAGAGGATGGCAAAGTTGTTGAGGGCAGTAAAAGAAGACAAGCACAAGATAAAGATAGATGTGCCAAAGTATGGAGGAAGCCTTAGTGATGAAGAATTGTTAGACTGGATTGCAGCATTGGACAATCATTTTGAGTGTGAAGAAGTTCCCGAGGATCAGAAAGTGAAGATTGCAAAGACCAAGCTGACAGGTCATGCTTTGTTATGGTGGGATTAACAATAAATAGAGAGGAGAAAGTAAGGAAAGGCAAAAATTGTTTCATGGGACAAGATGGTAGCTAAGATCAAAGGTATGTTCTTGCCTAAAGATTATGAAGTTCAAATGTTTAAAAAGCTTCAAAGTTTAAGACAAAAGGAAATCAATGTTAAGATAAACACTGAAGAGCTTTATAGGCTGAGTATAAGGTCTAGTCAAAATGAAAGTGAAGTGCAAAAAGTTGCTAGATGTATTGGTGGTTTGAGATTTAACATGCAAGATGAACTAGTGTTGGCAAATCCAAGGAATGTTGAAGAATGTTATCAAATGGCAGTTAGAGTGGAAGAGAAGCTGAAAAGGAGATAAGATAAGACAACCAGAGGTAGAGGCAGCACCTCTAGAGGCAGAGGATCCTTTGAAAACACAAAACAAGTCAATGAGGGTCAAGAGGAGATGAGCAAGGCACAAGGACAAAGTACAGATTTTAGAGGCAGAGATTCTAGAGGCAGATTTGGTGGTGGAAGGAGTGCAAACACCTTTATGGGTAAGTGTTACAATTGCCAAGAGTTTGGGCACCCATCATACAATTGTCCTGAGAAGAAAAATTTTTCAAGTGATGGTGAAAGGAAGAATGAGAGGAGGACTCAGTTAGTCCAAGAAGAAGAATGTGGTGGTTCTACTCCCACTAGTTGTGTTGGTGAAGTAGGAGAAACATTGATGCTGAGAGAAAGAGCATTATTGAAGACCTCTAAGGAGAAGGAGTTGATCCAGAGAAAAGCATTGTTTAGGACAACTTGTAAGTGCAAAGACAAGGTATGTAAAGTGATAGTAGATTCTTGTTGTACTGACAATATGGTGTCTAGTGAGATGGTAGACAAACTGAGGTTGAAAAGAGTACCTAGGGACAGACCTTACAAAGTCTCTTGGGTAAGTGATCATCAGTCCATTTTAGTGACTAAACAAGCATTAGTAGAGTTCAAGATTGGAGCATATGAGGATAGGGTACTTTGTGACATTTTACCCATGGATTGTTGTCATATGATACTTGGAAGACCCTGCTAGTTTGATAGGTCTATAATTTATAATGGAAAAGCTAACACCTAAACCATTAGGAAGGATGAGAAGACTTTTGTGCTGATGCCAATGTAGGAAGAAGTCAAGGAGCAGCTAAGGACAGCAAAACTGATAAAGTTTGGCAAAAAGGAGCCAGTGAGGTTTGAAGAGAGTGAAACCAAGGAGTATACAGCCTTTTCAAGGCATAAAACTATGGAGACAACAAATGGGAAGTGTGAAGATGATTTGCAGCCAGTTGTGAAGAGAAATGTCTTCATGTGGAAGAAGGAGGTGAGTGAAAATATGTCTAGGTTTAAGACAAAGGAGTGTGAGAGTGGAAAGCCTGTGGAAAGGCAAGAAATAAGTGAAGGGATCTTAGTAGGGACAGTCATGTGCCTTGTAGTGTTGAGAACAAAGAAGAGGCAGTCAGTGGAAGCTGATGTAGCAGTTTACAAGGTTACTAAGACAGTGGACAAGCTAATTGTAGGTCTGACAGTGACTGGTAAAGGTAATGATAGTGAAAAGAATGGAGACAGGAAGAGTATGAGACAGTGGTGTGAGAGAGAAGCTGAGAGAGAAGTGCTGATAGTTGGTAAAAGGTTGAAAACAGAGGTAAGGGGGAGTGAGGTAGCAGAGTTTGGTGACAAAGTACTCTATGACAAAGTGAAGCAAACTTCAAGGACAAACAAGAGCAAAGATAACAAGGATAGTGATGGATTAAAGCAAGATGAACCTGATGAAGACAATTTACAAGATTCTTTCCAAGGGACTTGGAAAAGTTACAAGTTAGAGTGTATGGCGTAGTGCACCTAGAATGATCATTAAGTAAAAATTTTGAATTTTTATGTGATAGGGACTATGAGATTTTGAAAATAATGCATTGAATCCTTCTAAAAGGAACTATCATGAAGTGGAGGCATGAAAAAGGCATTTTCCTTAGTGAGTCTGCAGTTTATTAAAAGTTTGTGACAGTCTATTTTTAGTCAATTAGCCTTTTAGGAAAAAACAGTCAGTCTTTGGCTATTTTTAGCCTTTTCCCATGATGGGAATGGATGTAATGGAGGGATAAGGATATAATTTATGTTGTTGATTCATTGTAAAAGGGGGAGAGAACATGGAGAAGAAGTTTGGAGTTTGAAAAATATAAAAAAAAATTGATTTCTGTTGTTCCTTTTTGCTATTCCTACTAGTAATTTGTCATTCCAGCCACCTGTACCTGTCCGTATGACCCATTCATGAGGGAAAATGTCTTAAATATCTTGAGGAATGTTCTTAGCCTTCATTTGCATCAAGTTACAAATGTTTTCATTGTAGAATAAACATTTTATCATTTTTTTTGTGCTAAGAGGTCGCAAACCCTTGTTTTGAGGGTTTTAGTGAGGTTTCTGATTTCCTAATCCATCTTTCTGTGTTAAAACACCAAAATGGGTGGAATGAGGTTGGCTTGGCATGTTTTTTAATAGGTTTTGTGTGCAGGAGAATAAGACAAGTAAAAGTTGTTGCTTGGAGCCATTGAGGCCTAATAGCTCTATGTATTAGTCTAACTAGTTTTGGTGGAGTAAAGATTTGATCATAGAACGAGTTGAAATGATCTTAGACCCCAAAAATTGGTAAAATCTACCTATTTGTATCCTAATGGACCCTTTGGAACAGGAGTTAGAAGTTTGGGATTGAGTTTGTGGGCATTTTGTGTGTAAAAACGCCCTAATTAGGCCTAGTTAAGAAGGGGTACAATCAAGATTTGGGGATTGTGTTCCAAAAGACCCCATAGTGCATGTTTAGTATGTTGAAGAAATTAGTAATGGGTACTCAGAAAGCTCTTGACAGTCTTGTTTGGAGGTTTGTACCAAAAGTCATTGCATGATAGACCTTTTCTAAGGGCTATAAGGAAGTGGGTCAGTCTATGAAGGAAGTGGTACAAGGAAATACCTCCTAAGAATTTTGATGGTTTTGTGAGCTTGGGATAGTTAATCATAGAAGGTTTAGGGTCCCTAGAAAGTTTGGCAAAGAGCCTAGGTATATGAACCCATAGATGATGTTGTTGTGTAGTCTTGGAACCATGGAGAGTGAGTGGACAGTCATGTCCAGTTTAACAACAAATGGAGTAGCTAGGTCTACAAGGGCCTAAGAGTCCTATCTTCCCTACCATCCCCTGCATCCTCTTTCCTCCTGTGAAGTTAGTTGTGACCCTTAGTGGTGTTTGTGTTGTAAGCTCTACATCAAATTGGTATCAAAACCAGGTTAATAGGTTTGTTGTGAAGTGTTAAGGTGAAGAGGCAGTTGTCAAGATGCCTCCAAGAGGAAGAAACATGGATCAAGAGATGAATGAGCTAAAGAAGAAACATGCTAGAGAGTTGAGGGAGCTGAAGGAAAGAATGGCTACCCTAGAACAAAATCAGAGAAGAGGAGTGGCTCTAGGTGATGAGAATGAGTCTAAGGAAGAAGAGGAAGCTGAGTATGAAGATGTGGAAGAAGAGTTAGACCCTGAGGATCAGAGGATGGCAAAGTTGTTGAGGGCAGTAAAAGAAGACAAGCACAAGATAAAGATAGATGTGCCAAAGTATGGAGGAAGCCTTGGTGATGAAGAATTGTTAGATTGGATTGCAGCATTGGACAATCATTTTGAGTGTGAAGAAGTTCCTCAGGATTAGAAAGTGAAGATTGCAAAGACCAAACTGACAAGTCATGCTTTGTTATGGTGGGATTATCAGTAAACAGAGAGGAGAAAGCAAGGAAAGGCAAAAATTGTTTCATGGGACAAGATGGTAGCTAAGATCAAATGTAAGTTCTTGCCTAAAGATTATGAAGTTCAAATGTTTAAAAAGCTTCAAAGTTTAAGACAAAAGGAAATGGATTTTAAGACAAACACTAAAGAGTTTTATAAGCTGCATATAAGGTCTGGTCAAAATGAAAGTGAAGTGCAAAAAGTTGCTAGATATATTGGTGGTTTAAGATTTAACATGCAGGATGAACTAGTGTTGGCAAATCCAAGGAATGTTGAAGAATGTTATCAAATGGCAGTTAGAGTGGAAGAGAAGCTAAAAAGGAGATAAGATAAGACAGCCAGAGGTAGATTTGGTGGTGGAAGAGGTGCAAACACCTTTATGGGTAAGTGTTACAATTGCCAAGAGTTTGGGCACCCAGCATACAAGTGTCTTGAGAAGAAAAATTTTTCAAGTGATGGTGAAAGGAAGAATGAGAGGAGGACTTAGTTCATCCAAGAAGAAGAATGTGGTGGTTCTACTCCCACTAGTTGTGTTGGTGAAGTAGGAGAAACATTGATGCATAGACAAAGAGCACTATTGAAGACCTCCAAGGAGAAGGAGCTGATCCAGAGGAAAGCACTGTTTAGGACAACTTGTAAGTGCAAAGATAAGGTATGTAAAGTGATATTAGATTCTGGTTGTACTAACAATATGGTGTCTAGTGAGATGGTAGACAAATTGAGGTTGAAGAGAGTACCTAGGGAGACACCTTACAAAGTCTCTTGGGTAAGTGATCATCAGTCCATTTTAGTGACTGAACAAGCATTAGTAGAGTTCAAGATTGGAGCATATGAGGATAGGGTACTTTATGACATTTTACCCATGGATTGTTGTCATATGATACTTGGAAGACCTTGGTAGTTTGATAGGTCTATAATTTATAATGGAAAAGCTAACACCTAAACCATTAGGAAGGATGAGAAGACTTTTGTGTTGATGCCAATGCAGGAAGAAGTCAAGGAGCAGCCAAGGATAACAAAAATGATAATGTTTGGCAAAAAGGAGCCAGTGAGGTTTGAAGAGAGTGAAACCAAGGAGTATACAACCTTTTTAAGGCATAAAACTATAGAGACAACAAATGGGAAGTGTGAAGATGATTTGTCGTCAGTTGTGAAGAGAAATGTCTTCATGTGGAAGAAGGAGGTGAGTGAAAATGTGTCTAGGTTTGAGACAAAGGTGTGTGAGAGTGGAAAGCCTATGGAAAGGCACAAAATAAGTGAAGGGATCTTACTAGGGATAGTCATGTGCCCTGTAGTGTTGAGAATAGAGAAGAGGCAGTCAGTGGAAGCTGATGTAGCAGTTTACAAGGTTAATAAGATAGTGGACAAGCTAATTGCAAGTCTGACAGTGACTGGTAGAGGTAATGATAGTGAAAGAATGGAGACAAGAAGAGTATGAGATAGTGGTGTGAGAGAGAAGCTAAGAAAGAAGTGCTAACAGTTGGTAAAATGTTGAAAATAGAGGTAAGGGGGAGTGAGGTAGTAGAGTTTGGTGACAGAGTACTCTATGACAGAGTGAACCAAACTTCAAGGACAAACAAGAGCAAAGATAATAAGGACAATTAAGGATCAAAGCAAGATGAACCTAATGAAGACAATTTACAAGATTCTTTCCAAGGGACTTGGAAAAGTTACAAGTTAGGGTGTATGGTGCAGTGCACCTAGAATGATGATTAAGTAAAAATTTTGAATATTTGTGTGATAGGGACTATGAGAGTTTGAAAATAATGTATTGAAGCCTTCTAAAAGGCACTATCATGAAATGGAGGCTTGAAATAGGCATTTTCCTTAGTGAGTCTGCAGTTTATTAAAAGTTTGTGACAATCTGTTTTTAGTCAATTAGCCTTTTAGGAAAAAATAGTCAGTCTTTGGCTGTTTTTAGCCTTTTCTGATGATGGGAATGGATGTAATGGAGGGATAAGGATATAATTTATGTTTTTAATTCATTGTAGAAAGGGGAGAGAACGTGGAGAAGATGTTTGGAGTTTGAAAAATACAAAAAAATCTGATTTCTGTTGTTCCTTTTTGTTGTTCCTATTGGTAATTTGTCATTACAGCCTCCTGTACCTATCTGTACAGCCCATCCATGAGGGAAAATGTCTGAAATATCTTGAGGAATGTTCTTATCCTTCATTTGAGTCAAGTTGTAGAGGTTTTCATTGTAGAATAAACATTTTATCACTGTTTTTGTGCTAAGAGGTCTGAAACCCTTATTTTGAGGGTTTTAGTGAGGTTTTTGATTTCCCAATCCATCTTGCTTTGTTAGAACCCTGAAATGGGTGGAATGAGGTTGGGTTGGCATGTTTTCTAATGGGTTTTGTGTGCAGGAGTAGAAGACAAGTAAAAGTTGGTGCTTGGAGCCATTGAGGCCTAATAGCTCTATGTATTGGTCTAATTAGTTTTGGTGGAGTAAAGATTTGATCAGAGAATGAGTTGAAATGATCTTAGACCCCAAAAATTGGTGAAATATACCTATTTGTATCCTAATGGACCCTTTGGAACAAGAATTAGAAGTTTGGGATTGAGTTTGTGGGCATTTTGTGTGCAAAACTGCCCTATTTAGGCCTAGTTAAGGGATACAGTCAAGCTTTAGGGATTGTGTTCCAAAAGACCCCATAGTACATGTTTAGTATGTTGAAGAACTTGGTAATGGGTACTCAAAAAGCTCTTGACAGTCCTTTTTGGAGGTCCGTACCAAAACTTATTGCATGACAGTCCTTTTATAAGGGCTACAACGAAGTGGGTCAGTCTATGAAGAAAGTGGTACAAGGAAATACCTCCTGAGCATTTTGATGGTTTTGTGAGCTTGGGATAGTTAATCATAGAAGGTTTAGGGTCTCTATAATTTTGGCAAAGACCCTAGGTATATGAACCCATAGATGGTGTTGTTGTGTAGTCTTAGAACCATGGAGAGTGAGTGGACAGTCATGTCTAGTTTAAAGACAAATGGAGCAATTAGGTCTACGAGGGCCAAAGAGTCCTGTCTGCCATGCCATCCCCTGCATCCTCTTTCCTCCTATGAAGTTAGTTGTGACCCTTAGTGGTGTTTGTGTTGTAAGCTCTACATCAAATTGGTATCAGAGCTACGTTAGTAGGTCTGTTGTGAAATGTTAAGTTGAAAAGGCAGTTGTCAAGATGCCTCCAAGAGGAAGAAATATGGCTCAAGAGATGAATGAACTGAAGGAGAAACATGCTAGAGAGTTGAGGGAGCTGAAGGAAAGAATGGCTACCCTAGAACAAAATCAGAGAAGAGGAGTGGCTCTAGCTGATGAGAATGAGTCTGAGGAAGAAGAGGAAGCTGAGTATGAAGATGTGGAAGAAGTGTTAGACCCTGAGGATAGAGGATGGCAAAGTTGTTGGGGGCAGTAAAAGAAGACAAGCACAAGATAAAGATAGATGTGCCAAAGTATGGAGGAAGCCTTAGTGATGAAGAATTGTTAGACTGGATTGCAACATTGGACAATCATTTTGAGTGTGAAGAAGTTCCTGAGGATCAGAAAGTGAAGATTGCAAAGACCAAGCTGACAAGTCATGCTTTGTTATGGTGGGATTATCAGTAAACAGAGAGGAGAAAGCAAGGAAAGGGAAAAATTGTTTCATGGGACAAGATGGTAGCTAAGATCAAAGGTAAGTTCTTGCCTAAGGATTATGAAGTTCAAATGTTTAAAAAGCTTCAAAGTTTAAGACAAAAGGAAATGGATGTTAAGATAAACACTGAAGAGTTTTATAAGCTGAGTATAAGGTCTGGTCAAAATGAAAGTGAAGTGCAAGTTGCTAGATATATTGGTGGTTTGAGATTTAACATGCAGGATGAACTAGTGTTGGCAAATCCAAGGAATGTTGAAGAATGTTATCAAATGGCAGTTAGAGTGGAAGAGAAGCTGAAAAGGAGATAAGATAAGACAGCCAGAGGTAGAGGCAGTACATCTAGAGGCAGAGGATCCTTTCAAAATACAAAACAAGTCAATGAGGGTCAAGAGGAGATGAGCAAGGCACAAGGACAAGGTGCAGATTTCAAACAAGGATAAAGTACAGCTTTTAGAGGCAGGGGTTCTAGAGGCAGATTTGGTGGTGTAAGGAGTGCAAACACCTTCACCTTTATGGGTAAGTGTTACAATTGCCAAGAGTTTGGGCACCCAGCATACAAGTGTCCTGAGAATAAATTTTTTTCAAGTGATAGTGAAAGGAAGAATGAGAGGAGGACTCAATTAGTCCAAGAAGAAGAATGTGGTGGTTCTACTCCCATTAGTTGTGTTGGTGAAGTAGGAGAAACATTGATGCATAGACAAAGAGCACTATTGAAGACCTCCAAGGAGGAGTTGATCTAGAGGAAAGCACTGTTTAGGACAACTTGTAAGTGCAAAGACAAGGTATGTAAAGTGATAGTAGATTCTGGTGATACTGACAATATGGTGTCTACTGAGATGGTAGACAAACTGAGGTTGAAGAGAGTACCTAGGGAGACACCTTACAAAGTCTCTTGGGTAAGTGATCATCAGTCCATTTTAGTGACTAAACAAGCATTAGTAGAGTTTAAGATTGGAGCATATGAGGATAGGGTACTTTGTGACATTTTACACATGGATTGTTGTCATATGATACTTGGAAGACCCTGCTAGTTTGATAGGTCTATAATTTATAATGGAAAAGCTAACACCTACACCATTAGGTAGGATGAGAAGACTTTTGTGTTGATGCCAATGCAGGAAGAAGTCAAGGAGCAGCTAAGGACAGAAAAAATATAATGTTTGGCAAAAAGGAGCCAGTGAGGTTTGAAGAGAGTGAAACTAAGGAGTATACAGCCTTTTCAAGGCATAAAACTATGGAGACAACAAATGGGAAGTGTGAAGATGATTTGCAGCCAGTTGTGAAGAGAAATGTCTTCACGTGGAAGAAGGAGGTGAGTGAAAATGTGTCTAGGTTTGAGATAGAGGAGTGTGAGAGTGGAAAGCCTATGGAAAGTCAAGAAATAAGTGAAGGGATCTTAGTAGGGACAGTCATGCGCCCTGTAGTGTTGAGAACAAAGAAGAGGCAGTCAATGGAAGCTGATGCAGCAGTTTACAAGGTTAATAAGATAGTGGACAAGCTAATTGCAGGTCTGACAGTGACTGGTAGAGGTAATGATAGTGAAAAGAATGTAGACAAGAAGAGTATGAGACAGTGATGTGAGAGAGAAGCTAAGAGAGAAGTGCTGACAATTGGTAAAAGGTTGAAAACAGAGGTAAGGGGGAGTGAGGTAGCAGAGTTTGGTGATAGAGTACTCTATGACAGAGTGAAGCAAACTTCAAGGACAAACAAGAGCAAAGATAACAAGGACAATGAAGGATCAAAGCAAGATGAACCTGATGAAGACAATTTACAAGATTCTTTCCAAGGGACTTGGAAAAGTTACAAGTTAGGGTGTATGGTGCAGTGCACCTAGAATTATCATTAAGTAAAAATTTTGAATTTTTGTGTGATAGGGACTGTGAGAGTTTGAAAATAATGTATTGAAGCCTTCTAAAAGGCACTATCATGAAATGGAGGCTTGAAATAGGCATTTTCCTTAGTGAGTCTACAGTTTATTAAAAGTTTGTGACAGTCTATTTTTAGTCAATTAGCCTTTTAGGAAAAAATAGTCAGTCTTTGGTTATTTTTAGCCTTTACCCATGATGGGAATGGATGTAATGGAGGGATAAGGATATAATTAATGTTGTTAGTTCATTGTAGAAAGGGGAGAGAACATGGAGAAGAAGTTTGGAGTTTGAAAAATACAAAAAAATCTAATTTCTGTTGTTCCTTTTTGTTGTTCCTATTGGTAATTTGTCGTTCCAGCCTCCTGTACATGTCCATACAGCCCATTCATGAGGGAAAATGTCTGAAATATCTTGAGGAATGTTCTTATCCTTCATTTGAGTCAAATTGTAGAGGTTTTCATTGTAGAATAAACATTTTATCACTATTTTTGTGTTAAGAGGTGTCAAACCCTTATTTTGAGGGTTTTAGTGAGGTTTTTGATTTCCCAATCCATCTTGCTTTGTTAGAATGCCAAAATGGGTGGAATGAGGTTGGGTTGGCATGTTTTCTAATGGGTTTTGTGTGCAAGCAGAAGACAAGTAAAAGTTGGTGCTTGGAGCCATTGAGGCATAATAGCTCTATGTATTGGTCTAACTAGTTTTGGTGGAGTAAAGATTTGATCATAGAACAAGTTGAAATGATCTTAGACCCCAAAAATTGGTGAAATCTACCTATTTTTATCCTAATGGACCCTTTGGAACAGGAGTTAGAATTTTGGGATTGAGTTTGTGGGCATTTTGTGTGTAAAACCGTCCTAATTAGACCTAGTTAAGAAGGGGTACAGTCAAGATTTGGTGATTGTGTTCCAAAAGACCTCATAGTGTATGTTTATTATGTTGAATAACTTGGTAATGGGTACTCAAAAAGATCTTGACAGTCCTGTTTGGAGGTCCGTACCAAAAGTTATTGCATGATAGTCCTTTTCTAAGGCCTACAAGGAAGTGGGTCAGTCTATGAAGGAAGTGGTACAAGGTAATACCTCCTAAGAATTTTGATGGTTTTGTGAGCTTGGGAAAGTTAATCATAGAAGGTTTAGGGTCCCTATAAAGTTTGGCAAAGAGCCTAGGTATATGAACCCATAGATGGTGTTGTTGTGTAGTCTTGGAACCATGGAGAGTGAGTGGACAGTCATGTCCAGTTTAAAGACAAATGGAGAAGTTAGGTCTACAAGGGCCTAAGAGTCCCTTCTGCCCTAGCATCCCCTACATCCTCTTTCCTCCTATGAATTTATTTGTGACCCTTAGTGGTGTTTGTGTTGTAAGCTCTTCATCATGGAGGTTGCAACATTAAATGAGATTCGCGTTTGGACTACAAAATCCACGACTGAGAATGCATCCTACTCAAAATGAATGGTCTAGATGTAGAGTAGCTATAAATGTTATTTGGGGCTCACCTACTGCATTCACGGTGTTCCTAAAAAATTTTGAGGTCATTGGGGCATTAGAAAGTATGCCAGCACCATCTTGAGCATGTGCTTTCATTTTCGTGACCTTTTCCTTCATTATTTAACTATTCAATAATTTTTTAATTTGGTGAACCTTTTAGGTAGTTCATTGGTTCACGAACCACCTGAATCACCGAAAATCATTCCTTTGTTCTCTTTTCATTTTGCCCCTTTATTTCTCTATTTTCCTTTTTCTTCCTTATTGTCTTCCTTTCATCTTCCTCTTCTTCTTGACTATCAGCATTTCAACAATTTTGAGAACTTGAGAACCTTTTCAATGTTTTGATGAGTTTATGAACCTACAAACTTGCTGAACATTTTACTTTCTTGTTCTTTCTTTGTTTTCATTCAGCATTTTAGTAAGTTTGTGCACTGGCGAACTTGCTGAAACATTCTTCTTCATTTCACCCTCTTCTTTTTCAATGTTTTAGGACTTTTAGGAACTCACAAACTCTTTCAACATTTTGGCGAGTTCGTGAATCCACAAACTTGCCAAAACATTTGTCTTTTATTTCTCTTTCTTTCTTTTCATTCTTCTTTGGTGACTTTTCATTCTTCTTTGGTGATTTGTTGAGTACCGAAGTCATGAATTCATCAAAATATTTGTCTCTTCATTCCCAGTTTTGATGTTTTGGGAGGTTCATGAACCTGTGAACTTGTTGAACTCTTTATCTTTTCACTTTTCCTCTTTATTTTCTTACATTTTTGGCTACTTGGGAAACTCGTGAACCTTTTTGGTACGTTCATGAACCTACCAAAAAGTTGAAATGTTCTTCTTTGTAAAAGCTTTTTAGGCTTTTGGCAGGTTCCCGAACCTATAAACTTGTCAAAAGGCTTCTACACTTAGAGGATTCTCATACTTAAGAGGATTTTGAAGGTTTTCACACATGGGAAAACATATAAAGGATAAAAAGGGGGAACAAAGGGGGTTCCACACTTAGGATTTTTTTATCAAATTTAAGGCTCAGAAATATGGGCACCAACACCTATGACTGGGGATCTAAGTTTTTAGCTTCGAAGAATCTAGTATGTTGATTAATAACCTTATTGACAAAGAGTTGTTACAGCTTGTCTAATAGTTTTATCATCTAAAGGATAAATCTTCATATCGTGTTGCTATGAGGTTAGATATCTTAACCTTCTGTGGTCCATCTGTAGAATTTCATATGAGATCTATATGATATTATAGTAGCTAATAGTCTATGCTTCCTTGTGGATGTTGCCTTGCTTTATGTAATGATGTTTTGATAATCTTAGCGCATCAAAGTAGCATGATAATTCTACCTAAATCACATAAGCTAGTTGTGTGTAAGAGAAGGGGGTTATATCTCATAATATCTTAATATGTGCTCTCAAGATGGGATGGACATAACTTACATTGGGAAGTAAATGGAGCAATTGGAAATACTTGTTTTATTGTGACATATATTTTTATTAAAAAATGTTATGTTAATTAATATTGTTATATATAATTTGCATATCTTCTATTATGTTACTATTAGAGATGATTTATAGGGAGTGAAGGCTTGTAATTTTGACATGTCAAATAGTTGGAATTATGTATGTGTGTTGTTTCTTTACCTTGAAGAATTGTGTCAAACAGTTTGAATGCTTAGCATATTCTCTTACTTTTACATATGTGTCTCTTTGGGTAGAATATCATTCCATATCTTGACGTCTATATTTATGCTTAACATACTTCAAACATTGATACGTGCACATGTAAACAACTATGTATAAATATTTTACCTTAATTGTTAATGGAAGCATATGCCTCGTATTTGATGGCTTGGGGAGATACTTGGAAATAATTTTATATTAAGTTTATCACTATCACTATGACATTATACAATGCATAATCACTCTAACCATTGGACATTGGAGTATAGTCTTAATGGTGAATCTTGGAAGCATGTTGTAAAGGGTTGAAGATAAGCACCTTCATTATGGGTTTCCGTTGTAAACTAAAATGAAGTTAGTATATATAACTTGGACATGATCTTTTGCAATAAAGACGAGTTTCAAGGAATAATTGTTTTGTCACAATATTTAGTGCACAAATATTTCTAAATGTTGGGGTATGAATCAATAGGTTGATTGTCATTATATTGTACAACAACAGTAAGTGATCCTACTTCCAATCATATCATTGATATAAGTAATATGCTAAAATATCCTTAATGTGATCAAGGTTAGGGTTATGAAAGTTGGCATTGTCTTAAAAGATTATGACAAAATTTATATCCTTTAAATTCTTTGTGAGGTCCTTGCCAAGGTTGATCTTGTATATTATTTCCTTAAGTTTTTATGGAATAAGGTGGCATAGAGTTTTAGATTAAGTTTATAGCCATAAAGATATCCTTATATTATGGACTAGGAACAAATTTTACTTAGAACTAGCTTTTGTCTATGGTTGCATGATAATGTAAGTGATAATGACTTATTTTAATGGTTTTAGAACCACCTTGTATTGAACATATTTGTAATGTTGTAATTTGATACTTTTGGTAATCCACTTTATATTTGGGGGTAAAGGCTTTATATGACTGCATGATGTCTATTGACCTCTTAATTACAAGAAGTGTGATATTGGATCTATAATGTGGATTAAAGGAAGGACACTATAGTTGTACCAAACTATGGTTTAATAGCATAATAAATGGAAGGCGATTGTCATTAATTGATGGTGTTGTTGAAACAGAGCTAAAAGATAAACCATCTATAATCATATGGTATAGCATCCCCTGATATCTTATTATTGACCATTAAGATCATATTTAATATGAATGTCTAGTGTAAAAACTATCTAGACCATGATCTGGATTATCATAGGAATGTAGGGTTGCATCATAAGATAAATGGAATCAAAATACTAAAAATATTATAATTGGGTGTATATCTTCATATGTTGGTCCTATGGATATAGTGTTTCCAATCATCTAGAGTATGACTCGGGTATTGACCATGCTTAAAGTAGGTTTATAATTATTGTTGTAAGTCTTTCACATTCCATATAGTTTTCATGTAGCCTTGTAGATGCATGTTGTGTTTCCAATCAAGAAGGATGTCGTAGTGTAATATAGTTTTGATACCACTAAATCCTATAGGGTAGGACATCATTGGGTCATGTCAAGGCTTTGCATAACTATTGCATCGTGAAGATATTTTGATTGTTATTGTCACGTGTTTGGATATGAGTGGACTTCTTTTATGTTTATTATGTTATGCTTATTTATATGTATGAATTTATTATGGGAGTATTAGTAAGTGTTGGTATGAAATTAGGATGACAGTGAAACCTTAAGAGTAGGAACTTATGTGTTTAACCCATGAGAGATTAAGTGAGGAGAACTACATGTGACTTCGATCCCATTTGAAAGGGGGTATGTAGGAAGTTTTTTGGTGAAGGATACCCCTAGACTCAAGTCCATAGGGGAGGGTTTTAGGGAATTGCTCCAAGGTTTGGGGCATTCTTAAACTTGATCAACCTTCCCTCTTTAGTGCATTTTAGTTTGAGGCTAAAATTGCATAAGATGGTTGTGAACTCACCTTCCAATTAATATGTCTTAACTATATAGGCCTAAAACAATAAAAGGCACACCATTATCATCAATCTTATCTACTCTAAGTTTTGTGAAGTTTGGCTTCCACAATTTGCTCCTATCTTGGATGAACTTTTAGAGTCACTGTCATCATGGTTCATCTCCAAGGTGAATGTATAAGAGTGCCTTTGCATTTTTCTAACTATAATTATTAAATTTATGTGTGTTGGACACTATGGAATTATGTTTGGGCTCAATAACAAGTGTAGGAAGGTATATGTTAGCATCAAGACCCTAAAGAGGTTTATTCTTCTAAGAAATAAGGGCATGGTAAACTTGTCCATGACAAGGTTATAAATGAGTTATGGAAGCTTTCTAATCTTGCATTTTAATGATGATGTTGAATTAAAACATTATGATATAATGGTTTGAACAACTCTTAATATGTGTGGATGATTTGTTTGCTCTAAATATGTGCCTAGATTTATGTTGAGTTAGGATAGAATTCTTTATGATTGCCTATGTTGAATGTGGGCAAGTAACAATAAGTATTACCAAACATGGTATGGTGTTTAGATTTATATCTATTTGGTGGGTAACCATATGTTAAGTTTTATGATTGGTAACATGTAAATGTTATGTACTCAAAAGTAGAATGTTGTATAATATTACTAGTGTGGGTTGAATTTATGTCTAATAAATATTGTGTTTTATGTAACAATGGAATGATGTGAATGGTCTTTGAGATTTCTCCAAGTCTGTTTGTTATGTATATGTGACCCCACTCGTGTGGGTTCAATGTGATACTTGCATGTTATTAATTTCAACCCCAAGACCTATAAGACCATGTGTATAGGTTTATGGATTCTTATATGGTAATTGTAACCAAATTAACTAGTATAAGGTGTAAAGCCTTAGGACACTATGTTTTAGATCAATGTTCTTATATATTTTAAATGTAATAATGTTGAACCAAGATTGATACAAGAGCCAACTTCTTGGCACGACATGATGGTTGGAGTAAGGGCTCTATGAGGGCATAGGTAGGAGGAATGTAATACCTCCTATAATGTAGATTGTTCTACTCCTTCTATGGTGATCATTGACATTATAAATCCTATGACCCACTTATAGATATGCTTATTGTTGTTCCATGTTGATAGGAGTCAAGGAGTGTGTTATGTCTAAAGAAGTATCTAGTTGTATCATAGGGATTAGTATGCTTTCACCAATAGTATGTAGGTGATAGATGCCAAGAGCTACATGATTTCATAGGGATTAGTAGACTTTCACCAATAGCATGTAGGTGGTAGATGTTAGGAGCTACCTAATTTCATAGGGTTTAGATGGGCTTTCACCAGTAGTATGCAGGCAACAAATGCCAGTACTAGTCTAGCTTTTTTCAGTGGTATGTAGGTGATAGATGTTGATATCTACCCATCTCAGGAATCTAGTATTAGCATTGGGGTATTAGAATTATTGTGTGTGTTTCCTGTGTTGTGTCTTCTTGAAGTATTTTTATGAAGGTTGCAATTGTTAAATTAGTCTAAGTGATTAATAGTATAGGCACTAGTCTTAGTTGAGGTAAAACCATAAATTACCATGATTATGTTTATCTAGTTGTAAGATGACTCAGATGCATAGTGTGCTATGGAAATCTTAGTGGTGATCTCATGTGTTGTATGTTGTTACACTTACCCTTATCCAGTGATGACAAGTACTATGGGATGCTTTCTTGTCATCACAATTAAATTTGAACCAAGAAAAAGATGGGACCCAAGGTGTAGCATGAGATGTATTGACATTCCTTTTTTTTACTTTAGGGATTATGTGTTAGTAAACTAGGTAAAGGGGAAGATGCTTGCAGTAAGGTTGCAACCATTCCTTTTTGCTAGTTGGTCACTATGTGTACCTATGATGTGCATATGAGCCAATCACATTGTGTATATGTGACTCTTGCATGAGCTATTCACATTGTGTATATGTGATGTATGTGTGAATTAGTCACATTATGTATATGTGACAATTGCATGAGCTAGTCACTCTGTGTATATGTGATGTAGGTGTGAATTAGTTGCATTGTCTATATGAGGTACCTACACAAGCTTTTCACATTATGTATATGTGATGTATGTTCGAACCAACCACACTGTGTATATATGTTGTATGCATGAGCCAATCCCACTATGTATGTGTGACGCATGTGTGAGTTAGTCACATTGTGTATATGTGATGCATGCTTGAGCCACTCATTATGTGTGAACTTGTGATATTTATGTGAGTTGGTCCCTATGTGGTTTTGTGTATGCTTGTATGCTGATGTTGGCATTAGAATAATGTTTGGAATGCATTGCTATCCTACTATCATGTATGGATGGATTTGGAAGCATAAGATCAACTAATGGTTGTGATTTAAAGTGAGATTACAGATCTCATATCAGAGGAGAGGATAAATTCTCTCTATTATGGTGTATGAACTACAAAGCCTCTAATTCCCAAGAGTGGATATGTAGGTAGGGCCATTACGAAAGAACCCTTGAGGTTTAGGTCTTGGTGTAGGGATGACCCTGACATTGGAAGCTTACCATATTCAAGTGTAAATATATGATTGGTGGCATAGAGTTGTTTCCATGGCTTTAGTTGGTAAGTCTATGACGTTGGCACTTCTAAATCAGATAAAAGATGCTTGATTGATTAAGTTAGTACTTGATGTGTAAAAAATAAATAAAAAATTAGTAGTAACCAAGGTGGTTGTTACAATGAGTCCATGTGCTTGGTAATATGTTGTAATGGTTTTGATTCTAAGATGGGATATCTACTTAGAGATAAAAATCCTCTTACCTTGAGAGAAGCATATAAAATGGTAGGAAATATAGAAACCAACAGGAAAGTTACCTAAGAAGGGGGAAATAAGGATACCCCAACATGATAGAGTTCTTCATAATAACAAATCCCTTTGTTGAGAGTAAATTCGACCAAGTCATGCATGCTTTAAAAGAAATGAATTGCAAGGTAGCCAAAAATAAGAAAGGTGTTGCCCCTAAGAGACAAATTCCCCAAAGATAAGAAAATAAAATGAGATTGTCTAATAGGCCTTATAATTTACTGAGTGGAAGAATGGAAAACTTGTTCATGATACAAATAGTGTTGGGGAAAAGAGACTTGATCAATAAAATTTTAATAAAGATACATCTATTCTAGTAAGGGGGTCCAATATAAATTATGTAGAAGAACATCCCTAGTGTGAAGCATGTTGCTTACCTCATAACTCTACATGGTGTGCTATTGATTTGGTCTTGGTAGAAGGAAAAACTAATTATGAAGAATGTGCTGAAGAGGAGACACGTGGGAAGGATCAAGATGGTCAAAATGAAAACATGCTTTACACATATAGTTAGCTAGATGATTAGTCTTATTCATCAAGTGAGGATGGGTGTGAAATTGATTGTGATAGTAGAAGATTGGGTGAAACTTATTACCATCAAAAACTTTTCTCTAATAATGAGGAAGAATACCCATGTGTGAATAATCTTAATTTCTCTAAACTAAAGTAAACATTACAGAAGAAATACAAATTGGGAAGACCCGTTGATGAAGAAATTAGAGTCCTCACCATAGTAGTTATTACTCAGGGCAAGAGTAATTACAATTTGAGAGGTAAGCATGGTCAAAAAGGTCCTGAGGTGAATCAGAAAGTTGGTGGAATTTTTGTCAAATAGAAATACTATCAAACAAAATTAGTTATAGTCCCACAAGAACCTATAATTGAGATGTCTACGAGTAGAAAATCCCTTATGCCTAAATCTCATAACAAATTCAAGAAACATGTTCGAAAGGATAAGCTAAGTATTCCTATCAATATTTGAATTGATCCCCCAAGGGACAAAGAACAAATCTGAGAAAGAGATGATAAAAGGGTTAAAAATTAAGAATCTAAAAAATAGTTTAGATTCATCTTCTAAAACCTCATTGTCTAATGCCTTAGCCCATATCCTTGATGCAAATGTGATTATTGTCACTTTGAGTGCTCCACTACTAAAATATACCACATTTGACATGGCTCAAGTGTTCAACTAGATTAAGATATAGATTCCTTTAGCAGATGTTATGAAAATTCCTAAGCATAAACATAAATAATTATCCTTTATTGGGGAAATCTAGCTGCTAAATTATCATCCTACACAAAGCCTTGATATCTTGAATACAAATGATGGTTAAATGGTCCTTTCACAACTCATGTTAGAGATAATTGGTAATCTAGAAGTTTACTTGGGGACAACTATGACAAAGAATCCATCAAACATTAAACCTTTCTTTGTGTCATTGTTGATAAATGGATGGTTGGTTCACAATTGTATAATTGATGAAGGGGGTAAATCATAAAACACACAACAATAGAAATTGCACACAGAAAATTGAATGTTCTTTTATTGATTTGGGAAACTTATTACATTACAGAAGTTCAAATACAATCAGAGGAATCAATCCTCGACAGGCTGCAACACATTACAGCTACGTATCACCAGGCTCTAGAATCTTCTGTCTTCTATAACCCCAAATCAGCTAGGATTTCTATTTTCCCACCTATTCTTGACTCTACACTTTCCCCCTTAACTCTACTACTGTCCAGGGTTCCCAAAAATAGTCATAAATAGCCCTTTTTGGTGGCCTCCAGCTAAATTTCAAAATTGCAACTCCCTCCAAAAGTAGATCAACTTCCAGGAAGCATAACTTTTGATCCGGGTGTCTAATTGATGAACCATTTTAAGCGTTGAAAGCTCGCAAAGCAAACTATCACACAGAAAATACATAAATGGATTTCCATTAAATTTTTAGGATGTTATGGGACGTTTTAGTGCCTCATATCTGATTTCAAAATTTCTAGGGGCTTTTCAGAAAACAAAAATTTTAATATCTTTCAATTCACAAATGATCTTTGCCTGATTCCTTCCCCAAAGGTCTTATATTTCATTTAGGAAGATTCCTGTAAATTTTTGCTTCAATTTGTGCCCAAATGCAAACTTTCCTAAAATGGTAGTTAAACTTTCCAAAAATAGCAATTTGCTATTTTTAACAGTTTGGAAAAACTAAAAGTCCTACACCATTATTCAAGTGATTATGGAACCAGAAATACTAATTATGGAAATAAATGAAAACAACTTCAATGATTTTGAATCAACATCTTTTTGGGTGATGCAAGATTGCCATTACACCACTGGATGCTCCTGCATCAATAATTGATTCAAGAGCCTCTATCAATGTCATGCCATTGAAAATTATGTTCACCAAGTGGGATTGAAAATCTCAAAATTCTTTGGAAAGTGCTTTGCAATGGACTTAAGAGAAATTCCTATTATTGGAGTTATAAGTGAAGTTAAGTTTAAACTTGTTCTTCCAGACATGACATATATAACGAATATCAAAATTCTAGATTTTCCACCTAAATGGGGGATGCTCTTATCAAGAAATTGGTCTACTATTATTGGAGGTATTATTCAAATGGACTCTTCTTATGCTACCATCCCAATCAATCAAAAATAAGTTAGACTAGTTGGAGAAAAGAAGATATTGCATGTTGTAGAAGACCCTTCAATCAAAACCAATGAGATTTATTATCTTGGCAATGCGTTGAATTGTTTTGTTGGGCACTATGATATAGAGAAAAATGTAATAGATCCTACTACAATCTCCAGAAATTAAAAACTTGAATCTAATGGCATATGGGAAATGTTGTTTGATGGTGCTTGCTCTAGGTAGGATTTGGGGTAGGTGTTATGCATGTGTCACTAGACAAAAAGGCTTGTAAATTCTCTTTTAAATTAAATTTAAATTGCACCAATAATGTAGTAGAGTATGAGGCTCTACTACTTGGAATGAATATAGAATTAGGGCATGACATTAGGAAGTTGAATGTTTATAGAGACACAAGGCTTTTCATATCGTAGGTTAGAGGTGCCTATGCAACAAAGAACAAAAGGTTAGGGAAATACAAAAATGTTGCATGGGAAACCATAGAATTGTTTGATGCATTGGCCTTGAGTAGGTAGAAAGAGAGAAAAATGTTGCAGTAGATGCACTGACTACTCTATCAATCAAGTTTGATGAGAATTGGACTTCCCCTCTGTGTACAATAGGAGTAGAAGTGTTAACAAGGCCAACAATATTTGATAACATATATAACTAGCAAGTTTTTAATGATGGTGATAAGATCCATGACTTCTTAAATTATGTGGGAGAATTTGATGGACAATCCATAGATTGGGAAGCAATGATTACATTTATAAATGGAAAAGAATGCTTATATGGTAATGAAATAATCCAATTGAAAAATAATATAATCCTAAAATGATTAATTTCTTTGGAGAAAGCATTTGATGTTGCAGAGAGGCTCAAAGCCAGAACTTGACTCATGAATGAAAAGGACATTGAGGAGATCAACTCGAGAACTAAATTAGATCCTAAGTATGTATACACTGGGAAAAATTAAACCCTTCCATCAAAAAGATGTGCATTGACCTATTAAGACAATACAAAAGGGTGTTCACTTGGTCTTATGATGAGGTTAAGGATTATAGGGAAGATCTATTCTAGCACAAAATACCCTTGAAACTGGATGCCAAACCATTTTGGAAAAAATAGACACCTATAAATCCAACACTAGCCCCAAAGATGTAGCAAGAACTCACTAAACCCAAAGATGGGGGGATAATTAAGCCAATTAGTCAATCCACTTGGGTGTCAATTTGGTACCTATAAGAAAAAATAATGGAGATATAATATTTTGTGTGGATTTTAGAAAATTAGACATTTCATCTCTTAAAGATAATTATCCCTTGCCTAACATGGAGGCTATGCTATAGAAAGTTACTAGGTGTGATTTCTCTCAATGATGAATGGTTTTTTTTGTCACAATCATGTTAAGGTCAAAGATGTTGAACAATATAATGTTAGTGTAGAAATACTAATGTTATTACTTATTCTTTAATAAGTAATTATACATATTGTAACATCGAAAAATGTCCCCTTGGGGGCTTTTCCCTCATAAGGTTTAGCTCCCGAGTCTTTTGCATGCATTTAGGACATCTTACTTCATAATTTGGCATCCCGATGGAATGAGCCCTAAGTAACATGACAAATGGGACCTTGGAGGACCCCTTGAGCTTAGCCCTCCCAAAATAGGGAGGGAGGACTTGGGCGCCCACCCCCTAGTCCTGCCCTATTTTGGGTCAGGCCCAAATTTAAAGTGTTAGTTTATGACCGTTATTTGGGTCCTATGCCGACACGGTAAGTTTGAATTTACGAAATCTTGGCGGGAGTGTTTGTAGTTGCATATAAAAGCATGTTTAGGCATTCATTTGTAAACTAGATGGTAATTGTGATGTTCATGCATTCTCAAGGTGGTTCAAGGCTTTCATTGTGTTGCAAGAGCAGACTTGTGTGGTTTATGTGTTTGTGTTTGTATATTTGAGCATCCATTTCATCATGGAATGAAGAGCATCTTCCTCCCATGAGATCTTCACTACAAGGTGACATTGTATTGTGTTTTCATCATTATTTCATTTGAATTTTTGCCTCTGCCTCCCTAGGCACGCACTCTCTATCTGAAAATGATGTTTGGAGACTTAAGTGTCCTCTGGGGCTTGACTGAGGCAAGCCTCTAAACACCACAACCCCCTCCCAAAGTTTTCAAGGTTGTAGGTTACAGGTTGAGGAGCTGGACAAAGTGAAGTTGCAAGAAGGCATCTTGAAGTGTTAGAATTGCAGAACAGAAGGAAAAATAGCACCCTAGTCTTGGGTGCCTACTCATTAGTCCTCCAACTTTCGTGATGGGAAAATCTCTGGAACAGGAGGAAAGAGTTGCAGACTGACTTTCCAGATCTCGACAAAAACTAGGGCCTTGGACTTGGGTGCCCGCTCCTATGTCCCCAACTTTTTTGCCTCATAACCCTGAAAATAGGTACTCTGTGATTTGATATTTTGCTTCCCTCTGCAAGAGCTTTTCCTATTATTCTTCTATTTACAGTCGTATTTGTGAAATTAGGGTTTTAATGGTCAACTGAGCATAAGAGAAGGAAATTTGATAATTAAACAGCCTAATCCAAGTTTCCCTACATCTCACAGCATCCTAGGGTATGATAGTGTGTTTCCACTCGACCCTAGATCCTTGAATGTTAAGGGTGAAAGGAGGATTCAAACATCTAAACACTAAACATTAAACAATCTCAATTTTACCCTAAACATTTTGGTGAACCCATGTTTTTGGACTTAAATTGCAACTTGCTAAGTGTGTGTCTTTAGATTTGGATTGATTTCATTCATTCATATAATCTTTCATCTTATTGCATTGAGAAAATTACAAAAAAATTGAAAAATTTGCAAAAATTTGAAAACCCTAGCTTGCATTTTCATATAGATTACTAAATTGCATCAATTCTTTCTAAATTTCCCTAATTCATAATTTTTGCATCAGATCTAATATAAACTATAGAAAAACACAAAAATTCAATAATTTGCATTGTATTTTCATCATCAATTTGCTAGGCTTTTGTAGAGATTTTGACAATTTTCATTAAACCTAGTAATTCCAAAAGCTAGGGTTAGTAGGCAAAATCTTCTTTCATATTTTTATACTGATTTTAGAGGCTCATTAAAATTAGAATTTGGATTTATTCTTTCATTTTGGTGTAAATTTGCATTTAGATTTAAAATATTTGCATTTTTGCATATAAAATTTCAACAAAAAAAACTAGCAATTTTCATGCATTTTCATTAGATTTGCATTGGCATTTTGCAAATTAGACCTTGGAATCCATTTTTAGAAATGATATTAATTCATTTTTATCATAAATCAGACTTGAAAACATTCACATAGCATCTTGTGTCAAGATCTCAAACCTAGGGCTTCCAAAACACCGATTTTCACTAAATTTGGCCTTATCGACTCTCTAGATTTGCACCATAGGTGTGTTGTGAAGAGTATTTTTACACTAATTGGTTGTTATCAGGGTAATAATTTTATTTACCTTCTAAAAATCTTCACAACACCTTTTTAACAGGCTCTTGTAATGAAAATTTGGTGAAAAACCGCACATTTTTGCTATTTTTGCCCCAGGGTTTGGCCTAGTTTGCACTCCAATTGTGTTGTGACAAATTTTATGGATTCAGGTGACTTATATCATTGCTTTTATTTTCTTCACCTCCTAAAATTTATTACAACACCCTTTTTGCTAGGTCTTGGAGTTGAAAAACCGTGAAAAATAACGTATTTTTTGTTATATTTTCACTAGGGTTTTACCTTAAGTGGCACTAAAAGTGTGTTGTGTTGGGAATTTTGACATTAAGTCTCTGTTATTACTGATATTCTTCACTTTCCATCATCATTTTCCTCACAACACCCTTTGTTATGATCTTTTGCATTGAGTCTTGGTGAAAAAAGTGCCTATTTTGACATATTTTCACTATATTTTGCTTAACATTATCTTAGATTTGCATCAAGATTGTGTTGAGAAGGATATTATTGTTATTTTTGACTGATATCAGACATATAATTTGCTTCCCTTGACTAAAATCCTTACAACACCCTTTGTTTCAATTATTGACATTGAAAAAGTACAAAAAAACAAGCATTTAAGGCCATTTTCACACTTATCTTTGACATACTTTTGGAAAAAAATTTAAATCTGATTTGAGGATATAAAAATTGCCCCTAATCACAACAACAATAATAGGTTCCCTCCTAGACCTTACATGAAAAGAAAAGTCCCTAAACCTGAAATTGTGTTTACACCTCATGATAGAACAATTGGAGATTCTGAAGGACCTCTTTATATAACTGTGAAAATAATGGAAAACCCTGTGGATGGAACTCTTATTGATCCTAATTGCATGACTAATGTTGTCACTGAAGAGTTCCTCTTTTCACATCAATTAATGCAAGGTTCTTATGACCCTTCAAACATGATGATTAAGACACATAAGGGAACCTTTGAAAAACCTTTAAGTAAGATATCATTGTTGGTAACTGTATTTGAGAAACATGTTGAACAATGGTTTGATGTTACCCCTACTTCTGATACCTTTTAAATCAAACTTGGAATCCCTTGGTTAAAGGTTATGAAAGCCATCCCTTCAACAATACACCATTGTCTAAAATTCTCTTTTGATGGATGCATGATTACCATCCCTCGCAACAAATATAAACCTTTGGTTGAGAAAAAGCATTACATATTGAATTATTTTTAGGATAAACAACCTGCATGTGAAGAGAATCTTAGACCAAAAGGACAAGGTCCCTATGCTGAGGTTCCTCCCCTAAAATCTTTACAAAGATCGGGAGATCATTGTCAACAACAAAATATTCCACTGCGACAAATGAAGTTTGACCCCGGTGCTTCATCTTCTAAATTACACAAGCCTATGAAAGATGATAGCCCTATCTTACAAGAGATAAGCGGTAAAACAAAACAAAATAGAAAAACAAGAGAAAGAAGAAGAAGAAGACAAGAATATGCCATAAACCTTGCCTCTCAACAAGAAAACATTGATCCTAACATTCAACCAAACAAAGATGACCATAACAACGAACAACATGATGAGCAAGACATGAATTTATCTATGATACCTTATGTCCCACTTTTCTCCAATATTAGGGAGTGGGAAGATGATGACAATGATTTGCTTATAGACAACCTCTAGCCCAGTAGGGACCCTACAGGTAAGTATCTCTAACCCTTTATCTCTCTCGTGATGTGCTTTCCCCGTGATGTGTTATGTGTTATTTAGGCCTCCTGGGATGACCTCAGATTCTCCCGTAAGGTCTGGGATACCAGGAGACCACCTCTATTGTGACCTCCTTCTATTTGTATCATTATTCTTCTAAATTGTTTCTCTCTCTGATTTCATTATTGTGTGTTGTGTCTTATGGACATAGCGTCGGGTTGGTGACTTGGGGGCACCCTCCTACATGATTGTCCCTAAGACACTTGTTTCTCCTCTCGTATTCATTTTTTCCCTTCCTCTAGTGTTTCTATCTAGCAGACGGATGATGAAAAACATTTATACTGATGCGGACCTAGTGTCCCTTTCAAGAGCAATCAAAAAATGGACTTAGTTCCTAATATGATGATGGGGTTGTATATTTTATCCGACGCTTGGCTAGTGGAAGGACTCATGCTTTCCACGTACTGAATTTGATGATGTTTCTATCTCATTTCCAAACCTTAACAATACTACTGCTCCGTGCACCTTTGTTTGTCTTTAAATCTATCCTTGGCGGTACTCGATTCAGAGAGCTTCGTGATATAGCCCCACGGTTATCCTCAAACTCTAGATTCATTGTATAACCTTGGCTCTTTGTGTGATTAATCATATGCATTGATGTTGTTGTTTATCATGATATTGTAGACACTAACATGTTTCTTGCAGGGATGTGTTTGTGGGAACATTTGGTGATCGTAAAGTACATGTCACCTTTGGGGGGCATGGGATTTGCGAGAGCTTTTGTTCCCTTGTGTGTTTTTCTTCCTACCTTAACGTGCTTGATATCGATGCATGATATCAAACACCTTAAGGTGGGGGCATATATAAGGTACGTTGTATGTTGTAGATGTTAGCAATGTGCTTCTCCTTAGATGCAGTTTAAAGACCAGCGCGATGAGTGCTTCTTGCATCCTGAGTTTGTTTGCAATCAATCAATCAATCATTTAATCCCTCTGCAGAGGCGGGATATCACGTATATCCTTTTTATCTTAAGCCCTCTGCGGAGGCGGGAATGGTGTATTTCTCGGAGTAGATTGCATCATCTTGTCATTTTCAAAAGTCCTTTGCGGAGGCGGGGAGCGGTTCTGTGACTAACTCAACCCTTAAGCATGTCTTCGGTGATTGTTGTGGCGAAGCCCAATCGTCGATGTATGTCTATAATGTGCTTGAGATGGTGTTGGACCTAGAAATAGGTACACTCCATCGCTTGTCTACCATGTTTTCTCTGTGTCTTCAAGTGTGTGTGTTTGGCGTGCTTGCTTTGTTTGGTGTGTTTGTTGCCCCATATGCAGTCTAAAGACTAGCACGATGAGTGCTTCCTACATTTTGGGAGGTTTTGCGTGCCTTGCGTGTGTGTTGCCCCATATATGCAGTATAAAGACCAGCGCGATGAGTGCTTCCTGCATTATGGGAGGTTTGTTTACTTTCCAGTACTTGCATTTGCATTTCATATATATGAGAAAAACAAAGAAGAAATCATTCCTGTCTTCCATGCATTGATGTGTCTTCTATGCATTTACTATCTTCTCCGTGTTCTGCATGACTATAACTGTCTTCTCCGTGTTTACGTGCCTGTTACTATTTTCCATGTGATTGGCATGTCTTCTTCGTGCTTGGCGTGTTTCTTGTGTTTGTGACCATACTTTAATCCATGTATTAGTCTCGTGTTTATACATACATTAAAGTGGGGGCTAAATGTAACGTCAAAAATGGTCCCCTTGGGGGCGTTTCCCTCATAAGGTTTAGCTCCCAGGCCTTTTGTATGCATTTAGGACATCTTACTTCATAATTTGGCATCCTGATGGAATGAGCCCTAGGTAACATGACAAATGGGACCTAGGAGGACCCCTTGAGCTTAGCCCTGCCCAAAATAGGGAGGGAGGACTTGGGGACCCGCGCCCTAGTCCTGCCCTATATTGGGTCAGGCCCAAATTTGAAGTGTCAGTTTATGACCATTATTTGGGTCCTATGCCGACACGGTAAGTTTGAATTTATGAAGTCTTGGCGGGAGTGTTTGTAGTTGCATATAAAAGCATGTTTAGGCATTCATTTGTAAACTAGATGGCAATTGTGATGTTCATGCATTTTCAAGGTGATTCAAGGCTTTCATTGTATTGCAAGAGCAGACTTGTGTGGTTTATGTGTTTGTGTTTGCATATTTGAGCATCCATTTCATCATGGTATGAAGAGTATCTTCCTCCCATGAGATCTTCACTACAAGGTGACATTATATTGTGTTTTCATCATTATTTCATTTGGATTTTTGCCTCTGCCTCCCTAGGCACACACCCTCTATCTGACAACAATGTTCAGAGACTTAAGTGTCCTCCGGGGCTTGACTGAGGCAAGCCTCTAAACATCACAACCCCCTCCCAAAGTTTTCATGGTTGCAGGTTACAGGTTGAGGAGCTAGACAAAGTGAAATTGTAGGAAGGCATCTTGAAGTGTCAGAATTGCAGAACAGAAGAAAAAATAGCACCTTGGACTTGGGTGCCTGCTCATTACTCCTCCAACTTCCGTGATGGGAAAATCTCCAGAACAACAGGAAAGAGTTGCAAACTGAGTTTCCAGATCTTGACAAAAACTAGGGCCTTGGACTTGGGCGTCCGCTCCTGTGTCCAAGACTTTTCTGCCTCGGAACCCTAAAAATAGGTACTCTGTGATTTGATATTTTGCTTCCCTCTGCAAGAGCTTTTCCTATTATTCTTTCGTTTATGGTCGTATTTGTGAAATTAGGGTTTTAATGGTCAATTGAGCATAAGAGAAGGAAAATTGATAATTAAACATCCTAATCCAAGTTTCCCTACATCTCACAGCAACCTAGGGTATGATAGTGCATTTCCACTCGACCCTAGATCCTTGAATGTTAAGGGTGAAAGAAGGATTCAAACATCTAAACACTAAACATTAAACAATCCCAATTTTACCCTAAACACATATATTTCACACATGGCTTTAAGACACCTTAGGTGGTTATGTGTTGACTTGGAGAATCCATCAAACTCATCCAAGATACATGTTGACACTCATTTACCACTTGGTGGAAACATTCTTGCCACCTCTAGTTGAGTGTTGTAGTCGACTTCTAAGTCGAATCAACCTCTTCACCCATTTATCTACACTTTATTGTTCATAGAACACACTAATTATGTGATTATCTAATTAATCATCTTTCGTGTCATTTGTTCTTGTTTGCTCCATTTTGTGATCAACATTCTCTCATTCAATCCTAGTTCTATGTGTGATTTCATGCCCAATCTAAAGGCTGAGTTGTGGTGAGTGGATTGCAATTTGTTTGGAAGCCATAGAGAGGCCGATTAGATTAAAGGCTTATTTGGAGTTTGGAGGGCTTGGTTTCTTTGCATGAAGGGCTTCAAAAGTTGTGAAGTGAGAAGGCAGGAGAAGGTTGTGCAAGCTCATAAAGGTCGAACCCCTAATTCATATCTTTGTTTGGAGGTGTTTGGAGGCATCCAACAAGGATCCACACCCTTGTTATCCCTATTTTGTGTGGCGTGAAGGCCCGAGTCAATGCATGAAGGGTCAATCTAGTGTGCATCATAGATCTCTGCACATTGAAGCCTTTTTTTGTTTGTTTTTTGCAGAAAGAAGGTGAATAAGGCCGATCTGCTTAAAGGATAGACCCGCGCTTGTGGACATGACCAAACGACCCTTGTTGATGCCTCAGCCCTAATCCGCCCTAACAATTTTTCTATTTTGGTAGATTTTGCCCTAATTTTTGCCCCGATTTGGGCTTTGTAATTGTTGGGCTCCAAATAGGCATTTAAAATTTGGGGCAAATTTACTTTGAGGAATTAATGGTTATTTCAACTTTGTATTTTCGCCTGACGAAGATGAAGGGTGAGGTCCGGTTTGGCAAGAGGCCAATACCCCCTCACAAATAAACCATTATATTCTACTCTATTTTCCGATTCCAACAAATCGTTGGAAGGCTAGGTTAATCTTGCCATTTAGTGCATTTTTTTAATGTTTTAGTGCAATTTTTATTAAATAGGCATCATTTATCGGAAATTGATTGTGTAATAACTTTTGATCGGTAGATCAAAATTGAGCACCATTTTTTGCAAAAGGTAATTACTCTCTTGTGGAAGGTCGTTTTTGGTCTTATAGATGATTCTAGGCTTCTTGAGTCTATTGTGTGACTCTTACATGGAATGACTATCAAGATAGGCCACTTCAATTCTCTATTGCAAGAGTAATATACATAATGTTACAATCTAGGATAATAACCTATATGCAATGTGAGATGACCATCAAGATAGACCAGGTGTAATTTGAAACATATAAATCTATATACACCTATAAATATAACAAATCTATGAGCTCCAACACTCATAAAAATTTGTAGTAATATAGTCAAGTCCCAACAAAACATGTACATCAAATTTCTAAAATAATGCATCAATTTCTAAACAAACATAAAGGTTACCAATATGCTTCTAAATAATCTTGAAAATTAATTTTTTAAGGGAGTTTCAATATTACGATGCTTTTGATTAGTTGACCTCTCACTATCCTTATAATGTAATATTTTATAAACTTTTTTGGCCAGTTAAAAAAAGAAAACATAAAGGTTGAAGACAAGCCTAAGATAGAGTACAAAAAGACTTCTCATCCACAGAGTCACTAAAGACTTGTAGCCAAAAATGCGACATGAAAGCCAGATTCATATTTAAAGAAACATCAACAAAGTCTTGAATGAATTTAAAAAATGATCTTTCAAGTGTCGTGGAAATGAGAATAATAGCCGAAATTTATTTTCCCTGAATAGTGTTTGTTTGATAATTGATCAATGCTTGAGATTATGTCTAGAGATAAACCAAGGGTTAGCTAACTAGATTAGAGAATAATATTGGTACACACATATATGTTCGTTGTTCAGGATAGAAAGGTATAAGCATCCAAAAAATCATCTCCAAAGTTTTCTACAGAGGATGTTAAAGACCATAAATGGATGAAAAAAGAAGCTATTTCAATCTTAATTCCTTCATTTTCATATTAGCAATATTTTCAACTCTTTTTGCACATAATCTACATCGTAATCTGTAATTATCTACTTTCTACTTTTTATGTTTAAAGAAAGAAGTCCATATTTCCTGCAATCAATTCCTCTATATAACATTCTATCTTTCTATATTAGGAAGATCAAAATTATTATAATCGGATCCTTTCTACCAACCTTATTTTCCCATGATAGTTTAACCATCCACATGAATGCATTGTGATATCACAGAATATAAACATTGTTGAAATGGGAAGCAACTTGTCTTCAAGACATACAAGTAGAATAAGTAAAAATATACATGTGATCTCTCAATGAACAAAAGATAATGTGGGTGCCCTTAGAACCCCTAAAATTGCACTCTTAAATGAACCAATACCTTCAGTTCTTGCTTATATAAGGGAACTCGTTCAAATATAATCTCTTCAAAATGCTTCAGTTGTTCATAGGAAAAACATAGAGAAAACTTATTTTTGCAGTTTGTAACATAAAATAGATAAACAAATAATTACACTTTGGACAAACATAAATGAAGAAAAGATAGACGACACATACATTGAGGGTGGATTTATTCATTTCTTTTAAAAATCAAGTACAACACGTTGTGCATGCAATAAAAATCATTATGCAATCAAATGGTGTCAAGTTGACAAACATAAATGAAGAAAAGATAGATGACACATATATTCGGGGTGGCTTTATTCATTTCTTTTAAAAATCAAGTACAACATGCCATGCATGCAATTAAAATCATCATGCACTCAAATGGTGCCAAGTTTTTATCAACATATAACTCATCGCTTTCTTTCTCCATCAAAATTATCACAATTATTGAAAATTGTCAATATTATTGAAGATCAAATCTTCTTTTGATTTGATTTGATTTTTCATATGGCATCCTTATAACTCGATTTTAAATTGTACAATTGGAAAAATCTTATCTTCTCTCGTGACTTGTCTATGATACTCCAGTAATCCTTACTGTAAAACACATCTAAACTTTAACATTGACAAATCATGACAAAAAATTAGCATCATGGGTCCTCCACTTGCTTTCATTTACTATGTTTTGATCAATCATGACAAAAAATTAGCATCATGGGTTCTCCACTTGCTTTCATTTACTATGTTTTGATCTTTAAAAAAGAGTGACTGTTTATTTTTTTACTATTCAATAATTGAGTGGCTTCCATAATGTTTTTCAATTGGCCTTTGGATTCAAAGGCCAAGGAAAATAATATTTTCGTAAGTTTAATCTAGATACATGAATAATTGACTTCTTTGGCTTATGTAGGTATAGGGTGTACCAATAATAGTTTCCAATGTCATTTCGAACATATATGATATGGTGGAAAATCATAAAATCATATGATTGATCTTTGAAAATAACGGATTGAAATTAAATGAAAAATAGATCAAAGATAAAACATTCAATATAAGTTAATAAGATATAAAAGAAAAAAAAAATACACTGAGTAATTAATTAGTTGACTTCAATTCTCCATGGATTACTAGAGAATCCCACCATATCAAGGACTAATGAGTAGACAAGAATTACCTACTTTTAGTCGTGGTGTAGAAGCCAAGATGCCATGAGTTCTGGGTTCGAATCACGGGGATATTAATGCGCAATAGATTGAATTCCCCTAAACATGTGCGTTAAACAAATTTAAAATAACTCAAACCCTAACGGTAGAGCAAACCCTAGTGCGAGCGAAATGAGTCATCCTTCCTTTCATCTTGCTGTGAGCCGATCTGCTGCTTCGGTCGCTATCAAGCTGGTAAGCAAGATTTTCCATCATATATATGTATATTCCTAAATGGATCTACTGGCATAAAATCAGATATCATGTCTTCTCCAAAAGGAAGTATTTAAAACTTGTTTGGTTTCTATTTTTGTTCTATTATTTTCTAGTATCAGCCCGGTGTTACATTCATTAATGGAGCCTCTGAGCCTTTTAACATTAGTGTTCCTTATCGTAACTTAATTGTAAAACTCTTCCTGCAAGTGTTTTGCATTTGAGGTGCCAAAAAAATGCTCTTGATTATAATCATAATCTTTAGAGAGGTGGGTACCTGCATAAGTAAAAAAAAAATCTTTTTTTTTTTTTTTAAATAAATTTTGCTGGGTAACTTCAGTTTAGATGTCACTATTTAGGGCCATCTTCGGGGGCATTTGGATCCGGCTTTGGATGTTAGTCTATGTTAGATTTGACTAGTTGGATGCAGTATTTTACTCAATTTTATCTATATGGGGACATGAGACGAGGCTTTGCTATGAACATGCCTCAAGTAATGCCAGATGATGTTGAAGCATTGCGCAAGGGCTTTGAGTGTCATCTTGCATACACTGCAGTGACAATGAAAAAATCAGCATTGGCTTTTCTGATGGCAGTATAAGCATACTAAATCATTTATATGGACTGTGTAAGCATCATGTCTAGGATGGCAGTATAAGTATCCTAAATCATTTATATGGACTGTGTAAATATCATGGCTATTATATTTCTTTATTTCAAGATTAAAGAGCAGAAAATCCTGCAGTATGATGCATAATGTTATTGAACCAAGAAATGGAACCCAGACAACAAAGACTTCTATTTGGATGCAATATTTTATCTAATTTCGACATGTTAGTATCTGTATAGAGATTTAAACCCAAGGCTTCTCTAGGGAAGTTCCGATGCTTTTAACACTTGAGTTCATCCTATTGTACGGTTGAGTCTTATTTTTCTAATAGGTTGATTGTACTCGATTTATGCAAGATTTTTGCTATAGAAATTAACACATGCCTCTACCTATAAGGTGAAGAATGCTGCCAGATGATATTGAAACATTGCACAATGGCTTTCAGTGTCATCTTTCATGCTCCAGCGACAATGAAAAACTCAGTGTTAACTTTTCTTGTGGCAACAAATATTTATTTGTATATTTCAAGGTCAAAGAAGAGAAGATTCTGCAGTGCAATGCATTAAATTATGTACCTAAGAAACGGAAACCACAACAACAATGACAACTTGGCAAAAATCACAGCATCTAGTTTCAATAAGGTGTTGTGTTGTTATTGAAAGTTTAATACAGAAATTAAAGTGGCATGAATATTGTAAAGACAGAGTACCGCCCATTGTATTAAAAAGTGCCAGGAACATGCAGGACAGGAGCAAAAAGGACCGCTAAATAAAAAGTTTGAAATGGTATAACAATGCAAATCAGCTGACAATAGCTTCATTGGAAGGTTAAGAGGAGAAAAGAAAAATGCAGAATCGCTTACAAATGTTTCCATGATGTCTTTTTAAACCCTAAATGTATCTCGAAAGTTCAAAAAAGCCTGCAATGCTGCTAAAACATGGGCTTTCCTACTGTGAGAACCATGACAGAAAATAAATGCTACAGGAGGCCCAGAATTTTGATGGACATTAGGGCCGCTCACATGTTATGTATCTGGCAGCATAGGCATAAAGAATGATTATTAATTTGAATTATCTTGTCTTGCCCTGCCATTACAACAGGGTCCACTATTCCGAACTCAATACCCTGGAGCAATTCATATTTCCAGTTGTCATCTTCCAAGTAACCTGAAATAGGATCATCCGGTAAATCGTTAGGGCAGCTTTTATTTTTCCTTTCATTATCTCCTCCTAACATCGACATATGCAAAGTTTGTTGGGGACAATCAAAATATATTAGTATCTGTTTGTTATAATTTGACTCTAGCATTGCATTTTGCTTTGCAGAAGTGTGACCAGCTGAGTAAAACATGAAAATGTGCCATTTACTTAGTTGCATATTTAGAGGTTGTTTGATAAGTATTGTGACCTCGAGAAATAAGCATATAATATCACAGTACAACCATTTCCAATATACCTACGACAATTCTTCAGACTTCTAATATTTTGCACTGAGATTAAGATTCCCAACCTGAAATGAAGTTCAAGCTGAACAAGTGGCATAAAGTTTTCATATGGTTGTTAAGCCTTAATCTGACAGATACTCTATACTGTTTAGGGTCAATACAAAGCTGTTATTTAACAAACTGCTTCCACTGCTGGATGCTTCTAAGTTCTAGGTTACTTGAAAGGAATTCGTTTCAATTTTAAGGGGATGTCTTTTTAAAGACCCATTTAATTCTAAACTATTAGCTTTTTATTGATGATCCAAGTTTATTTATTATAGTGACTCCTGTATTTTACTTGAAATAATGGGCTCAAAGCAAAAGTTCACCTTGAACTCTGTAGGGTGTCAAAAAAGTCCATACAGGCATAATACGTTGTTTGTGAATAAGCTCTCTGTAATTTTGAAAGTGAACTCAGTATGCAAGAGTCACAACAGCAGACTCAATATGCAAGAGTCACAACCACAAATTGCTAATCATATTAATTAAATTTAAAATTGAGTCCCTCCGCATTTCAATTCACTTGCTTTAGCTTTTTGAAACTTAGGTCAGGTACCTCGTGATTTTATGGTTGGTTGCTAATTCTCTCTGCTTGCTTCATTTTAGAAAATTTTGTGCTTTATATTTGCCTCTCTTCTGTAGGATGGAATTTAGTGCCAGCCTTTTGTTTTAGTCAGTGAGATGCATTCTAGCAATTTCTGAGACTTGGGAATTCCATAGCTTGTCCTTTTTCAAATTGTTAAGAGGAAATTTGATCCTTCATTTTGTTCACAACCCATAGTTTCCTTTTGTTATCGGTTGGATCGAGCATCCTAATTTTTGACACAGTCTAGAGGGCTTTAGTATCTACATTTATGACATTTGTTATCTGTTCTGATCACGTGTTGAGAATCTTGGTTGATTGCCTTGAGCAACATTTATGAAATACAAAGATTCTAACTAAGCAAAGGCTTGGTACTGGAATACTGAGCTTTTCAAAGGATGTCATTGCCGTATTTTCAAAACCCTATTACATTAAATACAATGAAATACTTTGGTCTTAAAATATTTGGTTAATAGTAAAATATGTATAAACCATTTGTAATAGATTTTTAACCTATTAATTCAGAATGACTAGATTGTACAACTGGACTTCAGTATGCTTGTTTTTTTTATCACAAATTCAGTTAGATACACAATTATGGAAACTGTTACATAGATAAAGACATGCTTCCACATCCTTTGTTGTTTGTTATAGCTGGGGTTTTCATGTCCTGTATTCGTTTTCTGAATCAAAGAGAAGTTCACTTGGAGCAAACTATCCACATTTTCTATAAAGTAGAATCATGGCAGACACTATATTCACAGAAGTATAAAACAGATCCAGATATGATTTTAATAACTCATTTACCTTCTCTATGATTTAAAAGGATGTAATTGCCCTCTTTACAAAACACTATTCAATTGAACGTAACTAAATGCTTTTTGGTCTTAAAATATTTGTTTTATACATGTAAACCATTGCATTACATGTTTAACCTGTTAATTCTGATTGACAGGAGATTGCACAACTGGACTTTGGTATGCACTTTTTAACAACAAATTTTATTGGATACGAAATTATGGAAACTGTTACATAGCTAAAGATATGCTTGCACGTTCTTTGTTGTTTGTTATTGCTGGGGGTTTCATGATCTGTATTTATTTTCTGAATCAAACATAAGATCACTTGGGCCCCTCGATTCCGAATCAAAGAGAATGCACTTGGGGCCCTCTATCCATGTGTTCTACAAATTAGAACCTTGGCTGACACACATTTTGGATTTACAGAAGCACAAAATCAGATACAGATATGGTTTTAATAACTCATTTCACTTCTTTATGTTTCAATCTAATTGTCCTCTTTTCAAAACACTATTCCATTGTATACGATGAAATGCTTTCTGGTATTAAACTATTTGGTTAATATGCATAAACCATTTGCAAAGCATCTTTAATCTGTTAATTCAGAATGACAAGATGTCACAACCGGACTTTGGTATGCTCTTTTTTTTTATCACAAATTTCATTGGATACACAATTACGGAAACTGTTACATAGTTAAAGATATGCTTGCACATTCTTTGTCTTTTGTTATAGCTGGAGGTTTCTGTATTTGTTTTCTGAATCAAAGAGTTCACTTGCGGCCCTATATCTTGAATCAAAGAGAAATTTCACTGGGATCCCTCATCCACATTTCTATAAAGTAGATCCCTGGTTGACACACATTTTGGATTTTTAGAAGTACAAAAGCAGATCCCCATATGGCTTTAATAACTCATCTCTATGTATTTATAGTTAAAATTACTTATATATTTGTCGTAGACCTCTAGTGTCGATAGATAAGCTCCTTTTCATTCTTTTAATATCAAAACTTGTACTTCTACAACTGCTAGTAGCATTTTTCTGCGGGAGCTATTTTTTGTAATCATTCTTGAAAGGCAAATCTCTTGCCTACGTTTTTTTAATCGTATCTTTGATCATTTATGAAAGACGCATCTACCATAGTCCTTTATCTTGGGTGAGGATGAGTTTTAGTTAAGCCCCTAAAATATTTGCAGATTTTTCTTCAAACAAATGTGTGGTCTAACAAAAACGCTTGATGGTTTTGAATTTAGCCCCCTATTTGGACCATGGGGTATGTTTTATGTACATTTCCCCTTAAGAATCAAAGACAAATTTGTGTAACTTATAGCTTCTTCCATTTGGGTTAGGTTACTTTCTCCATAGAAATCATAAAGTACACACATCTCTCCTTAATCTATCTTAAGGGTAAATTACTTGCCTATATTTTTAGTATCTTTGATAATTTTTGAATGACTAATAATATATGGACTTTTATCTTGAGTGGGGATGGGTTGTAGGTAAGCAACTAAGATATTTGTTAGTTGCCCTTTAGATAAATGTATAGTTTGGATTTTGTATTTAGCTCGTATTTGGGTCATAGGGCATGTTCCATGAGCATTCGCTAAAATAAAAAAATAATTTATATAACTTATAGCTACTTACATTTGAGTTAAGTTACTTTCTTCCTAAAGATTATGATAGTTATTCAAATAATTTCTAATTATCTTTAGACATTGGCTGAATAGGATAGAAGATGAAAAAAATCATGTCTTGCATTTGTAATTGTAAGAGTTGGCTATGAAGGTAGCCACCCAAGATCTAGTACTTCATGAAAGCACAAGAGAAATCAAATGAGAGAATAATTCTATTCTATCAATGAATGCAAAAAGAGTGTTACAATGTACATGATATGCCTTGCTTATAAAGACAAAGATGAAATATAGGATGAAGTAGTTATATGACAAGTGTCTTAATCTTGTGACATGAGACAACTAAAGGATAAAATGCCAACTAGTTGATAAGGTTGCATGTGTAGGATAAAACAACTATCAACAACTAAAAACATTTAGAAGGCTCATTCAACATGTGAATATGTGAATAGGTTTCAACTAATAAATAGTTAGATAATGTGCCTAATTCACAATACAAGGAGTGAATCGGTTAGGTAATAACCCTATTCATACCAACACCCTCTCTTAAGTGCAACTTAAGGAGAAGTAGACAAATGCAAAGATGCATAATGGATGAAGATGACGGCTTCTAGCTACAAGGCCATGTTAGGTACCCATGTACAAACAATTCTCTCATAAACGGAGTAAAGGAGAAAACCCTGTAGGAAAAAACCCTCCAAAAGAGAGAAAAACATGAAAGTGAAAGAAGTGATAGTAGGACTCAACATGACCCCCCAAGGACTACTATCACATATGTACAATCAAATACTCCACATAGGAGAGCAAGAGTGAGACTATAGGTCCTCCCCACAAAGAAGTAGCTCATGTGCCAATGGTGAATGCCTGAAGATGAACACTAGAAAGTGTCTTGTACTTACAAACAACATTCCTCCCCTTAGGAAGAAACCAATCCAAAGGCTGATGTAGAAGAAACTCCATCTCCAAAAAGAGAGATGAGAAAAGAAGTCTCATGATGGGTGCCTCTGAAAACTACTCAAATGTCCACATATTAGAATCAAAGGATGGCACAATGCAATGAGGTGTGACCAATCCAAAAACGGGGGTAGACTCATGAAGAACAATCTCCAAAGACGAAGTAGATGGGATAACAGTTGTGTTGTAATTGTCATCAAAGAGGAGAGATATCCCCTCAAGTGTGCCCTCCAAATCTGCAATATGAAAATTACAAAACAAGTTTGATATATCTGCCAAGAAATTATCCCACAAAGCTATTTCTGAAAGACTAGAATGATCTTGCTCAATTAAAGTGGATGAAGCCATGTCAATGCCGATCTCTGAAGAAGCAGGAGGTAGAGGAAATAGAAGCTCAACACTAAGCTCATGAACCAAAGTGGATGAAAGAACACCAAGGTTCAAGTGACCAAATTTCTCAAAAACATGATTCACACTTAATGAATGAGTGTGAATATCAATCAATGGATATACAACATCATCAAAAGCAAAATGGGAGAATGTAAACAAGCGAGATGCATGATCAACCATCCCAACAACAATGATATCTCTACTCTCCAAGTCCCTTATGATCATTGAATCAAGAGTGAACTCAACTGTCTTCCCTGCACCACAATGAGTAATCTGGTAGATGGAAAAGAGATTGGTTGACAAGGAAGGTACACACAATACATTTTTGAAAGTACTCTCACCAATATCAATAGTCCCTTTACCAAATGCATGCATGTATGTATTGTTACCCATCAAAATAAGTAGTAAGGTACATGACTCAAATGAAGAGAACATCCCTTGTGAAGATGCCATATGATGAGAAGCTCCAGAATCAATAAGCCATCTTTTTGACTGAAGAGTTGTAGAAGCAAAGAGTGCATGTCCTTTTCATTATTTGTTCCATTAGCAAACCCTGTTATCCCTATTTGTGTAGATGAAGATGGTGTCGAAGAAGAGGATGTACTAGATGACATAGATGATGGCAATTTGATATTGTTCTTTTGAAGATTGTGAGTCAACTCATCAATTTTCTTCTCATAACACTTATGTTCATCATGTCCTAGTTTATTGCAATATGCGCACTTTGTTCTCTCCTTAGATGATTCCTCTTTGGGAGAAGATGAGAACGAACTTGACTCCTTTGCTTGCTCATTGTTCATGAAATCTTTATTTTTTCGTTTCTTGCCTTTGTTAGTTGAATCCTCTTGATCCTTTGTACTTTGATTAGCAAGAAGAGCTTGAGGTTTAGGAGACTTCAATGTGCCCATGTGTACTAGCTTAGCTTGCTCCCTTGTGAGTGATGTGGCAAACTTATCAAGTGAAGGCATTGTGAAAGCTTTCTAAAGAGCATACATCGTAGCATAAAAGGTAGAAACAAAAATTGAATAGTCAGGACCAAACTTGGCAAGGATTCAAAAAATCAATTAAGTGTTCTTTTTTTCAATTCCGCATTGCTTGAGCTGCAATCTATAAATGATTTTAGCTTTGTGAAGAAGTATTGAATGCTTGCAAAGTCGGTTAGATTCAAACCAATTAATTCATTCTCCAATTTGAAATCTTTCATAGTATTTTGCTTACCAAAGAGATTCTTTAAGGTAGTCCACACTTCATTAGGTGTATTACAAGATTCAGTATGAAAAAGGAGATCAGAAAAAATAGACAAGCATAGTGTTCCATAGGCTTGATCACATCTATTGTACCACTTTCTCTTTTCTGCAGTTGTTGTTGGTTCAATGTCTGTACCCATTGTAACTCTATGCAAACCCAAGCTTCTCAAACGAATCTCTATTTTTGTTTTCCACTCATGATAGTTATATGGTGTGAATAGAGGAGGTTTGGTTCGATCCATAATACAAGAGTACAAAAAAAGAACAACACAAGTATAACCCCCCTTCTCAATCAATGAGAGCACCCCCAAAAAAAAAATGATTGTGGGACTTTATAATCAGTCTAATTACAATTGCCACAAGCCAAAACAACAAAATAGTTTTTGATTTTGATACAATGTAAAAGCCAAGATTATGCTAGAACTGAAAGTATAATTTCTGAGCAAAATTGGATCAAACTGATTGCAAATCTAGAAAGTACTCGAAAAATTATGCATTTTCAAAAAAAATTCACCAAAAAAGGTTATTGTATGAGCTCGAACAAAGCTTTTAAAGTTTGAAAAAAGGAGCAAAATTGAGCAAGATATGAGCCTTCAAAGTTTGAGTGCAAAATTCAAAATGCAATTTGGAGGGGGGGCTAAATTGGGCCAAAGGATGTTGATGGCAGCCAGAATGATAATGTCAGTGAAAGATTCTATCAGAATATTTTGTACAGTCATCGATAAATTGCGTCAATTGTCAGAAAATGGCGTCAGCATGACATCAACAAACACAGTTTTTGTCGGTATATCTCGAAAAGCTACCAAAATAGTCCTTGCACGACACCAAAATTGATGACGTCACTGGTCAGAGAGATGACATCAGAGCATGGACACAGAGGATGACGTCATCCATCGGAATGTTGATGTCAACAAGGTATGGTGCCGAAAAAGGTGGCGTCAGCGTCGGATTATGACATCACAATGATGTCAATAGTCGCAAAAAATTACTGGTATATGTTGATTTCAAACGGAATATTCTGCCTTGATTGCCAAATTTCTAGAAAACCTCCCTAGATTGCGGAAACCGCTATTTTTTGCTGAAAATCACTTTGATATTGGCAGTAAACCTCTTCCCAGCATTTTGGTGGTATTCTGTGGCGGTTTTGGGGGAATATTCCCCAGATGTGTTCGTCGTCGGTGTCTTGGGAATCGCCAGGCGGTTTATACAATGCCGCTGACGAATTGAAACTCTCATTGCGTTGGTTTTTTTAACAGCGGGCCAGTGTTAAACTGGCTACCAGGGCTTTTAGAATATCGTCGGTGACGGGTTATAAACACCCACCTATAAGGGGGTTTTGGGGCCCGCGGTGGCTTGTGCCATGCAGGAGGCGCAAAATACGCCACATGGTGTGCTCCACAGATCATGGGTATGGGGTACCCTAATACGTAGGTACACCCTGTAGAAAACTTTTTTTATTAACCCATAGACAAACAAATTCCCTAGGGAATTATAAATTATCCCACGAACAACTGCCTACAAGTTGATTTGTTGACGCCAACTAAAGATTCTGCATGTGCAAAGGGAATATTCTCTGCAACAATTCTGTACGGTCGAAGGGGGCAAATTTTTTGTCTTTTGCTGCAACTACTATGATTTCGACGATTTGGCAGTCAATCTTAGGGTTTTTGGACCTCCTGAGCGCAATGGTAGGGTCAAATTTGACCCAAATTGATCCAGAAGATTAAGTCTCTGTTGGATCTGGCATGCACCTCCCAAATTCAAACCCTCATAGATTTGACCTCCAATGTCCGATCTGGACAAAATAAAAGGTGATTTTGACTATCTCGAACCTCCTGAACAAAATGGTGTGCTCAGATTTGTAGCAGCATGCTCCAAAATGGACCTGCAATACAACGTCACAAAGAGGAAACCCTCACAAATATAGTTTTTCTATCAAGTTTTTCTGATTTTTCGAATCATCATTTGATGCAAAAGAAGAGCATACTCAACTATCAAGATCCACCATGATCTGTATTCAAGATCTCTCAAAAATTGACTAACAAGAAGTGATTCTTCCTAACTCTGATACCATGTAAGAGGTGGCTATGAAGGTAGCCACCCAAAATCTAGGATTTCATGAAAACACAAAAGAGATCAAATGAAAGAATAATTATATTTTATCAATGAATGCAAAAATATTGTTACAATGTACATGATATGTATTTCTTATAAAAACAAGGATGAGATGTAGGATGAAGTAGTCATATGACAAGTGTCTTAATCCTATGACATGAGATAACTAGAGGATAAGATCACATGTATAGGATAAGACAACTATCAACAACTAGAAACATTTAGAAGGCTCACTAAGTCAACTTAATATGTGAATATATATGAACAGGTTCCAACTAATAAATAGTTAGATAATGTGCTTAATTTATACTACAAGGGGTAAATCGGTTAGATAATAACCTTTTTCATACCATCAGTAATAGTATAGTCTTTATTCATCAATTAGCTTGCGATTTTCTTGATGTCTTTATTTTTACCATTTTTCAAACGAGTTTATACTTTTTTTTGATATATTAATACTTACTATTTTCTAAATGAACTTCAATTTTTCTCAAATATTTAAGTTGGAAACAAATTTATGTAGAGAAAAGAAATAGCTGAAAAAGTAACATGGAGATAAAACAAATCACTAAATATAAGTTTATAGAAAATAAAATTATACTAGAAAAAAATCTTACAAGAAGAGATGCAATTGAATATGCAATAAACTAAAGGAAATAAAGGAGGAATATAGGTTGGTTTTTTCAAAAAAGAAAAAGGGAAATTAAGAGGAAAAGGATGAAAAATAAATAAAATCATTAAAATTTATAAGAGTAAAAGAAAAAGAACATTTTTTAATATCATGGTTTATATTAACAAAGGTTTAATTAAAAAGTAGAAATTCAGTTATAAAAATAAAGGAAAGAGTGCAATGGAGAAGATTGAGGAGAATAGAATAAGATGGCAATGAAAACCTTTAGTAGTGAAAGCATGCTATAGGTTAGGAAGCAATGGAAAATGCAAGTAATAATACCATTTGGGGAAGAGAAGTTGATTATTGACTTAATGAGTAAGATTTGGAAATTACAAGAATTTGTCCTCGTTGCAAATTAACAAGATTTTGGTCAAATGGGATAGACATGGAGAAGAATTGGTCAAAAGGTAAGAGGATAAACTAAAGTTTTTGTTTTTGTTTTTATTTTTAAATTATGGGGTTAGGGGGGAGTTCTATTGAATCATTTATGAAGGGATGAAAGCTTTAGAAGTGGGACACGGTTCATGGGTAGCATTGGAGAGTATTATGTGTTAGTGGGAAGAAGGTGTTGACCCAAAAAAATTAACTTTTTCCAAGGTGTCTATGGATTAGACTATATGAGCTTTTGACATGGTATCAAGAGGAGATTCTATAACATACTAGATCCAATTTCGGTAAATATGTGTCTAGATAGATTAACAACACTAGGTAGTTCTCTTAGTTTATGTAGGATTTTGCACTAGAGTTGACCTAACCCACCTCTCCTTTAATCATGAAATTTTAAAATTTAAACAATAGAGTGGAAGGACCAAGTCTGATAAGAATATCTTGTTTAGATGTAAAATCTACCATTTTCATGGTTAGTTTGAGGGAGAGTACTTGTACATGATTATCAATATTAGTTGGTAGGGTGATGACAAGGGCTTTAATGTTTTGGAAAAGATTTTGAATAGTTAATTAGCTAGAGTGAGAGAAAAATCATGCCATAAATGATCCATAAAAGGATCTGGTTGGACTTCATGGCAATAAGGAAGAAGAAGTTTTGAGGCAAACACGGATACTTGGATGTTGGAGAATGTTCAAGATTGTATAGGACATCTTAGAGTGGGTTCTAGAAGGAAAAATTTAAGAAATTGGGTGTTTATGGGGCCTTTGGGAAAAATCACCAATTTTATACATGTGGAGGTTTCAAACCATTTGTGTAGTTTTGTAACCTTTGGGGAGGTCTAATTTGAGGTAGTCTAGACCTCTTGAAAATCAATAGCTCTTCTTCCCTTAACTATTCTTAGCTCTTGGACTTCTTGTTTGGAAAGCATTAAAAATCTATTGTAAACTTGAATTGGGGATTCAAAGGACATGTGATTGGGATTTAGAAGAGATTTTGAAAATAAAACAAATCACTAGGTACAAAGTTTCATAGAAAATAAGACTAGTGAAGAAAAACATAAGATACTTGCAACAATAAGGGATGCAATTAACTATACAATAAGACAAGGAATAAAGGGGGAGCATGAATTACTTGGTTTTTTCAAAAGGGAAATTAGGATGACAATGAAGAAAAATAAATAACATCATTAAAATTTGTAAGATGAGTATAAGAATAAGAATAAGTTTTTCAAATAACACAATTTATATTGATAGAATGTTTGTAATAAAAAAAATAAAAATTAAGTTAATGAAAATAGAGAAAAGAGTCCATTAGAGTGAAGATTAAGGAAAACATAATAAGGATGGTGGTGAAACCTCAAGTAGGGAAAGCATACTATCTATAAGGAAGCAATGGATAATGCAAGTAATAATCATGATTGGAGAGAAGTTGATTATCGATTTAATGATTAAGATTTAGAACCAGGAATTGAGAAACTAAAAGATTTTTCCCTCATTTGTAAATTAACAAGGCCTTTGGGCAAATGTAGTAAACATGGAGAAATAGTTGGCTCACCATTAGGATAGAATTGGTCAAAAGGTAAGGCGACTATCTTAAGTTTTTTTTGTTATATTTGAATCATTTATAGAGGGATGAAAGCTTTGAGGGGAGCCAAGGTTCATGGGTAGCATTAGAGAGTATATGTATGAATGGGACGAAGGCATTAACCAAAAAAGCAAACCTTTTCCAAGATGTCTTTATGGATTAGACTATATGAGCTTTTGAAATAGTATTGAGAGGAGATTCCACAACTTATTGGATGTAATTTGGGTAAATATATGTGTGTAGATAGATCAACAACATTAGGTATTTCTTTTAGTTTATGTACAGTTTTCCACTAGAGTTGACCTAACCCACCTCGCCCTTAATCATGAAAATTTAAAAATTGAAACAAAGGAATGGAAGCAACAAATCAATGATAAGAATATTCCTTTGAGATGTACTATCTACCAGGGAGGGAGGTAGGCGGGGATGGAGGGATGATGATGGTGAATACTCTGAAAAAGGGATTAGCAGTGATGGTAAATGCTCTAGAAAAGGGATCAGATTTGAGATGTACAATCTACCATTCTCATGGTTAGACAAAGAGGAGGGAGGGAGGGATGTTGAGGTGAATACTTTGAAAAATAGATTAGCAATGATGGTGAATTCTATGGTAAATGGATTAGCTAATCCCTTTTCCAAAGCATTCACCATCATTGTTAATCCCTTTTCCATAGTATTCACCATCACCATCAACACCCTCCCCTGGAAAAGGGATTAGCATGATGGCGAATGCTTTGGAAAAGGGATTAGCATGATGGCGAATGCTCTGGAAAAGGGATTAGCATGATGGTGAATGCTAATCCCTTCTCCAGAGCATTCGCCATCATGCTAATCCCTTTTCCAAAGCATTCACCATCATGCTAATCCCTTTTCCAGGGGAGGGTGTTGATGTTATCCCTTCTCCAAAGCATTCACCATCATGCTAATCCCTTTTCTAGGGGAGGGTGTTGATGTTGATGGTGAATACTTTCAAAAAGAGATTAGCAATAATGGTGAATGCTCTTGAAAAGGGATTTGAGCTAATCCCTTTTCCAACATTCACCATCACTACTAATCCCTTTTCCACAGCATTCACCATCACGCTAACCCATTTGCTAAAGCATTCACCATCACTGTTAATCCCTTTTCTATGACAATTTTTTATAGAAAATTGCCTTGTAAATATTGTAATTTCGTACTCAATCTGGACCGTTCATTATTAGGTTGCATATCTGACAATAGAAGTTATGTTAGGATTTTTTGCCCTAGATGGAAACACTCTTTTAATGAGCTTGGCATTGTATTACGGTTGTGGTGTTGTAAAGAGTTGAGACTGAAAAACAGGTGTTGTTGGATTGAAGACTAAAGAGGAGGTTGTTAGTGATGTATTGTAAACTCTATTGAAGTTAATACAGACTAGTGCATCTATTCTTGTGTGGAGCTTTTTCCGAAAGGGTTTCTCCACGTAAACATTGTGTTATGTGTTTAGTTCTTTTGTTCCTTTATTTCTTTGTATCATTGATTTGATTTCCTATCATCTCCATTTGGTTCTGCACTGGATTTATAACACTTTAAATTAGATTTACATTTTATAGTTGTTCACCTTCATTTCTAACAACTAAGGTGTTTAAATATGGTAGAGGACAATCTTGCACTTAAAAAGGTTCATGATGGTAGTTGCGGTGCCCACATTAGTGGTATGATCCTAGATAAGAAGCTCTTAAGAACGGGTTATTACTGGCCCACCATGAACACGATGCCTATCAATAGCATGGAGACTTGATTCACGCACCATCACAAGCTTTGTAACACATCACTATTGAATGGCCTTTTTCCCAATGGGGCCTAGATCTAACTAGCAAGATTCACCCCTCCTCTTTTGATGGCCATAAATTTAGTACTGCCACCACTGAGTATTTCACTAAGTGGGTCGAAGCTATCCTTCTCACCTACACCACCGATAAACAACAGTCCAAGTTCATCGTCCATCACATCATTTGTCGTTATGGCATTCCCACCGCCATTGTCATAGGCAATGGTAAATCCTTTAAGAACCATGAAGTCCACACGCTATGTGATCATTTCCATATCCAACATCATTGGTCTACTCTGTACTATCCACAAAGTAACAGTCAAGAAAAGGAAACTAATAAAACCTTGCTCAAAATCCTCAAGAAAATTGTTAATGATGCTAATTGTGATTTGAATCTCCATCTCCATCCTACCCTATGGGCTTACTATACTATTTATGCACTCCTACTAGTGCTACCCCATATTGCCTAGTCTTCGGCTCCAAAGCAATCTTGCTAGTCGAGATCAAATTTCCATCATTATGCATCTCTTTACATGACCTCATTGATGATGAGTATAAGCTTGCATGATTAAATGAATAAGAGTTACTTGATGAATGACACCTCAATGCCTTGAATCATTTACAATCTTATCAAAATCATCTTTGCAAAAGCTACAATAAACAAATCAAAACTCAAGAATTTGAGATCAATGATCTTGTACTTAAAGAGAATTAGAGAAACACTAATCAGGACCATGAAAAGAAAAGAAATTTGAGCCTAATTGGCTAGGTCCCTATGTCGTCATCGCTAAGTATGGGTCAAGTGCTTATCAATTACCTACTCTAGATGGTTGGGAGATTGATGAACCTCTGAATATCACTCATATCAAGCACTTCTACGCTTAGTCTGTACAGCATCCTAACCAAATAGAGTAAAAAAAAATTAAAAGTAAAGAGATAAATCACCCTCTAGTGAAAACCACTTCTTGTGGTGCCTTGAACAAGTACAATGGAGAAAACCCACTCGCAAGTGCCATGTGTATAGCTAGACTCCATTATCCTTCAAGTCCTCTCTTCATGACATTTCATCCCATTGACCTTTCATCCCATCTCATGTCTTAGTCTCCCACATTGTTCCTATTCCCATCCACATCATATTGTTGACCTTATCCAATGTTGGGGGCATGTGATTATGTCTAACTTTGGAAACAATTTTTGGCATTCTCACTTTTCTTATTTAATGTCTTAGATGAGTACCTTTATTAGTCCTAAATTTCATGCACTTGCAAGTATGTTGGCATTATTTACTTTACACCTCAAACTCAACTCTTGAAACATTGAACTTAAACGCAAACCTACATCTTTATGCAACCTCGATAACATGCACAAGTTGAATCATTTGCCACTATGAAGCCCATGTCTCATATTTTTCTTATCTTTTGCCTTCACGAGATACATCATTCCCCACATCAAACATTGTTATAATCATCCTCATCATCATTATCCTAGACCTTTTTAACACTTTGGCAAGAGGTAAACTTTTGTATGTTGATTGATCATTGATTTTGATTTTGGGTACTATACCTACTCTAGGCCACCATGATCCTTATATCTTGGTGTGGCTTGACTAGTGTATAATGAGGCATGCTTCACTGTTTTGTGTGTTCTATTTATTGGTTTTCCCATCACAGTTTCCACCAAGGACGTCAAATGCCTTGTGATGTGTTGGGTCATCCTTTTTGTTTACTTTGCTTTTTAGTCAATCCTTTATGCATGGGATAAATCATCACCCTGGTCTTTATACCATGGTGCATAACATCCGATGCTATATTAAAATAAATGCTCACCACATTTTAGCATAGTACCTACATTCACATAATCCACATTGTCCATACATTATTATCCATCCCTATTCCATTTTTCCAACTTGCCCTTATCATTATTCAAGTGATTAATTGGTTAGCTAGTTTCATCATTTTTCTCCCACACTCACATCATCATTTTCTTCTAATAGTTAGGCCATGAACACAAACCATATCATCATTTTTCTTCCCATTCCTCCTTTCAAGAGCTCTCTCACACTATTTTTACCCAACTAACCTCTCGAGGAGGCATTATCCCACAATACCCTATCCTTCCATATTGGGGCATATTATTATCCTTTCTCATTTCAAAAGTGCTATATGTTATTTTTCTTTGAAACAACATTATACAACATCATCTCAAAGAGGGGGAAAATGTAGACACTTATGATCACCTACCATATTTTTTATTTAATTAATTTCTCATTTCTTAATGTTTAGTCCTAAATAAATAAATTACATTTATTTATTAATTCCCCTGTTTTCATCTCGCATGAATTAAATAAATCTTATTATTTAATTCCCACTTTCATCCTAACTCCTTAGTTGGTTAACACATAATTAGCCACTTAATTAATCACCCTCACATGAAAATTCATAAGAAATTATAAAAAATCTCTTTGTTTCTCCACCCTCCACTTCATAACTAATTAACCTCTCATCCTCCACCGTTGATCTTCTCAACCAATCCTGGCCATTGATTCATCCATTCAAAAATCTATAAATGCACCCTTCCATAAACCATTTTCATATCTATTGTGAATGCAACATCATGATGTCACATTGAGCACTTGACATTTCTTCTTCTCCAATAGTAGATCATTTAAGCACAATTGCCATTTGCATATTGGGAACCTTGTGTGATGAGAATTCTGGTTTTGTTTATTCATATTTTTCAATTGTCTTTTGCTTAAACTGAGGTTGCATTAAGCGTTGAAAAAGGTTTTTAATTTGAATATTTTAATCTTATCTTAGTTCACACTTATTTGTATACAATAAGTTTTAATATATATATATATATATATATATATATATATATATATATATATATATTATATTATATATAACATAAATTTTATTTTGTTATATATACAAAAACTTCATATATGTATTAGTTATTTTATATTTTCAAATATTTACATAAATATATACCAGTTACCCTAAATGATCATACCTTTCTGTTTGAATGTCGTAGGTCTCAAGGATAACTAGGCAGTAGATTTAGGAATAGAGGGTCGACAAGGAGGGGGTTCCAAGCCCCTTGTGGGTTGAAGCCTCTACTATAGGGTTATGCCTCACTAGGGGGTTGTGGTCACATAGTGGACCACACCCATAGAGACGAGTTAAGCCCACTGATTAATATGTGGCTCCAAAATGGGTCACGACCCCCTTATCATGTTTCAATTTTTTTATATATCCATTTAACTATATTTTTCATATATGTGTGTGTCTACATTATATATGTATATATAAACAAATGTATGCCCTTATTGTATTGTTATAAATGCTTGTGTGTATGTGTGTTGCTAAATATGGTTGTGTATATGTATGTGTCTGTGTGTTGCTAAATATTGTTGTGTGTATATGTGTATATGTGTGTGTGTGTTTATCATATTTGAGTTTCTTTATTTTGTAATATGTAACCAATAACTAAAGATGCATATATAATCAATTTTTTTAATCTAAATTGTAAATTGTTAAAAGGACAAATGCAGGTTTATTCTCAATGCAAAATTAAGGGATCTACTTCACTCTTCTAAAATAAATCTATACAACAATTCCAATTGTTAACAATGTATATTTAAGTTTTCACTATACATTTGCATTTTACATTTATATTTAAAATAATACAACTTCTTCAAATTCCAAATATCTCCACTCAAGTGTAAAGTTTCCAAATGTCTCACTCTAAGCTTGATCAAGCCCACTGGAGGTAGTTACTACCTTAATGAATGGCATCTTCAAGCACATATATAGTTCTAGCCAACCCCCAAGCTAAGAGATGAATCTAGAACTAAATAGATACAATATTAACTCACAAATATTTAGTGCCAGTAGACAAGAACATACAACAAGCTTGGATAAACACAATGAATCAACTCTTTAATTCATGCAAGAGGGTCAAGAGGAAAACATCTCCATGGAAAGGAAGAAAAAGGTCTCAACTCAATAACAAATCATCATATACTCCATGATCTACAATATGCATCCTCCATCTCCCATAAAACCATCCAATACATTATAATATCAAAAACACATAATCATACTAAACTACTTATCCTTCCAACGTAAATAAGAGTGCAAGCAAATAAGGACTCTCATGAGGAGTTCCCACACCTCTCTTAACCCTTATAAACATGATTTAGAGCCAAAACAAAGGGTTTCAACACCTAAACAAATAATGAACCAAAAAAAAAGAGAAAAGCATATTCAACATACTCCTACTCATAACAAGTGAGCACTCATGCTTAAACATTCCCAAGAAAGTGCTTAAAAGAATAATATTTCACAAAACACCAATCACTTGGAAGATTTACATATGAAAAATAAAATGTTTTGTCTATTTCACATGCATGAAAAACAAGGAAATGGACATAAATGTAGAATAAGAAGAGACCTACCTCTCAAAGCAGGTCTAATAATGTGGAAGACTCTTCTTTATTGCTTGATTTCTCCTCTTCAACCTTTCCCAAAGCAATTTTCAAACCCAAGACTTTCAAAACTCTCTAAAATGCTCATAAAATAGCAAGAGTTTACAAGAACTCTTCTCCCTCTTAAGATTCTCTAAGTGAAAGTAAAAATGAGCAGTTAGTCTTGCAAAGGTTAAAGAGGATGACATATATGGGAGTGTCATGTCATCCATCCTCATCCAATAAAATGAAGACACATGACCTCCATCTTACAAATCAGAAATGCAACACATGCCTTCCCATGTGCACTCACATGGGCAAAGTATGGTGAAGTGAAGTGTACTTAGCATTCCACTTACACAAAATTCCTTGGAAAGAGAAGAGGGTTGACTTGAAAAACCCAAACTCAACCTCTTAAATGCATCTTAATAACATGTTCTTTCTAAGGGGGTTGGGTGAATACTAAACTCATCCAACACTCCAAATATAAATCCCAAAAGGCACCCAACCCATAGGTACTTGTCTAAATGGGTTATTTTACAATAAGATATTCAAAATTCATAGTTTACACCATTTTCAAAAAAATTGTCAATGCAAATCCAAGTTTGCACTCAAAATTAACATTTTGCAAATTTAAAAATCAACACATAAAATTCACATAATTAAACTCACTGAAATAAAGTAAAAACACTTCGAGATAACAAATCTTAACATGAGGGGTCCTAGTCCACTCAAACTAAAACGATTTGTGTAACTAAAAATTCATGATCAAGTTCCAATTACTTCACAAGGTGAAGTGAGAAGAGTAATTAGGGTTCTTGATTGATCTCTCATTCATACATTAGACAACCTATTAAAACACCTATGAATTCAATGCACACATCAAGGAAATTCAAAATACATAGCCAAAGCAATATTATTAAAATTATAGAATTTGCTCACAATTATCAAAATCAATTAGATACATTAGAATTACGACTCATCATAATAACCAAAATCATATCTCAACATGATTTAGTCTCATTACTCATATACACCTCCTTAAAATCCATTGCACTTTTTCTTAAATCATTATTTATGTTAATAACATAATCTTTATATTACAACCATATCATATCAAATTTTAATCTAGTATTCAAATCTATGTTTCCATAACATTTAATATCCATTTAAATCATATCTAATCAAAATAGAATTTAAATTCATACAAAAATTAGGGTTAGAGATCATAGAATTGCATCTATTCAATATTACTTGAATAATCTAAAGGTGAGTAAATAACAACTATCTACACATCATATGTCCATAATTAGATTACACATCTAAATGCAGTATAACTAGATGTAGTATTCAACTATATAAGTATCCATATATACGATACATGAAAACACTATTCTACTAGTGTAATCATGAATCAAAGTATCAATGTATAAATCCAACTATATCACCTATCCAAAATAAGGTATAATAGATACAACTGAGATTACAAAAAGAAATGGGCCTTACAAAGTCTTCAGGATCTTGTGGAAAAACAAGACTAGATCATTCCTAATGAAAGTGCCTAATGCAACAAGATTATAGCCTGACAAAGTTACTAAAGCTAGATGAAGAAGAAAGGATCGTCTTGGGACTTTCAAGAAATTCTCTAAGAAAGGATTAAGAATTTGAAGACTAAGGAGATAATACAATACCTTATTTAGTTGGAAGAACATGTCAAAGGAAGATGCTAATTGCGAAAATGAAGACTTTGTGCAAAAACATTTGTAGTTTGTTATCATTGAGGAGAACAATTGTTTGAAGAGGGGGGTACATTATGCCCTTAGTCCATTAGGTGTATTGAAGGTTGTGTAGTGGTCGACTTGTGGCACACATAATTGGAGTTGGTTATTTGATCATTTTTATATTTAATTATTATAGGAGTATTTGACCTAATTGAGATTATAAAGCCATTACATGCTAATTATGTTATCAATAGGTTATAGTGGTTTATTATATGGCATCACATCTAAGAAGCTTGATCATATTGTAAAGAATGTGTAGGCTACCTCCTTGTGGCTCAATATCACATGCAACATACTATTATTCATTTCACTTATATTACATAGATCTAATCTAAATTATGCTCTTAATTGTATATTGTTTCTCCTACTTTGTTAATGTGACATAGTAAGTTCATTACATGACTAACATCTTCTAATTTCCCTTTTGATTTCACCACTAACTGATCTACTAGCTACATAATTCTTGAGGTCACTCTCAATATAGCTAAGTTTAAATTGTCTATAGGTTTCTTGATAAAAGGTACAAGGTTAAAGTGATTTATTAGATCATAGACAAGAAAGGCACCAATTTATTGTATGAGACCCCCATACAAGCTTTTACAGGGAAAATATTTTTACATTTACCTTATATATTGTTGAAACGAGTTGTACAACCCTACCTACCTCTTGATTTGAATATACGACCTCCACTTTCAAGTACACAAGCCTGTATCACATGTGACATTTTTTATAATTTTTCTATCAAACTTGACCTCTACAATGTGACATTAGCAGTCTCCATATTTCTATGCCCTAACCTGACCTAACATGAGGTGAAATTTTACCCTAGAATTAAGCATCCTAAGAGTCTATTATGTTTCTTGTTGGTTTCCCATGAAGAACTCTCTAATTTTGTTGGCATAGATAGGTGGATTCTTTACAGCCTCAACTAAATTTATATATGTGCATTTTTCAACTCATCTTAGAAACAAATGAGTCTAGTTCAGTCTTGGGTTGAGCAAGACTTCGTGTTGATAGTGGTTAGTTATTATTTGTTTGATATTATCCACTCCCTGAGTCAATTCCATCTTTCCACCAAACCTTCCCTCTAATGCAACTCTCTTTCAACTGATTACTCTAAAGGCTCCTAATTCTTTTCAACTTTGTCAAGGAAATAGCATTTTTGAAAACCCCTCCTCAAAACAAAATTCTAATTCCAAATCCTAAGCTCCCATCCCCCCAATTGAGGATAAAAATGATTCAACGAAATATTTTTCACTTTTCTTAGGAAATATAACAAACCATAGGTCTCAACAAGGTGGAGGGAAGAAATAAAGATAAAATTTAACACAACTACACTAATTTGTTCATTCACAATGTTTAGTACCTAAAGGGAATCAAGTTACTATTTAAACATGTCTAGATGAGTAGGCTAAATGCCTCCACCTTATAGAGAAAACTAAATAGAACCTATTGAATAGGATGGAAGTCATTGAATAGATACTTAATAGTGACAAAATGAGGAAGGAGCATGCTACCACAATTCAATATCACAAGCATTAGAAAAATATAATGACTGTGAATAGAATGACATTTCCCTATTAGTTAAACTACCCTAAAGATACCTAGTCAATCACCCTAATGCTCCAATTTAAGGTAATGAACTAGGATGGAGCTAGAACACTCAACAATGTGATGGGCATACTATAGTTTCACACAACCCTCATGCCCCCAAAGGACAATGCCCGTGCATTTCTCCAAGCTATTGAAGATATGTCTTTCTTCTTTCTATGTCATAATACTATTACAACAATAATTACGTACAAATGTATTTAATATCTATCTCGGTATGTAAAATCCTCTATACTTAATTCTTCTCTTGCTTTCAAGCTTCAAGTTTTTGTTCTTTTCTTAGTATCTTAGTCTAGATAATTATTCTCAAAGGTAATTATTCTGCTTTTATTTGTTTAAGATGCATTTGTCCACTTTATTATGGATATTTATAGCAAGGTTCTTTGATAGGTTCTTGCCTTTCTCTAATTGTTCTCTCTTCTAGATGGGTTCCTTCCTTGTCATGACACTTTAGGTTGGTTAGGGATAGCCGTATGGATCTCAAGTTCATAACATCGCAATCTCTAGGAGGATATACAATATTGGCATCCAATTTGTCAACATGATAATAGTATAATCTCTATGCAACAACTCCTACTATTTTATTCATTAAATTTGGTTTGTGTTGGATAGGTATGTTTATAAGAATTCTAGGTGCATTTTTCCAAATCATTTGTTGTAATAAATATTGTCCTTGTTATACTAGTTGTTGCCATCATTTCTAGTATTTCCAATAGTAAGGTGTCCACAATTATGTGTTAGATTGTGGGAACACTTGCAGCTTATCTTGGTTAAGTCCTTGTATTGGAAATTTCAAATAATAATAACAATTCGACATAGGAGGTTAGAATTGGTTACCCTTAAACATTCCTTGGCAACATGATCTACTACTATCCTAGTTTCATAGACCTTGCATAACAAAAAGTGTTACCAACTTTCTTTGTTCCCTTCGATCACCACTTGAACTAAGAGCAATTCAATTTTTTTTAGGGAATTTTTTATCTAAGCTCCTCATTCTTCATCGAGCACAAAAATAACTAATACTTTTTTTATCATCTTCCCTTATACTTCCCTTCAAGGTGTAAACTACAATCCTTAGTTGATTTCCTTCTCAAGATCTCCTATAAAGCTACCTATCTTATCCTTGGGGGAAAATGGTAAGGATTTTTGGTTTGTGATGAAGGGCTCCTGGAATTTCTTCCCCGCCTTACTGAGAATCTAAGGAGTTTTTTACATATGTCCCGAATCCTTTTCAAGACATAATTTTATGACAACTTCTAAATTTATTTTCTATATTTTCCATGCATTTCATCAAAGGCCAAACATTTTTTTCCTATTTTATTTAATTTAAATAGCCAATTATGAATGTGTTGATCATATTTCTTTATCACATACATATACTTTCATAGAATCATCCTAAAAGACCAATTGCAAGAAGTCTGATGCTAATCCAAGTTAAATTTTCTTGGTATTTAAAATTATTTATACTTCCAAACTGTGATCAACCTACAACATCACATTCACTGTGATATTGAATGCTAGAAATGTTAAAAACACCATGTCATTACATATAAACTACCAATTCAAATATTTACTACATCATACTAGTCATAGTACAAATTCATCAACACCAACACAATGTCTAAAGATTATCAACATTGTCATGTCAATAGGAGGTGACATATCAAACGAGGAGTAAGGTCTACCAAAAGTAGTTAAAAATCATTTATAATCACAATTAATACAACACCATGAAGAAGAGATCGTTGCAAAAAGGAAAATGAATCTAAAATTCCAACGAATTAAAATGATTAAAAAATCAATCCCCTTTCTCAAACTAAATAGCATTAGTTGTCTCTTCACACCTTCACCTTGTGTGTGTCCAAACGAAAAACATAGCAAGTAAGGTATCAAATAAGAACATGGCACATGGCACAAGCTAAACTCACAAACATGACCTACAAATTGTCCAAACCTCCAGATGATAATGATAATGAAAGGAAAGAACTACAATATATAGGTTCTGAGTTTCCAAATCTAAAGAGGATAGGGAAGAATCTTGAAAAACAAGGGAATGGCATACCCATTATCATATCCTACCTAAGTAATAAAAAGGAAATTACCTAAGTAAACGTAATATAATAGGTGCAATGTAAATATTACACCAACACTTCCCTTAAGTGCAACTAAAAATGGGTCCAAGCAAGACAAGCTATGCTAGGTAACCATGTAAAATATGAAGAAAAAAATTAAAGGTAAAAGAGAGAGTACCTCTTCCCAAAATAAATGGAGGAAGAGAGGAATAGATAGCCCTCCTAGAAGTGATAGTGTTCTGCACCCTCAAAGAAGTTGAAAGATGAACACATGTCCACTCTGTAAATATATCAATAGCTAGCTACAATGTGGGATAGTATTGAAAATCTAAGATTTTCTGCTATACAGGATCTCTGATGGATCTCAATATGCTTAGTTCATTTGTGGTGGAATGAATTCCTAGATATCACAATAGTACATTGGTTGTCATAGTAGATGATCAATGATAGCCAATAGGTGATGCAAAACTCTATCAGGATGTGGAAAAGCAAAATGACCTTTGTAGCAGCATTTGAAGCCCCCTCGTACTCTATGTCTGTAGATGAAAGATCAATATCATACTACTTCTTGCTCGAACAACAAATAGGATCGGATCCAAGGTGAAGTTATAGCTAGATGTGGACTTGCAATCCTCAGAATTACCATCCCAATCAAAATCTCTATATCCTACCAAGTCTATATCTTGGCCTATTGCATAGTGTATCCCATATGAATGTGTACCTATACATAGTGCAATATACATTTGGAATATTTACAATGAATCTCATGAAGTTCTTGCATAAAGCAAGAGACCATACCAATACCATAGAAAATGTCAAGATGAGTATGTGTAAGGTATATGAGACCAACCATAAAATGTCGATACAAGGTCGCATCAACAAGAAGAGTCAAACAATGAGCCTCCAACATGACTCCTAACAAAAAGGAAGTCAATGTAGTCTTACAAGAAGCAATCTAAAACTATGAAAGAAGATCAAGAACATACTTGGGATGAGCAAGACTTATCCCAGAACCAATCTAAGTAATTTCAATCCCAAGGAAGTAATGTAGCAATCCCAAGTCAATCATAGATAATATCTCTTGTAGAGTAGACTATATGGAGCCAATAATGGATGAAGAACTCCCTATGATGATCAAGTTGTCAACATACAACACCATAAGGAGAAGCTCATCATCTTATTACAAGATGTAGATAGTCAGGTGGGAGTGACATTGGGTGAATCAACAAAAAGAAAGAAAGAATCCATTTTGGCATATCAAGATTGAGGGGCTAGTTTGAGGCTATGGAGGGATTTCTAAAGTCTACAAACCAAGGAAGAATTATCAATGAACCCTTATGGTTGTTCCATATATTTCCTCTTGAAGATCACCATGAAGAAAGGCACTCTTTATGTCCATGTAATATACCAACCAACAGTGAGCTATGACTAGAGTGAAGTAGATGGAATTCATTTTGGCAACATGTGCAAAGGTCTCAGTATAAACTATGCATTTAGTTGCAAAAACCTTTTGGAACAAGTCATACTTTATATTTGTCAACTATTCCATTTGCTACATACTTGATTTGAAAGATCCACTTGCATCAAACCATTTTTCTTCGCCTAGGAAGAGGGACTAAATCCTTAGTGATGTTCATGATTAAGGAAGAGTATTCTTCCTCCATTATTAAAACCCAGTTTAGCAATACATGTTGCTTCTTGGAATGAGTGCAAGTGAAAAGAGGCAATATATGCATGAGCCATATCCTAATATTGTGATCAGCTTCTCCTAGTATCTAACAGATCCCCAACTAATGTACTTGTTGCCTATAAAGTTTGGCAAGCCCAAAGTGGAAGAGTAGTTGTAGGAGCAAGCCTATGCGCTGGAGAAATTGGACTAGAGGGTGTAGACAAAGGATGTGGTTCCTCTATCTCAAAATCAAAATCACTATCTAGATGATAGCTTAGTGTGGAGGATGTATGAGAAATGGCAATAGTAGGGGAAGGTCTTTCATCAAACTTGACACTTTGAGCAATGATCACATCATGAGTATCACGATCCAAAGTCGATGCGCTTTGACCCCATCAAGATAACCCACAAACATGCGAGACTTTCTTAAAGGTTCCATTGCCTTGCATTTCTCTAAAGGTATGTGGGTCCAAGCTCGAGATCCAAAATTCTTAAGTTCTTAATTGATGGTATGTCGCTACTCCAAGCCTCAAGAGGAATGAAGTCATCTAAGGCTTTATGTGGAGTGTGATTATATACTTAGTTAGCACAATTTATTGCCTTAACTAGTACCTTCATGCCAATGCTTATGACTGAATCATGCAGTTAGCCATTTCTTTCAAGGATCTATTCTTCCTTTTTGTTACTTCATTTTGTTGTGGGCTATATGGAATAGTGTGATGAAGATCAATCCCTTCACTAGAACAAAAGTCCCCAAACTAATTATTGGCATACTCATTTCCATTATCAGTGCAAACATTTTATGTCCTTGCTTGTTTGTTTCTCGGTGAAGGCCTTGAAGTGTTGAAACTTGCCAAACATTTCATTCTTCTTGCAAAAAAAATAGACTATTGTGAAACATGGAAAATCATCTATGAAAGTGAGGAGATATCAAGATTTGTTGAAAGACAAGCTAGGAAAGGGACCTGCAGGATCACTATGAATCAACTCAAGAGTTTCTAAAGCTCTATTACCCTATTCTTTGTCATTTTTCTCTTCAGAATGTTTTCCTAAGGCACAACCATGACAAACACCATCAAAAAAGGATATTAAAGGATGTCTATAACCAATTTCATGTTAACTATTGATGGTAGCAATAATTGAGGTGATCAAATCGCCCATGCCATAGTTTAGCCACATCCTCCAAGTGAATAAGAAAAGCTTGGAAGGTAAATCAAGCACAAAGTGTGAAAAGGTGTACAAGCATGCCTTATGGTCAACCTTTCCAAGGGCAACTAGTGATATCGTCTTCAAAATCTTGAATGTAGACTATGTCTGGAGTAAACTCAACTCATTTCCCCAAACCTCTGAGTAATCTCGTAGATGGTAAGTTTGGAAACAAGGGAGGTACACAAAGAACATTGTTGAATTGTCCACCATCCATGTCAACCGATCCTAACCCTTTAACATCAACTATTGAATCATCACCCATATGTATAGTCAGAGTAGAACACAACTTTAATGTAGAGAACTAATCCCTAGATGGAGCCATGTGTTGCATGGCACCCAAATCAAATATCCAAGTCTTTAGATGATGAAGAGGCAATGAATATGAGAGCTTTGGCTTTCCCTTTCCCAGTTTTGAAGGGAGGCTCAAGAACACTAATCTTATTCTTTTTCAAAACCTTTATGAATGAGTCAATTTGCTTCCACATGCACTTAGATGCATCGTGACCCCCAACCCTTCTTATAGTAATTACGATTACCCTCCTCTTTTGATGACCTCTTACTTTTAGGGTAGTAGAGGAGGGTTTCTCTATAGATGTCTATAGTTGCTTCTCCGAATTTCCTAAATGATTTGATTATTTCTAACTCTTGTGTGATTGGTCGGCAATCAAGATAGTGTATTTGGAAGACTTACTAGATAGTCCTAACATCTCAATCATCTTATCCTTCTCACAAGCCATTATGCAAATGCATTAAAGGTTGGCTTGGTAAAAGTAGTTCCTAAGGCATCTCTAATCGATTAAAAGGTTGATACACAGACAAAATATTTTGAACCTAACTTAGAGAAAATACTTACAATCAATTATGAATCAAACTTAGTGATTTAACATTATCCTAATTTGAGTCAAAGGGACTTCAAATGTGTTACAAAGTCTTGAATACTCTCAAAATCAATAGGGATAAGACTGATCAACTCATTTTCTAATTGATGGACGTGGATTCCATACGTCTTACCATACAAGCCTTCAAGTTTTGTCCAAATTTCATTAGGTGTTATTAGTGACTTGACATGAAACAAATGATCAAGTGAGGTTGCTAAACACAATGTCGAATGCCTCATCAAATTTGTTAAGAAATTTTATCTTATCTAGTTTAGTTGGTTCTTTTACAATTCTATCTACTATTTTCCAATATCTTTTACTACGCAATATTAGTTGTGTTTTACTTTTCTAAACAAAATAGTTAAATCGTGTGAGCATTAGAGGAGATAATTTAATCTTGTTTGACAATGCAGAAAGGAACCCAAGTAGAAGAACTGTAGAGAGCAAAATACACGACACACCTTGATACCTGCCTAATTAGAACCACCCCTCCCCAAAAAAAAAATAATTGTAGATTGTAGCACTTTATTTCAATGTGTTTTTACAAATAACAAAGTCAAGAACTCATGTTTATAGTGCACCAAGTTTTTACAGTTTTTTGAGAAAAAAAACTCCCCAAAAAAAGTTATCACTATTGGATTCGTTGCAATTTTTTGAGCAATTTAAAAAAAAATTGCTAAATCTTGTTATCCTCGACGAAAGTATACCTTCTAGAGGGTAAACAAATTACTCTAGGGATTCATAGTGGTAACACTTGGGCAATGCTTAAGCAGTGCAACCGACAACGCGTGCCAAAGAGGCAGTGACTGAGCAAAGTGGCGAGGGACCGATGGAGGCGAAACTACTGACAACGCATGCAAAAGAGGCAACACCTGAGTGGAGTGGGTTGAGAACAACACATGTAGAAGAGGCAAGCCCTGAGCAGTGCAACATAAGGCAAAGTTGTCAATGACAAATGCAGAAGAGGCAACACCTAAGCACTGCTAGTGCAGGTTGCTATTTCAATGTTGCATCAAAGATGACATCAGCATTGCAATGCTTGTGCAAGGCCTATGACACAATACAAGTGCCATACGAACCTGTAACAAATTTTCACACCCCTAGGTGACCTGCTTAGATTTTGATGATTTGACAATCAATCTGAGTTTTTGGCTTCTCCAAACACAATGGTGTTCTCTGTTTTGTGCCAAAGTGCTCTAAAATATATTCTACCTACAAAAATGTCCAATTAATACCTACAAGCAAAATTTTAGTTAGTAGACTTAATGTTGTCTGATTTGGATAAAACAAAAATCCACCCTAACTGATTTGAACCTTGTAATCACAATGGAACTATTCATTTCTTCTTCATATGTCTTTTACAATATGTGATCAAAAAATACACAAAATGCAAGAATATAAACCTAGGGAAAAAAACAAAAAGACTATCTTAGACTTGAAATAAAATTTCACCTAATTTGCCATGCTCTAATACCATGTTAGATCTAATAAAGACGTGATATAAATCTTCCTAGGAACAAAAGAACATTATGATGACAAAATCAAATGCAACCAAAAGACAAAATTACAACATTCCAATATATGTATTCAGTTAGATGATAATGAAAATAAAGAGATAATATATAGTCTCTGAGTCTCCAAATCTGTAGAGAATAAGGCAAAATCCCAAAAAACAAAGGAATGGCATGTACTCATTATCCTATCCCTACTTAAGTAATAAAAAGAATATTACCCAAGTAAACTTAATATAATAGATGCAATATAAATATTACACCAATAAGTTCAAACAATCCTTGTATAGATGAAAGCATTTCGCAAGCAAAGTTCAGAAAATCACATTTTCCTACTCCTTGTTAAAGAAAAATTTTATGCCCTTCAAGTCATTAGAAATTTCGATCGACAAATATGTTTTCTACAAGATGAAAAGAACTAGATCAAAAGGAATCTAAAACATTTTCAAAGCTCTTACTACCTTGGAACTTTGTTTTCTATAGCATAGGTGTAGTTGGATAAGAGAACTACCAGATCTACTAAACTCCAATTGCACTTGAGATTCTTAACACTTCACACTATTACATATTAGAGAGTATGCATTCAAGTGAAAAATGCTACTATAATATCAAAACATGTCAATTTTCAATCCATGGCAAGCACATTCTACAATCCAAAAATTTAACACTAAAACTAGGTAGCTTAAAACACGAAAACTTAAATCAAAACAATAATCTCAGAATATGCTAATCTAAAAACACCTATTGCTGAAAATATTAACACAATTGGTGAGGGCGATGGAGGTGCAACAAACAATGGAGAGATCGGGATTGTGCAATAAATTAAATCACTCACACCCTCACCAATATGAACATAAATCACCCCAGTTATGTTGTTGAAGATATGAACAACACAATTGGTGGAGCTACAATAAATAAGGGAGAGATCGGGATTGTGCCCCAAAGGACTTTGGCAAAATGAACACCCCTCAATCATTAGCTCTTAGTCGAAGAGTTATCAACTTAGACTCGTGCTCCCATATCAAGTTACAAAAACAATCTTTTGACATGAACAACAAATACAAAGTATTGATTTCTCAAACATGCAATTGTCTTCTCATTAAATCTAAAAAGAACTACACTACACTAGCTCAAAAGTAGAATAAGTTATATCATTCACACCCCTGCCTTTCTTTTATAAATGAAGAAAGCTAGAAAATAAGAAACTATCAAATTTAACAAATCAAACTTCCAAAAGCAAACAATAGCAAAGTCTAAACTTACACTTTAAATCTAGAATAACATTCTAATTTGGAAGAGGATGAAGCTAGCACATGCATGTGGGAGGCATGCATCAACCCTTTCCTACACCTCAAATACCTTTCCTACATCATCAAGCATTAACTCAAAGAAAACTAGTGTCGCATCCTCTCCATGTTGTCATTGTTGTGCCATCACTATGAGAATACTAGCCAAGCAACTCAACGTAAAAACTCTTTTAAAACTCCCTATTTGTGAGGAAAGTGATCTCCACCAATCAACATCTCAAACTTCCCTTTAGCCAAAGGCTAAGTCAAAACATCTACAACCTATGAATCTGAAGGAGCAAACTCAAGTACTACTACTCCCTTCAAAATTTTGTCCCTAAGAAAATGGTATCGAATGTCAATATGCTTAGAGTGATCATGAAACACTAGATTCTCAAACCCTGATGCAACTCCTTGTCATAGTATACAACTATTAACTCATACATTTGATAGGTTACTTCTACTATCAAGTTGCAAAGCCAAATAGCCTCACAACTAGCAGAATAGGCTACCATGTACTCTACCTCTATTGAAATGAATGTCACTAACACCTACTTCTTATTGACCCATGCTATAATATCTAAACCCAACCTAAAACAAAAACCTAAAGTGTGCTTCCTAGCACTAGCATCACCTACCCAGTCTAAATCCACAAAGCCATGCAACATCAACTATGCATCTCCAACATACTTCAACCCATAATAAATTGTACCCTTCAAGTACTAGAGTGCATGCTTTGCAAGAATCTAATGAATATTTCTTAGCTAAACTATGAACAAACTCAATGTATTTATTGCAAAGAAAATATCAAGTTGAGTATTCACCAAATACACGAGGGAACCTATCAACCATCTGTACATTGAAGGATCCACCAAAATTGAGTTTGAATACACAATCAACTTCAAATTCAAAATGGTGGGAGTAGGCAAAGGCTTATAATCCATCATTTGAAATCTCTAATGTGTAGTTTCCTTAACCAAGGAATACCTCACATGTACACTACCACACCTTAAGACCCAAAAATAGTGCATAGGGCTAAATGTACATATTAAACTTAGAGGCCAACTCATCTTGCACCATGCTATGAGCCTCTCATTTCTACCTACAAAGATCAAGTCATCCACATACAGAACCAAAACTAATAGATCAAATCTATCAAACAGATGGTAAAGGTTAGGATTTGCAGCAATTTTGGTAACAAGTACTCATCAATCCATGAGTACCAAGCACATGGTGCTTGCTTCAATCCATAGAGGGCCTTCTTCAACCTACAACCATGCGTCTCTCACCCATGCACCTCAAAGTTTCAAACCCCCTAGGTTGATTAATATGCACTTCTTTACATCCATTTGATATAAACAACCAAAATAATAGCCAAGGGACATAATTACCCTAATAGAAGTGTATCTCACAACTAAAGCAAAGGTCTCATCATAGTCAACTTCCTCTCTTTGCAAGAATGCTCATGCAATGACTCTGACCTTGTACTTCTCTATCCTCTCGTCTGTCACATGCTTCACCTTGTACAGCCATCTAGAATCAATCATTGACTTCCCTTCTAGTCTCAACACAATTTGTTAAAATTTCAATCATGATGATAAATTGCCTAATGTTGAAATAACATTGAATTAATCATACAAAACATTGAAATTCAAACAATAGAAACAATGAACAAAGACAGAGATATTTTACACCTTTCAATCTACTTCACATTCCTTTGGAAACTTAAAAGGCAACCTCTACAACTAGTACTTCAATTGCATGGAAATATTACACTGCTTCGAGTTATTGATTTTCTATCTTGCCTCTACCTTTATACTAATCAACTAAAAATCTAATCTTCCAGTAAAGCGATCTGATCTCTCAAAAAGAAAGTAACCTTATCTCACGTAGGAGATGACTTGGAAGATAAATCTAAATCATTAGTGTTTTCACATTTTATTAGACTTAATTAACTAAATAAAAGAATTAATTTTAATCACTGAAGTAAATTACAAAATAGAAATAACTCAAACTACATGCACGTTCACATTGAACTTGTACAGAAGTTATGAACTGAGCTAAGAAACTCCACTCCCTCTTAGCGAAGAAGGAATCCTGCATTAGCTACATGTTGATTCGATGCTTCCTAAAGGCTGGAAGACTCAATGATGGTACTCATCAATGCTATGTAGTTCGAAAACATTTTCGGAGGCCTACTCTCCTTAAATGTGCTCCTAGGAGCCTCAACATGCTCTTGAGCATCCCTCAATGTCTGTTCAAACCATCGAGGTCTCCTTACAGAAGAAGAAGGCACCGATGTTTCTCCCTCCTCGCCTAAAGGTTGTCCTAAATTGGAATTTGTGAAGATTCAACCTTCAAAGCTTCTTGCTCCTCATCTTCTGCTACTGGAATGAAAACCTAAGATTTTCTGGATGCAAAGTCTTCCTCAAACTTGACATCCCTATTGACTAAAACTTTCCTGGAACATAGACTTTGTAGGCCTTTCAAGTCTCATTGTACCCTACAAATAAACCCTTCCTATTGGAAGGTTCCAATTTTGTCCTCTTCTCTACACGTATATGGATATGATGCAAAAATGACTCACCACTAGCTTCACACCACTAAATGCCTCCGCTGGTCTCTTGTCCTCTAAAATTATGTGAGGACACCTGTTTTGGATGTAAACTATTGTAAGACATGCTTCTACCCAAAGAAACATAAGCAAGTCCAAGTCATGAATCTTAGCAGCCCATTCTATTGTGGGTTGTACAAAACTGTCAACTCCCTCTTTATTCTTGCTTCCTTGCAAAAACCTTCTAACTTCTTGGATGTATACTCTCCCCATTGTTTGATCTCAAGACCTTGATCTTCTTTCCTGTCTGGTTCTCAACAAAAGCTTTGAACTCCTGAAACCTGCTAAAGACTTCATCCTTGGTCTTAAAGAAATAAATCCATGTCTTGTGAGATAAGTCATCAATGAAAGAAACATAGTACATGCTTCTTACAATTGATCCCACTGACATCGATCCGCATACATCTGAATGCACTAATTCTAAAATCCCTTTAGACCTATGCTCGTTGCTAGGGAAAGCAGCCTTGGCAAACTTGCCAAGCGTGCATCCTCTACAAACTCCATGTTGTTCAATGTTGAACTCTAGAAGTCTTGTGACAATCTCCCTCAGAATAGGCAACGTTGCATGATGCAGATGCCCCATCCTCTTGTGCCATAACTCACACAAATTGTCATTATTATGCACTACAGTTGAAACCGGTTCACCCTGTAACCTATTAAGGTTGCCTTCTCTAACCCCTATAACCTATGCTGAAATTGAGCTGGATCCTTTTAGCCTGATAAAGACTTGTTGATCCTTAAACTCAACTTCAAAGCCTATATCCTCTATCAACGAAACTGGAAGCAATTTTTTTCTAAGACCGGGAACAAGCAATACATCGTTAAACTCCAAAGAATTGCCTAACTGTAATCTAAAAGTAATTGTACCAACTCCTACTATTAACTTGGCATCATTACCAACCTCAACCTGAACTCCTAAGTCGTGTTCTCCCAAGTTGGTAAAACACTACCAAGCTAATGTCATATGTTGAGAGGCCCCACTATCCACATACCAGGCATCCTTTGACATTGTGCTAGTAGAAAGACAAGAAACCATTGAAAAATATTTCTCAAATTTGGCAACAAACTCATTCATCTGAGTCTCTACAGAGGCTACAAATTCCTTTTGTTGTTGCTTCCCTTGGTTCTTCTTCTTGTTTGGACATTATGATGCATAATGACCAAACTTATGACAATTAAAACACTTGATTTTACTCAAGTCTTTCTTCCTTCCCTTTCCCTTGTTGTTCCCTTTTCCTTTATTTTTGTTTGTCTAGCCATAAAGGGCTACATTCTCATCACCACCCTTCTTGTCGACTCGACTCCATCTGAATTTTCTCCTAGATAGAATCATCCCACAATCTCTCAAAGGAAGAAACCTTTTCCTTAGCACAAATGCCATGAACAAAAGCTTGGCATGAAGATGAGAACCCATTTAAAGCTATGTTCGCTAGCTATGCATCTTCCACCTTTCCTCCTACTACTGCAAGCTGGTCACGAAGCTAAATGTTCTTCATAAGGTAACTAGTGACTGTATCCAAACTGGACATCTCTATGGATCTAAATCCATTTCTTAATATTATTTTCTTGTTAATGTTCTCACTCTAGAAAAGACTAACCAGAGTGTCGAACATCTCCTTGGTTGTTCTCTTCTCTGACAAATGCAGAATTAAATGATCCTTCACCACATCCAGGATCATCTGCTTGGTTTTAATTTATTTCTTATTATGAACTGCCAAACCCTATGCATCTGTTGGCGGAGCCACCTAATCCTTTACGATGTTCCAAAGATCGTTATTTGTTTTCACACTTTATTAGACTTAATTAACTAAATAAAAGATTTCACTTTAATCACTAAAGTGAATTACAAAATAGAAATAACTCGAACTACCTGCATGTTCACATTGACCTGTGCAGAAATTCCAAACTAAGCTAAAAAAACTCAACACAATGTCCTTAACATTGTATTGCATAATGGAGTGATACTAGGCGGAGCCACCTAATCCTTTACGATGTTCCAAAGATCGTTATTTGTTTTCACACTTTATTAGACTTAATTAACTAAATAAAAGATTTCACTTTAATCACTAAAGTGAATTACAAAATAGAAATAACTCGAACTACTTGCATGTTCACATTGACCTGTGCAGAAATTCCAAACTAAGCTAAAAAAACTCAACACAATGTCCTTAACATTGTATTGCATAATGGAGTGATACTCCTCTACCATGGCATCTTGCCACACCTACTCTGAATTTGCCTCCTCAAAACTCAAAGGCTCTACATAAATGCAACATGGCTCAAAAACTTCTTAGAGGGATGACTCACCCAGAAAAATGCCTTTAGTGCTCCTACTTGTTCTTGTGCCTCTTGCAATCTCTAGGGAAGTCGTTTAGGCTTCTTGGTTGTACTAGAAAGTAACAAGGTATCCGCTCCTACATTGGAGCCTAGTTGAACTATATCTAGTATTATTGTATTTTGTGGATCAACCCCTAGTACAACAATTTGTTCACCCTCAACCTCTATAGGAGGCTCTTGAGACTTAGAGGACCAAGAATCCTCATAAAATACTTCATGTCTCAACACACAACTATCTTTCATTGTGATAAAACATAGACCTTGCAAGCCTTGGAGGACTCGTATCCCAGAAACACACCCTTCAAGTTGAAGAGTTCAAGTTACATCCTCTTGTCCTCTGACACATGAACATAGACAGGGCTCACAAACACCCAACAACGAGAAAAAACAAGTCTCTATCCTATGAAAGCTTTCTCTAAAGTCTTGTCCTTCAACACCCTATAAGGACACCTATTCAAAATGTAAACGACACAACTACATTTCTTTGCCCTAAAAAAATGTACAAATCTAGGTCATGGGAGTTATTCTTCCTCTCTGCAACCCCATTTCCCTGAGGGTTGTGAGGCACAATCAACTCCCTCTTGATCCTTGCATCTCTACAAAAGGCATCAAAGTCCTTGGAAGTATAGCCGCCTCCATAGTTAAACCTCAAATTTAATCTTCTTTTTTATTCTCCACAAGAGCTTTAAACTCTAAGAACTTCCCAAAGACCTCATTTTTTATCTTCATAAGTAAATCCAAGCTTCCCTAAAGAAATCATCAATAAAATGAAACATAGTAAAAGTTCCCTGCTAATGAAGCTCCTAATATAGGTCTGCACACATATGAATGAATCAAATAAGGACCTCTATGAATGAATCAAATAAGGACCTCTCAATTTGTACTCGTTGCTAGGGAAAGCAATCTTGGCATGCCTATCGAGTTAGTAGCCCTTGCACACTCACGTCTTCTCCATCTTTAAGTTTTGCAATCCCTGCACCATGTCCTTTAAGAGAGGTAAACCCTCCATAGTGCAGGTGACCAAGTCTCTTGTGCCAATGCTCCCACGGTCACTGTCGTGCACCAAGGCTCCATGTTTGATCAAATCAGCAAGCAACCTTTAGGCCACCCTCTCACATACTTCTGGCCAAAACTCAATCAAGATCGTAGTTCCAATCTCTAACAATGACTTCTTGATCATGAAACCCGACCACACCTAAGATATGTCATGACAATGAAAGCAAGTTCTTAGTTAATCCAAGAACATGTAAGACATCATGAAGTTCAAGAATACCACCTGAAAGCATGTAAAGGGGGGCATATCATGTCCTTGTAACTGGATATGTGGCATCATCACCAAACTCCACATGTACACCTACCTCATGTTCTTAAAGTCTATTGAGAGCCTTCTTATTGAAGGTTGTGTCTTAATGCTCCATTGTCCCTGTACCACTCTACACCAAAAATGGTTTTAGTGGTCAAGCAAGCACAATGCCATGGAGAAGGTTGTCTTAAGCCTAAATGAAGTTCATCCTCTACCAAAGCTTCTACACTCTTGCAAACTGCTTATGTTGTTGCTACACATACCCTTCTCATTCTTCTCGAGTCACTGAGAAGCATAGTGGCCATTCTTTGGACATTTGAGACACTTGATATGACTGAAGTCTTTCTTCTCTTGTTGAGAAGAACTGAAATCCTTCTTTTCCATCTGACCTTTCCCGGGTCCTCCTTTCTTACCACTTTTCTACATCTTCCTGATGAGAGCTCGGTTTTGACTTTCTTCCACTCTAGCTGAAACAAACTCCAATCTACTCTCTTCCTAGGTAAAATCGTCTCAAACCTTCTCAAAAGTGGGAAGCTGATTATGAACACAAACATCCCAAACAAATGGGTGTGGGATGGACAGAGCCCATTTATAGCTATGGGCACCAACTCATAATCCTCCACCTTTATCCCAATAGCAACAAACTAATCTAAAAGCTCAGTGATCTTCATAATGTAATTGGCCAATGTGTCTATATCATTAATGTGTGTGGCACTAAGCTTGTTCTTTCGCAACATCTTGCAAGAAATGTTCAAACTCTGATACAATGTGATCAAAGCATCAAACATCTCCTTTGTTGTTTTTGTCTCTATGGTGTGAGAGATCAAATGTTCCTTCACTGAATCTATGATGATTCACTTTGCCTTGGCCAACTTTTATTCTATTAGGAGTTGCAACCTTCGTCTGCACAAAACTTCAAGGATCAACCTCTATAGCATTTGCAATCTACACTTCCAAGGTGTAAAGTTGGAAACACCCTCTAGACAATCACATTCTCTAAGACTATGACTAGTCATACCTACAACTCCTAAAACACAAACCAAATAGATCAGCCACGAATAACTCAGATCAGCAGCCCCAGCCTATTACATGGGTTGATCAACACTCCAATCATTAGAGCAATTACGGCAACCCCAATCTACAACCTCTCACAAGTAGCAGCCCACTCCAGACACGGATCTGGAAAATTTCAAATTGTGTGCTCTCATATCATGTTAATTTTCAAACCATGGTAAACAGATTCTGCACTCAAAAAAATTAACCCTAAAACTAGGTAGATTAAAACATGAAAAACTTCAATCATAAAATAATATTTGAATATGCTAATCTACACGCAGCTGAAAATATGAAAGCAAATACACAGTATTGAACTCTCAAACCTGCAACTGTCTTCTCATTAAATCTGAAAAGAAATACACTGCACTAGCTCAAAACTGGAATGAATTAAATCACTCACACCCTTGCCTTTCTTTTATGGATGAAAAAGGCTAGAGAAAAAGAACCTGCTAAATCTGAAAAATCAAATTCCAGAAGCAAACAACAGCAAACTAATTTCTTAATCTGGAAGAGGATGAGGCTGGCACATGAATGCTAGAAGCATGCATGTGCCCTTTCCTACATAACCGGGCGTTAACTCAAAGAAGACTAGTGCTGCATCCTCTTCATGCTGGTGTCACTGTTGTGCCATCATTGTGAGAATACTAGCCGAGCAACTCAAGGTAAAAAGCTCTTAACATAATAATACTTCTCATCCTCACCAACATATCATTTTCTGATATACTACAAATTTATAATTAATCATCAACATATTGAATCCCCAACAGTGACTTCATCTTCAACACAGAAAAATCATCCAAAATTTCAAAATAATCATATTTTAAACTTTTTGATAAATAATAATATAATAACAGAGCACCACTAGCATGAGAGCCTCTCTGGTTAGATAACACCGGAGCAAGAACATTGATCCAAATAAGTTTTCGGTTTCTAAATTGTGAATTCTGTTTCAGAAATGCAGTGTTAGTGTCCCTTGTACATATACCCATGGCAAGAACATGTTAAGTTGAGCAAAAAAGACTAGAAAGCTGGAAAATCCAGGAATAAAACATTCCCACAGCACAGTAAACGGATCGAATCATAAGAGGCAAGAATGGAAATTTGTCATTGAGGAGGTAAGGATGTAAGAAATGATCCCAAATTTCAATGATGATCAGACCCCAGAGATAAGATTGACCAATTTTTCCACTCAATTCTGTCCTCCTTGAGATGTCTTTAGTGCAAAATTTTGCAATCAAGCAAGATTGTGAAACTGGTCCATCCTTACTTGGTGAAAGATCACAAGCCATGTGTTCTCTTGTGTTTTCTTTATTGAAGTGTAGGTAGAAGCTTCTGCACATAACCGCTCCTTGTAGGGTGAGGAGAAGAATTTTCACAGGATATTCTTTATCTTCATAAAGCAACGGAAACATTGAATAACAAGACACTGCACAATTGGGGGTATAGACATTTCTCAGAAACCTTGAGCACAGAAAGATGCCAAGGTAATAAGGGGATACCAAATAAAAGCAACCAAGAGAAATAGAAAAGGAATATAGAGTAGAAATGAAAAGACAAAAGATTAAAGTCAAAGGAAAGACCTATTGACAGAAACATGTAGTGGGCTGCTTCTTTCAAACTGTGTATGCCAACCAAGCTCAGTGGTATAACAAAGTGCAGTGAGGCTTTCTCATGAACATGCCATCCAAACATGAACCCGCATGTGTAGGCATATGCAATCCACTGCACCAAATGCTGTTGTTTTGGATGCCTCCATATTTGGAAAATACATGGAAGCATTCCAAGCATCACCAACAGAAGACTTACCAGCGGTGTGATCTGCCAACATTGTAACACCCAAATGACTGAAAACATAGTAGATAAATCAAATTAAGGTAGTCATATAAATAAAAAGTCAAAGGAAATATGAAGTACTAGAGGGGAAAGAAACCTGTGGCAGCACCACATAAGGTGCAAAATCACCAACAAGTCCACCAGTCAAAGAGGCTGTCGGAGATTTGAAGTCAAAACCAAACCTCCTGAGGAAAAAAGCGACAGCTTTATCAGCTGTATTATAAAGAGCCCACACATTTGGAGCCCAGTAAGCATGGCACAAGCCCCTCCCAAAGGGAAATAAGCGCTTCAGAACTTGTGGTATCTGCAAGCAGAACCTACACAAATCAGAGTGGCAATGTGAGTGCCAAAAATCCAAGATGGTTCAGGAAATATTATCATAGTACATCCTACTTCAGCCACACAAACAAGAAGAAGGCAACTAGAATTCCCAATCACAATATGCCCTACACGATACTACTATTGGTAATCCAACTTACAAATTAAGAATGTTTGCAGACAAAAGTTTGTAAGCATCAAAGCAAATATGTGTGCTTGGTCACAAAACTTATTGTGAAAGATCTAATATAAGCAAGAACTGTATATGAACGGCACCAAACTAAATTATAGTAAACCTGCAATAGTTTTTGATCTTCAAGTAAAGGAACAACAAGGGAATCCTGTTAAAATAATTACATATGAAAAATATGATAAATTATAAGTACAATAAGTCACTACTTATGAGAAAATATCATAAATTCTAAATAAAATAAGTCACAGAAAATTGCATAAAGCTTTAAATGTGGAAATGCAAAAGGCTAAATCATTTAAATATTCCGATAAAATCAATAAAAAATTCTTAAAGCATGTTGTATGTCAAGATTTTGTGTAAGTTTCATCCTTGAAAGTAGTTAATCAATTTCTACTGATCATTTAGGAATAGTAAGAAGCCAAAAACAAAGAAAATTCAAGTTGATGACTAGAATCCATGTACAACTGGTCAGAAAACGCCATTCAATTAGTAGCCCTTCAGACCAAATTCACAAAAAAACTATCATGGAAATCCACCCTTCATTGCAAACATGGATCAACTAGTGTGTTCCCACAGTTGAAAAGGCATCCATCTTGTTCACATCACAAGGTTAGAAAAACTCAGTAAGTTCAAGAGGGAGAAGATTTGCCAAAGTTGTAATTTCAAAAACTGCTCACTTAGGAAAGGGTTCAAATCTATAACACAGACAGAATTACATATGTTCATACAAATATAATACAAAAAAGAGATGAGAGATGCTCAATGTCCAACATCCATAACAATTCAAGCTTTGATGGACCATACTCTCATACAATAGTCTATGTCCTATTTGAAAGTGGCACTAGCCGTCAAGACTACATATCTAGGCCCTAGAGCTACTAGGAGCTAGAATGACAATTTAAACATCCTTAAAATCAAAACCTGCTACATGATCTAATTAAGGATCATTAAAACAATTAGTACTCATATCCCAATTCAGTTTCGAAGCACACAAACTGATGAGGAGCTAGAAAAGAAGATACCATGTACGAAAACTAGGAAACAACATTTGTGCAGAAAAAACAATAATGGACATCAAGGCCAACATGTTAACTAAACAACAGAAAAATTCAATTAAACAGGTCCACTGAATCTTGTGACTATGATTCTGTTGTGTACCTAGGCACAACATAGTATGGGGAGTTTGTTATGGTCTATTTTGCCCTTAAGCCTCTTATCTATGTATTAGTATAGTTACTAGTAGAGTTAATATTATGTTATGTTTGGATCACTGAAATATTATTTCACTGTAATTAGGGTTTTCTCCCCACTTGAGCATAAATTGAGGGCAAACCCTAGCAAGCCATCTTTTTACCATTTTAATAGCAATCCAATATGACGATCCATCTTTGTGATGTCTAATGTGTTCCCGATAAGATTTGCAGGTGTAAATCTTATCAGGTGTGCCGGTGCCCCCAAGTTTTACGTTTCAGCATTTGTTTCTAAATTAATTGCAAATCATTTTACCATTCTATTTAGGAATGCAGCAAATGGTGTCAAAATGCCAGTGGGATTTTAATTAAGAAACCAATCCAAGTTTGGGACCAAGGAAGAGCTGAAGGGGTTATTTGCAGAAGTTTACAACTAGAGTCACTAAGGAGATACACTCTCTGGGAAAAGGGAAAAAAGATTCAAATCCAATGTCCTCAGTCTATAGAACACTTTTTCAAAAAGGGATGTAAACTCTGTAAGAGATCTGATCCTCCAAATGAGGAGGAGGAGGTGGAAGAATGTTCTCCATGCCCCTCTTTTAACATGCAAATGAAGATCGCATAATATGGTTTTGAGAAAGTGGTCCCTCTTTTAATCTGCAAAACAAGATCCCACAATATGATTTTTGCGAAAGATACCCCTCTTTTAACCTGCAAATGAAGATCCCATAATACAGTTTTGAGAAAGAGACCCTCTTATAATTTGCATTTGAAGATTACACAATATGGTTTTGTGAAAGAGGTAGAGGTATAGACATGCTGAGTAAAATCAGGCTTGCTTTCAAGGTGCAATGTAATTACAACCTTGAGAAGAAGCTAAATGTTGCCTTGCAGCCCCTAGTGGGGTAGCCCATATCCGGAGAAATCAGTCTATAGAAGAACACTTTTTCAAAAAGGGATGTAAACTCTGTAAGAGATCTGATCCTCCAAATGAGGAGGAGGAAGTGGAAGAATGTTCTCCATGCCCCTCTTTTAACATGCAAATGAAGATCCCATAATATGGTTTTGAGAAAGTGGTCCCTCTTTTAATCTGCAAAACAAGATCCCACAATATGATTTTTGCGAAAGATGCCCCTCTTTTAACCTGCAAATGAAGATCCCATAATATGGTTTTGAGAAAGAGATCCCTCTTATAATTTGCATTTGAAGATTACAAAATATGGTTTTGAGAAAGAGGTAGAGGTATAGACATGCTGAGTAAAATCAGGCTTGCTTTCAAGGTGCAATGTAATTGTAATTACAACCTTGAGAAGAAGCTAAACGTTGCCTTGCAGCCCCTAGTGGGGTAGCCCGTATCCGGAGAAATAGATGGCTCTCTAAATACCAGAGTTCCACAGGAACGTGTCCCACCCCCCTGAAAATGCAGAGTTTCCAAAACAAGGACATTTCAGGGACAGGAACAAAACGTCCCTCCACAACCCCCGCCCACCACCAACACCAACAGAGCGGGGACGTTGAGGGCATGCCCCCAACATCCCCAGGACAGCCTAGGGACTTCTAGAAGTCCCTCAACCATCATGGGGATGCCAGGAAGTCCCAACGGCCTGGGCAGCAATGAAGTTAAAAAATAAAAATAAAAAGTTTCTCCATGTCATGATAACGATTTTGATTTGTGTCAACGCCTTAAACAGACAAACAACATCATGGCATGTACAAATCCTTGATCTTGGAAGAAAGGAATATTTATACAGTATCAGATGCAAAATAGACTATTAAAACAGTTGTTACTGTTTTTGTTTACTCGAATGCATGCTCTCTTATCTTAACTTAAGGAAATTGGTGATCAAATATTTCTTATTTCGTATGTCACTAAGACCTGGACTCAGGAGAGAGTGGAGGAAGTGGAGAGGGTGGGGTGGTGGTGGATGTTACCAAGCTTTCACAAATGTCTGTGAGTTTCTGCTAACTGCTGTAAGGAGTTTCTAAAAACAGAAAAGAAAATAAATAAAAAGATTAAAGAATGATGATATTCCTGTCTTCAACTGTGCAGCCCTCATCATTTAGACCCGTCAGAAATAATGAGAATTTGGTGTCAAAGAAAAATGGTGATGAAAATTATGAAAAATGGCATGCACCATGAAGATCTGTGTGGTCTTGAAGGCCTTAATGAGGTGTTGCCCCAATCCCCGCAAGAGGCGCTGGCCCTCAACCCTCACTCTGGTTTTGATAAGCAAAAGTTTTTTTTTTCAAATTGGATCCATGTTTTATGTATATATGTATGTGTGTGTGTGTATCTTTGCCCCACCAACTGCCATCCCCAAATTTGGGTCCATGATCCCCAAAACCCGTCCCCAACGTCCCCCCATTCCAAAACTGTGGAACAATGCTAAAAATCCTAGAGGTAGCTTTCACTAATTTGCTGATGCATTAACTCAATGAGCAGATGGGAAGTGGCCTGAATAGTACCATGTCCAACTCATGCAGCTAGTCCAGAGAGCCATGACTGTGGAAAAATACATGAAGAAATTTCAAGTTTTAAGTTTTGAAGCACAAACTTCCAAAAGAAATGGTGCTTGCTATTAACATCAACATGCATCAAAAAATAACTGAGGTACCATGACAATAAAAAAATACATGAAGAAATCCCAAGTTTTAAGTTGAAGCATAAACTTCCAAGACATGGTGCTTGCTATTAACATCAACATGCATCCGAAAATCCAAACTTTTGTGTATCCTCTGCTTCTATGCCTCGTGTGATCTGAAGTAGGAAAAATAGAACGAGAATGAAAATCGAAATTTGAAATTTTCTTTTAGTTTCAAACTTTTAACTATTACTTCATTTTTTTAATGTTCTAATTTTAACTATTTTAGTTTTTATTTTGTTACTCAATAAGTCAAACTAGGATTGCATCTCTCGTGTATCCTCTGCTTTTGAATTTCATGCGACTTGAAGTAAGAAAAACAAAACTGAAATCCTTGTTTTACAAAATAGTTGATTAGAATTTATATTTTACATTTTTTAACTTTATTATTGGGCTAATCAATTAATAACTATCAAAGAAAACAACTCAAGGTTGAAGGAACAAGGATTGAAACTTTTGTGTATCCTCTACTTCTGCACTTCATGTGACTTGAATCCTTGTGTCTTGAGCCCTTGCATTTGCCATTAAGTTTATGCAATGAAGTTAAACCATAAATTTCATTTCTTGCAATGTCACTATGAGTTCTCATAGCATAAGTGACAATGAGGCGGCTCAAAATCCAAACATTGAAATGCAAACTAAAATCATAGATGAGAAGGAGCAAGAAGAAGTTAGTTCAATTGAGAGTGCTTCCCATTTCAGTTGTCCTTCCAAGTTGTTAGAAGACTTTGTCAAGGGTCCCTTCAATAAAAAGACCCCTATAAAACAATTTGCTAGTAGGATGCAAACAAACAAATCTAGCAATTCAAGAGGGAATTGGCTATGGAAATATCATTTTTGTGCCCTTCAATTCCAAAACAATATTACTAGAGTTAATGTGCATCTCCTTCACATCCCTAGCACATTATTATGAATGGGTGGGAAGACACTAGGTATCTCCGTCCACTCATCAATATCATGGGGAAATGTATAGAATGCCCTTGCTTCCTTAGGGTTATTGAATGCTCAAGGCACTATAAAGATGCAGAGTTTTAGTTTCACATCCTCAAAGATGCTATTGAGGAGGTTGGCTTGGAGAATGTGGTGAAAGTCATGATAGATCCAACCTAGTATGTAGGGCAGCCGAGAGGTTGGTTGAAGCTGCCTAAAATATATATATATATATAGTTTACTCGCCTGTCTGATAAATATATAGTTTACTCGCCTGTCTGATAAAATGAATACTTGTAATAATAAACAGAATTAACAATGCATACCAGATAGAGGAGTAAAAGTATATCTTTATTCACTCATGAAATTATTACAGAAGTAGACCAAAGATGGTCGGCCAAGGATCAAAGTCGATCCAACTAGATCATATTACTTTCCTTGATGATACAAAGACTGTTTAAAAAACCTGACGATTGCCAAGAGGAACACAATCATCAACTAACCAACTCTAACTAACTCTCAACTACCCGAGAGCCGACAAACAATTAATACATAGTCCGATTACATTGTCGGGTAATCCATATTATCAAATATAAGAATCGGCATTATATACTGACTACATCATCCCCCACCCCCAAAAAAAAAGAAAAAAGTCGTCTTCCAGACGACAAAAAGCCATGAAGTATCAAGTGACATTAGGTAAGCTCTGTCAAATTGACAACGCTAAAGAACCTGGAGGAAAACCTAGAAGTACAAGTGGGGTAAAAGTAGAACCAACACATCTCGAACACCCGCCAGTAGACAAAGAATGGTGAAGACCAACCAACCAAAGAACCCAATCTGATTGCACACTGAAGGCTGAGAATATTGTACCCCATCGATCACTGAACCTAGATATTACTACAAGCATCTTAGAAGCATTCTAATCATGGAAAGAATGTTTAGTGTCCCTATATGCCAGGAATGTACATTCCTTTAATTCACCAACCAACAAGAATGATTCTCTGTTTCTGCCTGGAAGAGCTGAATCATTTGAATTTTGAACCTCAATAATGAGTTTGATGGGGGTCGAGGGGCAGTGACCCTCACAGGGGTTTGGGGGCAACGCCTCTCGCAGGGTCGAGGGGCAGCACCCCTCACAGGGTCCAGGGGTAGCGCCCTCACCAAGCCCAAATTAAGACCTTCGAAACCACGCAAACCTTCATGGCGCACACCACTTTTTCTCTCCAATACCATCATGTTGGCTATTGAAAATGTATACCTAAAACTTGTATGACTGGCAATAGAAGTTCTATCATTCAAGAATTAAAGCATACTGTAGTGAATATGGCAGAGAGTAAAGTGTGCGATGAGATTTGGCAAAGATTGTAGGTTGACCAACCCCAAATAGACCATATGGTGGCAATATCAACTTGTGCAATTTGGTGAAGGTGTACGACTAAAACAAAAATTAATCATACGACAGGCATATGGAAGTCGTGCAGCTGAGAAAAGGCGTATGGTGGAGGAAAAAGAGATGGTCGTACAGCTGCGACATCTACCAGTCGTACAATGGATTGGAGGCTAGGTCGTACAATGGTAATAACAGGTTGAGGTCATACAACGACAAGAAGCTGAGGTTGTACGGTGGCGGAAAGAAGCTAAGGTCGTACAGTGACGGCAATAAACTCATCGTACAATCACTTCAGGGCGTACGACAAGAATAGAGGATGGATTTTGTGCAAGTCGTACAACAAATGAGAGCAATTGGAGTCGTATGGCTAGGGGTGGGAATATGATTAACCTTGCCTTTTTAATTTCTTTTTTCTCATCCTCCGTTTTTCCAATAATTTCTTTTTTTCTTGTTTTTTATTTTTCCCCGGCGGGGTCCACCTGTTATTTGTCGCTCCGACTACAAAGATTTTCTATCCCGCAATATTTTCCCTTTTTCCGTAATTTTCATGTACGATATTTTTCTCTTTCGTAATTTTTTTGTGAAGTTGATTTGACTGTACGACATGTATCCGTACATTCCGTATTAAATACTTATTCCTCCAAGGTGTACCTTTATTAATTTTGCAATTGTTCGTAAAGTCAGCTGCCTTTACTAGAAACAGAACTATTGTATTTTGCGAACAATGTGTTGCGCTTGACACACATACATTGTCCAACCTTTTAAAATCATTTTTCCTCTATTGCTCTTCATTGATCGTCATTGCCTCGAGAAAGTTACAAGTTGACGGAAATACCTAATAATCCTCCATTTGCTGGTGAAATAAGCCACAGAGAGAATTTTTTTCATCCTTTGAACATGATTGTAATTCCAAAATCCCTTCGTCGTTCGGCTCCATCAAACCCAAATCATGCTTCTCTGTCCATTCTTCTTCAAAGTCTAAATCCGATGAATTGGAAGAAGTTGCTTCCTCGCTAACTGCTTTGTTTTTCAAATCAATTATATACTTCCAACCCTTGTTTTCAATAGAGATTATATTATTTTCCCAGTTATGGTCGGCTCTGGCTACTACCAGCCAACTCTGACCCAACAATGCATCGTACACTTTCTTTTCTAATGAAATGACCACAAAATTCAACAAAAACACTTGGGTTCCTATAATTACCTTTTGGCCCATTAAAACACAAAGTACCTTAATATTGTGTTGATCTGCAACCACCAGTTGAAAAGTCAGAGGCCAGAGAGTCGGCTTATCTAGACATCTCCAAGTATCTTCTGGAAGTATGTTCACACTAGTCCCGCCATCAATAATGGTATCGGTGAGATTTTTTCCAAGGATCTCCATATTTACCACCGCGGGTTTCTTTGTTGTGATAAATGTTAATAACATGGGATCAATTACTTGGTCACCCGACAGTAGAGGTTCGATTATTGGGTCTTCACTCTCACCAGACTCCAAATTGGTTGTAGCATGCACCGTCTCAATCTTCCCTGATACAATAACATTTCGGAGTTCCAGAATACATTGTAATATATCCACTACTTTAATTGGTACAGTAGTTTGAAGTACTTGCCTTGAAATATTTTTCTCAGAGTGTAATTGATTTGTTACCGTACTTGCGTTTGCATGTGAGTGGCCTCGTTTATCATCCATAGTTTGCTTGGCTCTTGCTTCACGAAATCTTGCTTGTTATGTACCTGGGTCCAGGTACATAGCCTTCTTTGCTTGGGCTCGAGTAAGGACCAATACTTCATTTTGCCTGTCAACATCAATCAGGTTAATGTTGGCCTTTTGCTTCGGACATCCAGTGTCTTCATGGTCTCCAGGTCCACATCATTTGCACAATAATTGCACTTTTTCCTGTTTGTTCTGGCAATCTCTTGCAAAGTGTCCCCATTCATTACATTGTTGGCACTATATGATCGAACACCCTTTAGGATCGTACTATATTTGACTTCAACCTCCACCTCTTTGATTTCGATAACTGCTTGCAGATGCATTCTGTGGCTTTGATGGAACGGACTGCTCTCCATGTGTGAAGTGTACTTTTGTACTCCCAGTCTTCAAGTTATACGGGCACTCTTTTATCGAACGACCCATAACTTGGCAAATCTCACAAAATAATTTTCTGGGACAATTACCTTTGGTGTGACCTTCACTTTTGCACTCAATACACCAGAGTTCAATGGATTCTTTGCTGGTTTCTTTCTTCGCCTTCAACTCTTTCATCATTCAAAGCATGTCCCTCCAAAGCACTTGTACCGTTCCTAATTCACTATCGCTGTTGTCATCTAAACTTCTATCTTCCTTTATTTTTTTTTTGCTACAGGAGGACATTTTGTCTTCACTTTCTATGTCCATCGCCCAATTGTAGGCTTCACGAAGCAGGTGGTACTACCTTCATTTTTTCTTAATGACGGAATTAGACCTTCGATGAACCACCTTTTCTGGAGACCGTCAACATGTTTTTTTTCTTACTTTACAAGTTCTTTAAGTCTACAATTATAAGCTCGTACATTCTCATGCTTACCTTGCTTGGTATTGTAAATTTCGGCTACTATTTCATTATCATCTCGCAACAACTTAAACTCTTGTTCAAAGGCCTTTAAATTCTCTCACGTGTTTTGAGAGGCTTGATCCAATTCGGTATACTAGTCAATTGCTACACCTCGCAAGGTGGCTTGAAAAGACCAAAGCCAAATTGCTTTAGCATCTTGCCCATTTGCTGTCCAGATTGTCTCATAAGTCTTACAGCGCCTAACGAGATCCTCCAATCCATTCCCTATAAACTTGAGCAACTTCTGCTTTTCTCCACTGGGGCTTACTATGGTTTTGTTCTGATGCAAACCTCACGCCTGGAACCTACTTGCTGGGGAGTTTCGATTCGAACGTTCTCTCGCACTCTCAACCACGTGAGAATCCTCCAGTCTTCCCGCAACGTCAGTGTTTCATGCACTTGTTTCGCCTTCAGATTTTCTTTTATACACCCTTGGCTTGGCTTATTCTCCTTCAATTGACAACCTTTCAATGCCTCGAAGGTTGCTCTCCTATGCTTCTTTGAAGGAATCTAATTCTAACTTCCAACTTTCCTCGCCCAGAGAAGGTTGTCTTGACTTTTCAACATGATCAGAAGGATCAATCCACACGTCGTCTAGCAGTGGAAGGTGCTTGGCGATTTCCTCCCACTCTGCATTCATGTGATTATTTGTAGCGGAAATGTGTTCCCTCTCCTGACTACGACTTCTACTCACGCTCACCCAACTACGACTCCTACTCACACTCCAACTCTAACTTTTACTTCGGCATGGACTTCAGTTCAAACTTCGGCGATCTCTCTTAGCCTTCTTATGCATTCTCTTTGTTCTACCAGCCTAAGAGATCATCTGATCTCTTGATCTTGACCACGTGGTCTCTTCCCGCCTCTATTGGGGTCTAAGGGCATGAATTTCTTATATTGGACCCGATTTCTATCAAGGCAACGATGCCAATGTTTACTCGCCTATCTGATAAAATGAATACTTGTAATAATGAACAAAATTAACAATGCATACCAGATAGAGTAAAAATATATCTTTATTCGCTCATGAAATTATTACAGAAATAGACCAAAGATGGTCGTCCAAGGATCAAACTTGATCCAACTAGACCATACTACTTTCCTTGACGATACAAAGACTATTTAAAAGACCCGACGATTGCCAAGAGGAACACAACCGTCAACTAACCAACTCTAACTAACTCTCAACTATCGAAAAGCCAACAAATAATTAATACATAGTAGGATAACATAGTCGGGTAACCCATATTATCAAATATAAGAATCGGCATTATACACTGACTACATATATATATATATAGGAACCCTTGTTGTGTGCATGTAGCGAACAATGCTCTCAAGGACATAGGAAAATTGACTAATCAAACCTTGATGCACGAGATGTGCAAAGGTTTATCTACAATCACCACACATTACACACTATTTTGGACCTTATCCAAGAAGGAATACCTCAAACCCGATCGAAACCAAATGTGGGTTATACTTAATTCTCTTGGAGAAGATAATTGAGTTGCAAAGGCCCTTGCAACCAATGGTCATGACACAAGAGTGGGATTAATGGGTCAAATCCAAGTCAGAGTAGGGAAAGACAGTGAAGGAAGTGGCATAGAGTGATACTTTTTAAGTTGATACCAAATATGCCATCTCCATCATATCTCTAGTTTTCACAATGATCAAATATGGAGTCTCTGATGCCCTAAGCCTTGGGGAGGTGTATGTGTACATTGACAACATGTTTGGCCAAATGAAGGCTAGCGTACAAAAGAAAGACCCCAACTTGCAGTTCTGTAATGAACACACTCATCTTATCATTCAATGAAGGTGGTGTTGTAATGTAATCACACATCGCCCCATTGCAAATGGGGACCCCCTCTTTTTTTTTCTTGCTTTCTTTGTTTTGCTTTAGGTTTAGGTTTCCTATGAGCTTGTAGGATTTTGATAGTGTTGTGTATCCAAGTCTCAACAGTTTCTTACCAAGAGGTTTATATGCCTTCATCCTGATGCATGTCATTGAGACCCTGAAAATGTAGTCTGATATCCTGAAAATCCTGAAAAAATGACAGTCTAAAATCTGGTGGGTCCTCAAAAATCTAGAATCTGCATGCTAAATCCTATGGATTCAAGACCTATCTCAAACATCCTGGAAGTATATTGATAAATATTTAAAGTATAAGAAATTATACTTAAACATATTTTCAATATACTTCCATTCAAGAAATCCAAAATTTGACTAAGGCAAGAAATTCCTCACTCCATGTCCAAACCCGCCCAACCTGGGCGGCCTCACAGAGTTCTTCTGGATAGCGTCACCACTTTCAAGAGACTTTGTCTAGACATTGCCCCCAAAACCGCTCAGGGGTGTAGATGGCACAATTTGCAAATTTACTTGATGAAAGATGAAGGAAGTGACACTCAGAAGATGAAATGATCAGGTTGGAATGAATGAAATGTTTTAAGTATGAAAATCCAAGGGTGCTATCCAAACCCACCCATCCTGGGCAATTTCACAGGATGTTCATGGACTTTGTCTTGTTCCAGGTGACATTGTCCAGACAGTACTCTGAATTCCGCCCTAGGAGAAAAATGGTTAAGTTTTAAGGATTTGATGCACATAACACTGAGATATGATGACTTGTAAGGTTTATGAGTTTAAGTGAAATCAAGTGGTTTATAAGCAACATTCCAAGTGTCATTCTCCAACCCGCTCTACCTAGGCGGCCTTGGCATGAGGACATGGATGATGTCTTCATCTTGACATGGATCTCTCCAGACAACACTTACAACCCCGCACAAGGAGAAAGTGATCAAGTTTTGAAGTGTTTCAAGCACAAAGCATTAGAAGATCATGAAGTTTTGATGGAAACTTGAAGGTTTGAAAGGACTAAGTGAGTTTTAAGTTGTAATCCAAGGGTCACTTCTAAAGCCGCCCTACCTGGGCGGCCTCAAGAGGTCCTTGTGGATTGTATCATCTTCCACATCAAGCACTCCAAACATTACCTTCCAAGCCGCTCAGGGTGAGGAATAACATAAATTGGTAAGTTTGTTTGATTTCAATGATCAAGATGGCACCAAGGAGAGGAGATAGTCAAGTTGAAGGAGTAAGAAGTTTCTAAGTGTCAAAAATCCAAGACCTACTCTCAAATCCGCCCTACCTAGGCGGCCTAGAGAGGTGAGCTTGGAGTTTTGGTGTCTAAGCATTGCAACTATTCAATCTTGACTCTCTAACTCAACATGATGCTTCGCATCCTTGAGAGGATCATTCAAAGAGAGGGAAGTTTGAAAAATTGGCTAAGTCTTAAGGAAGTTGGAGAGAGAGATCTTCATGAGAGGAAAGAACCTTAAGTGAAGGAATCCACACCCTACCTTCCAAGCCGCACATGCTAGGCGGCCTTGAGCTCTACACTTGGACAACTCCACCTCCTCCACATCACACTCTCCAAACACCACCCTCAAACCCGCCCAAGGAGAAAACTTATCAAGTTTGCAGTATTTTGAGTTGAAGTACAAGGAGATCATGAAGTTTTGATGAAAGTTCACAGGTTTGAATGCATTTTGAGGAATAGTCCAAGGGTCACCTCTAAACCCGCCCTACCTAGGCGGCCTCAAGAGGTGCCCATGGACTGTGTCTTGTCCCACATCAAACATTCCATACACTGCTTCTAAAGCCGCTTAGAGTGAAGACAATGAAATTTGCAAGGAGAGATCTATGAAATGATGAAAATGAAGCACTTCATAGGTGAGGCAATCAGGTCTAGAAGGGTGCAAAATGTTCTAAGTTGCAAAATCCAAGCAACACCTCCAATCCCGCCCTTCCTAGGCGGGTTTCATCAAGACATGTGGATAAGATCACCTAACATCCATGATGTGTCTTTCAACTTCACAAGCATCTCAAGATTTCACTAAGTCTTGAAGTTGATAGATAAGGAGTTATCAAATGGAGGGAATGAATATCAAATAAAGTTTAGAGTCCACGCCCTACCTTCCAAACTACCCATGCTAGGCGGCCTTCAACATCATGCTTGGACATGACCTCCTCCAAAACACCTTCTCCATGAATCATCCTCCAAACCGCCCATGCTAGGCGGCCTTCAACATCATGCTTGGACATGACCTCCTCCAAAACACTTCTCCATGCATCATCCTCCAACCCGCCCAAACTAGGCGGTCTTCAACATCATGCTTGGATTGTGTCTCCTCCACAACTCTTTATCCATACACATTGCCTTCAGGACCGCCTTGACAAGAGACTCCCACCATCATGTATCTTATCCACATGAAGCACTTCATATACTCTCTCTAAGTCCGCCCATGCTTCAAGGATTCTACATGTCATTCAAGGAGGTTAAACCATCAATAACACAAGTGAGGAGCCTTGATGTTGTCAAAACCAAGTCTAAAAATGCTTAGGTGATGAAAATTCCTTACACCTCCTCCAATCCCAAACCAAGTCTAAAAATGCTTAGGTGATGAAAATTCCTTACACCTCCTCCAATCCCGCCCATGCTAGGCGGCCTTGAGCCCTTCATCTGAACAAGATCATGTCATTCACATGACATCCTCCACCTATCACCTCCAAACCCGCCCAGCATGGGCGGCCTAGAGAGGAGGTCTTGGATTCGATCCATATCCACATACACTCTCTCCACACTCAAACTTCTAACCCGCTCAAGGAAAGATTGGAGAAAGTTAGCTACTAGAAGATGAGGTAGAGATGATTAAGATAGCTTTCAAGTGAAATTGAAGAATTGCAAATGTAAGACTTCATGGTGGGCATGTTTAATGGATGGCCTAGGGAGGTGAGCATGGAATCAAGTGTTTGAGCACTCATGCCACTCATCATTTGCCTACCAACTCCACCCATCTGCTTCCACACACATGCAAGTCCAATAAGGAGGTGAAAATCATAAGTATTGGAGTCAAATCCACACATCACCTTCAAGGTTGCCCATCATAGGCGGTCTCCACCATCGCACATGGACAATACCTCAAATGTCATTCAGATCACTTCTTGACTTCACTCAAATGAAGGTAATTTACATGAAGAACATGAAGAGAACACTAAGTCATGCTAAGGAGGAAGGAAAAGATCATGAAAATGAAGCAAGAATTGCCTAAGTATAAAAATCCTCACACCCTCTTCCAGCTCGCCCAGCTTGGGTGGCCTAGACCATGACCCTTGGAATTCACATCACACATTCCTCACTACCCCTCTAAACCCGCCTAGGCACTCCAGAGACTTAGGAATGGATTTCACACGAAAGGGTATGTTTTGAAATGTCATTTTTGATCCCACATGCATAAGATGAATGTAATTTGTTATTGAAAATCCTTTATATCAAGTCTTAATTTGATGTGTTTCTTCTTGTAGGTGATGGAGGGTCCAAGGAGGTGAATGGCGAGAGCTCATACATGAGAAGTTTGGAAGGTGAAGGAAAGTTGCTCAAAGTTGTCATCATCACCACATGGAGGAGAGCTCTTACATCAAGTTCATCCTACGCCACGCATGAGAAGGAGGTCATCATCCAGAGTTGTCTATTTCATGTGCATCCATCATATGCAAGAAATCAAGCACAAGACATCTTCCACTTCAACACTCCAAGAGCCCTACAAGAGTACATCACAAGATGAGAGATGAGCATGATCATCAAAGCGACTCATGAGTTGCATCTAGACAACAAGAAGAAAATATTCTAAGTAAAGTGAACATGAAGTGAACCAGACTAGTTCATTTGAAGATGCTAAGGTGGCACGTACATATCATCAAGCCAATCGCATTCCGCCATGTCATTCATTCAAGAAGGCCCACCATAAAGATGCTCCAAAGATGCTTATCACATTGGGAAACATTCCTTCATTGCCTCTTTCATGTTCTAAAAATAGCAAATTTTGTAACAAACGGCCTTGTTGTCTCAATCTCGGCCGTTGATTGCTAAATCAATCTGGGCCATTCATTGTAATTCTTGAGCTCTATATAAAGCTCACTTCTCTCATTTGTAAATACACATTAGAGGGGAGAATCATTAGAGGAAGATAGAGGAGTAGATACTGTGGCAATAGGAGTAGAGTAGAAATAACTCTTCAAAATCATTGAAGAGATATATGAGATTGTTGTAAACAAAACACTTCTTAAGTCAATACAAGCTCATTGTTGTTGTTCACATGGTGATCTTGTACGATCCAGGAATGTTCGCATGGTTTCTTATTCTCCAAGATGGTTGAGATGTGGTTCCAAGTAGCTTAGATGATAAAGTAGATAGAGTTCATTGATGTAATGGATATATGCAATGATATTTGATGAATTCCCGTTGGTTCATACTTTTGATGGCTTGTCGATGGTAAGTCATCATGTAAAGTTAGCCTAAACCACATCTTGCAAATAGTTCGATTGTTGATGCTCCTTCGAGTTGAGCCAGCTGTGGGTACTTTGGAGTGTGTCAACAATATGAAAATCCTTGGTTTATCCTTTGGAGATTGCACCCATTTCATGTAGTTGTTGCTTGTCATGACAAAGTGAAATTTGGTTTCTAAGGGAATTTGTCTACCATAGCATCGTTCATCACGTCATTGTCCCTAGAATAGCCTTCTTAACCCCTTCTTTTTCATTTTCTTTTCATAGTTGATTAGAAGTAGTTCCATTTCACAAAGAAAGAGTACATATTTGAATGGAGTGATGAATAAATTCTGCGTAAGTCTCTTTGTGTAAACAGCATTATCACATCATACCACCGAGGCTATCCGTCGCAAATCACGTACAAGGAACCTTGGAGTGTTCTTGTTTGATCACATAGTTCAGCATTCGAGACGCTTTGTTCAAGAGAGGATAGAGCACTTGGTGTTTTATTCTAATGTTGTTGTTGTCAAGAAAACATCAGCAACAAGTGGGAGAAGCTCAACACTCCCTTGCACATGGCCGCTCATGCATAGGACCCGAAGTGGTACATGCAAGGGCCTCACGAAGTTTTCCCAATGGCAAATATTGAGGTGAAGAGTGGTTTCATGAAGGCAATTCTGAAGATGTGCAGTGCAAAGGCTCCCACCAGTTGTCATGAGAGGGCGAAATTTGCCACACTCAAGGGCTATTCAAAAGAGGCAAAGTTGGATAGGGAGACTATAGCACAGGATCACTCGATACTATGGTGGACTATACATGGGCCTCATTCACTAATAACCACACTAGCCATTCACCTCTTGCCTCAAGTTGCTAGTTTCTCTACTTTTGACAAGAACTGGTTTACATATAGCTCATCCACCCTATCAAGAGGAATAGGATTACTTCTAGGAAAGCGGAGAAGCTTGTACTTGTACATAGTGCCTTGTGTCCCAAGGACCAGAACACACTTACAAGAAGAGTCCAACAACACAGTGGGATGTAAACCCAAAGGAGCTAACGCAAATTGATCAGGATCAGGCACAATCAAGGTTAGTGTCCATTTGGAGGAGCTTTAATTAGATGGGTCAAGCAATTCCAACAATGACAAGTTTGCCATGCGTTTGGGGAGGATCAGGACGATTAGACCACTAAGGCATTAGCCTATTGTACTTCACTATAATCATTGTATTGAATATAATAATATATTGATATTAAACATTTTCAATGCATTATGTTTAGTAGTTTATAGTTTACCTTTACATAGAAGGTTTAAATAAATTGTTATTTCTTATACATTTTTTATAACTAATTTTTCAAGTACTTATATTTGCAATGTCGTCCTCCAATCGTCCCCCATCCCAAAAATTTGTCCCTATGTCCCCTCATCCCCTCGTTTCAAAACTTTGTGGAACACTGCAAAATTCCTAATGTCAGAGATAGATGGTCTATTGAATGAGCTACATGGAGACGTGTATTTTTCCAAAATTGATGTCAAGTCAAGGTCCTACCAAATCCCTATTTGGCTCTAGGACTAGGATATTTAAAACTTTCCAAACTCGTAAAGAGCACTACCATTTTAGGGTCATGTCCTTTGAGTTATGCAAATCTCTTGCATCTTTCCACACATTGATGAGAAAAGTACATACTAAGTACCTTTACAAGTTTGTCTATGTTTTGTTTGATGCTATTGACTTTATAACAATACTATGTTATCGATTCGTCAAGGTATATGGCTGGAACCAAGTCAAACCGAGTGTTGGCCTGCATCGAAATCCTTGACAAATTTTAGTACCTTTGCTCTTTGTGCCATCTTTATGTTGACCCAGATGTATGTTCTAGGCCTTATTTTGTCTTGTTGAACACTGCAAGTCTTGCAATTGTGTTATCTTCTTTTTGCAATGTTGTCTAATGTTGTTTTGTGGTCCTTGCCTCTTCCTTCTATTGTGTGGTGCCTTGTTTTGCACCACAGTGCCTCCCTACCCCTTGTTGTGACCCTTTGTCGAATATTTTCCCTCCAACGTTTGAATCCTAATGCTATATATTCACAGGTTGGGGATGGAAAAAGGGTTGGTTGGTCAATTGTGGTTGGGATACTAAATGTGTTAGCATATCCATAGAACAGATAGAGAAAAGAAAGAGTAGAGTCTGCCCTGTGTTGTTAGTTTAGTGAGCTACTGAATGTATTAGTCCAAGCTCCATTGTATCAAGGTTTCATTATTATTGTAAACCATCAAATGAAATGAGTATAAAGTGCAGATTTTAGTCATTTGAATGTCTCCATGAGTGTTTTGTATGCTTTTGATAGCTTGACAAACTATCTTAATCACATTTGCTGATTCAAGTATTGTTGTTGATTGATTTGTCTTCACAGAGGGTATAAAATCCCTTATAAACATTTTTATGAGGTTTCCTTTCAAAGTAATATGGGAAGTGTATGGATCTATTTATGGATGTGTAAGATATGTTCGTGTGAGTGTTTTGCAATATCTTTTGTTTCCCATCTCTATATATAGAGCCTAACTTATGTGCAGATTTGTTAAACATTGTCATCCATGCCATCTTCTTCAAGGTGTCATTTACTGCTTTGCTTGAATGAAATATGTTCTTTGTTGATGAAGATTGGACTTTGCTGGCTATATGAATGAAGGCACCCGTCTATTATTAGTTTCAGTATGCTACAAACCCACCGCACTTAGCAGAAAACATCAAACATCAACCCCAGAGTTATAGTAAAATCAATTGACCTACCGCATTACTTGATCTCACTGCCCTGTTACCGCAAAGTGCCTACAAACCTCAAGAAACTTGTTCATGGTGAAATCTGCATTGATGTCACCGCCACATCCATGTGTGAAGTGAGGTAATGTACCGCAAATCTTAAGGGGTTAAGAAGAATACATCCAGGACTCCACATGCCTGTTGCATCTGCTTATAGAGGTGTTTCATCCTTGGTTGAAGGTAAACCAACACATTGGTACTTAGTGACAAATTGATAGGAGTTTCATATGTCTTGGATATGGTTTGCTTCAAGGTTTGTTTCATCAGTGATTGTTTTAGTCTGTCTTAGTTAGAAACACCTCAAGGAATACCCCCCTTGATTTAGTAGAGCCTAAAGAAGGAGATATCCATCCTTATCCATTGGTCCTTTCATGTCGCACTCTAATCATAAGCCTCACTTTCACCTTTGATGGCATACCCCAAGCCCTAGGTGATAGCGCAAGTCTTTAGGGTTTGTGAAGCCACATGTCTAAGCACCAACACCTAGTTCATATCCATAACCGGTATACTAGGGGATTTGGCCAGAGTTCGGTCAAACTACTATGGTTCGTCTGAGAGAACCCATGAGGAATTCAACAAAACCTACAACAAATCCACCTAGAAAACATAATTTTTAAAAATAAAAAAATTATCATTTTTAGACTTTGACTTTGACTAGGAAAGACTAAAACGGGATCCTTAACCCTAAAAGTAACTTGTAAAGTATTTGAAACACTAAAACAAACTCAGTTACCTCATTGTGAATGCAAAAGACAAAAATCATTCATTCTTGCTAAACTTCCATTCTCACTTGCCATTACACAAATAGAGCTGAAAATTGATCATTGAAAGTTCCAAAGCGATTAAATTGCTATTCTCACGCATGTGCATGAGCCCATTCATTGCAAACGACATTGTAGGGGAAGATCGTTGGAAAACAAGGGAGTTTTTTTTTGTTTTTATTCTTCATTTTTGTTTTACAAATGAACTCTCTTGTTTTCTTTTCAATTTCTTGTTTTGTTTTCATTCTTCTATGAATCTATGTCTAAAATATTAAATGAGTTAGAATATATATTTTTGCATTGCTTGAAATGTGTTGTTTATCAAACTTGTTGCCGTAGGGATTATAATGGCAGCTAGTTCTAACATTGTGAGTCAATCCTACATCAAAATAGACCCAAATTTTTTGTTGTGGAAGTATGTGAAAATGCTTCAACAAGTTCCAAGGGGTGGGCGATATGTTTGGGTTTGCAATGAGTGTGATGTGAAGTACAAAAGCTCATACAATTAGATGAAAACCCATTTTTGTGGCATTCCTCGATAGGGCATCAAAACTTGCCCAAGAAAGAATGGTGTACCCATGCCATCAGCTCAAGTGATGGAATATATTAGAGAGTAGAAGCAAGCAAATGAAGCAGCAAGTCATAAAACAAAACATTCTTTGGCAAAGAAAGGATCTTGACAAATGAAGCCCCCTCTTCCCCCATCTAATCCTAGAGTTATGGTAAAGAGCCACCCATTTTTTGCCACACCTCAAGAAGAACTCACTTCATGTAAGAGACTAAAGGGGCCGTTGGAGATTGTCGATCAACAAATTACAAGATGCATCTATGCAAGTGGATTGTCTTTAAATGTTGTTCGCACACTATATTGGCAATAAATGGTGAGCAAAATTAATGAGGCTCCAAAAGGGTACAAGGGCCCGGGTAATGAGAAGGTGTGTTGCACCTTATTAGAAAAGGGGTATCGATCATTTTTGATGGATGGAAGGATGCCAAAAATCAACCCTTGATCGATGTGATTGCAATGTCCCCTAAAGGGGCAATGTTTTTGAGTTGTGGATTATGACAGGTAGGTGAAGAATGGTCAATTTATTGTTGACATTCTCATAGGGATCATTCAAGAAGTAAAGCCTCGTACCATTGTACAAGTCATAATGAACAACACAAAAAATTATAAAGCGAGTGGTTTGTTAGCTTAAGAACATTACCCACACATTTTTTGGACACATGTTGTCCACTACCTCAACCTTATGCTACTAAAGAATAGCACCAAAATCGACAGGATCAAATAGGTGTATGTCGAGGCTAAAGAGATCCAAATGTTCATCACCAACCACCACATGTTGCAAGGCATATTCAAAACATTCTTGAAATTGGAGCTACTAAAAGTAAGTGAAACAATATAAATTTTTATGTTTCACTTTAGTAATTTGTTTTAACTTAAGTATGTTTTCTTCTTTCTTTTTTCTTTTAAAAAAAATTCGAATAGATTGTTGAGACCCATTTACCATCCAACACAATCATCTTGAGACAACTTGTGAAGGTTCATGAGGCACTTTCTAGCACGGTCATCATCTAAGTTTGGTCCATATGGAGGTAATTCAACACTAAGAGTATAGAAAATATTAACCGAATTATCCTAGATAACACTTGGTGGAATCATGCTGATAAGGTCGTGGTTCAATGGTTAAGTCGCTCGGTTGTAGTGGCGGCCACCAGAGTTCAAACCCCCGCTGGGCCAACAAGCTCACAGGCTTTACGCCTTCGCTGGGCCAACGAGCTCGCGGGTTTGAAGTGTTCTTGTTAGGGGATGAGGTCCCCCGTGTTGTGGCCTCACTGGTTCATTGCTCCGAGCAAAAGCATTCGCGTGGAGCTGGAGGACGTGTCACACCAACATCATCGGTCACGTTAAAAAGTTTACCAAGCGCATTTTTTTTTAAAAAAAAAAAATTGGTGGAATCGTGTAGACTATCATATTAATTTAATTTCAATGAGCACATTTTGAGTATGATCCATTATACTGACATGGATAAGCATTGTTTGGCAGAGGTATATGATGACATCGAGTCAATGATTGAGAAAATGAAGACCATCATAAATGGGAAAGAACAAAATCCTGAAGAAACTTTCTTCAAACAAGTGCACACAATTGTTGTTGAGAAATGGAACACAATGACCACCCCACTACATCTTCTTGCCTTCACATTGAATCCAAAATATTATAGTGCTGAAATCTTTACTATGTTGACGAGGGTTGCACCATATGAGATTTGGAAGTCAACGAAGGGTACAAGGCAACATTTCATACTCTCCACTAGTCCTGATTAGGAGGATGTAGTCACGAGTGAAAATATTGATTTTGTACACTCTAATGGTCAAAGTATTGAAACTCTTCGTGACAAGTTTAAGAAGAATGCTCGCAGTTGGTGGTACTTCTACAGCCAAGCATTCCAACACCTGCCATCTCTTGTGATCAAAATTTTATCACAAATTTTTTATTTTTTATCAAAAATAAAGACATATTATCAAGTTTGAAGTTTCATTTATAATTCTAAATTTTATAACTCTTAACTCTCTAACTTTGCTTTAAAAGGTTGCCAATTCGTCTACGTCTGAGCAGAAATGGAGCACATACCCCTTCATCCACTCGATAAAGCACAACTGATTGCACTCAAGAAAGTCAGAGGACTTATTGTATGTGCATCCCAACTTGCACCTCCTTTCACACAAAGTGACTAAAAGGGGACGCGAAGATGTAGGATATAAAGCCAAAGCATATTGACTTGGATGCTTCCACTTTCCAATGTGCTACATTTGTGGAGGAGCCAAATAGCAAGAATACTTTTTGAGAGTGTCGGTGGCACTACTTGTGGCTTCCTTAATCTACGTGCATCATCTGACATCAATAATGATGATCATAGTTTGAAAACTTGGACTCAACGCACACTTGGCAACCCAAAATTTTGACTCGGACTCGGGACTTGACAAAAGACTCGGCAAAAAAAACACAATTACACTAGAAAAAATAGAAACTAATGCATTTAGAGAGCACATAAGTCTATTCTGATCATCAATTTGTCATAATTCAAAGATTACATATGTCATATGACCCATGAAATCAGTAAATGCCATAGTTCCATGGAGTCTTAGAATAGGGGGACCAAGGGCTTGGATTTGGGGACAACAAGGGGACAGTGGTAGGTGGGTGTTTGGAGGTGGAGTCCTCAACGAGGTCGAGGGGCAGCACCCCTTGCAGGGATCTGGGGGCAGAGCCCCCTGTGGGGTCAAGGGGCAACGCCCCTCATGGGGATCTAGGGGCGGAGCCCCCAGTGGAGTCGAGGGGCATGCCATCTTTCATAATTTTATCACTATATTTTCAACTTTTCTCCAACACAAAGTCCTCACTATTTCTAACCAAATCTTCATTCTTCCAATCCCTTCTCTCAGTGTATTTTGTCACGTTAATGCCAAAGATGTCTTCTATTGGGTGAAATAAGATCATAAAATGTCAAAAAATGAATTGAAATAATAAAAATTGCTGAGGTTTTTTGTATTCTAAGCGATTCCATGCCCAAAACTCGTGAGTATCGATCGAGTCTTGAGAAAAACTTGTCGAGTACTCAGCCGAACTCGCCCCTAACTCAGCGCATGAGTCACACTAACTCGACGCGACAAACAGGAAGACTTGCAAGTCACAGTGAGTCCGCTGAGTACTCATCAAGTCTTCAAACTATGATGATGAAGATCTTTTTGCAGTCCCATATGACAGTGATTGTTGATCAATGATATTATTATTTTAATATTACACAATGAATATCTATCATGACATTCGAGTTTAACTATTTGGCATTGAAGTATTATTTTTAAATTTTATGGTTGTTTTGTTTACTATATGATGCTATACAGTATTCTAAACTTGATTCCTATTTTCAAGCTGCATATGTGTGTGTGTGTGTGTGTGTGTGTGATTTTTATATGTTTTTTGTACGGATGAACCCAAAACTAACCCAACCCCCGAAAACAATTTGTCAAATTTGTGTAACAAACCCCCATACCCAAACCCAAATCTAAACCAGCAACTTAGCAACCAAACAATAATGTAAGACTTAGGGCACTTAGATATTGTCCTTGAAGTTTTATCCAATGAAATTCTGTGTGCAAAGAAATTCAGATATCCCAAGCAATCCCTAGATAATCTCTGGCCACATCACTTCCTCAAAAGGCATCCACACATATCCTATAAAGATAAAGGCAATATATGATTGGCATGTTCCCAAGAATCTTAAGAGACTTTGTGGATACTTCTGACTAGCTCTTTTACAAACCTCGCCAAAAATGATGTCTTTTATTGATCCACTAAAGCATAGGAAGCCTTTGAAGGTTGTGCATAAGTATAAACTTCAACACCATAATAAGATGTAGAGGCCACTTGACAAAGGAATAAAGGGCATGACTTCACAATTAGTCATACATCATTAAGTATTTTTGTGCCTTTGGCTGACTCCCCATAGAATTTTAAATACATGGGAATAAGCATAGCCATTGTCATGTCCCTTTTCAGAATTAAAATAATTGGGAGACTTGTAGCACATTTCTTTATTTCCCGAGGAAATAATTTAATAATAATATTTTAAGTTAGTCCTAGTAACTTTATTTTAAAACATTGTAAAAGGATAACTTAAATATTATTATTTTAATAAAGTGAGCCATCTAATTGGGACATAATAAAACCTTATATAAGGGAACTTTTGGAGGGAAAAAGGGAATTCAAATTAAAGAGACCAAAATGGAGTTTATAAAAGGAAGAGCATTTCTCAAGCAAAAGGATCTTTGTTATCGGATTCGTCGCTTGGAGCCCTGGATCCGGGTTCGGGATTCGGGTTGATTCGGCCTTGGAATTGCTCGAGGAGCAGAATAATCATTGTGGGTTCGTTCGAGATGAACCAAGGCGAACCCTCAACGAATTTCAACAAAATTTCTCGCTATTGCAACGAATTTCAACAAAAATTTCAGCACCAAGCTTTGAATCGGCTTTGGGATCCCATTCAGTACGGTAGGGGGCAGTAAATATTAATTGGAAAAGTGACAGTTGCTAAAACAGATACTTATTTTTCTTTCATTTTATTCTATATATGCCATCCAAATAAGTTTTAACAGATGCGAATGGGGAGGTGCAAGCATAAAAATACAAATAAGTTTTAACGGATGCGAAGTGTTTCAATGAATGCCTTTCCCAACACGTGCATCCATTAAAACTTATATATATATATTATTAATATTTATATTATAATATATAATATAACCATTAATAATAATATATAATTATATTATAATATTTATATATATTTCTAATATATTATTATATTTATGTTATTAACATTTATTATATGTATATATATTACATGTATTTTGTACAAACGAACCCAACCCCATAAAAAATTTGGCTGAATCCACAAACCTGAACCGAGATCTGAACCAAAACCAACAACTTAGGAAAGAATCCATTTTTATTGAAATCAAACCCTTTTTTTCAGAGCTTGAGCACTTGTGTTCATCTATTCCCCTGAGGATAAAAACCCTTAGAGTACAGAGATTTACAGAACGAAAACCCTCTTGGTTTCCAATCTGGATTGGAAGATGAAAACCCTCTTGTCCTTTGGTGGTGATTTCATCCAAGAATCACATTTGGACGGAAAGATTGCAATTCATTCCAGTTTCAGTTTGATAAAGGAGCATATTTGAAGATTGTAAGTGGAAGTGTTTAAGTTTCAAATTGAGGTCACTGTTGTTGTAGCGACATTCTGCTGCTACTCAACCCCTGGTAATATCCCCAACGACTAACCTTGATGTCATACATTTCTGGGGTTGTTTTACCATTAGCGTACCCAGCTGCTTCATCTTCTGCAGCCATACCAAGTTCATAGCAGCCATATGATTTTTGTACCCTGACGAACAGTCTCCTGTCACGCTCTGTCTGTATTCACGTGCTTTTCACTCCCTATCGCGGCCATATAGTCCTTGTTAACTACTGTGAATTAGTCTTGAAGCCTGGCGCATCCGTACAATCCTAAGCAGGCCATACTTATTGATACAGTCCCTATTTTCTGAGGTAGTCAACTATCATTATATCCGGGTTTATGTTGTATTTAATCTACTGTATATATTAGTGTTTGGCATGAACAATGCTTTGTATTAGTACTGTTAGTATAAGTGGTTCTGTTGTATTCTGTTGTTGCATCAATATTTTGCAATAATATCAGTGATGTGCAAGGGTCTCATTATATATAAAATTGTCTTTAACTACTACTGTGCACTATTTTATAATTGTTCAAGTATTGCATAAAAAGGAAACACCAAAAAATCTCAGAGTTTATGAAAATATTAGAAAGGGACATTCCACATTTTTGCCTAGGGAAGAGTATGAGGCTGAATTTAAGGCACAGTACAAGCAGCGATATCAACCAAACTTCAAGACCAATTCAACCTTAAAATCTCAGAATGTGTAAAGAAATCAACAAGAAATAGATTCAGAAGGATAATGGGGATTTTACAAAAGATTGGCACTACTAAAATGATCCTAAGTTTGTAGTTCTACCGGCTTCCTTCCATACTTAGCCAATTTTGCCAAACCTTGAATAAATCTAAAAATAAGAGCCGGCATGTAAAGGAAGATACAAATGGCAACCTTTCTGAGCATGAGGGTCTAACAACATAGAGAATTTCCAACTCCTGCTTCCATTATGCCTTTCCACTTCACTATCAGACTTGAACCCTTTTTCCTTATATGCATTTATGGCTTCTACCTCCACTCCATCCCATGTTTTACCATCCTCCTTTTTGAAATCTTCTTATTCATATTCCTCATTTGACTCCACAATGACAGATCCTGTAAACCCCAAGAGCTGACTTGGAATCATTAACCCAAGGCAAAAGGGTCAAGTAAGCAAAGAAGGAATAGTCATGGATCACATATGGCGTACAAGTGGCAAATTTATAGAATACCAAGGTCAAGCCCATCCAACGTACAACTGGCAATTTTACAAAATACCAAGGTTGCAACACAGCTCTCACATAGAAGGAACCCCAAAAACTGTTGGTCTAGATGGATCTAGAAGGGATCGTGACTTCAAAAAATACAAGTCAGCAAAGCAAGATAAAAAGACCATAAAAGTGGTATGGCCCTCACAACCATGTGGTGAAAAGTTGTGGGCCCCTCCCAACCATGTGGTGAACAAGCTTTCTGAATGACAAATGTCAATCAAAATCCACCTATTAGACAGTTGTGACCTCTGTGTTGATTTCCATCTGAGGATCTCAACACTCAAAAATTCTCAATCCAGCAATGACCAACCTTGATCCCCTAAGCAATATGGTATTTAATATTCCTAGAGTTACCTCCAAGGTTAATCAAAAATAGAATCTCCAATCCATATCATAGCACAATCAACTGAAATTGGTAAATAATCAAAGAACAACCATAAGCAGAAGCAAGCATGCTCCTAATAGACCAAAACAAGCGGACCATTAACTAGAATATGCTGAAAAACAATCATGACTTAATGAACCCATGACCACAATTAGAAAGAAAGAAAGAAAATTATATTTATGGCCAAGAATAGATCAAAGGGATTGGAATGTACAATAGATACAATAGCAAAGGACAAGGGCAAAAGGTGCCCTAAACACGAAGCAAAAAATGAAAAAGCAAGAAAAGTTAGTACAATAGATACAATTGCAAAGGACAAGGGCAAAAGTTGCCCTAAACATGAAGCAGAAATGAAAAAGCAAGAAAAGTTTAAAAAAAATGACAATCAAACCAGTAAGACCGACCAATTGAACCTGATCATCCAAGCAGGTTTCAACAGTGAAGAACTCCAGTCAATCATCCAGTGAGATTTTGAGAGCAATACTTTAGATATAAATAGAGCTTTGAGCTCACTTGTAACATCTACATATTCATTTATTGCAAATATTTGAAATCCTTGAAGGCTGGAACAATGTGTATGTATTGGATATGTGAATGAAAATGCTCAATGATTAACTTACATCCTCTGCCTTAAATTTATGTCATCTTGCAACCCCCTAGAGTATTATTTCTTTTACCTTTTTCAGTTAAAAAAGTGCAGTTGATATTGCACAATCTGATTGCTATGTATTTGTTGATAAGCAAGTCTTAAGATCAAATCTATCTTGGTGTCCACTATGCCCATTTCCCTTTTTTTGCAATCTCTCTCATTTCCCTTCACAACTTTTAGATTTAAACATCAAGATAGAGGAAGCCAACCCAATCCAGAGATTGCTTCTTAAAATTAACCATTAAAGAACAAATTAAACTAAATTAACCTACTCTAATCACAATTGCAAGCAACCTCAAGACTAGACTAAGAAAGTTTTAAACAAGGATGAAAATACAAAATAATTCCCACCCAAAGCCTCCTTGTTGCACACAAGCATGTGTGGATGTGTACAAGGATGAATTGTGGGGAGAATTGGGATGTCAAGTGCTCACACCAACAGAGTAACTTTGCATTCAAGTGAGTTGTAAAATGGCCTATGAGAGGTCCAATTTATAGATTTTTGGAGAGATGAATGGAGGGCTAGGATTGCCTTAAGAGATCAAGAGTTCACATTGCTTGAGAAGATTGGAGGCATGAGAAACCTCCAAGTGTCATGATTTGGATGGTGGTCAAAGGGGCTCCCAAGATTCAAGGAGAATCAAGAGTGGAGATTTACCTTGGAGGAAGTGGATGGTGAGGATTAAAAAATAAATTTTGGAAGGATGTGAAGATCTTGCCCATGCTTCCAAGCACCCCTCATGTGCATGTTTAATGACATGTATACCCCTTTAGGAACTTGTGCATATATGACCTCGATTAATCATATTTAGACATGTGTGAACTATTAAAAAAGGCTAATGATGTGATTTGGTCAACTAATGAAAAGGGCACAAAATAGAGAATTAAATGAATATTTAAATTTATTTCATTTTTAGATGGGGTGAAATGGACTTAGATAAATAAATATTTGCATTTATTTATCTAAAGTTGGACTATAGAAGAAGATTAATTAATTTAATAAATAATCCAAACTTGTTCAATTAATTGCAGGTGAATAGTGATGAATAGTATATGAATAGTAATTTTATTAATTAAATAATAAAAAATATTTAATTAATGTTGGAAAGGAAATTGGGTAATTAATCGTCTAAATATGATTTATTCAATTAATTACAGAAGAAATAATGGGTGATGACCTGATTATAGTTGGAATGGTGATGAGACAATTTCAAGTGTCTACAATCACATTATGAAGCTTCCCAATCTGTTGAATTCACTGTGAGGCGCATCCAAAATTAATAAAATAGTTAGATTGGAATGGACACATTCAGCACTCAACAAGTCTCAAAAAAGCACTTGTTTCTACTATAGAATTGCCCACAGCAGATTTTTCTAAGCCCTTTATAAATTGTCTAGGCAATTTCACTGTCATGGCAATTTTGCATGTATCATGGTGGTTTTGTCAGTGTTGTGATGATGTCGTCAATATCATGGTGGTTTTGTCAGTGTTGTGATGGTGTCGTCAATATCATGGTAGTTTGTATTAATGCATGTGGAGGTTTTTCCCCATTTCAAACAAAGATGCAAAACAATGGCAAATTACAGTATCTCTTCAAGTTCCATGATGTTTGGGATGCCTTTAGTGCATAAAATGAGACTCCTAATGTTTCCATAAGTAACAGGCATAATCTCAACCATAAAGCATGAATGAAGGAGTGAGTACATATGAGAAGAAGAGTTAGGAAGTTTAGTTGCTTGTAGGAACATAAATTGTGGTAAAGAGAGTAGTTTCAATGAGTATAACAATAGAAAAAAAAATTGCCGCATACTCTAAGTGAGCTCATTGCAACTGTTTTGGCCAAAAGATAATGAGGAAATTGAGCAATTGCCACTTTGATCTGCCTTTCCTGAACTGGGGCTTCCATGACAGAAATTGTCATTTCTTTGGTTGCTGCCCTTTGTTGTCTCCATGGTTATTTCAATTGTATGCAAATTACAATATATGTTTCCTTACTGCAACTTAAAGAACATCAATTCTAGCACATTCTACATTCCATCTTGTCAGTTTAGTATAGCTAAAGTAGGACACAATAGAAATTTGTTATTTTTCCACAACATCTGGAGCTTCCGAGATTACAAATCAAGTTGGTACCAAAGCAGTTTATTCTTCAAGTAATGTACACAGTTTGTATTGATTTGTATGACAATGAAAAGATCAAAGAAAAAAAAAATTATAGTATTATAAATTACAGATTTTTACAAGAATGTGGAATTGAGAATTAAGAAAAATGACCAAAGAAAGTGATGAGAACGTTGCAAGCAGATATTTCCCATTGGAATCAAGCCTAGAATATGTAATGGGATCTCATGATGGCATCACTTAGAAACAAGAGCTTATTGCTAAGAATGAAGCATCCATGGATATGGTGGTTCGTGCTTTTGTCAAGAAGCTAGGAGTGGAAGAAGAGTAGCCAAATAATGAAGAGGAAAACAAAGAACAACTCATACATGAAGAAGAGCAATCTCAGAAAGACAAAGACTAAGCTAATGTAGAATCATCCAACCATATTCCCCTTTTAAAATTGAAAGAGACGTTGAATAAAAACATTGTAGGGCCAATGGATGTTGAAATAGTGGACAAATGGTTCAAACAAATGGAGGTTTACCTCAATGTGCATAGATTTAGTGAGGCACAAAAGATCTCTTTTTCACATCTCAAAATGGAGGGTGTGGTGTTGGTGTAGTTATGCAGTTAATTATACATTGTTATGTATTTATTACACCTTAGATTAAGCTATTGAGGTTTATTTATGATTGTCCTTTTTGGAGTGTAAGGTGTCATCCTCTTCCTTAGGAGTTACACTTCCTTTTTTGGAGTGAGATGCCACCTCATTCCTTTGGAGTTACACTTCTTAGAAATTGAGTTGCCATCCTCTTCTATTCCTTGTGTTTTCTATAAATTAGCATTTGCACCGGAAGGAGGTGCAATGGTTACGCCGATTGAAAACTATATGTAAGCTAATATGGTAAAGAGTACAATCCGATTAGTGCATTAGAGATACATTATTTCCGTTTACCAGTTTTTGTATATAAAATAATATTTAAAATATGGTGCATTAGAATTTCATTTTTTGTGTATAGAATATTATTTTTGTTAGTTTACTTTTATTTTGTAGATTATATAAATAATGATGAGAAACAGATGTCCGAAGTGCTGCTTAGTTCCTACACATTGGAATAAAAAGTTATTGGACTTATATCATAAAGGCGTGCTTGCTCTTGTTTTAAAGATATATATTGAAGACAACAAAGAAGTTAGTTTGTGTTAACGAAAATAAAGACAAGAGAATATAATATTGGTAATGTGGACAAATCTCTTGATGCATTGGTATACGATTGTCGAGCATCCACCTGTACATCATGGTGTGAATGTATTGGATCAAACTTTTTTTTCTAAAGCATATATTATGAAGATGGTAATGAAAAGAAAACATTGAAAGGTCATCTACAAAAGGTTGCATTCATTTGAGAATATAGGCACTTATTTGAATATCATTCACATTTAGAAGTATATTAGTCAAAACAATAGACAATAAATTTTGCACACAAATATGTGTTCCACCAAATTAATACTAATTTCAAACCTTTTTCCATTTGAATATATGTTTTAGTAATATTAAATAAACAAATATAAATTATTTAACATATTTTATACAGTTTATGTTTCCTCGTTGCAACGTATTAACAAATTCAGCCCAATTTCACAGAAAACATTCCACTCAACAATTTATATATAAAATGTAGGCAATAGTTTGTACATGATTCCATGCCACACAACCAGCGTGCCTTGAAAAAAATTGAGAACATTATTTTACCCTTCATTTGTTTGGCTTCACCAACCTTTACCAATTGCTATGACAATCAACATTGATAGTTGTAAACAATATTTCCTCCACACCTTCAAAAATCCCTCAACAATATTGGTGCGAAGCAAATTGACAAGGTGATCACAAGTAACTAAACAATGTAAGGTGTAGACTAATTCCCAAAATGCAACATAAAAATTATGCTGCAAAAGAATTCGAGTTGAATTGTATTTATAACAGTTTGGGCAGTGGCAGAGTCGACAGCTTACAGAGACAGCTGTATGGAACGAAGATTTGATATGATTTTGTTCGATGATGAAATCAAATAGTTTCATACCTGTCAATTTATGGCAGCTAGGAAAATTAAATCAGATTCAACTTTGTGATTTCCCTGATTCTCATTTCTCATTGCTCATTCTCAAGGTTTAACTCGTTACTCCACAAAGTACTATATGACGGATTAATAAATATTGATCTGTAACAGATTATTTTGTTCACCTGTATATTTTTCTGGCACCATTATTTCACACAGATATAGCCTATCAGCTAACTAACGGCTAATTAATTAATTAACTATTAAATTTATGATCTATAGCTCTTTATCCATTGAGATCTTTATTGGTATTTGAGTGAATTTAGCGTTCTAAATTCCCATTTCCTATGTATATACATTTATTATTTGCTATTTGTTTCTCATAATGTGTCAGTGCACTACTTATTTTTGGGATTAGTATTTCCTAGGTTAAAACTTTGTCATTTGAGCTATAAAAAGCCATGGTTTGTTCTCCTCTTCATGCACCTTATATCTTGTGTCGACGGGTCATATGTTAGAGCCCAAAACATTGAGGAATTATATATGGTTGCAACACGGGTCTCTTAGAAACTTAGTGTAATGTTATTATAATGAACTGTGGTGTAATAACCATTCTTGGTTACTATTATTTTTTATAAACACAACGCAAGCAAATAAATCTCTGTGAGACAAACGCAATTCTTTGTCAAATTCCTCATAAATTTCCCCTTCTTTCCCACACAACATCTACTCAGCTCTATTTCATCCTCAACTATCAGAATGAGAAGTAAAAAACAGACCCAAAAAAAAAAAAATCGGAACCAAGGGGTACATAACCATGAAATCCCCTTCGATTGCTCATGCAGAGATAGCTTGTTCAAAGTGAAGTCCAGCACTAAATTCAGAGATCAAAATTAGTATAGGTTAGAAGAAGATAGATAAAAGTATTTTGTAAAGTACCCTACTTAAATGACTGAAAATTTTTCCTCAAATCAGCTTCAAATATTCAACTCTAAAAGCAATACAAAGTAAATAAACCATGAAAAATTAAATGCCACAACTTCAATGCTTTATTGATGTCTTCAATGATGATGAATACAAGAGATTGTTTGCTGTTCCATATGACAGTACAGCACTGTTTTATATCAGACCTTGATACAATTAGAAAATGAGAACCAAATGATATGCAAACTTCATACAATCAATGATGCAACTATGGAGAATGATCCTCTACACAACCCAGCTCAGTCTAAGCTTGATATGAGCACTAGAAAGCATATGATATCTCTGTATGCTGGACTGTATCAGCTCTGATAAGAAATCATGTAACCCAGATTTGTTATTGAAGACCAAAAGTACAATTCCAAGGCTAGCAATGAGCCTTCTAGGGTCACGATTTGATGTTGTAATGCTCCCAATACCTCCAAGCTTCAAATATCTTCAATCATAAAACCCTTGGTAGCCTTCAATGTTCACCAAGGGATTCAAATTCAATCAATTTTTCCTTCAAACTATCCAATATCAACCAGATTAATCAATAGTTGCAAATTGGAGTTTGAAAGCTCTATTTATGCTCCTCATGGCTGGACGTCCTCTTCTTTGATCAATTTGATGACATTTTGGAATCCACCAATGAAAACCCTTCCATTTGATCAATTTTAAATGCATTGAACTCATAAAACAAACATTTAAAATCCTTTTAGCTGATATTGAATGTCTTTCTTCTTCAATTTCGCCTTTCCATGCAAATCGATCATCTTCCTTGAGTGGCAGTTGGATAAGGTGCTGCCTGGCATTTAAAATCCATTGTTTAGCATTAAAAAATGACTTATATTTGTTGCTGGCCGATCCTTCCAGCTGAGCGAACCTCAACAACCTTTGCAAGCATTTAAAATCTTCCTTATACTTCATCGATTCATAGCAACTCCTTAACCGCCGATTCCTCTTGACTAGGCAAATCTCTTTCTTGGCCGCTTGCATTTAAAAACCTCATCTTTGCCTTGAGTCGATTCCCACAACCAACAGCTAGCATTTAAAATATTATTTTTTTTGCATTTGAAATTGATTCTCCTCAAGCGCCGAACTTCAAAGACCAATATCAATTTACATTTTCATTTTACACCTTCTCCCATAGGCGTCGATCCTCAAGATTGACATTGGCACTTTAAACAAGAATGGAATAACAAATAGGTCCCACCTAAATCGGCCCCAATAACAAATGATACATATGAGGAACCTCTTTGACCCATCGATTTGGCACAATCAACTATGCAAAACTCCACTTTGGTAAAGTCATCACAAGAGCAAATAGATATTGGACAAATGTAATTAAAGATTTCATTTGTCATCACCCACTTATCCAAAATCAATCAAAACACTAGTTGAGCCAACATTCCAGTTCTCCATGTATAAGCTCAAACTAGAAATCATTCCTTAGCTCAAAATGGGGACATTACATATTTCTGCTTTGAAATTGATAAAATAGACTGTGATTTGCAAGACTGAAATGGATCGTAGATGTCGAATTGATAGACTTAGTTGTGACTGTTTAATTTAGAATAGACACAATTGGACAAAAGCTAAAAGAAGATTTTAATTTGCAGGTATTTTACCCCAAGTTTTGATAAAACAAGCAATTCTTTGCAATATAGAAACAATTAGTTTTGGGTTTTTTGTTACAGGAATTCCCTCGCACCCTGATGGACAAAAGCTTGAAGAAGATGCAGGTATTTATGTTGGCTTACAGCTAAACTATCATCTCAATCACTCAAGACATAAACTCAATATTATCATGAAAGGGAAAGGCAATCTAAACCCAGCTCAATCGTGGGAAGTGGATTTGCCTACATTTTTCAAAAGATAAATATACAGAATATGTACCATAAGAACTAAGACATTAGCGAACATAAAAAACATGTGCAGTAGTACAAATTGTAACCTCAATAGTGCTTTAAATCTGCAAGAGACAATGAAAAGGTCTTCAATAAACATAATTAAGAGGATAAACATCACAAAACATTTTTGTAGTAGTCGTAAGTATTGAAGCCTAAAGATGATTAAAGTCTCATCCTTTATAATGTTGGGACTATACACTCAACAAACCTATAAGCATCAGGGCAGGTCTCATCCTTTATATAGTTGGGTTATGGTGTAAAGAAACCACCTTAACAAGGTGGCATATCCTTCTACTAACCATGCAACAGTCTCTCTTACTTGCCCTTGGCCCCGATGAAAGCATCATTTATCTCATTAAATCCATGTATTATTCTACTACTCGCAAGTCTTCTTTTGAAATCCTAGACTACAGAACTTACTATCAAAGAGCCCAGATTTCAATGCCGTAAAGGAGGGAGAAATGAATTTGATTCCAGTTGTGACAATCTTGGTCAATCGCTATTTCATTTGGCCATCCATTAAATGCAAATTTGCAATAATCAAGGCACAACACTATAGCTTTTTGGGGGTTTCCAAGACGAGATACGGCCGTGGCACTCGTAACTCCACCCCACAAGCACACATGTTGAAGGGAAAGTACATGTAAGCTTCAACGTGTTATATCATTTAATTTTGCTACAGGGTATCCTTCATCCCACTGACGACCCAATAAATTGTCGGGGTTTAGGCCTGCTTTCACCCTGTATGCATATATGTGTGGTGCTAGGTGCTTGCCTCTTCTGTGTAGTTATACAAATGTGTATGTCGGAAAAAGTATTTGAACATGACCCTCATACCCACGGTTGTGATATCGATGGGTTTATACCATGCTTATCTGGTTTACAGGATCCTCCACCATCCTAAGACCACAGTTATCAGCATCAATAACAACAACATGCGACTATGGTGCACACCATTATGAAGGCGAATCCTGTGTCTATGATTACTATCATTGCAAAATTGCAAAGAATTACAAGTTTAATTTGATATAATTTTTAAGGAAAGGATGAAGAACAGAATTCTGGCAGTGCAAACGATCAGGAACAGCATGTATTTCACTCTTTTCTCTTCTTTACCTATCTATCATTTTCCTCTCTGCCACTCTAAATTGTGATTTTCATTATAAATGAAAATAGAGATAATTAGGCCTGCACTTGGAAGAGTGCAAGAACTATGAAAATGTAACCTGAAACCCCGTGATGATGTAGAGGACGCGAGCATGTTCTGGTAAATGGTTTGTTAATTTTAATTGAAATCAAAAAATTCGGTTGTATACGTATCCAAACACGCTGAGAAAGGAGTTTGCAGTTAACTTAATGATTGTCTTTATGTTTTGCTTCTGTCATAACTGAAGGAGTTTAGCAATATAGCTACAAATTTAATAGTAAGGTTTTTTCTTTGTCATAATTGAGTGGTTTTAAGAATTTATTTGTAAGCTTTTTTGCTGTGATTGACATCTAATGTGAATCAGCAAACAGTACTAAAAAAGTTCTTTTTAAAAATAAGAATCATCGAGTTAAAGGGAGAATGACTATTCCTAAAGATGAAAAACCTCACAAGTAAGGAGAAAACTTAGGTTTAAAATATATATAAGTGGATGATTAATGGCTTAACCAAAATGTAAATGAACAGGAAAATATTCTGCCTGTAATACAGAACAGTAAATATTGCATCTTTTCTACAAAAAGACCTGTAAAAATTAGCACAATACAAAGGAACTGTAAACACTATGTCTATGTTCGAAATGAAAGGTAAATATTGTGCCTCTAACAATTTGTTAGCTCATAGTGACGTTGATTATGTCTTCAAGCCAGAAAATTGATGACATGCAAACAAGGGAGATTCTATAGTTTAATATCTTGTTAAAATATAAGAAGTGCATGCAGCTAAAATGCCTAGCTCATCGTCCAAAGCACTGAGCAAGGATCTCATTTCATCTTCTAAGTCACAAGGTCAAGTCTTAGCCTCCACTCTGCTTCATTATCATTAGAGCAATGAGACACGATCTCTTGCTCAAGACTCTTCATCACGCTGCACACAATCTCCTCCCTCTGCAACACTCCGCTCTTCCTCTGCATCTTCTAGAAATACACATGAGCTCCTCTACTTCAAAGCTTCCTTTATACCCTGTCCAATGGCGGTGAATAAAAGGCAAATAGGCAGACAATAAGGTGATAGGAGAAATAAATAAGTAGGTGCAAATTTAAGGCTAAGATTTGATCAAAATCAAATCTCTGATGATGACATCAAAATAACCTAGTCGTTGCATTTTTTCCAGTGATTGACAATTTTTGAGATAGTAATCAAAACCAAATTTTGAAAGAAAGGGACACAAGCAGATGAGATTGATCTTCTGCAAAATATAGTGGTCATGATTATTTGTCATAAATCACAACAGCTCAGTCAAAAGAATCTGAAGATCGCAGCTAGCAAATTGTATTTATTCCTGTTAGCAAATGACAGCTCTAAAATGTTTACTAGGTGTTTGCAGGTGATCAAAACATGGTAAAATGACAGCTGATAAACATATTCGGCGTGAGACAAACTATCAGACGGTTTTTGCACTGAAAACTCACATGTTTTATCCAGCATCGTACAACTTTCCGGCTGAAAGCTCACACAAATATAGCCTATCAGCTAATAAACATTCATTGCATTTATTGTTTACACTTCATGAATGGAATAGCTGAGTTTTGTGCAATGCATTTTGAGTCTATGGCATTTCTTTGAGCAACTAGATTATTGTAAATAGCTTTAAGGCATTTGTTCCTAGGTAGAAATTTCATGCAATTATCTAAAATATCACATGGTATTAGAGCAAGTTTGCACTTACGCTAATTTCATTTCTATTTTGTAAAAGTCTCTTTTTCAAGTGCTTGTAAGTAACCTTTTGCAAGTACTTTTTTCTAGGTCAATGTTGGGGAAAATCTAAGCTGACCATTGTATCAAAGTATTTGAGCATTTCATCCAAATCAAGCATCTGGAGGCAAAGCTAACAAGGTTTGAAGGTTGCTAGTTATTTGTATTTCTTTTGTAGATAACTTCTTTTGGGAGCATGCTAGAGCAAATCTAAGCTCACTATTGCATCTAAAGTGGCCAAGAAACTTAAAGATCGCCTATTAAATAGTCCAAATCAAACAACTTTTCCAAAACCCCCATTTTTCTCTTTGGTATAGCCATATAGATGACCAAGGAGGGAAAAAAATTTAAAAAGCAATAACCAAGTGCCGCCTACAAGCTACTCAAATGCCCCCTGCAAGCAATCAGCACTCCACCATAGCTGAAACATTGTTACGCTCAACCTCTACCACCCATTTGCCACCACACTATCATGGCTCTACCCTACTACCTCATCGCCGCTGCCATCAACCACTACTACAAAACTAACAAAATATTCCATTGTCTGATAGAATATTCTCTACACATCTCTACACAATCAATGCCATGCCATCTACCACATAAGTTGATGTAGTCACAAATAAAGGTTCTAATGAAACACGATTTATTCATGCAACACAAACACAGAATTTGAAAACTCAAAGCAAGAGTACACAACAGAAGCTTAATTCTTAAGAAAAAAATGAACAAGATGGCATAGAACAACAATTTATACATATCTATTCATAATATCATATGACAGAGGTTACAACAAATCCATGTACAGTCCTTTATGATGTCTAATTTTTAATCAACTCTTTTTTCCTGCTCCTTAGCTATTACCTTCAAATGATTTGCCACCTTTTTATAGAGATACCTTGATCTAGTAACACGGCACCGACCAAAAACATGGTACAATGTTCTATGCACATGTAATAGGAATCATGGGGCCAATATTAAATGATTTCAACTCATATCCTTCCTTGGAATTGGGCGTATTCCCTAGTCACTTGTAAAATGGCCCTTCTTAAATAGGTGCGGCAAGATATATGCATTAGAACTTGGTGGGGTTTCAAATATGAACCTCCCTAGGACCAATATTCAAATAGGTAATCTTTTGGAGGCTTCATGAATAATATACAGTACCACAAAGAAAGATGATTGTAGGAGACTCTATATGCACAATCAAAGGACTGTGGGGAAAAACTGTATCTACAACAAGAACAAAACCCCTGTGGCAACAAAGAAAACCTGCAAAAGACAAACAAACATTAAAGAAAATATTTTTGGTGATGCAAGATTGCTATATATGCACAATCAAAGGACTGTGGGGAAAAACTGTATCTACAACAAGAACAAAACCCCTGTGGCAACAAAGAAAACCTGCAAAAGACAAACAAACATTAAAGAAAATATTTTTGGTGATGCAAGATTGCTCAAACCCTGAGATGCCCCTACATCAAACAACCAAGGCAACAAAATTTTGAGTTGAGCACTCAAAATTAAGTAAGGAGGATTGTTTTAGCCACCCAAGCCAACCTACTTCAAAAATCCATGTATCCTCTTTTGGTTATTTTCCCTCCCATCTGAGAAGATATTCTTTGTATTCCTTTCTTCTAGTTCTCTTGCTTATATACATATCTAAAATGTACACTATTGCTTCTCGCTACTTCTCAAGCACTTGTTGCTTCCAATCAAGTTCTTGCAGTAATGGGGTGCTACCAAATACATTTTTATCTCCATGATAGGAATATAAATCAACAATATTAAATATCGGTGAGATATCCAAAAACCTTCAAGCAACTCAATTTCATAAGCATTTTCAAAAAATCTACACAAAACTCTGCAAGGACCAATCTTCTTGGATTTCAACTTATTATAAGTTCCTCTATGAAATCTTTCCTTCCTTAAGTGTGACACGACTAACTCTCCTTCTGTGTAAGTCTTCTCTCTTCTATGTTAATCCGAATTGGCTTTATACTTGGTGCTACTCATCTCCAACTATCTCTTGACTTGTGCATGCACTTCCTTCATGTGTCAAGCAAAGTATTAAGCTTCTACACTAATGCACTTATCATCTGCAATCTTCAATAGATCTATAACACCTTTAGGAGATGTCCCACAAACAATCTAGAATTGTGTCCTACTTGTAGACCTATTATTGAACATAAATTCAACTTGAGTCAATATGGCATGCCACTGTGTAGGTTTGTCTCCTATCAAACTTCTTAAGAGATTACTATGAAACATATTAACAACCTCAATTTGACCATTTGTTTGTAGATGGTATGCAAAATGGAAATTCAAATGTGTACCCAACTTCTTCCACAATGTACACCAAAAATGAATTAAGAACTTGGTATCTCTATCTGAAGTGCTACTTCGCGGCAACCCTTGTAACCTGACTACTTTGAAGAACAAATCTGCAATCCAAGACACATTATTTGACTTTTGACAAGGAATTAAGTGTCCTTTTTGAAAATTGTCTACAATTGCGAAGATAGAATCATTACCTCTTCAAGTCTAGGAAATCCAAGGAAAAATTCCATGGAAAGTTCTTCTTCAGGCCTTTCTAATATTGGCAATGGCTTATACAATCTTGTATGTTGGGCAACTCCTTTAGCCACTTGAAAATTTTGCATCTTTCAACAAATCTTTTGGCATCTCAATGCAAACATGGCCAATAATACGTCTTCCAACATACCCAATGTTTTGTCTACACCAAAGTGTTCTCCATGTCCTCCACATGTAGCTCCTTGATGAATCTCATTGAATTTTGGGGCATCCATAACTGTCTCCTTTTGAATAGATATCATTCCTAGACAAAATAATCCTCAAGGAAACCTTTACCTCCAACACAAGGTTCCATTCAAGTTCTCCATGCATCTACAAAATCTTGATCTGCAGCATACAAATCCTTCATCATCTTTATTCCTACCAATTCAACTATCATGGTAAACAACAATGCTTGCCTTCTAATCAAAGAATCTATAACTTTATTTGTTATACCAGCTCTATGAGAACAAAAGAATAACCCCACAAATATTCCACCCACCTCACATGTCTTTGGTTCAAATTTACCTAGCTATTAATGAATCTCAATGCCTATTGATCAATGTATAAAACAAACTTTTTTGGCAATAAATAATGCCTCCACTTACACAAAGCTTGAACAATAGCATAAAATTTATGATCATAAACCTAATACTTTTGCTTAGCTTCATTCAATTGTTCACCAAAATAAGCAATCAACTTACCCTCTTGATTCAATAAATCACCAATGGCTTTATCACTAGTGTTACAATCAACTTGGAAAAACCTTCTCAAATTCTAGAAGTACTAACACATGCTCTTTTAGTCTTCTTCTTTGAGATTTCAAAGCTCTTTTCAGCAGCAACTATACACTCAAATCCTCCTTTCCTCGTGTAGTGTGTCAAAGGCACGCATATCACACTAAAGTTTCTGATAAACTTCATGTAGAAACTTGCCAAACCATATAAACTTTTGACCTCTATTGCACTTTGCAGTACCAGCCATTCAACATTTGCTCAAACCTTCTCAAGGTCCATTCTCAATCCATCTTGAGGCATCACAAATCCCAAGGAAACCAACTCTTTTTACATGAAAGTGCATTTCTTCGGGTTCATACACAACTTCTCCTTCCTCTGTTGTGTTAAAATTGTTGCAGGTGTACAAAATGTTCCTCTTTTGTCTTGCTAAACACCAAAATATCATCCAAATAAACAACCACAAACTTGCCCAAAAATGGTTTCAAACTTCATTCATTGGCACATTGGTCAACCCAAATGGCATGACCAACAACTCATGCAATCCATCTTGGTTCTGAAAGTTGTCTTCCATTCATCTCCTTCACATACTTTAGTTTGACGATAACCACACCTGAGATCAATTTGGAAAACTAGAGTGATCCACTCAAACAATCTATTAGATCATCCATAACGGAAAACTATACTTGATGGTGATCTTGTTGATAGCACATGAGTTTGTATACATTCTCCATTCTCCTCCTTTCTTCGGCACAAGCATTGCAGGTACAACGCAAGGGCTCATATTTTCCCTAATTAGACCTCTTTCCAATAATTCTTCAACATGTCTATTCAACTCAGCACTCATATCAAGACTCATCCTATGTGGTTCCTTATTAGGTAAAATAGATCCTGGAATCAAATCTATACGATGTGAAATACTACACATCGATGGCAGTCCTTCAGGTATTCCACTATCCATAATGTCTTCAAATTCTTTCAACAACGCTGCCACCTCTAACTCCTCAAAGTTGCACAGCTTGTTTTCCTATATTATGCAGGTTTAAGCATTGGCATGTAACATTCCTACAAATTTTCAACCTCCTTGAGAAACTTTTTAGCAATAAAAAAAATTACCTTGTTATCTACGACTTCTTCCTCAGCCCCCAGTGGCTGCAACTCAAACTTCTTTCCATCATTTGTGATTGTAAAGGCACTCTTTCTTTCATTATAGATGACTCACACATCATATTGCCATGGTCTTCCCAACAACACATGACAAGCATCCATAGGAATCACATCACACCAAATTTCATCAGAATAATCCTCAATGTAAAATGCAACTAAGCATCATTCCTTCATAGTCATTTGTTGACCTTCTGCAACCATGAAATGCGGTAAGGATTGGGATGCAGTACCACTTCTAGGCCCAATTTCTCTACCATTTATGTGAACCCTAAGTTATCAATGCTTCCTCCATCTATGATCATCTTACAACACTTTCCTTTGAATTTACATAATGCGGAAGATACTCTTCCTCAACCATGGTTCTCTGTCTTCCTTAACAGGCTCAAGCAAAACTTTGTGCAACATCAAATTCTCTCCACCTTATGGGGTTATGCTCTCTACTTCACTACCTTGTGCAATGTGCACTCTTTTCTCAACATGTCCTTGTTCTTGTGCAACTTCTAGACACCCAAATGCCCAATGACCTGCTTCCCCACATCTATAACAGGTACTAGTGAAAGTCTTTCCACGACATCCTCTACCTTTGACTTCCTTCTTCTTGGAAGTCTACTCTTCTTTGGAGCCTTGTGTGTTGTTGTCGGACGTTGTGATCTCTCTCTACACATATCCTTGCTTATTGTTTTTCTTGCCCTTTCCTTGCATTCTCTACTGCTTGTGGGACAACTTTTGCTCTGCCCTTAGCGCAAGCTGGTAGGCATCCTCCACGATATAAATCAACATCAAACAAATCTCATCTTGGATTACAGCATGCAAACTATTCACATACTAAGATACCTTCTCCACATCATCTTCAACATGACCTACATGGATGTTGAGGTCATAAAACTCCTCAGTTTACTCCTTCACAGACAATTCTCTTTGCCGCAAGTTCTGAAAATTCTTGAATAGTTCCAAATTGTTGTTGGCAGGCAAAAACTTGCCTCTCAACTTTGTAACCATTTGATCTCATTTAGAGATCTTCAATGTGTTCTTAACCCAATCTTTCTACTCACACCCACCACAAAGTGGCATGCCCTCTCAACTTGGTGGCGGCATACTTGACTCTCTTAGGTTCTTCTACAAATTCAAATTCAAAATACTTCTCTAGATTGTTGATCCAATCCAGCAAATCTTTGAGATTCAAACCTCGAGAGTAACAAGGGAGATTAAATCTTAGCTTACTTCCTGCTCTCACCAATGCCATAGCAAATTTATCTTCTGCACTTAGTTAATCATCAAAACTTGAAGTATCTTCAACACATGGTTCATGATCTAGTCTCTCATCATCACAAACATCTTCTGCCACAACCGTTCCTCGCCTCTATGCAATCCATAGTGCTTTGAGCCTTGCTTGCATAGCTCTCATCGTGTCAACTAGTTCATTATCACATTATGCTCTTTGATTTCAACCACCTCTTCTTCTACAAGCCATCTCTCTTATGGATCACTTGCAATGTCACAATGCGCAAAACTTCTGCCATGGGGTTACCACTCACCCTTCAATGACCTAGAAACTAGACCCTAATACCAACTGATGCAGTCACAGATAAAAGGTCAAATAAAAGACGGTCTATTCATGCAACACAAACACAAAATTTGAAGACTCAAAGCAAGAATACAGAACAAAAACTTAATTCTTAAGAAAAGAACGAATATGAAAATGGCACAAGACAACAATTTATACGTATCTATTCATATGATAGAGGTTACAACAGATCCACGTACAATAAGATTCTAACAAAACAGGTGCATACCAAGACTTATAGTCTTTTATATTGTCTAATTTTCAATCTACTTTCTTTCTTTCTCTTTTGCCACTTCCTTCAAATGATTTACCACCTTTTTATAGAGATATCTTGACATGGTAAGGTAGTGCCAACCAAAGATGTGGTACAATGTCCTATGCACATGTAATAGGAACCACAAGGCCAATATTAAATGATTTCAACTCTTATCCTTCATTGGAATCGGATGCATTCCTTGATTGCTTGTAAAATGACCCTTCTTGAATAGGTGAGGCAAGATATAAGCATTAGAATTCAATACGGTTTCAAATATGAACCTCCCTAGGACCAATATTCGATTAGGTAACCTTTTGGAGGCTTCATAACAAATATGCAATACCACATAGAAGGATGACTATAGGTAGTTCTATATGCACAATCAAAGGACTGCGAGCAGAAAATGCATCTACAACAAGAATAAAACACCTATAGCAACCAAAAAAAACTACAAAAGACAAACAAACATTAAAGAAAATAATTTTGGTAATGCAAGATTGCTCAACCCCTAAGATGCTCCTATATCATGTGTCAACAAGCATCATATACAGTGCCGCATTAGCACTCAGTCAACAATTCATATGGTGTCACATCACCATCCAATCGCATCCAATCAATAGTCAATAAGATGGCATGTCAGCATCTAGACAATGGCTATTTATTCAACAGCTACACAGTGGCAATATTGGTTTTTGGTAACTGTGCCTCTTGTTACTCGAATTTATAGTTTTATTAGACATTTGTTGAGTTGTTGTTAGTTTAGGAACCTTTTGAGCTTCATTCTTGCACATTCGCACTCCTTTTTTAGTGTTATTTTTTTAAAAGTACTCTTATTTTTTGTGTATTTCGCATTGTTGCACTTATTTTTCTCTCATTGTGCTTGAGATATGTACCTTCAGCTTTTTGTTCTGATTTACAAACTGTAATATCCAAAATCAAATCACTACATGTCTATAAAGTGTCAAGAATCAGTTTTGCTTTGTTTTGTCTTTTCGGACAGGGAAGGGACGGATGGGAGTTCATGGAATTGTTAAACAAATGACAGAAATGTACCTTCAGCTTCTTGTTCTGATTTACAAACTGTAATATCCAAAATCAAATCACTACATGTCTATAAAGTGTCAAAAATCAGTTTTGTTTTGTTTTGTCTTTTCGGGGAGGGAAGGGACGGATGGGGAGTTCATGAAATTGTTAAACATAAACAAAAGGAGAAAAAATATCTTTTTTAAAGTAATCAGTAATTTTCAGAGTCAAATTTGTCAATTTCTGAAATAGAGCCTTTATTCCAAGGATTTGCGGTAACCTAAAACTCAGAACCAAATACTTGTAAAACTCAGAACCAAATACTTCTAAATTTGAGCCCACACCAAAAGACTAAACAGAGGCTTTCGATAAGGAACTGTTTTTTCTAAGCATGTTTAAGATGCGATCATAACACAGTGATTGGCATAAAACACATGGCCTCAAGAATCAACATTTTGTGCAGTCCTTTCCCATGAAAGGCAACTGGAATGGCAAAGAAAGTCCAAGAAAATTCTAATAATATGAGAGGCTGCAAGCAAACTGCTCTCAAAGCAAAAATTCACAATGCTTTAGCAGAAAGGGATGCGCACCTGTCCATGATATAGAAAGGGTCCGAATGCCAGAAGAAGTACAGACAAAACCGAAGCCCCCAAGGCAAAGAACCTTAAGACCCTGTAACGACCAATGCAATAGTGCCTCAACAAATACACAAAATACACCGGGGCCGCCACAGCAAACAGATGTTTAAAACACAGTAAAACAGCGAATAGCAATCCGCCCATTAAATCATTCCCCTCGAGAAGAAACGAAATCGACAACAAGAGAATCCCCAACAGGAATCCATTGTACTGGAAGTGAACATGGTCCACAATGAAAAGAGCGGGCGACCAAACAACAGCAATATAAACAAGCCTCTGCTTTTCCAGGCTGAGTTTCCTGCAGCACCTCCAAAGGGCCCAGTAAAGCAAGAGATCTGCAAAGATGACAGTTGCCCTCTGGAAGACGATGACTGTTTGAGCATTGTAGTTGAGCATATGCAGGTCTACCATGTGGGTATCTACCCACGCACCCGCCACAGAGAGGAACTTCTCGAACCAAGCGAAAAAAGGAGGGTAATCCAACGTCCATGGGCTGCTCTCATCGGTGTACCATTGGGTAAGGGGCAGGGAATGGGTGAGCGCCATCCAATGCCTGTGCACTTCAAAGTCTGTGCTGTGGTAAGCAGGGATTGCAAGGACCTTAATGCAGGTGGCTATGCCTGCCATCCATAATAACTCCCTCTCTCCCTCACTCGCCCTCCTGCTTCTTCCCTCTTTCTCTTCCATCACCTCTGTCTCGCAGCTTGTCGAGTCCGTAAGGGGAGTTCCTCGGGCCAACTAGGATTTTGCCTCTTTTTTATGGCTTATCTTGTGAGTTCTACCGGGCCTCTTGCAGTTTGTTGACACTGATCTACTCCAGGCTTAAAAAGCAGCTCTGCAAAATAAGTCTTTGAGCAACATCATCAAAAAGGAAATATTAGGGGAGGGAGGAGCAGTCGTTGAGCGGGTCCTATTATTGGTAGGATTTAGTCTTCCAACATATTAGAAATCCCAGCTTATTATCTTAAACTGAGATAGTATGTAGATAAGAGTAATTAGTTGATAGGCTTTTTATATTTGAGCATTATAGTGTTTGGAATTGTCTCATGCGGTAAAAAAAAATACAATTAGGTAAATTTTCTGAAGTCCTCGGTTGTTCCTATTGGGCGTATTCCTTGAACCTCCTATGGGTGCAAGTGCTAGCAAGTAATTTTTTTTTAGAAGAGAGCATACAATTTTGTTGATGGTGAATGGTTGTTGTCCATCCATTAGTAGTGGGATAATTTATGTGGATAAAATAACATTTGAAAATCAAAAGTCATGGCCAATACCTTCATAGTTGAGATTGAGAAGTTCATTAGGTAAAACTTTGAGTTGTGGAAATTGAAGGTTGAAGATCTTTTAATGGAAATAGATCAGTGGATCATAACAACACTCAATTTTTTACCTTCAACAATGGATCAAGATGAATGGGACAAGTTGGACAGAAGAGATAGATCTACTATTAGGTTGTATTTTTCTAATTCAATCTTGATCAATATCCTTTCTTTGTTCACTAGAATTTGGGGTGCAGAAGTTGCTTTGCATTGTTTGGGTACGCCACACAATTATGTTGTATCTACAAAAATTTGTAAAGAAAACAAGCTTATCCTCAAAATTTGGGTAGAAAAAACACATGAAAAGGGTAAATTGATTGAGGTGGAAGATGTGCAGAATTTAACAAAAGAAAGACTTGATGAAATGATTAATTCAATTGGAGGTTTTGATGTGTAATAGGTGGAAGCCCCTATAATAGTCTAACAAGCAACAACAGGAACATAAGGGATGGGCTAGAGGGGAAGCATTCCTCTATTTTCTATGAATTTCTAGCATGCAATGAATTCAAGTGTAACTTTATAGAATAATGAAACCTTCATTTTGTACTAATCTAGACTTCCATAGATTATAAATTCCTTGTTTTTCATAGCCAAGTTCCTGCCTAAATTGAAGAGGCTACCAAAAACAAGTATTGAAAATTATGGACATTATTATTATTTTGATTCTTTGTAGCAAATTTGTTTGCACAATTAGCACGGGACTAATTGCAAGTGTGGATGTTGTCAATTGTAGGTTCGTATGGACATCATTTTGATTATATGGAGCAAAATTATTTGCACAATCGGCATGGGACTAATTGTAAGCTTGGATGTTGCTAATTACAATCTTAGGGTTATTAGTTTGACTAGTCATACTAACCATGGTTTCATTTTGCAAGGATTGAATGAAAGCCTAGAGGATTGCAAAAAATCAAATTTCATAAAAGAAAGCACTTAGATTTAGAAAACAATTACTATGAAACCCATCAAAAGAAACCATTTTAGAAGATAAATCTCAAAGAAAATGTCTTTGAAATGTTTGTCTATAGAAGATAAAGATATGAATTTTCATTTACCACAACATGTTAAAGGACTAGTTGGATTTGGAGTTCCAGATCACCTTGTGGGTCAATAATGGAAGTTTAAATAGTTTGAGCAAGGCCCATCATACTTTTACTTTGAATATGTGTATAGAATGCCTTGCACTCCTCCAATGGCATTGTCTCTACCTCTTTCTTCATTGCCACTTTTTAAACTTTTTCCTCTATGGATGTAGCCACCTGGGGCAATTGAACTGAAACCATTGCTAATGTCATAACAACTTTAGGAAGTCTATGAGATTTTCCCTCAATGTGGATGTGGCATCTTGCCTGCAAAGGGCATCTTCTCCTTCTATTTTGCCTCATCACAACATATAGTTTTGTTGATGGTGAATGGTTGTTGTCCATCCATCAGTAGTGGTATAATTTAATTTCTTGAGAAGAGAGCATACAGTTTTGTTGATGGTGAATGGTTGTGATATGTGTTGTTGAGACATTTCTGAAAACAAAAAATCATTGGCCATCATGGGATTACAAAACTAAGTTTAACTATATAAACATAGTGGCAAAAATTGTTACGTTGTGTGATAGACTTGGGGAGGAAAGCCCACCGTACTTTTACTTTGAATATGTGTATAGTATGCCAAAGGGTAACTAAAATTTATGGATTTAACTACATGCACAACCTTCGTATGAATAATTATTTTAACATTTACTATTAGGTTGTGTCTTTTTAATTCAAAGATCTTCATGAATGTTTCGGTTCAAAACTTTGCTAAGAGTTTATGAGATAAAATTATTGCATTATATCAAACTAACTTGTGTCTTGTAAATAAGTTATTTTTGAAAAGAAATTTGTATTCTTTAAAGATGCATGAAGGAGACAACACTAAAATTAACTGCATAAACATAGTGGCAAAAAGTGTTTCATTGTGTGATAGACTTGGTGTTAAGCATTCTTTCCATTTGTTGTACTTTTGAGTTAGTTGCTACAAATGTCCATTTTTGAGCCACTTCAATAAGTGACATTGTTTCCAATTGTATTGGTCATTCCATGTATGAATGAATGAAGCTTGGAGGTGTGATGTTGATATTGTTAGAGATTGTTATACTTTAGTGTGCAATGGGTACACTAAAGAGGTCTTAAAGGTGAAATATCATGTCCTTAAGCAAATGACGCGTTTCACTAATATATTAATGTTTACTTTTAGTGGTCAGTCTCTTACTCAAAAAGGTTTTCCCAAGTATATATATCATCTTATCTTCTCTATCTCCTTCACTTATTCTTCTATTTTTAATTAAGGTTAAATGTGTTTTAGATCAACAAATTTTATTACTTTCCACTGCTCCTAATCGAGGAATAAGCATTGTAAAACCAACATTTGGTATCAAAACTTTGTTTGGATTTGATCACGTGAAGGAAGGGATACATTTCTTATGTTGCTTTTTTTGTTGTGGGATAATTCATGTGGATTTGAAATAACATTTGAAAATCATAAGTCATGGCCAACAATTTGACAATTGAGACTGAGAAGTCTAGTAGGTAAAACTTTGAGTTGTGGAAATTGAAGGTTGAAGATCTTTTAGTGGAGACAAATTAGTGGATCATAATAATTGTTGCACTCAGTTTTCTACCATCAGCAATGGATCAAGATGAAGTTGGCAAGGATGTAGAATGAGGCTAGACGATTGAATTAATCATGACCACACAGTGTCTGTTTGTCTGACGTTGACCACTGGAAAGCTTATCACCCTCATTTTTTCCTCTTTGTCACCGTTTTTGTCTTCTCCTCTACGAAAAAAGCCACAAAAAAATAGTTTATACATATATGTATCTCTATCTTCCATTCTCTCTTTCTTTCTTATTTCTCTGTATCTTTATTACCATCTCTCCCTCTTTATCTTTATATGCCTCTATCTCTCTTTCTCTTCATTTTTATCTTTCTATCTCTCTATTTGTTTGTATCCCTCTCTATCTATTTCATCAATCTTCTTGGATGGTCTAGATATGGTTCAAAGGAGGATTATCTTGGATAGTTTGGGAGATCTATCTTTGAATTCCTTTGTTGGATCATTGAAGTGAAGGCATGTGAAAGGCATTGGATGCAAAGTGCTAAAGCAAGGAAGCTCAGGGAGCAAGAAGATTGTTGAGGACATGTTTAGCTTGGAGCAAGGATGCTAGGGACATGTCAGATTTCGGTGACCATATCAGAATTTTGAGACATAATTGAAGAGATAGATCTACTATTAGGTTGTATCTTTCTAATTCAATCTTGATGAATGTTTTAGTTCAAAACATTGCTAAGAGTTTACGAGATAAAATTATTGTATTATATCAAACTAAGTGTCTTGTAAATAAGTTGTTTTTTAAAAGAGTTTTGTATTCTTTAAAGATGCATGAAGGAGATTTTGTAACCAAACATTTAAATGTTTTTCATCTAGTAGTGAGTCAATTGGCTTCCATAGATGTAAAAATGAAAGAAGAGGAAAAATATAGCACTTTGATTTGTTCATTATAGGATACCATCTTTTTGTTTTGAAGCCTATCTATTTAAAGGAGATCAATATACTTTCTTTGTTCTCTATAATTGGTGTTTTAGAAGTTGCTTTGCATCATTTGGTTATACCACTCAATCATGTTATATCTATAAAAAAGTGTAAAGAAAGCAAGCCTATCCTCAAAAGTTGGGTGGAAAAAACACATAAAAAGAGTAAGTTGATTGAGGTGAAAGATGTACAAAATTTGACAAAAGCAATACTTGATAAAGTGATTAATTCAATTAGAGGTTTTGATCTGATAATACGTGGAAGCCCCTCTAATAATTTGGCAAGCAACAACAAGAACACAAGGGATGGGATAGAGGGGAAGCATTCCACTATTTTATATGAATTTTCATGGATTGTGAATTATGTAAGGCATGCAATGCATTCAAGTGTAACTTGACAAAACAATGAAACCTTCATTTTGTATTAATTTGGAATTCAATAGATTATAAATTCATTATTTTTCATAGCCAAGTTCCCGTCCAAATTGAAAAGGCTACTAAAAACAAATATTAAAAATTATATACATTATTATTATTATTTTAATTCTATGTAGCAAATTTGTTTGCACAATCAACATGGGAACAATTGCAAGTATGGATGTTGCAATTGTAGACCCATATGCACATTATTTTGATTATACAGGGAAAAATTATTTGCACAATCAAAATGGGACTAATTTGAGGCCTTGATGTTTCCAATTACAATCCTAGGGTTATTAGTTTGATTAATCATCTCTCTCTCTCTCTCTCTCTCTCTCTCTATATATATATATATATATATATATATATATATATATATATGTATGTATGTATGTATGTATGTATGTATGTATGTATGTTACATCAGAAAATGTCCCCTTGGGGGCTTTTCTCTCTTAAGGTTTATGTAACATCTCATTTCATAATGCCCAAAAATTAGCATAAACATTCATGCTAATTAAGAGATTAGATAACAACATGATTATCCATTTCAAATTAAATAATAATGATTCACTATAATTTCATCAACTAAGCATGTTAATCTAAATAGAATATAACAAAGCTTACATTTTCAATAATAATTTACATATCCAAGTGAATAACTTTCACTATGCATGTACAAAGCTATGCTCAAGGCATCAAATATCAAATTATACATAATAACTGACTATCAAGTCATATGATGAAAAAGCATTGCATCTGGAACCCTTGACATCTTTCTTCATAACCCTTGGCTTGTCTCATGCTTGGGAAGGAGAGCATCATCCCAGTGCTTTTCCTGCAACCATAGATTAGCAGTCCCCCACACAACTTCCTACTTGGAAGCAGCCCTACCCTTCACATAAGGTATATATATAAGGAACCATTAGGTTTGCCATCTGAGTATCTGGTGTTGTGTCCTTCAGAATGCCTCTCGACCACGCAACTATAGATCCACTCTAACTATACATGACACTACTGGAGACATTATGCCATTTGGAGCACTGTGGACCGACAATGCATGCAGAGATGGATGCATTACTTTGGCCAAAGATTTACATACGTATATGTTTCACAATGAACGTAGTCATATATCCACCACCCTTACTCGACTTACAAGTTGTCTCATCCTATAGTATGCTTAGTTTGACCTTTCACTCTAGGTATAATAAAATGTAAATTCAATTCAATTCATAGTCCAATACCAGGACAATCGACTCATATCTTAGGACTTCCTCAAATATAATAGGTTGCTTTTGCAACAAGGAACCTGTGACTCCTCCTCACCCTATTCCATTTTCCAAATTGTCAAAACAAGTTTTCCAACTTTTGACCTTCCTAGGTTCATAGTTTCATGTTGACCTATCACAAGGTTTACATTCAATTCATGTCATTTAAGACTTATATCATAATAGTCTAATAAGATGGTCTTACTATAAGACTCTATCTCAAGTATCCTCATGGGTTTTAATATCTTATCCCTCACTTGTGAAGTATGGTCGTTCGAAAAGAGATGGCTTTCATTTATGTTGCAATACAAGAGTTTCATACTAACCATAGTATTTATTCTCATAAGTATATAATTATCTAGGAGAATTAGTTCCTCCAATAAACCTGACATGCACTTAATGCCGCCTACAAGGCAATACAACTTACCTCTTATCCAGTTTCTCCTTCTTCAACAAGGAGTCAACATATCTTTTAAATACATAAGATGCATCATAGTTATAATAATAACTATCGTTAATAGTCAAGCACGGTTATAGGAAATATGTGACTCCACATCACTCTGTCCCACACTTTCATAAAGAAACAAGTACGTTCATGGTTTCAACACTTAACCCTACTCGGTTGGTGTTTACTTTGTTTTCCTTAGTCCATGGTTTACATAATCAATATGAGTCACCAAATAGGTTAAGATTTCAATCGTAGTATCTGTAACATGCCACTTGTTCTACCAAGTAAAAACAACTAAGTTTTAACCCAAGAGTAATAAATCATGAATCCAATACATGAGTAATAAAAATTTTCCTTCCTTTATTTGATAAAATGCACATTTGAAACACATTCCAAACTCTCATTGCATAATCAAATTACATTTCCTCAATAAAATAATTGAATATTTCTCTTTACAACTTTTTCATAAAATAAATACATACAAGCTCCAAGAGCTTAACTGATAAATAGAAATACATGGTTGTATACTTGTCTGTCTTCAATTACCCTAGCCACCAACTGCATGAGGGGAAGCATAACTCAAGTGATTTACCTCCAACCACGGATTAACTGCGGTCCCCCGCACATATACCAAACTAGTAAACGGTCCTACCCTTCAACGAAGGGATTGGTATGGTAACCCCAGATAAAATAGGCCTAATTTGAGTAAAGTGTTGTGTCCTACATTAACTAGTACTATCATACTATGGCTACAACCATCAAAATATGAAATCCCTACTAGAAATGCAAACCTGGATCACAATGAACCTAGACAGTATAAACGTTGGCAATTTACACCACTTTGGCCAAAGTTTTCTTGTCCCATATTCACCCACCCTTCTATCTCAATTGGGAAAGACAACAATCTCTATACAAAAGTTATTCCCTTATCCATGGATCAACAAATCCCAGGAATAACCCCACTTAACAAATGCATCATTCTCTACACAGGATATTCCCTTTCCCATGGATCAACAAATCCCAGGAATATCCCCGCTTAACAATTACATAAAACTCTATTCTAGGTTATTCCCCCTCTTCCATGGATCACATATCCCAAGGTTAACCTATTCCAAGTTTCATCATGACACCTATGTCGAAGTAACACTACTTGCAAATTACAGTTTATTGTCTTTCCCCTTATACAATCAACTAATCATACTCAAACTGATAAATATATATAAAGTCCCATAAAGACACAAATCTCTAAAACTAAGATTTATTTTACTTTCACAACACAATTTTCACTTCCTTAGATACATATAAATATAAATGCTATTATATCATCAAGTTGACAATCACATTGATAAACAACAATGCATTCGACACAAAATGCCTTCAAAACAGAAAAACATAATAAAAGAGAAATCCCCATGCCTATGATATAAGCTCCCAAATGAATCAACAAGATTCCCTTGCTTAAGCTCCTTCTAATGAACTAAAACCTCCTTCCAAGTAAAACAATTCTCCTTCTAAACTTCCAAAACCTTTCCTCACAACTTCAAAGCAAAATTGGCAAAAACTCTCAATGCTAATTCAAAAATAAAAATAGCAGAATAAGAATGCTCTCAACAAAACTTGTGTGTATTCGAATGAAAGAGAGAGCTCCTCTAAATAGAACAATTTACAAAAGCAAAACGACAAACTTTCGACACTAACACAAAACTCAAATTTGAAAAGAGAAGGCTCTTGAATAGAAAAAAGGTGCCAGTAAAAATGAAGGAGAGCACCCCCTTTCATACAAAAAACCTAAGGTGTGGTCTTGCCAAAAAAAGCAAAGAAATGTTGACACAATGACGACATTCTTAACAAAATCTAAAATTAGTAAAAATGTCGACACAATGGTGACATTCTTAACAAAAATCTAAAATTAGTTTCATAAAACTAAAACAAACTTTTTAAAAATAAAAGAATGTTTGTTATAAATTAAAAAGTAAAATATTAAAAAAAAAAACATATTCTAAGCGCTTCATGAATGTTTTATACGACAAGAGGTAAGGCATTTTATTCTTACCTACTAACCTCCCCCAACATCTTTCCCACATGCTGCTAGGGTGGCACTTAGATTTATACTCCCATGCCTTAGGCCGCATACTCTAAGGAACGCTCCTCGTGCCTTTAATAAATTACTTCACCTCTTTTAAGGCTACGTGCCTTTTAAACTTTATAACTAAATTTAAACCTAAATAAACCTCTTCCCTTTTTTTTAAGGAATACGTGCCTTTTTAACTTTTTATAAACTATATATATATCAAATGGATAATATTTAATAAAACAATATCATTTTTTTTCCAAAAGTATTATAATTATATATTTTTAAAAACATAGGAGTATAATAATAATAATAATAATAATAATATTATTATTATAAATCATAAATAAAATCACCTCTAACATATTGATCATGCATTCACGTATTACAATAAAATCGTTATGAAATCCACATAGACATGATAACATTCTCACCAATTCATCAGTATCTCACAAATTATAAATAACTATATATACACATGTATATATCTATATGTTTATAATAGCAATAGCTATCATTTATATATGCATAAATAGGTATATCGACTTCACTCAAAACCAAATAAACTCATGAACCCCATACTGATGACACAAATGAATGGAAACCACACATACATTGGTGACATGAATGACAACCACATAAACACATACATAACATAAAATTGTTTCACGATAAACCTTGTCTATGCAATCGTAAACTTATCAACATGCAAAATTAAATCACAGTTCTCACATGATCATCCAAAATGCAATCAAGATTCATAACATAGATCACTTACCGCTACCCAACTGACTTGACATAACCTAGGTCAAGATAGGGTTGTGAGTGTGTGATTGCTCAATATAGGTTTTATTAAGGTTATTATACCAAGTCCTTCTCCTGAGTGATACTTCCCCCTTTTTGGAGGAGCAACCTGTTCTTGTATCCACTTAGATCATAGTAGTTAGTTGATCAAAATATCATTATTAATTAACAATAACCACATTTAATACAAGACATTGCATTATTCTTTTTCTCTTCATATTACATTCAAGATAGATAACACACATAGATGCAAGATTCATAATTACTTCAATTTTCACAAAATATCCAATCTATAGTAAATGGATAAAAACACATATATAGATGCAGAAATCCATAATCACTCACTTTTCAAACAAATTAACCAATCTAGGTAAATTGTAAGTAGATAGAAACACACGGGGTGTAACATACTTCCCCCCTTGTGAATCATCGTCCTCGATGATTTTTAAGCATCAAGTATTATCACAAATAAATAAGTCATAATAAGTGTCATACTACAAAACATATTGATATCAGGAGCTTTCATAATTCAAATAACTTATGGAAACTTTTGCTTCATCTCAGCATAATCTTCCCAAGTGGCAGAACCTTCTGCATACAAATCCAATTGGACCTTGCACTGCACAACCTTTCTATTTATGCAAGCAGAGCTTGCAAACTTCAAGCATTTCAAATGCTTGATCAAAACCATACCTGGTTTCTGTACTTGTATACATTCTATGAGTATAATAATCATCAATTAATTATATAAATTTATCAAATTTGAATCATTAAGAGCATTGTGCCTCCTGGTAGTAGCTATTATCAGAATGATTCTACAATCAATTGATTTGTTAACTTCGAGAACTTCGAAGAGCTCTTTAAATTTAGGAGCTTGTTTGGAATACATTCCAAACATAATGAAACTTTTTCTAGGGTTGGACCCTCAATAGAACTTTTATTCTCTAAACGAGAATTGTCTTAGTATACACTTAGCATCATCGTAACTTTTTTATTCCTTATTGGTTCTCTGCCAAACTTTTCTAATCAGCATGATCTATTCATCCATTTTTGACAACATTTCTAGACTAATGCTAATCCTATCTTCTAGCTTACTCAGCTTATAGGAGTTCGGCATCTTCTTTTGTCCAATGTTTCAAGTAGAAAGATAGGAATTTTTTTATAATCAAAACCCACCAGTGGTAGATATTCTTCCCCACTTATAATGTTGATCCATACAATATATTCAAACAAAACCTAGTTAACTCTCATAGTTTAACCATATGTTCTCTGAATGATAAGTTATACTTACATTAGGTTACCCAAACCTTGTTGTCACGTGCGCATCTCTATCCGAGATATTCTCCTCAAGATCTATGTGTAAACTAAACACTTCCTACACAATTTTGCGAGCTAAAACTGGTGTTCCACCAAATAAATTCTCTGATATAAAAGATGTTACCTTTATTCTGTAACATTCTAAACAACTTGCCACAAATCTTGTGGCATTCCTTTTCATTCCCTTATAGAAATATAATGGTTTTACATCTGCTAATATCTTAGTGACACTTGGATGTCCTGAATATGGTGCATTATGTACTTCCTCCCATACCAGATTCCTTTATTCACCAGAATCAGGTACACAAATTCTTCCATTAAATCTCAATAATCCATTAGGTTTAAAACAAAAACCTTCATACTTTTTATCTTGCCATTTACCCGAGAGTACTTGCTTGGTTTGTTCATAGAACTCATCACCCTTGAATTCTTGCAATACTTAATTTTGGAAGCCAATTTGGATAGTTACCAATGAAGATATATTCCATCCTCAGCTTAAAGCATTAGCAACTCTATTCTCATTTCCTTTGATATAGTTAATGTTGAAATCTTACTATGATATCAGTTCTAACCACCTCCTTTGCCTTGCATCTAGATTAGGTTGAATAAATAAATACTTTAAACCATGATGGTCTATTTTCAATTCAAAAGGTTTTTCCAACAGATAGTGTCTCCTTATCTATAATGCATGAACAACTGTTGCTAACTCCAAATCCTACAAAGCATATTTTTGTTCATAAGGTTTTTGCTTCTTGAATTATAGGTTATGACTTGCCCTTTCTGATTTTACACTCCACCCAAACCTTCACCTGAGGCATAAACTTCTACTTCTACTGTCTAGTGAGTGTAGGATCATGATGGGCCAAACACTACCCCTAAGTGGCAATGTTAATGTGAAAAACAAACTTAAGTAACTTCATGTCAAAAATTGAATGAGTTATCCACACAATCTAGAAATAAGGTAGTAATAAAAGTTGTAATAAATTGAATGTAGTTTATGGGCTACTACTTTTGTTTTAAAATTTTCAAAAATAGTTTGGTGAAAATTGGATATTTCAATGAAGCACTACTAAAATTTTCAGAAAAACGTGAAAAGTAGGTGTCATTCCGTCCAACTTAAGTATGAGAAAAAGATAATATTTTTCCCCCATGATTTGGATTCAAGTATAGGACACATGAGTGGATGTGACACATATTTTTTTGAATTTTTTAAGTAAATAAATAATTATTTATGAATTTTTTACTGACTTTTTTAAAATATTAAAAATTAATTTTCCAGCCAACCTAAATTGGTCAAAAATATATGAAACTCAAAAATTTTAAATTTTAATGTATACCCAGTATATCCTAGAATGTGACGCATCTTTTGGATTTAAAAAAGGTTTAATATGTTGAAAGTTATGGATATTTTTCAACATGTATATCTATCAGCAAATTAGACATAGCATGTGTAGAAAATTAATAATAATTACCTATTAAAAATATTATGAGGCGTATATTATATTTTCAAAATCTTAATAGCTTCTTTTATAAACCCTTTTCATTTGATTAAATTTAGTTACAAAAAAGTCTGTCAGCTTCAAGGATGAAATTGTGGAAAATTTCAGAATAACACTAAATGGGTGGTTTTACAAGTTTCATTGGCAAGTTTTGGGACTCCCACTTGCCTAAATATGAGGTAATCCTAAGGCATTTTTTGAGGGAATCCATATTTGAGTTATAAATATTAACATCCTTTCCATCCAAATCTAAATATTAGTCTAAATGTTAGCACTTTTCATCCAGCAAGTTTTTGATCCATTGCCACTATTTGGCCCATCATGATCTTGCACTGGTATTACCTTTGAACTTGAGAGGAGTAAATTTTCTCATTTCCTGGAATAACTCTTTTGCCATTCTCCTCTTCTTAATCCTTTCAGAACCTGATTGAGATTGAGATCCTTCATTCCCCATGTTTACTAGCTTGAGAGTTTTCTCCTTCATTCATTACTGGAAACTTTACCTTGTTATGTACTTCTTTTTATGCTTTAACCTTTCCTTGCTTTAATACTCCGACTCTCTCTCTTGTTTCTATAAACATTGCAAGGATTTGATCTAACTTAGTGCCCATACTCTCAACTCCTTATCATACTTCTTCGCTTCCCCACAAAGTTAATTCTTGTTCTAACTATCTTAACAAGATAATTCACCCAGTGGGTTTCCATAAAGATTTAAATTCTACGAATGTTATCCAATGTTCTAAAAAAACATTTAACATTTCCAAATAGAATCTCCCATTCTTTATTCAAAACTTTTTCCCAAGAAAGATTTCATATACATAAGCTTTTGATAAACCACTTTTCTTTCCTTTATATCAAAAAGGATTTGATCACCCTCTCGGCTACAACTAAGTTGAGTATATCCCTCAGATTCTAGTCCATGATTATCCTCGAATGGGTAATAACCCTCAACTTTATCCTCAGATACAAAATTTTGGGGAACATATTCCTCTGTTTTATCACTTAAAGAAATTACAATTACTTCTGCCAAAGGAGGAACATGAGGATTCCTAAACAACATGGTGGAGAACACACCTTACTCAGAGGACATATCCTTAGAAAATGGTAAGGCTTCTGATTTGGTTGGAGAGACCAAAAACAAACAGTTAAAGTTGACAGCCTTTCAAAGTGATAAGCCAAGTTATAAAAAGCTAAGTTTCTAGCGCTAAAGACTTTACAAAGTTTAGGCTAATGATCTGCCACTTCCACTCTTGGAATATCATATAGATACCAATTCCCTACAGAGTGCTTTTAATCATCCTTGACTCTCACATTCAAGACAACTTGCTATCACTCTTCATTCTTTTTCATAAATAAAGAGATTTCACCTTGATTAGGAATTTAGTTACTCCTAGATGACCCGATTATGATTTAAAAAAAAATTCCTACCTCACAACGTTTCTAAAATCTGTAGAGTTAGGAATATACCAAGTGCATTTTCTACAATTTACCCCCTTATACAATTCATCAAAGGTCAATCCAGGACATGATAGAGGTGAACATTAGTACAAAAATCATAGTGAACAACCCAAAAATGTTCAAGTAGAGCCACAAAAATAATTTAAGTCAATATCAAAGTATAAGCAATTTCATTTTCAACAATGGGTCAGAAGACTGAACTCAATAAATCAAATTTTGACCAACTGGTCATAAATAAATAACGTTCAAAATTTGGTGGCTATACCATTCCAAACAATGAAAAATTCATGCAAATATTTAAAAAGGAATTTCTCCAAAAATTCAAGAAGTGTCAAAATCAAAAGATATACTGACTATGCACTACGTGACTATCTAAGTCACTAACAAGGGAGTAGATTGTTGTATTACACTCAAGTTTTCCAAAAATTTATAGTGGTTTAGAGACCATGCTACTAGCACAATAAATAAATAAGTCCTTTAAGACTTTCTCTATACTCAAAATCAAAAGATTAAAACACATCCACCCTTACATCATGGAAAATTTATCGTTCATCACATAGATGATTTTCAAAGATGGTGATACAACGACACACACGAACTTCAGTTGGAACACACTTTTTTTTATTTACTTACAAAACTCTATTCCCTACCTCCCGGAATAGTTTAGTTAATCAAACTGGTCTAAATATCTCGGTGATGATCTCATTCTTCATTGTAATTATTCTTTCTATCTCCACCAAGAGACAAATTACATAGCTCTCAACTTTTTGTCCAAAAATGCTATGAAAATAACTAATAACTTCTCCTTGCAACTGTTTCGAATTATCTTGCAAACTTCATGCAAACTCTTAACAAAAGAATGATACCAATCCCAATCTTTTCATCAAAATATTGCCTGAGAGGATCCTCTTCATTTACATCCTCAACTACACATTGTCACCTTTTTCCAATAGGATTCATGAGTTATTAAGGGACTCTTATTCTCCTCTAATTATGCACAATTCTTTGTATATGGTAAATGGTTTTCTCATAAATCTTAGAAATCAAAAAGCGTTTTCCAAGTCCTGTACTATCTTTCCAAGCATTATATGCCAATACATCATTACTTGTCCTTTATTGATCCTTTTATCTCTCTTGACTCATTCCAACCCATCTAGGGTTAGATAAGAACCCAATTTATCTATGTATCATTTGATACAATTTCTAGAATTTTCATTACTCAGTTGCTTCTACACCTGATTGATTTCTTCTCGATCTTCTCATCCTTAAGTTCTTGAGATATAAAAGTGATCTTGAATTCATATAGACACTGCTCTTCCTAAGCTCTTAGTCTAATAACATTTGATCAAGGTTTTACCTTTTTAATCCAAGTCTCAGAATCTTTCCATTCTATATCCTCAATAGAGTTAAATTGACTCATGGATTCCTTAATTCCTCAGTTGGTTCTCTCCTAACCACTGGCTTGGTAAGTGTTGAATAATAGTCCTTCTGACAATTTTCTTGGTTAGTCTACTATGTCATCTTGCATAAAACCAGTTTCAACTTTGGACTCTCATAGCATAGTGAGCACATAGGTTCCAAAGCTGACCCTGGTTAGCTTTGATACCACGTGTAACATGCCACTTGTTCTACCAAGTAAAAACAACTAAGTTTTAACCCAAGAGTAATAAATCATGAATCCAATACATGAGTAATAAAATTTTTCCTTCCTTTATTTGATAAAATGCACATTTGTAAGATTTCTACCCAAGAATGCAAGTGATTGAGAGAAAGCAAAACAGAAATCATATATGAGCCAAATAAACTATATTCAACTCAAGAGAATGCAAAGAAATACAATAGAATGAGATGCTCATGTGAGAGCAAGAGGTGGGTATATATAGGATATTCCACCCAAGAGACTAAAAACACAACCAATATGGGATAAAGTGAAAAAGTCCCTAAGTAAACTTAACCTAGCGTGAAGAGAGCTAAGGCAGAGAACAAGCTAAGAAAGAGCTAGATAGCAAAGTAACCCTATTCACACTAACACCCCCCCTTAAGTGCAACTTAGGGGGAAATGTAGACAAAATGCAAAGATGGGTCCCGGCAACAAGGCCTGATGAGGTACCCATGTACAAAGAATCCCCTCAAATAGAAAAGGAAGGAGAAAACCCAGTGGGAAAAACTCCCCCATGAGAGGATAAAGCAAGAAGGGCTAATTGACCCCCCCATAAGAGATATCCCGCACCCCCAAGAGAGACCAAAGATGAACATACTTGCTCTCAGTGAAGGGTTTGGTGAATATATCCGCAACCTGGTCTGCTGTAGGACAATACTGCAAATCAATGACTTGCTCTTAAATCAGCTCCCTGAGAAAATGCATGTGGATCTCGATGTGTTTGGTTTGCTGATGATGAACTGGGTTCTTCGAGATCTAGATGGCATTCTGGTTGTCACAATAAATGACTGATGGCTTCTGAAAAGTGATGCCAAGTTCAGTGAGGATATTCTAAAGCTAGATAGCCTTAGTGGCGGCATTGACAGCCCCCCAATACTCAGCCTCAGTCAAAGAAAGAGCAATAACATGTTGCTTCTTGCTCTATCAACAAATTGGACCAGAACCAAGGTGAAAGTTGTAGCCAGATGTGGACTTTCGATCATCAAGATCACTAGCCCAATCAGAATCAGTGTATCCAACCAAGTCTGAACCTATACCTGCTGCATAGTGAATCCCATACCTGTGAGTGCCCTGTATGTAGTGTAAGATGTGTTTGGTAGCCTTCCAATGAAGCTCATGTGGCTCCGTCATGAAGTGTGAAACAATGCAAACTACAAATGAAATGTCGGGGCGAGTGTGAGTCAGAAAGATGAGGCTACCAACAAGCTGACAATACAAAGTGGCATCAATAAGTGGTGTGGAACACTTTGCCTCAATCTTTACTCTGGAAAGAAAGGGAGTCAATGTAGGCTTACAATCAGCCATGTGAAAACGAGCCAAAAGATCAAGAGCATACTTGGGCTGCACAAGAGAGATCCCATAAGAGGTCTGAGTGATCTCAATCCCGAGAAAATAGTGCAAGAGACCCAAGTCAGTCATGGAAAACCTATCATGCAGAGAAGTCTTGACACTCGCAATGATGGATGAAGTGCTTCCAGTGATAATCAAGTCATCAATATAGAGAGCCAAAAAAAGAAGAGCCTCCTCCTACTCAAGATGTAGACATTTAGATCTGAGTGGCATTGAGAGAACCCAACTGAGAGAAGAAAGGAGTCCATCTTGGCATACCAAGCACGTGGGGATTGTTTGAGGCCATAGAGAGACTTCCTGAGTCTACAAACCAATGAAGAATCCTGAACGAACCCCTATGGCTGCTCCATGTAAATCTCCTCATGAAGATCCCCGTGAAGAAATGCACTCTTCACATCCATATGATGTACAACCCAACCGTGAGCTGTAGCAAGAGCAAGTATCAGGTGAATGGAGTTCATCTTGGTGACGGGGGCAAAGGTCTCAGTATAGTCAATACCAGGAACCTGAGAGGAGCCTTTAGCCACAAGTCATTCTTTGAACTTGTCAACTGATCCTTCTACTGCAAATTTGGTCTAATAGATCCACTTACACTGAACCAGTTTTCTTCCCTTAGGAAGTGGAACAAGATCCCAAGTTTTGTTCTGAATTAAGGAGTTGTACTCTTCCTCCATTTTTGAATCCCACTTAGCAATACCTGATGCTTCATGAAATGATTGTGGATCTGAAGCTGTGGCAATGTATGAATGTGGAAGGTCCTGATGTTGTGACTAAGTCCTCCGAGCGTCTGAAGGATCCCTAACAAGTGTACATGCTGACTCAAGTGTCTGGCGAGCCCAGCAAGGCATGTGAGGAGATGGAGGAGGAGAATCCCCATCCTCAGACTCTGAATTCTGCGAAGAGGAGGAGGAAACCTCGTGATCAACTCTGCGAGTAGAGGCAGCTGGAGGAAAATCATTGAAGTCACTGTCTGAATTCGTAGTGAAGGAAGGAAGAAGAGAGGATGAGCTAGGAGATCTTTCCTTGAACTGCACACTTCACTCAATGAAGAGCTCATGTGTCTCAGAATCCAAGAGCTGATATCCTTTGACACCATCGGGATAACCAACAAAGATACAAGGCAGACTCTGAGGTTCCAAGGCCTTGCACTTCTCCGAAGGAATGTGAGCCCATGCAAGAGAGCCAAAAACTCTGAAGTGTCGCACAACAGGTTTCTTGCCACACCAGGCTTCAAAAGGACTCATTCCCTCAAATGCCTTATGCAAACTCTATTCTGGATGTTAGCAGCATAGTTGATAGCTTCTGCCCAATATTCAGGTGCAAGAGAGTGTGCGTGGATCATGCAACCAGCCATTTCTTTTAGGGACCTATTTTTGACTCTCGGCCACACCATTCTACTGAGGTGTATAGGCAACAATATGCTGAAGATCTATCCCTTCAAGAGTGCAAATTTTTTCAAAGTGGTGGTCACATATTCTCTGCCATTGTCAGTGTCGAGAATCTTGACAACCTTCCCAGACTATTTCTCAACGCGAACCTTGAACTCTTGAAATCTATCAAAGGCTTCTCCCTTCTGACGAAGAAAATAGACCCAAGTGTATCTGGAATAGTCATTAATGAATGTGAGTAAGTAGCGAGCCTTGTTGAAAGACAAGGATGGAAATGGACCCGCCACATCACTATGAACCAGCTCAAGGACTTTTGAAGCCCTCCAAGCCTTCCCTTTGTCAAACTTGTCCTCATGATGTTTTCCTAAGGCACAACCGAAAAAAACTCCATCTGAGAAACTAATCTTGGAAGACTTGTGACCATATCATGCTTGTTGAGCTGCTGGAGATAGTAGAAGTTGAGATGGCCAAACTGCTCATGCCATAACTTGCTCACAGAATCTGAATGAGTGAGCAAGGCAGTTGAATGTGAATCAGGTACAAAATGAGAGAAAGCATACAGTCAAGACTCATGATCAGCCTTACCAACTACAAGAAGTGCATTATCTTCAAGACTCCTGATGGTGACAGAATCATAAGTGAACTCAACTTTTCTACCATTCTGAGCAATATGATAGATAGAGAAGGTTAGCCAACATATTAGGTACACAAAGGACATCCTCAAATGTACCAGTGCCAGCATCAACAGAACCTTTCCTAATGACTTCAACAGGAAAGTCATCCCCAATGAGAATGTGGGGCACCGAACAAGGCTCCAACAAGGAAAATTGTTCTCTAATAGAACCCATTTAATGTGAGGCACTTGAGTCAAGAATCCACTGCTGAGTAGAATCTGTAGTAGCAACTAATGTAGTTGCTTTCCCTTTGCCTGATTTTGAAGGAGTAGAGGATTGTTGTGAAGAAGGCAGATTAATGTTGTTCTTTTTCAGAAGATGCTTCAGCTCATCAATTTGCTTCTTGTGACAAGAGTGTTCCTCATGACCAAGTTTCTTACAGTAGCAACAAGTTGGTCTTTCCTTCTTCTAATTGTTCCCCTTTAAAGAAGAGGAAGTGGAGTCTGCTATTGAGGCAGACGAAGATTGTGCCTGATCTTTCTGTGAGTTCTTCTTGGACTTCTTCTATTTCTTGTCAAGTTACCCTGACTCTTTCTGTTCCTTCGACTTGTTGGTCTCCTATAATGTTTTAACAACTAAGCTCATAAAGCTATAACTCAGAGATTGGACATCTAATCTGAATAGCTGTCTTAATCACTATGGAGATGCATTTCATTTGTCAACCCAGGGACGTGAACTTGAAATGGGTTAGCATAGTATGTGCACTAAGAACTTCCAAAGTAGCCACATTCATTCTATAGCTAAGAAAGACATAATGCTGAAGATAAACTGCTGGGAAAGAAATAACATGAATGCTGAACATTAACCAACGATTATTCTAAGCTCTAGTACATAACAGGAAATAAAAGTCTGGGCAAACAAACAAGAAACTACTCTGTTTGCTTTGGTTGCAGGAATAGACACATAATAGAATTCTAGTGGCTGCAAGAACATTCAATGCCAAATTTAACTAACTACTTAACAGAAAATATAACTAAACTAGAGGATGGAATGCTCACCAAGTGGGGCCCCTTGGATGAGTATTCCCTAAGACAAATGTAAACTCAGAAATGAGAACTTATAACTTCATTTTATTCATTGGAAAACATGAGTACAAATGAACATCATAACTGTATTACTGAAAACTGGATAATGCAAATACAATCTCTGATTAATCAACCCCTCAGAAGGAGAATCAGAGTCTTATTTATAGAAGGAAAACTACAAAACTAACTACCTAGCAAGGCGGTCAACTCCAACAGAATAGGAGGATGCCACTTTAAGGAAAGCATAGAAAGTGGAAAGGAGGTTACGCATGCATGGAATCTGGTCAAGCAAGTTGCTTCAACATAGATCTAGCACAACTTGTAACTCCTAAATTTGCTCAACAAGTAATTAAGACTAGTTACAAGGCGGTTATCTTCCCTCCATTTGACATTTGAATGATCACCATGTTTGATTTTTTATGGCGAGTAACCAACCAGCAAAATCTTCCTTGACTTTATGGTTGCTGATTATATTTGCATAACAATATTAGTACACACAATAATTGCACATCTATAACTACCTTAGAGTAACATTCATTAACCATATGTAAAATTAACATAGATAGTTCATATAGCATGTCCTTGTCATAAAAGATTATAAGAAATAACCTATGCCCAACATCTTATAGTTTTGAGGAAATGACATAAAAAAGATCAAGATCAAAGTACCAAAGTCCAAGATAACTACAACAAGTGGATAATAAAGTTTAACAAAATTGAGTCATAAACTAGACTCATCTCTCTCCCTAACCTAAGACTTTGTTGGTCCTCTAGCAGAGGAAGGGTTGTTCTTTTGCTTGGTTAATGCCCTGAAATTAGCAACGGCTAGTTGTCCTGTATCAGTTTCTCTGGTGCTTGAGTTAGGATCCCAATAGAACCCTTGTTGCCTATCCAATCTGTTCCATCTCTACCTCTCTTCAGCAATATCATACTGGTAAAATCTGTAATTTGGCACAAGCCACAACAGGATAGGTGGTTGAAAGATTAATGGAATCCATAATTGCCCCTTTGTCCTCCCAATCTGTATATATCTATCCACTCTTTTACATGCTGTAGTATAATTCTGCAGAGAGTGAGGCTCTGCTTGTTTTAGCTCATCAAACAAACTGTTCCACCTTTGTGTCAAATTTCCCTTCACATATTCTCCAATAGTATTTGCAATCTTCTCATATTCTCTGTAAGCTACTTCTCTCTCAGGTAGGATTCTATTACCATAGCTTGGCCTATAAAGTATTATGTGCCAATCATTGAAAATGCTTCCTGGATTTCCAGATTCAGCTCTAATGAGCAATGGAGTGCTGAATTCTAATTGCTTATAAGCCCTGAACTGTTGTCCCCAACTAATCTCATTTTGTATCTAGGACATAAATGCCCTCAATTGAACATCCCCAACATACAAGGGGTTTCACTCATGGTCTTGGGACACAACATAATTATGTAAATAGAATTCACACAACAAATTCTTTATTTCAGGAGGAGCAATCCTATAAGTATTGAAAAATTCAAGAGGAGATTCAATGGAAGGGTTCAAATCGAAAACAATCCTTGCTAACTTAAAAGAGAGGTACATTTCCTTTATATGTAGAGCATAGACTCTTGGGGGAGTCTTGCATTCTAATACCTGAGGCACTAAAGCTGCCATATTATCCACTCTCTCTTTTAAAGTCGCAATTTCTGCATTCTTGACTTTAATCTCTTCATCCTTCTTTTGAATTTCATCCTTCAATCTACGTTTCTCCTTCTTCCATTCTTCTTCTCTCCTCTGCATCTCATTCCACAAATTCATGGCTACCATATGCATCAAAAAATTAGGAGGTCTGTGTATTCCTACCAAAGGCTTTCTTAGCATAGATGGTTGACCTTCATATAGCACAAGCTGCAGGGTTTCTGATTGCTCAACCAATTCTGGCTGTAGGGCGTCTTGCTGTAGGAACTCTTGTTTATCTTCATGGTCCTGTCTCTTAATATGTTCAACAACGGTAGCAAGGTTTTCCAGAGTCACATTTGTTGCTTCCTCAATTATGTCTTTTTCTACAACATTCACATGCCCCATTGGGGCCTCTATATCCTCAACTGTCATCTCTTCAACCCTAGGGCTTGTCTGTGGAGGCGCATCGGAGGCTGGCTCAGCAGGTCTTGATTTACTAGAAGGACTCTCATGTTTCTCTTTGGCTGCAGGAAGAACAGTGTTAGCCTTCCATTTCCTAGAGCGTGGCACCTTCCTTCTTGCGGTTTGCTTTTTAGTTTTACCCTTCTTTATTTCTGCCCTTCTCCTCTGTGCCCTAGTTTGAATTAGATTGCTAAGAGGAACATCATCATTATCAGAATCTGACGAACTTCCTTTGTCTGTATGCTCTACTTCAGAAGAACTAATCTCAATAGCTTGTTTTGCTGCAGGAGAATTTGCACTGGAAGTTGAGGTTCCCAGAGTAGCTTCAATAGAACACACTCTTCTCCTAGTTCTATGAGGTTGCGGCACAACCATAGTTCACAAATGGCTTGGTCTTACTTGATCAATATTTAGAAATTCCTCCCAAGTCATATCAGACACATCATGCAGAGACTTCTCAACTAGCAATTTGATCAAACAATGGTGGGAAACAGAATTAGCCCTACCTTTTTGGGTCTCAGTGACCTTGATTGAGAGAAGGTGGTATAGCACGTTTAGCACATTCATTCTTCTCCCATGCCTCATATGATTGAGCAGTTTGAAATGCATAGAATGAAGATTCGACAGATGACCTTCACAAGTAATGTACTTCATCACATGAACAGCTACATGTTTCCATGGCTCAGGCAGAGAGGTTCTTTTGGTTCCTTGCTTGTCTATAGTCAATGGAGGATCACCAGGTTCTGTAAATTTGGCCCTAGCTGACTTGGTGTCTCTGGCAACGAAGCAATTCTTGCCATCAATAGGCAGACCTGTAATTTATGCAATTCTTTCTTCAGTAGCCAACACCTCCAACCCTCTTACCATGGCTTTACCTTCAGACAATGTCTGGGCAAATTCTAATACAACATTTTCATCAAAACCATTCAGCTTCAAGAAATAGTCTATCCACCCACAATTTCTAAACTCGGCCTGGCTGAGTGCATCCTGGAATAATACATCATGAACTGTGGGTTCATTCCAAATTAATCCACCTCCCATTGACTTAGCTGCCTAAAAACAATCGCACTGCAAAGTTTTTTCTGCAAAAAGTTTGAAAACTAACTTCACCTTCCTACAACCCTATTAAATTTTCAATAACTCATGTCATCTGTATTTTCCTTTTTGGCTATTTGGGAACACAAGATTAAGACAAGGGTAGTACAAGCAGTAATGAATAATCAATGAAGGCTATCATCTCACACTTGCGAACCGTCACCTCACTCAGAATTCAAATCATTCAATTTTAAACTTTGCTGACATGCTGGCGTAAAGCATATGGACTGACACATGGACATCATATTGACACTCTCTCCCCAACCTAAATTTGAGCATGTGCCCACACATGCGGAATGGTGATGTGTGATAGGACAAGGAAGGGAATAATGACATGCTATGGAGAATATCGATATTAATGTACAATAATTAAATGAATGTACCAAAAGATAATTAAGAGAGAATTATTAAAGTGTGCGTACCTTGATATGTGGAAGATCGGTTACAAAAATTATGGAGAAAGTACTGGTCAGTGTTTAAGAATTTATTGAGCAATGAATGAAAGTGGAGTGAAAGAAAGCGGGGTGGGATGAAGTGTAATCAATACATGTGATGGAAGAGAGAATAATGGATATGGATGGGTGGATGGACGAATGGATGAAGAAGTGGTCTCCCACAAATGTGGAAGTCTTTATTATGACAAGTGTCGTACCTTGGTTAGCCAGAAGGAGGAACATTAGGTCTACTACCTTTGGCTGCATGAAGTTCAGGAGTTACATGCTGAGTGAATTGTTGCAGGAATTCTTCTTTTGAGGTTGGCTTGTGATATAACCTGAGGCGATGACCATTGACTAACAACTTAAATCTGACAGAGTCAATGGTGGTAAGTTGAACAACACCATTGGAAAAAACTTCAGCAACCTCATATGGTCCTAGCCACCTTATCTGTAGTTTCCCTGCATTATCTTGATACCTTGAGTCATAAAGCAAAGCCCAGTCACCAAGCTGGAATTTCTTATCTTTGATGTATTTGTCATGCCACTTTATTCTTTGATTTTGCACCACTTTTGTGTGATGTAAGGTTGTTTTCCTCATCTCATCCAAAGCATTGAGCTGCATGATTCTTTCTTTTTGTGCCTTAGAGAGATCCATCTCCAAGTCAAGTGCAGTTCGAAGAGTCTTATGTTCAAATTCAATAGGCATCATGGCTGTTTTCCCATACAGTAACTCAAAAGGGGTGAAGCCGGTAGTTGTTTTCTAGGTTGTCCTATAGGCCCAGACAGCTTCTGGTAGCCTATTTGCCCAATCCTTCCTATGGACAGCCACAATTTTGGTCAAAATGGCTTCAATTTCTCTATTAGTCACATCAACTTGGCCATTAGCTTGAGGGTGATAAGGAGTAGATTTCTTGTGCCTTATGTTGTATTCCTGTACTAGTGTTGCAACTAGGGTTGAGGTGAATTGAGCTCCTTGATCAGTCACTAATTCTTTGGGAACTCCATATCATGTGAAAATTTCCTCATAGAGAAATTATGCAACCTTACTATCTCTTGCATGTTTCATGGCCTTAACTTCTACCCATTTAGTTACACAATCAGTGTATACTAAGATATAGGATTTACCATTAGATGGAGGATCAATGGGTCCTACAAAATCTAATCCCCACTTATCAAATGGAGTAATCACAAGCTGAGGATAAAGGGGCATCTCATCAGACTTTGTTGGCCATCCCATCCTCTGACAACTGTCACATTCTTAGTATATCTTGCTGCATCCTTGTGGAGTGTAGGCCAGTAATAACCTGCATTCAAAATCTTTATTGTTGTTTGCTTTGCTGCAAAATGTCCTCCACATGGTTCATTGTGACATGCATGCAAAATGTCGTATGTTTCATCTTCTCTCACACATCTCCTCATGACATTGTCTGGTCCAGTGTAGAACAAACATTTAGCAATCCATGAAAAAGGAAAAGACTTTTCAATGAGTACCCTTCTCTCCTTAGGAGAGAAGTGAGGAGGGACTCTTCCTGTGACTAGATAATTGGCTGTGTTTGCACAGTGACTTGGCTATCCTCTGATGTAGTCATTCTTGAAAGAAAGTCTGCAACCACATTGGCCTTCCCTAGCTTATCCACAACAGTGATGTCAAATTCCTATATTAGAAACACCCATCTTGCTAATCAACCTGATATTAGAGGTTTGTTCATGAGATATCTAATGGCTACATGATCTATGTGCACAAAGATTTGATAGCCTGTTATGTAGTGCCTGAATTTGTTGAGTGCATAGATGACTGCGAGCATTTCCTTCTCTATTACTATATTCTTAAACTCAACACCCTGTAAGTTTTTGCTAACAAAATAAATAGCATGCTCAATGACTCCTTTCTGGCCTAAAACTACTCCTATGGCATAATTTGATGCATCAGTATGAATGTGGAAAGGAAGTTCCCAATTGGGCCCTTTAAGTACAGGAGCATGGGTTAATGCTACCTTCAAATCAGAAAATGCTTTGTTATAGTCTTCATTCCACTGAAATTCAACATTCTTTGTGAGAAGAGTATATAATGGGGATGCCATTTTGCTAAAATCTTTGATGAAACGTCTATAATACCCTGCATGACCCAAGAAGCTTCTGACCTCTTTTTGCTTTGCAAGAATGGGCAGATTGATGATGACTTCAATCTTTGTTGGATCTACCTGGATTCCTTTTGGAGAAATATAGTGGCCAAGTACTACTCCTTCCTGCATCGTCATGAATCACTTTGCACTGTTCAAGGATAGATTGTGGTCTTCACATCTTTCCAACACCTTCCCTAAATTTGCCAATGCCTCTTCAAAAGTAGCACCATAAGTAGTGAAATCATCCATATAGATTTCCATACAATCATGTGAGATATCTGAAAATATGCTAATGACTGCCCTTTGGAAAGTTGTAGGTGCATTGCATAAGCCAAATGGGAGTACTGAGTAGGCATATGTCCCCCAAGGACAGGTAAATGTTGTTTTCTCTTGATCTTCACGTGTAATCTGAATCTGATTGTAACCGTTGAACCCATCCAAAAAGGAAAAGTATTGCTTTCCTACAAGTGAGTCCAATACTTGGTCTATGAAAGGAAGGGGAAAATGATCCTTTTTGGTGGCAGAGTTTAATTCTCTGTAATCAATACAGACTCTCCATTTCTCTCCCTTTTTGGGCACAAAAACTAGAGGAGACACCCACTGGCTATCTGAGATTAGGTAGATAAATCTTGCATCTAATAGCTTCTGCAATTCCTCTTTGACAATTTCTCAATGCGGGGTTGATTCTCCTTTGTGGCAGTCTTACTGGTGTACAATCTTCCTTTATGTAAATCCTATGGGTGCATAATGTAGGATCTAATCCTTTCATGTCATGATAATCCCATGCAAAGGCATTCTTATGTTTCTTTAACAAATTTGTCAAAGACAGTTGTTGTGCTTGAGTCAAGTTACTGTTAATATTGAGATATCTATCTTCTGAAATTTCCACTTGAGTTGTTAAGTCTACCATAGTGACTTCATTAATGCTTGGTACCTTAATTTCTTGTGGAAGCAATGTATGTAACATACCTGATGCTGCAAGAAAAATTAGAATAAGTATCTTCACTGGATCAACAGAATGAGAGGATGATGCTTCCTCTACTTCACAATGATTTTGAATTATGTTAGACAACACCTCGTCCTCTCCTTGAAGCTGCAGGAAAGAACTTTTGCCTAACATCATAAGTTGCTCCATAGAATTAGCTTCCTCTGTGTCTTCACCAACATGAGGCCAAACAGGATTATCCATATCATGAGATGGCTGTGCAGGTGGGCAAAGAACAAGTGTTTTAGTGCTTCTCCCATCAGAGATGGTCATGTCTCCTGACCGACATCCAATATAAGCATCTGTTGTGGCTAACCACGGCCTTCCCAGAATGATGGGGTATCCTCCCAATGTAGCTTTAGGAGAAAGTATCATGAAATCAGCTGGACATTCCCATGAGTCCAGGGATACCACAAGGTCCTCGACTATACCATCAGGTTTGACAGTAGAACTATCAGCAAGCTGTAGGACAATAGGAGTAGGTCGCATGGTTGCAACAATTAGTTGTTGCAGGATATCCTTTGTCATTACATTTATGGCTGCTCCAAGATCAATCAGAGCATTTCTGATTTGGATCCCATTTATAACAACTCCTACCACAGGACTTCCTAGATCATTATATTTGGGAACAGTCACCTTCCCAAGCATGATGTCATCCAACTGTCCCACCACATGAACCATAGTGGGGTCTTTCCTTTTTCTGCCTGGCTTCTTAAGGCATGCTTCTTTGATTGCTTTGCCATATATAGGAACATCTTTTATGGCTTGAAATAGAGGGCTCTTGACACATACGTGTTTCAAGTGCTCTAGAATGTCAAAGGTGGGTTCCTCTTCTTCTACCTTTTGTTTCATAGTTTCTAACCTTTGTGGAAATGGTGGTTCTTGGGCAGTCTGCTTGACTGGCACTGGTTCAGGATTTCTAGGTGCATTTGATTGCATGGGGGTTTTGATAGGTTCCCCGTCTTCCTTAGAAATCTCAGTAATAACAGGTCTTGAAGGAGCCACCAAGGTAGTTCCTGAACACGGATGGATGTCACTTACATTCATAGCATATGCAGGGAATTGATTTGGATCAGCAGAATACACTGGCTATTGTTGAGGTCTATTATTTGGGTTAGGTGAGGGTTGAGCTGGTAACTGAGTAGGTTTAGGTGTATTTGAATTGGAGCTAGCAGGTGGAGGCATTATAGCAGGTTGTTGGGGTTGAGAAGGTGACTACATGTAATTAGTGGTCTGATTTGGCCATTGTTGTCCTCCTCTCCATTGAGATGTTTGCTGCCAATTTCCTGGGGGTGACTGCCAATTCCCTTGAGGCTATTGCCATTGAGGTATAGGGTTTTGGTAATTTTGCCAAGTATTTTGAGGGTTATTCCAAGGTTGAGGTGGATATCCTCCATAACTAGATGGGAATGGTTGTTGCCATTGGTTACCAGATGCATAAGTATTAAAATATGGTCCAACAAATGATAATGGATCTGGTGACATACCTTGTCTTGGAGCCCATGGCCTCCTTTGTGCAACATAGAAGACTTGATCTTCTTCAACTTGTATTGGATTGAACTCAGGTGGAATCTACTTACTGTCAATGTTAGCTACCATCTTGCATCTGCAGTCCCTCTTCTTTTGTCTACAATGAGGACAATATTCTGCCAACATTGCCTTGGCCTCTTCATGCTTCTTCTTTGCCTGAAGTGTGTCCAACTAGGTGGCCAGATTATTTATAATATCTTGCTTAAAATCGGATAGCAAGTGACTTATCTCCATCCTTGAAACTCCATTGGTAAAGGTTTTGCCCATAAGGGAATGGTAACCTCTTCCTTTCTTCATGGCTGCTCTGGAATAATTCTGACACAACTTCTTAATATCATCCCAAGACACTTAGGTAATATCTCCTCCTCCCATTAAATCCAAGGAATTTGTGCAATGCTCACTTAGTCCTCTAAGGAAGAGCAATTTCTGAGACTCCTCATTGAGTGCATGATGGGGAGACTTTTGTAAACAAAATAGAAACCTTGAGATGTAATCCTCCAAACTTTCATCTTTTTTTTGTTGCATTTTGAAAATATCATTTCCTCTCATATCTCCACTCCTACAGTAGTCTTTATACTTCTCAAGAAATTTATCTTTCATTTCTTCCCAAGTATTGACAATATCACTACCTAGACTCATAAACCACCTTAATGCAGCCTCTTTCATGGTAGCAAGAACAACTTAAGCTTATGAGCACTAGTAGTGTAGTCATAGCTTCTGTAAAGAATATCAAATTCGAACAAGAAGGTGTCTGGGTCCTCTATTGCAAGTCCATAGAACTTGGGGAGAGCTGAAGCAAGGATGTTTTTGAGATTATCCACTTCATTTTGATGAGCAATTAGAAATGGAAAGGTTGGTTGATTGGGTACATTTTGGACAGCCATAACTACTTGACCTATTATCAAGGCAAATGGATTTTCAACCAGATTTGGGGTAACGTGTTCTTCAGAGGATGTTTCAGAACTATTCAAATTAGGGAATGCATCAAGAAAAGGATTCACTTCTGCTTCTTCTACTGGGTAAGTTGAATCATTAGGAAGGAATCTCCCTAAAGCATCTCTTCTCCTACCTCTATGCATGCAATATACTCAGTATCAGCCACTTCTCACAAAAAATGTTGTGAATGGGTTATAGATGGTTACTTCCTGACTAAAAACACATTTTAAGGAAAAAAACTGGAAGAAATAATATTAAAGATGACTCCAAAGATCTTCTTAGTTTGACACTATCCCCGACAATGGCACCAAAAATGTTGGTCTCCTATAATGTTTTAACAACTGAGCTCATAAAGCTATAACTCAAATATTGGACATCTAATCTGAATAGCTATCTTAATCAGTATGGATATGCATTTCATTTGTCAACCTAGGGACGTGAACTTGAAATGAGTTAGCACGGTATGTGCACTAAGAACTTCCAAAGTAGCTACATTCATTCTATAGCTAAGAAAGACATAATGCTGAAGATAAACTACAGGGAAAGAAATAACATGAATGTTGAACATTAACCAACGACTATTCTAAGCTCTAGTACATAATAGGAAATAAAAGTCTGGGCAAACAAATAGGAAACTACTCTGTCTGCTTGGGCTGTAGGAACAGACACAGAATATAATTCTAGTGGCTGCAGGAACATTCAATCCCAGATTTAACTAACTACTTAATAGAAAATACAACTAAACTAGAGGATGGAATGCTCACCAAGTGGACCCCCTTGGATGAGTATTCCCTAAGAGAAATGTAAACTCAGAAATGTGAACTTATAACTTCATTTTATTCATTGGAAAACATAAGTACAAATGAACATCATAACTGTATTACTGAAAACTGGATAATGCAAATACAACCTCTGATTAATCAACCCCTTAGAAGGAGCATCAGAGTCTTATTTATAGAAGGAAAACTACAAAACTAACTACCTAGCAAGGCGGTCAACTCCAACAGAATAGGAGGACACCACTTTAGGGAAAGCATAAAAAGTGGAAAGGAGGTTACGCTTGTGTGGAATCTGGTCAAGCAAGTTGCTTCAACACAAATCTAGCACAAAAATAACTCCTAAATTTGCTCAACAAGTAATTAAGACTAGTTATAAGGCGATAATCTTCCCTTCATTTGACATTTGAATGATCACCATGTTTGACTTTTTATGGCGAGTAACCAACTAGCAGAATCTTCCTTAACTTTATGGTTGTTGATTATATCTGCATAACATTAGTACACACAATAATTGCACATCTATAACTACCTTAGAGTAACATTCATTAACCATATATAGAATTAACATAGATAGTTCATATAGCATGTCCTTGTCATAAAAGATTATAAGAAATAACCTATGCCCAACATCTTATAGTTTTGAGGAAATGACATAAAAAAAATCATGATCAAAATACCAAAGTCCAAGATAACTACAACAAGTGGATAATAAAGTTTAACAAAATTGAGTCATAAACTAGACTCATCACGACTAACTAGCCAATAGAGCCTGAGACTGAGATGACTTTAAGAGCCCCATGGAAAGAAGCTTGCCTTGTTCTTGCATTAACAATTCAAAAAATGAAGAAAAATAAGGCATTTTATATGTAGAGACCATAGTCAGTCTATGAGTATGAAAACTGGGAACAAAAGCAACATATTCAGGTCCAAGTTTGTTAAGAGTACTCAAGACAAGTTGAATGTCTTTTTTCTCTATGCTACATGCTTTACATTGTGCTCTCAAATCATTTACTTTTGTTACAACGTCTTGGATGTTGTCAAAAGACTTAGGATCTAGTGCCATTAGTTGATTATCAATTTGATATCCCCTAACTTCATTAGTTGTCCCATAGAGAGTTTTTAGTTGTTCCCATGCATCATGTGAATTATCTTTTCCATCAAGTTGAAACATTATATCAAGAGAAACTAAACTCCTAAGACAACCTAGAGCTTTTGTTTGTTCAAGCATCCAGAGTATTTTTTCCTTAGCATCTGAGGGTTCAGTTATCTTTTGTTCAACATAGAGTGTGTACCCTTGTTGCATTAAGAAGTTCCGTGCATTTTCTTTCCATGTATTGTAGTTGTATGGAGTTAGCAGTGGAAACTTAACATTACCCATTGTGAAAGGAAAAGAAAGCAAGAGCAGAAGGAGTTGCACAAGCACAATCACACCAAGAGACCCCCCTGAATTACTCAATGAAGAAGCCCCCCCAAGCAAAAATGATTTGGCGCTTTATAAGTAGTGCGGTTACAATGGTCACTAGCAAGAGAACGCTGAGTGGACTTGACTTCAATATTTTTACAAATACTCATAAAATGAACATATACTAAAATTACAATTTTGGGACAAACCCAAATGAAATTAGAACCACTGCAAAGTACATGAAAAAAATATGCACTTTCAAAAAAAGAATCACCTTGATCCGAGGCTGTATGCAAAAGTTATGCACTTTTGAAAGTCCCAAAACGGGAACTACGCAAAATCATGTGTGAGAATATGAGATTTTTAGAAAATACGTACACTGAAATCAGAAACTGTCTGCACTAGCACGTAGAGAACAAAAAATTAGCCAAAAAAAAAAACTCGCAAATCGGAGGTCGGGAGCTCGAGTTACAACCTTTGGAAGTTGAACTTCAATTTCCAAAATGCCAATGGAGAGGGGGTTTGTTGTAGCTTTCTAATGTCATTTCTACAAAATATATAAGCTGCGTGCAAAACCTAATAGATACCCAGATAGTTTTTCGATGCTGCGAACAAACCTAAAAGGCATTTTTCTTTGTGATCTACAGAAGATGTGACTCTAATGTAAAAAATATCTTTAGCACCAAAAAATGACCCCAACAACCAAAAAATGGCATGCAAAGACTGAATCAGCTACCTAAGACAAACAAAGGCATGTTGCAACCTGCCAGATTGATTAGAATAAATAAAATGCAAGCCGATTGTTAGATTTGAGCTCAAAGAGTCTCAAGGAAGCTCCGAACAAACGTGCAATTGGCAAGTCAAAATATGAACCCCCCCAAAAACTAGAGTTTTCTCCACACTTTTCTGTTTCTCTAGATCATCAGAAGATGCAAGAGAAGAGCATACTCATGTGCTTCAAAAAACAACTCTACACTCTCAGATTTCTAAAAAAATGCTAACCCACAACTCACAACCGCTTTGATACCATGTAAGATTTCTACCCAAGAATACAAGTGATTAAGAGAAAGCAAAACAGAAATCAGATATGAGCCAAATAAACTATATTAAACTCAAGAGAATGCAAAGCAATACAATATAATGAGATGCTCATGTGAGAGCAAGAGGTGGGTATATATAAGATATTCCACCCAACAGACTAAAAACACAGCCAATATGGGATAAAGTGAAAAAGTCCCTAAGTAAACTTAACCTAGTGTGAAGAGAGCTAAGGTGGAGAACAAGCTAAGAAAGAGCTAGATAACAACATAACCCTATTCACACTAACAGAAACACATTCCAAACTCCCATTGCATAATCAAATTACATTTCCTTAATAAAATAATTAAATATTTCTCTTTACAACTTTTTCATAAAATAAATACATACAAGATCCAAGAGCTTAACTGATAAATAGAGATACATGATTGTATACTTGTCTATCTTCAATTATCCTAGCCACCAACTGCATGAGGGGAAGCATCACTCAAGCGATTCATCTCCAACCACGGACTAACTACGGTCCCCCACATATTTACCAAACTAGTAAACGGCCCTACCCTTCGACGAAGGGATTGGTATGATAACCCCAAATAAAATAGGCTTAATTTGAGCAAGGTGTTGTGTCCTACATTAACTAGTACTATCATACTATGGCTACAACCATCAAAATATGAAATCCCTACTAGAAATGCAAACCTGGATCATAGTGAACCTAGATAGTGTAAACATTGGCAATTTACACCACTTTGGCCAAAGTTTTCTTGTCTCATATTCACCCACACTTCTATCTCGATTGGGAAAGACAACAATCTCTATACAAAAGTCATTCCCTTACCCATGGATCAACAAATCCCAAGAATAACCGCACTTAACAAATGCATCATTCTCTACACATAGGATATTCCCTTTCCCATGGATCAACAAATCCCAGGAATATCCCCGCTTAACAATTACATCAAACTCTATTCTAGTTTATTTCCCCTCTTCCATGGATCACATATCCCAAGGTTAACCTATTCCAAGTTTCATCATGACACCTATGTCGAAGTAACACTACTTGTAAATTACAGTTTACTGTCTTTCCCCTTATACAATCAACTAATCATACTCAAACTGATAAATATACATAAAGTCCTATAAAGACACAAATCTCTATTATTGAGATTAATTTTACTTTCACAACACAATTTTCACTTACTTAGATATATATAAATATAAATGCTATTATATACTCAAGTTGACAATCACATTGATAAACAACAATGCATTCGACACAAAATGCCTTTAAAACAGAAAAGCATAATAAAAGAGAAATCCACATGCCTGTGATATAAGCTCCCAAATGAATCAATAAGATTCCCTTGCTTAAGCTCCTTCCAATGAACTAAAACCTCCTTCCAAGTAAAACAATTCTCCTTCTAAACTTCCAAAATTTTTCCTCACAACTTCAAAGTAAAATTGGCAAAAACTCTCAATGATAATTCAAAAATGAAAATAGCAAAATAAGAATGCTCTCAACAAAACTTGTGTGTATTCGAATGAAAGAGAGAGCTCCTCTAAATAGAACAATTTACAAAAGTAAAACGACAAACTTTCAACACTAACGCAAAACTCAAATTTGAAAAGAGAAGGCTCTTGATTAGAAAAAAGGTGTCAGTAAAAATGAGGGAGAGCACCCCCTTTTATACAAAAAACCTAAGGTGTGTTCTTGCCAAAAATAAGCAAAGAAATGTCGACACAATGACAACATTCTTAACAAAATCTAAAATTAGTAAAAATGTCGACACAATGGTGACATTCTTAACAAAAATCTAAAATTATTTTCATAAAACTAAAACAAACTTTCTAAAAATAAAAGAATGTTTGTTATAAATTAAAAAGTAAAATATTAAAAAAAATATATTCTAAGCGCTTCATGAATGTTTTATACGGCAAGAGGTAACGCATTTTATTCTTACCTACTAACCTCCCCCAACGTCTTTCCCACATGCTGCTAGGGTGGTGCTTAGATTTATACTCCCATGCCTTAGGCCGCATACTCTAAGGAGTGCTCATGCCTTTAATAAATTACTTCACCTCTTTTAAGGCTACATGCCTTTTAAACTTTTAAAAAACTATATATATATTCAATATATCAAATGGATAATATTTAATAAAACAATATCATTTTTTTTCCAAAAGTATTATAATTATATATTTTTAAAAACATAGGAGTATAATAATAATAATATTTTTACTATCATAAATTGTAAATAAAATCACTTCTAACACATTGATCATGCATTCACGTATTACAATAAAATTGTAATGAAATCCACATATACATGATAACGTTCTCACCAATTCATCAGTATCTCGCAAATCATAAATAACTATATATACACATATATATATCTATATGTTTATAATAGCAATAGCTATCATTTATATATGCATAAATAGGTATATCAACTTCACTCAAAATCAAATAAACTCATGACCCACATACTGACGACACAAATGAATGGAAACCACACATACATTGGTGACATGAATGACAACCACATAAACACATACATAACATAAAATTGTTTCATGATAAACCTTGTCTATGCAATCATAAACTTATCAACATGCAAAATTAAATCACAATTCTTAGATGATCATCCAAAATGCAATCAAGATTCATAACATAGATCACTTACCGCTACCCAACTGACTCAACATAACCTAGGTCAAGATAGGGTTGTGAGTGTGTGATTGCTCAATATAGGTTTTACTAAGGTTACCAAACCAGGTCCTTCTCCTGAGTGATACTTCCCTTCCCTTTTGGAGGAGCAACCCATTCCTGCATCCACTTAGATCACAGTAGTTAGCTGATCAAATTATCATTTTTTTAAAGATAATGCACCTGGTAAACTTTTTAACATGACCGGCGACGTTGGTGCGACACGCCCTTCGGCTCCACGTGAATGCTTTTGCCTGGAGCAATGAACTAGTGAGGCCACAACACGGGGGGCCTCATTTCCTAACAAGAACACTTCAAACCTGCGAGCTCGTTGGCCCAGCGAAGGCGTAAAGCCTGCGAGCTCGTTGGCCCAGCGAAGGCGTAAAGCCTGCGAGCTCGTTGGCCCAGCGGGGGTTTGAACTCTAGTGGCTGCCACTACAACCGAGCGACTTAACCATCGAACCACGCCCTTATCGACAAATGATCAAAATATCATTATTAATTAACAATAATCACATTTAATACAAAACATTGCATTAGTCTTTTTCTCTTCATATTGCATTCAAGATAGATAACACACATAGATGCAAGATTCATAATTACTTCAATTTTCACAACATATCCAATCTATAGTAAATGGATAAAAACACATATATAGATGCAGAAATCCATAATCACTCACTTTTTAAACAAATTAACCAATCTAGGTAAATAGTAAGTAGATAGAAACACATGGGGTGTAACAGTATCGTTGGCATTCACTGCCTTAACTAGTTATAATGGTTTCATAATACAAGATAACTCAATTTCTCCATATGAGTTGTTAATGATAACCTCTCTCTCCATAGAGTTCAATCATAAGTTTGGTAAGGGCTTAAAACTTGTGATAATATCCATATAAATCTTAGTTAATCATGCTTCCCATTCTTCCATGTTACCAATAGTAAGAAGGGATTCCTCGTTAATGATTTGGTTAGCATGCAAGTTACCATAATAATAATATAGTGACCTTTTGAATAACACACCACCTCCTTACTCGAGGGGTGGACAAGTACAGTCTAGGTTATTTTAATAACCTTTTAAACCACAGTTGGGTTCTATGTAAGGTGAAACAAGATTCTATTTTGAGTGCTATAAGCATAGTTTAAGACAAAGGTCGTATCGACCATCACCACAATTCGTGGTGGCCACATTGGCCACATGCAGGCCGTAACATTAAGTAAGTACTAAACACCATCATTCGACACTTCTTGTGCCGTGAGCACCTTAAGCTTGACTCATTATACAAGTCTTGGCACTGTTATTATTCAAGCCTTGTCGTTATTCAACGTGTATATGTTGTAGTATATCTGTGCTCAACCATAATGGCCTCAAGCCACAGTTACAGTATGGATTATAATGCATCAAGCTCAGCCTTCGTGGCCTCAAGCTACAGTCACAATAAAGATTATAATACAATGAATGCTCGGCCTTGAGCTATAGTCACAATAAAGATTATAATGCAATACATCTTGGCCTTAAGGGCCTTGTGCCACAGTCTCAAAGGAACTGCAATCACAATGACCTTGAGCCACTGTGCAAAGAGTATTTTAATGATTATGTAGTCTCGGCCCTATCGGCCTTGAGCGTCTGCAATGAAAAATGTCTCAAAGATTATGCAGGCTCAGCCTTATCGACCTTGAGTCACCACAATAAAGAATGTATCATTAGATGAGGACAAGGCCTTAATGGCCCCGTGCCACTGTAATAGTTATGAAAGCATGAAATTTTATACGATATGCATGCTATGGAAGCTCCACACAAATGAAACTTATAAAAAACAAAATGTATACAAGGACAACGTCCTTTATTCTACTTGAATACAATCTTTCAAATGTAAAGCTATCCTAGTTCGTCCATCATTCTATCTTGCTCTGTATTTTCTCCCTAGCGTAGAGAGAGAGCTCCACCTCCCCAAAAACTAAAGATAATGATCTTCCAAGATAACTAAAGAATTGTTATCTCATCTTTCTTCATATGCTGATCTTAGTGGAAACTACCACCCTATGCCAAGACAGGGTGGGTGGTTTCCCCCACTCGACCAACTACAATGTTCAAAGGCTCATCCAATCATGATATCCACCAATCTATGGTGAGCTCAAAGCTCCCATTAGTTCCACAATATCACTCCACTACCGTGGGTGATGTCAACTATATCAAAATAATAAACATAACAATATAGCAAGATATCGAATATCAAATTTATATAATCATAGTATAATATTATTTCACACATCTACTTGATGTATGCGAATACTGATATTAACCAAGGTGTTGCTTTCCAACATCACCTCCTTCATGGAGATAGGGTCAACTTGTGATTTAGGGATTGAGCACCACTCTCCCTTCTTCGCTGAGGACTTAAAACATAACAAACCAAAGAATAATGGATTCGTGATCGTAGTTTGGGAAAATACAAAGCAATAAGAAAATGCTTTGATGCAAGGCAAGACTATCTCTCGACTCATATTGACATTCCAAGAACATCGCTAGGTCAAGTCGATGCAACTTTATCGAAATGATTAAGTCGACAAGATGAAACAAAAGGAAAATCAATTATCCAAAAAGAAGCATAACTTACGCCAACCTACACAAGTTTGCAAGGACATAATGTTTGACACTCAGATGGTAATTGACCCCATTTCCTGACATCTATCTCTTCCTCTCAGATGATACTCTCCTTCCATCTTCGAAGGCTGATTACTTTCCTGTTTAGACTCACCATCATAAAATCATGATCAATGCATCATCATTTGATTTGAAATTCATAATAATTAAATAATCATATGATCATGTAATATCATGTCTAACTAACATTAGTCAGTAATCATAATCAATGCTTAATTCAGATATTTCCACAATATCTAATCATTAGATTATGGTCAATCCTCTTGATTACCACACAAAATAAGATTAATGCTAAATCATAAGTTGAGGATGTAACAGTTTAGCTCCCGGGTCCTTAGAATGCATTTAGATCATTTTGCATGTTAATGATGACTTCTGATGAAGAAACCCTTAAGTTTTATGGCAAATGGGACCCAGGTGATGCACTTATGATGAATCTTTCCTAAAATAGGGAGAGGACTTGGGTGCCCATGCCCTAGTCCTGCCCTATTTTGGGTCAGGACCTATTTTCATGTGTCGGTTATGTGACCATTATTAGGTCCTATGTCGACACCTCAAGTTTGAATAATGAATTTTTTGGTGGGAAGTTGTTTAGTTGCATATATAAGTATGTTTAGGCATTCATTTGTAAACTAGATATGGGCATTGTGAACTTGTGATCTTATTCAAAGCTATCATTGTGTTGCATAGCAGTATTGTTTTGTTATTGTGTTTGTTTATGTAGATTTGGCTCCATCTCCTCATGGCATGAAAGAAGCATCTTCCTTTTATGAGAGCTACACCATCGAGGTGACATTTATTTGTGTTTTCAATCATTTATTAATTGGTTTTTGCCTCTATCCCGCATGGATATGCACTCTCTATTTGACAATGGTGTTCAAAAGACTTGAATGTCTCTCCATGGCTTGACCAAGGCAAGCCTCTAAACACCACAACCCCCAACCCACTTTTATGTGATTGTAGGTTACAGGTTTCAAAAGCAGAAGAAATGGAGTTGCAGGGAGGCATTAAAGATTGTCAGAAGTGCAAAGCAAAGAAGAAAATTAGGGCTTAGACTAGGGTGCCCACTCATTAGTCCTCTGAATCCTGATACGGTGAAATCTCTGTGACAACAGGATAAGGTTGCAGACATTCTTTAGAGATCCCGATAGAAACATGTACACTGGACTAGGGCACCCACTCATTAGTCCCCTACTTTTTCCGCACGCTAAACTTCAAAATCTAGTATGTATTTGATTGTCATTTATTATCTCTATGTGCGATCATTTTCTGTAATTTGTCCGTTTGTTTACGATTTTACGAAATTAGGGTTTTGAGCATAATCAGGCTTAATTGAACAATAAATTCACATAATTCCAATCTTCCCCTTTGTTATAAGTGACTGAAGATATGTAGTAGAGTTCTCTACTTGGTTGAATGTCCTTGAATGTTGTGGTGAAAGGAGGATTTAACACAAACCCTTGAAATTGAAACCCCCTCTTTTCACCACTAAACATTTTGGTGAACCCATGTTTTTAAGGATTTTTGCACCTTTCTAAGTGTTGTACTTTAGAATTGCATTTATTTCATTTTCATCTTATTGCATTTGAAAAATTACCAAAAAAAAATTAAATTTTTTGAAAAAATTGGCATTTTTGGCTTTCATTTTCAAATAATTTAAATTAGTTTGGATTTAATTTCATTTAATTTCTGTTATTTTCATCAAATTTGATTTAAATTATAGAAATTCATCATTCATCATTCACTTGCATTGCATTTTCATGATTAAATTGTTAAAAATTGCTTGAAATTGTGCATTTTTCATAAAAACCTAGTTTTGCATTAGCTAGGGTTTGTAGTCAAAATCTTGCTTCATATTTTACTAATATTTTAAACACTCATTTAGGACTGATTTCTAATTGTAGTGTTGCATCATAGTGTCTTTCTTGTAAAATTTCATGCCTAGGGTTTGAAAACCTTGCATTTTCACTAGATTTGGCCTTATTGTCTCTCTAGAATTACATCATAGGCGTATTGTGAAGGATTTTGCTGTACTAATTGGTTGTTATTAGGGTTATAATCTGCTGCCCCTCCTCAAATTCTTTACAAAACCCTTTCTATTCGGCATTTGCATTGAAAAGTGGTGAAAATTACACATTTTAGGTGTATTTTCACTAGGTTTTGACTTGTCATCATTATAGATCTACACTAAAGGTGTGTTGTGAAGGGTATTATTGGTTTATTGGACTGATATTAGACATATTATTTTCTGCCCCTCATCAATTTCCTTGCAACACCTCTTCTTTCACTCATTTGTATTGAAAAAAGTTGAAAAAATAAAGCATTTTAGGTCATTTTCACATATAGTTTTGCACTTGTTTCTTGCATAACTTTTGAAAAGATTTTAAAATATGATTTTACATTGATTTGAAAACATATACACATGGCTTCTAATCACAACAATAACACTAGGTTCCCTCCTAGGCCTTACATGAAAAGAAAGGTCCCTGAACCCAAAATTGTGTTTACACCTCATGATAGAACAATTGGAGACATCGACGGACCTCTTTATATAACTGTGGAGATAATGGGAAATCATGTGGATGTAACCCTTATTGATCCTAATTGCATGACTAATGTGGCAACAGAAGAGTTCCTTTATTCACATGGTTTGATACATGACTTCTATGACCCTTCGAACATGATGATTAAGACACATAAGGGAACCTTTATAAACACTTATGGGAATATATCTTTATTGCTCACTGTATTTGAGAAATCCATAGAACAATTATTTGATGGTGTCCCCGTATCTGACCTTTTTCACATAAAATTAGGACACCCACGATTAAGGGCTATGAAAGTTGTCCCTTCAACAATTTATAATTGTGTAAAATTTCCTTTGAATGGACAAATGCATACTATCACTCGCAGTAAATACAAACCTCTGGTTACAAGACAACACTTTAGCCTTGATTACTTTTAGGAATGATCTGAACTGGAACCAGATCCATGGATAGATTTTAACTTCTTGAGTTATAGAAACTACAAACACAATTATTACATCGAGTGGCCGGTCCTTCTATTCAACAAACAATAAGAGACGAACAACCCAAATTTGAAGAGCATCCTAGACCAAAAGAAAAAGGACCTTATGCTAAGGTTCCTCCCCCGCCATCCTTACAAGGATCGGGAGGTAGTTCTCAAGAACAAAACATTTCACTAAGACAAATGAGATTTAACCATGGTGCTTCTTCCTCTAAAACACAAAAACCTATGGAAGAACAAGACACTATTTTAAAAGAGATAAATAGTAAGACAAGAAGGAATAGACAAGCAAGAGAAAGGAGGAAGAGAAGACAAGCATTTGCCTAACGAAACATATCTCAACAAGAAAACATCTCACCTAACATTGAATCAAACCAAGAAGACCTTAAGAATGGACAACTTGAAGACAAGAATAAAAGTTGGGGTATGGTACCTTATGTCCCACTTTCCTCTAACATTCGGGAGTGGGAAGATGATGATTTGGTTGATGACAACTATTAGTTTCATTGTCCCTTATAGGTAAGTATTTCTAACCTTGGTGGTCACCTATGTCGTAGCATTATTTGCTCATTTATGTGACCTTCCCTCTCATGTTGTGTTCCCCCCGTGATGTGTTATGTGTTGTTTAGGTCTCTTAGGATGACTCTTGATTCTCTTGTAAGGTCAAGGATACCGAGAGACTGCCTCTGTTGTGACCTTCTTCTATTTGTATCATCATTCTTCTATATTGCTTCTCCTCTATTTTCATTGTTGTGTGTTGTGTCTCAAGGACATAGCGTTGCGGTTAGTGACTTGGGGGCACCCTCCTACGTGATTGTCCCTAAGGCACTTGTTCTCCTCTCTTGATTTAATGTTTACCTTCCTCTAGTGGTTCTATCTAGCTAGCGGATGACAAAAACAAATAAAACTGATACGGACCACGTGTCCCTTCAGTGAGAAATCAAAAAATGGACCTAGTCCATACATGACGATGGGGTTGATATATATTATCCGACGCTTGGATAGTAGAATCACTCTGTGTGATATTTTGATGTTGTCTTATCACACTAACAAACTATAACAATACAACTGCTCTGTGCACTTTATTTATCTTTGAATCTCACCTCGTTTACATTCGATTCCAAGATCTTTGCAATATAGCCCCACAGTTATACTTAGTTTCTAAATCCGTAATGTAACCTTGGCTTTTTTATGGGATTATTTTGCATGCATTGCTTTTGATCATGTGATGTGGTTATTATCTTATGGAAAGATTTCTAACCTCTTTTCTTGCAGGAATGTGTTTGTGGGAACATTTGGCAATCGTAAAGTACATGTCACCTCTTGGGGCATGGGCTTTGCGAGAGTTCGTTTTCCCTTGTGTGTTTTATCTCTACCTTAACGTGCTTGATATCGGTACATGATATCAACCACCTTAAGGTAGGGGCAAATAAAGGTAAGTTGTATGATGATTTCGATACTAATGAAGTGTGTTTGAAGCCCTCTACGGAGGTGGGATGTTGTATCTCCACGTGAGTGCACATATTTATTTCTATATTGCAATCATTAAGCCCTCTACGGAGTGGGATATCGTGCATATCCTTTTATTTTAAGCCCTTCTATAGAAGGCAGGAATGGTGTATTTCTCAAGGAGATTGCACAATCCTGTCATTTTCAAAAAAGTCCTCAGAGCAGGTGGGGAGCGGATATGAGAATATCCAAACCCTTAATCGTGTCTTCAGTAATTGTTGTGGTGAAGCCCAATTGTCATTGTGTGCCTGTAATGTACCTGAGATGGCTGCGAACCTGGTAATAGGCTTCTTCCATCACTTGTTTGTCATGTTTTCTCTGTGTCTTCCATGTGTGTGTATGGCGTGTTTGTTCCCAAGCATAGTCTAAAGACTGGTGGCGATGAGTCCCTCCTATGCTTTGGGATTTGTATGGCATGTTTGTTCTCAAGTGTAGTCTAAAGACTGGTGGCAATGAGTCCCTCCTACACTCTGAGATTTGTATTGCATATCTATTGCCCCATATGCAGTCTAAAGACTAGTGGCGATGAGTCCCTCCTGCATTATGGGTTGTGTGTTCACTTTTCTTGTACTTGCATTTGCATTCATATGGAAAAAATGAAAATGAAAAAAGAAATAATCACTGCATTCATTGTATTCACTGTGTTTTGTGTGTCTTCAATGATGTCTTCTCTGTGTCTTGCATGACTGTAACTGTCTTCTCCATGTTTTGCATGCCTAATACTACCTTCATTGTGTTTGGTGTGTCTTCTCCGTGCTTGGCGTGTTCATTGTGTTTGTTGACCGTACTTTAATGCATGTATGGGCCTTGCATTTATACATAAATTAAAGTGGGGGCTAAATGTTACATTAGAAAATGTCCCCTTGAGGGCTTTTCCCTCTTAAGGTTTAGCTCTTGGGTCCTTAGAATGCATTTAGATCATTTTGCATGATAATGATGACTTCTGGTGAAGAAACCCCTGAGTTTTATGGCAAATGGAACCCAGGTGATACACTTATGATGAATCCCACCTAAAATAGGGGAGAACTTGGGTGCCTGCGCCCTAGTCCTGCCCTATTTTGGGTCAGGACCTATTTTCATGTGTCAATTATGTGACCGTTTTTAGGTCCTATACTGACACCTCAAGTTTGAAATATGAATTTATTGGCAGGAAGTTGTTTAGTTGCGTATATAAGCATGTGTAGGCATTCATTTGTAAACTAGAGATGGGCATTATAAACTTGTGACTTTATTCAAAGCCATCATTGTTTTGTAGAGCAGTATTGTTTTGTTATTGTGTTTGTTTATGTAGATTTGACTACATCTCCTCATGGCATGAAAGAAGCATCTTCCTTCCATGAGAGCTATACCATCGAGGTGACATTTATTTGTGTTTTCAATCATTTATCATTTGGTTTTTGCCTCTATCCCGCAGGGATACACAATCTTTATCTGACAACGGTGTTCAGAAGGCTTGAATGTCTCTCTGGGGCTTGACTGAGGCAAGCCTCTAAACACCACAACCCCCAACCCACTTTTATGTCATTGCAGGTTACAAGTTTCAGAAGTGGAAGAAGTGGAGTTGCAGGGAGGCATTAAAGACTATTAGAAGTGCAAAGCAAAGAAGAAAATTAGGGCTTGGACTAGGGCACCTACTCATTAGTGCTCTGTATCCTGATACGGTGAAATCTCTGTGACAATAGGATAAGGTTGCAGACATTCTTCAGAGATCCCGAAAGAAACAAGTACATTGGACTAGGGCACCCGCTTATTAGTCCCCTACTTTTCTGCACACCAAACTTCAAAATCTAGTATGTATTTGATTTCCATTTAGTATCTATGTGTGTGATCATTTTTCGTAATTTGTCTGTTTGTTTACGATTTTACGAAATTAGGGTTCTGAGCATAATCGGGCTTAATTGAACAATAAATTCACATAATTCCAATCTTCCCCTCTGTTCCAAGTGACCGAAGATCTGTAGTAGAGTTCTCTACTCAATTGAATGTCCTTGAATGTTGTGGTGAAAGGAGGATTTAACATAAATTGAAACCCCCTCTTTTCACCACTAAACAATATATATCCTCTCTCTCTCTCTCTCTCTCTCTCTCTCTCTCTCTCTCTCTCTCTCTCTCTCTCTCTCTCTCTCTCTATCTCTTTATCTACCTCTATATCAATCCATTTCTCTTTATCTATCTCGGTAATATCCTGAATGGAATATTATTTAATATCTAATCAAATTTAATTCACTTCGGCAAATTTCAATAATTAACTCCACAAAACATGAAGTTCAAAATTGGATATTATTGCTGCTCTACAAGAATTATGTGTGTAAAAGTTATGGATATGAGAGCTACTGTAATGTATAACAAATATGCCAGGTCTTGGCCCTACAAGAGCAAAATGTACGTTTAAGCTTGATATTAATATGATTTTGTGATGGTAGCTATGAGACATTGTTCTCTACTAAGATGAAATGTTCATAGTTTTTAGCATGCTTAATTCTAGTCTATTAGATTCAAATACAAGTGTCTCCTCTTCATTAGTTCAATTACTTCCTCTGACTTCTTGATCCAAGAATTTTGTATTGTACCTCTCCTCTTTCGATAACATAGTGTGAGTTGGCTCAAAGTTTACCGTCACTTCGTGAGTGATGTGTTCCTTCTAGAGGGGCTCTGATAGGACCATCATTTTAGAATTGTATTTGGTTTTGAGGATGAGATGGGACCAATCAAGAGAGAGATATCCACCAATCTTGACAGTGAAATCTCTATAGAGACATAGCTCGAAAGACCGGTGGGATAATAATGATTACCACTTCTTGGAGTATCGTGATATTTGGGTAGGCATACAATGTGACAGGCAAAGCTTTGATGACTCCTATTATTTGGACCTTCTTTCCATCCAATTGTATAACTCCCTTTTCCATAAGCTCATACTCTATCTAAAGAGCATCTCCTATGCTTTTGGGCATAACAATAGCGCTAGCATTAGAGTTTATCATAGAATTATGCAATAATTTCTTGCCTATTATTATTGTTAAGTAAAAAGGTGTAGGCTTAGCCTTACTCATGTAGCATCGCATTCCATAATGCTCGTGATTAAACATAAATAATCACCTTAACAAGAATTAGATAACATCATAATTATCCAAAGCATAGTTAAACAAGAATGATTCATTATCATTACAATAATTAAGCATGTTACTCTTTACCAGAACATAACAAAACTTAAAATTACAATATCCAATAATCTCTCAATAGTGAATAACCTTCACTATGAAAGTACAATGTTATGCTCAAGGCATCAAATATCTAATTATACACAATAACTGACTATCAAGTCATATTGAGAAAAATAACTATATTTTGGAACATATGACATTTGTCTTCATAAGCCTTGGCTTGTCTTCTACTTGGGAAGGAGAGCACAATCTGAGTGCTTTTCCTCCAACCACAGACCGGCAGTCCCCCGCACCACTTCCTACCTGGAAGCGGCCCTACTCTTCACAGAAGGTATAGATATGAGGAACCGTTAGGTTTGCCATCTGAGTATCTGGTGTTGTATCCTTCATAATGCCTCACGGTCATGCAATTGTATATCCACTCTAACTATGCATGACACTACTAGAGACATTATGTCATCTGGAGCACTGTGGACCGACAATGCATGCAGAGACAGATGCATTACTTTGGCCAAAGATTTACATACATATATGTTGCGCAATGAATGTCGTCGTATGTCCACCACCTCGACTCAACTTATAAGTTGTCATGTCCTAGAAGCAACATAATTCAACCATTCCTGGTCTAGGATAGATAAGTTTAAAAAAAACGTGTTAGTCCATTCCTCGAACTTTCGACTCATGTCTTGAAAACCCAGTCCCAAGGGTCACATTGCTTAGGCAATAGGGTACTTGTGACTCCACGTCACACTATTCCACATTTCATAAAGAAATAAGTTCATTCATGTTTTCAACACTTAACCTTCCCTGGTTGGCGTTTACTTTATTCACCTAATTTCAAGGTTTATACTTAGTTCATATCATCACAAGGAATACTTATATTGACTCATAGAGTCAATCTCTTTTGAAAGTTCTCTCTCAAGAGATCCTTTTATTATTATATACTTAATAAGAATATTTTCCATTCACCAAGAAGGCATTTACTTTCTTTTATACAACAAAGTTTGTAGTAACATAGGGTAAGTTCTTGTAAAAAGATCGTTTAAAAGAATAACCTTCCCATAGGAAATATGATATGCAATCATGGCTACCAAGAAGCTATCCATATGTCTGTTTTAACCTTCCCACTTCCATGAGAAGTCACTATAGCTTTGGCATGCATTATATGCACAAAGAATACCAATATAAGATAGTTAAAGGTTGAAATAGTTTACCTTGAGTTGATATATTAAAGTATTAAGTGCACATGACACCAAACTTAGGTTTACCACTAAGTATAGAGTGGTCTGCTATCATATGGTTCGGCCATAGTTATCATTACATGCACAGTTATGAAGGTATCGATGTCATATGCCGATACCCTCGACTTATACTTATCAGGCATTATCGCCCTATCGAGCTCATTATTAAACACTATATCTTCATGCCTTATCGGTTGATGAACAATTATAAGGAAACATTATTAAAAATATTCATGGCTCGACAGTGTTTAGACTAGTTTACCACGGGTAAAGCTCTTGCATGCGCAGAGATAAAACGGCCTTGGGGCTAGTTGAATGTCAACAAATTTTAATAGCTTCAAAGAACATCATAAAAAGAATACAATGTGACCTTTTGGGCCTTTGACAACAGTGTGCAATCACTATATTGCCACAGGGTAATTCATCAAAGATATATATGAATACATTCAGCTTTACCAACCAAGAACACATGTTATTAACTATCTCAAGTCGACACCATGAATTATCAGAGGAATTTAATAGTATTAAATGCTCTTGGATATGAGCCAAAAGCTTCTCAAGAATGACATATCTGTACTACGACATAGTAGTATAAATATTGCTTGTGAAATGCTTGATCTACACATTGGGCTCGAGCCTTCTTGCCCTTCCCTTACGATTGTAGCAGCCTCTAACAATACTGTTACTCGATATTCTTCTGGTTTTTCCCTTCACCAACTCTGCCAAGAGAGTCACATAACAACAATAATCATCATTAACAATAATCATAATCATAACGATGCCTCCTTTTGATGGCATTCAATACAATGGAAATAACAAGGTTCTTTGCATGCATTCTATGGTTGCCACCTCGCGGGATCTTTTGATCCACACAGTCCACTACAAGCCGATTCGTGAGGAGGTCTCCAACAAGGCTTCCACTCGGCCTATATTCTCTCTCCCCACTCCTTGTGGGTGATGGGTATCGAGTGAAACTAGTAAGTGGATAATATAGTATAATTATATACATATTTCTATGATATCGAGGTGGTCGACCTGAAGGAGGTTCATAACTTAATAACTTATATAATATCCTTTAATCAAAATAATAAAGGTTAAATAACCACTATGTTATCCAAGATTATCATCATAATGAAAACAAAGGATGTCACACCAAAAGAATAGGATTTTGGGGTCAAGTAACACTCCCCCTCACGTGACTATAAACCTTAGTTCTAATAACAAGGAATAAAAGATTTAAAATCTTGATTCATAAATAAAGAAAAAGAGAGTCCTCCATCACTTAACAAGACTAACTCTTAACTTGCGATGATGTTCTATGAATGTTGTTTAGTCGAGTCAATGCAAACATCATCGAGATAACACAACCGACATGACGACTCAAAAAGGAAAATTGACTAACAAAGAAAAGACATAACTCAAGCCAACTTACAAGGGTTCATAAGGACATAAAATCTGATACAGATGGAAATTTGGCCCAGTTCTTGACATCTATCTCTTCCTCTCGGATGATAGTCTCCTCCCGTCTTCGAAGGAAGGTTCATTTCCTATTTTTACTCACCAACATAAAATCACGATCAGTGCACCATCATCTGATTCTCACTTCATAAAACTTAATTGATCATATGAACATGTAATCCCATGCCTAACTAACATTAGTCAATACATAATCAATTCTTAATTCAGATATTTCCACAACATCTAATCATTGAACTACGGTTAATCATCCTGATTACCACACAAAAATAAGATTAAGCTAAATCATGAGTTGGGGATGTAAAATATCTCCCCCATAAGAATCATCGTCCCTGATGATTAATTATCTTAAGAGTTAATCAACATAATAAGAAAAATGTTTTATGAGCATAATAAAAAGTTTTTCAGAAGAGATGACGAAATCTCGCATAAATGTCATCATAGTTTTCCCAAGTGGCATTTTCCTCTGCATATTGTTCCCACTGGAGCTTGCATTGTGTTATCTCTTTGTTACGTAAGCGTAGCTTATGCATTTCGAGCATCTTGATGGGCTCAATCAGTACCACCCCTGGGTCCTTCACCTGTATAGCATTCCAATCAAGAATAGGAATTTGATTATTTGCAGCATTAAACTTTTTCAAATAGGAAACATGAAAAATATTATGCATCATGGCAAGAGTTGGTGGTAGAGCAATTTGTTGACTTTGGAATGATGTTTGTCATTGATGTCAAAAGGTTTCTCAGACTCATAAGTGATTGGTGATGTCTTAATGGTATCTCAGGTTCATAAGTAATGGTGATGTCTTGATGGAAGAGCTAGGAGTGATGGTGATGTCATGTCTTGATGTTCAGTTCTCATGTCATGCTTTCATGCTTTATGAGATTGGTTGAGATGCAAATGTTTAATCAAGTATTGTTGTTTAAGATAAGAGCAAGAAGACCTCATGAAATAGGATGCAAAAGGATCATTAGGATGTACTTGTAGTTATGCAGATGCAACATGTTTCACCAATGATAAAGACATCATGTTTCACCAATGTCAAAGACATGTTCTTGCAACACTGCTATGTCATTTGTGTTAGATCAATGTTCATAATGTGACCTTGGGACGAAGAGCAGGCTATGAAGCATTACCAAGGCATGTTGATTATCTTAACATGATGAAGTTTCTGCAAAGAAGTGTGTTGATGTCTCTATGATATGTGTTATGGACTGATTGATGTCTTCATGATAACAGTGAGCACAAAGACATTGAAATCCTTGTTTCTTTTATTTATGGTGTCATTTAGAGTGATCATAACACACTGAGTTTCAATGGAAAGAGGTAATTGTATTGGAATCCTTTAATGTATGTGAAGAGGTATTCATATTAGGGTTTTATTATAGTGTGGTCTAAACCCTAATAAAAGTTATATAAGGCAATATGTAACTTTGCCTACCCATCACTTATTTTTGTCTAATTCTTCATTGATATGCAATTATTGGTTATTAAGGTTTTAAGCTATAACCTTAAGGGTGTTGAAACGTTGTGAAACCGACCCCTTCACCTAATGGGAATCGACCACTTCCGATCTCCTTCAATGCTTAGGCGGGAACACTAAATTAAGCGTCAGTACAGGCACGAGAAAGGGCATCGAAGGTTGTAATTCAAATCTTGTTTGAATACCAAATGACTAGTCCCTTACAAAAAATTTGACAGTCAAACGGTTGAGTTTCAGTTGCAAGCAGTTTTGTAATAGATCCATTAACTGTTATTATTGTTTTATGTTGTAACACACGAAACCTAAGGTCTGTAAGTTTCTTTTTGAGAGTGTGAAAGCTCTTAGAGAATATAATGGAATGAAGGAGTATGAAGATTATATATATCACTGAAAGGAGAATGTTATGATGTATGACAACAGGGTTTAAATAGTCATATAGAGACAGAGCATTATTGAATGCAAAAATTCAGTGAGAGCAATAATGAAGTAAAAGATTCTTGTAATAGAAAAAGTGATGATGTTGTAGAAGTATAAAAGGCACATAATAGAGTGTGAATGTGTGAGGGCATCAATGTATGATTTGGATTGATACAAAGAGTGCAAAGACCTGGTTTTGATCCTGAGAGACAGAGTGTTAAAATTGTTGTAGAGATATTTTTCATAGAGAAAACATTAGCTTTGCAAAGATCTACAAAGAAACATAAGGGATGAAGTTGAAGTGTGAAGCATATGTCAAACATACTAGAGGAAAGGGTGAATTGAAAAGGGTGACAAGATGCTAGTTATGGAAATAGAGTGTCCCTCTGATATTATCCTTCTTTATTCAAGCAGTGATGCAATCAAATTATGTCAGTGAGACACTAGTGCCAGTGAGGCATTTTGTGTGGCCAGTGAGGCTCTGTAATCAATGGGATTTTTTTAATCCAGTGAGGCAATTTTCCCAAGTGGTTTTCTATCCCTATGAGGGTTTTCCACTCATCAAAAACATGTGTTATGGTTCATGTTATTCATCTTTATGTGTGTGCCCTAATGTTTTATCTTTGAGGTCTTGATCACACTGTTTATCATCATACTTATACATGTGTTTGATAAATATTTAAAGTCTCTCTCTTTGTCTATCCAATAGATTAAAAGGTGCAAAAAGTTTTAAAGTTTATAGACCACTGATTCACCCCCCCTCTCAGTGGTCTTTTACTCCAACATAATTATGTATGCAACTGGGTTGACTTCTTCGAGAACTTTCAAGGGACCCACGTATCTAGGTGCTAGTTTGGATGTCTTTCCAAATTTAATGGAACTCTTCTGAGGTTTTACCCTTAATAGGACTTTCTCTACCATTGAGAAGTGTCTTTTGATGTGTTTAGCATCCGCATAACTCTTTTTCCTATCATTAGATTCCACTAGCCTTTTCTTAATCACATGGGCTTGCTCTTCCATCTCAGATAGCATTTCTAGACCAAGGCTAACCCTATCTTCTAGCTTGTCCCAACTTATAGGGGTTCGGCACTTTCTACCATATAATACTTCAAATGGAGCCATCTTAATGGCAGAGTGACAGGAATTATTATAGGCAAATTCCACCAGAGGAAGATAATCTTCCCATTTGTATTGTTGATCCATGCAATACATTATCAATAAATCCTCTGACACTTGGTTTACCCCCTCAGTTTGGCCATCTATTTCAAGATGATAAGCAAAGCTTATATTCAACTGGGTTCCAAGTGAAGGGAACAAGGTTTGCCAAAATCTCAATGTCATTCGTGCATCCCTATCTAAGATAATCTTCTTAGGAATGCCATGCAATCTGAAAAATCTTTTGAATAAATTTACGAGCTATGATGGGTGCCCATTCGTCAAGTTCCCTGGTATAAAATGAGTGGCTTTGGTGAGTCTATCCACCACAACCAAAATAGCATTATGCCTGTTCTTGGACATAGGAATCCCTTGCACAAAGTCCATGCTTATAATTAGCCATTTCCACTCAGGTATTTCATGAGGGTATAAGAGTCCTACCGAGTGATGGTATTCCACTTTCACCCTCTGGCATTGCATACATGTAGCTACAAAATTTGCAGCATCCCTCTTCATTCCTATCCAGACATATAGGGGTTTTACATCAGCAAGTAACTTTATTACTCCAGGATGTCCAAAATACGGTACAGAATGAACCTCCTTCCACACCATATTTCGTAACTATACAGACTTAGGTACATACATCCTTCCTTTAAACCTTAATAACCCATCCGATTCAAGGTTAAATCCATCATATCTTGGATTCTTGGGGTTTTACACAAGGCCTATTTTACCTGCTCGTAAAACTTTGCAATACATGAAGAGAGCCTAACTTTGTTTAAGCCCTTCAATACACAAGATCTCTGCACACAAAATACATAGTAAAAAACATAAACTCCACAAACTCACACTTCACTAGGCAGCATCAGACCTCCACAAACTCTCATAATACCTTCAAATCAGACAACAAAGAAATCAGTACATTCTCTGCATACAATGAATAAATAGACTTCACAAGGAATGACTCAACATTTATATCAACTTGTGTTCTTAATCAAAATCTCTTGTCTTCAAAACTTCTCTATCGACTAAAATAATCAGTCTATATGAATACAGTGACATAATGTATATATATATATATATATATATATATCTCTGTGTGTGTGTGTCATTCCATTCTTGTTCCTTTAAAGCCAACAAAGGAGGAGTACAAACACTAGGGTTAGGATCTTAAGATAAATGTGCTATCAATCAATACTTGACTCAACAACACCAATGCAACCATGTCATGAAGCAACTCTGACATATGAAACAAACCCTTTGCCATATTTATGAGTGAATCCCTGCATGAATGATGTCTCTATTCTCTGCATAATGAATTCTCAACATGAATGATGTCAGCATTGAATGACCATGTGAAACCTATCTCCTGATGGAAATCCCTGATGGTGATGACAACTCTTAACAAGATCATCAGTACTTCTATCAACAAGAGCATCATCAGTACTGCTATCAACAAGAGCACATTACTTCTCATACTGCAATCAACTCAATCACTGATCATACACAAGATGATATCAAACACCAAAAAAGTATCTTGCATTTATGTCAAACCTCACCTTAACACCATCCTCTGAGCTTTGACACCATGTATCAACATCACTAGTATCTCTACATTGCACAACTCAATACTCTACATATCTTGAGATACACAAGCTATCTCCTATTGAATAAGTTCCATGAGACACTGTTGAGATCCATAAGCTATCTCCTACATATCATGACATAGTAACCATCTTGATTGCAAATTGAACTCCTGATTGGTAATGGAATGGACTCCAACTCAAATAGCAACAAATGAAAAATCAGAGGTCCACTGGCATGATCACATCAACTCCTAAATATCACCATCAAGACACTTTGACATCAATGACAAACAATGCCAATGCTTCTACAATCTCCCCCTTTGGCATTGATGTCAACATTCTCCATTTACACCTTATTCATTTTCCAATTTGGCACATTACTCCCCCTTTGACATCAAATGACAAAGGAGCTTACAACTACTCCCCCTGTCAGATATGCATAAACAATCTAGTTTTCCCCTGAGATATTTACTTCCTCTGCAAGAGCAATCTTTTAAACACATTTATACATATTGACATCATTGTCATAAAATCTTGCACTGAACTTTTACATCACTGTCATAGATAGAGTCAGACACTGTGCAATTGAAAAAGCACTTGCACTATATCAATATGAATCCTTTCTTAACACTCCAAGACACCTCTGATCTTTCCATGATACCTCTGTCTAAAGAAACAATCCAAACTGTCCCAAAAATTGTTGTTACTTGAAAATTTGATAGAGAAAACATGAATACCATAAACATTTTAAACATTATGCTATCCTTTTGAGTTTATCTCTTCTCTGTTGTCCCTTCTAATACAATGGAAACCTGTCATAACTCCGCTCATGACCTATAATGACGAGATGAACCTTTGATCCTGTGATGACAGTAATGACAATCCCTTTGAACCTTGTTGACAATCAACTCAATTCCTTTTGATCTCCTTGTTGCCTTACCTATAATTGGATGAATGAATCTTGATGTCTATCATCAATGACAAGGCATTGTCATCATAATACTGCCAACGCGAGAGGGTGGAATGGATATCACTGGCAATAGGCACTCAGAGATCACAAACACTTCTCAATACCTTTAACAAGCATTGTCAAACATCACTGTCCCAATTAGGGATCATTCACTGATTTAGGGTCTGACAAGCATTATCTAGCCATTACTCTCCTTTTGACATTAATGACAAAAGAGTCACTGTCATTGAAGTACTGCAACAAAGTCATAGCTCCACTAATCAACAAAAATATTGACAAAAGAAACACTTTCACTAGAGATAAACAAATACTCATTGTTCCTGTATACAACACCACCACTATCTTTGCAATAGGAGAACATTGTTCTTGAGATAGAAAACAGTCCTATCAAAATCAACAAATATTACTGTACTATCGATCAAATCTCAGCATGCATTACAATACTTAGGCTACTCCCCCTATCAATTACATAATAAGGCACTTGAAAAAAAAACTATTTCCCAAGAGGTTAACATGAAATAAGTTGATCTTAAACACAAATCATAGTGGACATCACTGACTATCAAATCACTGTACTTTGCAACCTTGCCACTATACTAACAAAACTGTGATCACTCCTCCTTTGGCAACCAAATAGATGTTATGTATATAAGTGAACTTCCCCTATCATTGATGTCTTGTAAGCACTGCTAAATCACTGTCTAATAGGGTTTTTTTTATCACCACAACACTCCATTGAACTGTCATAAATATCATCATCAAACCACTATAACTAGACAACTATGATCAAAACAATAATATTGTATTCACTGTCAGAGAAGATGTCGTTAGCATCACTGCATTGTTTCCTTCTATGATCTTTTACTACTGTCAAGCCTGAACAATGTGAGCACAAAACTTAAATGATGATCATTTTGACAACTACCACTGTACCAACATATTGAAGCATTTTGCCTTTAACAACCACCTATTTCATGAAGCATGTTTGGATGACAAAACAAGATGATTGTATCATGAAGCATGACTGTATATTCTTCTGCATATGCTCTACATGTTGTGTCTTTACCCTTTGTAAATGCAACAATCTCCTGACTCACTTTGTTGATCATACATTTAACTCTCCTTGACATTTCAATAGCAACCTAATTCCCTGAACCACATGATCCACATGAATTACTACATGAATATGAAGATAAGAATGAATAAATCCTTGGCAAAAATTCATGATCCAAACATCCTTGTGATGATGATTCTACCACTGATGCAGTGTATTGACATGTGTACCATGCTCTATCATCTTTTGATCGACAATATAAAATCAACATGAACTATGAAAGGCTTTAAAACCAGCATAATTGTATTGATCATACTCACGAAGCAAATGATCAACTTTCCATGACATGGGAACTTCCTTGGGGTTTAAGAGATGAAACATTTGACAACTCCCCCTATCTTTATGCTTCTCTTTTAGGCTGTTATAAATGTTTCTTGTGCAGCATGCACAAGATCCTTCTCTTTCACTTGTTTCCTTCTCCAAACCATCTTAACACCTATCATCTTATGGTGATTGATTGATTTCATTGGATCACTTTTACAAAGCCTAGCAATATGTCCAAACTTATGACATTTAAAGCACATGATTTTGTTTCTTATATTTGACCATTCAAAGGAGTTCTTATTATATCCCATTTTCTTTGCATGCATCCAACAATCTCTTGCTAGGTGGCCAAATTTATTACAATTATAGCAAGCATTATTGTAGTCCTGATTTGACCAGCTATAAAAACTTTTTCTCTTTATTCCATCCAAAACCATTTCTTTTACAATCTCTAGCCCTATGACCATAAACATGACATGTATAGCAATAACCATGGAATTGAGAGTAATTGTACCTCATTGTTTGCTTGGTAGATTGAGATCTTGTGAACCTGATTGTCCTTCTAGCTTTACCTTCAGGAGCAACATGATCATTCAAATCTACCTTCTTCCTAGGTGTCTTGCTCACCTTAGAAGAATGTCCTTCCTCATATCCTAAGCCTGTTGTGTCCTTATAGTATTTTTGTTTACCCAACATTTCATGCATCTTGCTTGTGCTTTCTTTAAACTCCTGATATCTCTTAGATAGAACCTTGAGATCTTCACAATCTTTTCTTAAATTGACAATTTCTGCCTCTAATTTCAGACATTCAATTCTTTTCACCTCAAGGTCAGAATTTGTTACATCTATTATTCTTTTGGCTTCCTTAATTTTAGTCTTTAGACTAATAATCAATTTGTTAGATTCATCAACATGACTCTTTAAGTTTGCAATATGATTTCTAGTCTCGTCAAATTCTAAAGAAACTTTTGCAAAATCTGCACATACCTTATCTTTGGAATCTTTTTCTTGTTGAAGCTGGTCTTTTAATCTCTGATTCTCCTTTCTAAGTTGCTTGATCTTATCTAAGGCACACAAGAGCTCCCCTTCAACATCGAGTTCACAATCATCTTCATCAAACTCCTGTCCATCTTCATCCATAAAGAGGTCTTCTTCTTTATCATCAATCTCAACAACAAAATCATCTTTTCTTTCATCATTCAAGGAAGACTCATGCAACAACACATCACATGACATGACTGGGATTTGATGTTTAACCTTTTGCTTGGCTTCTTTCTTTTCTCTATTTCTTTTACTCTTTCCCATGGTACTCCACTATCAGGACCTACCCAAGCCGGTTAGACTTCTATAGGAAACCTATGCTTTGATACCACTTGTTGGAGTACAGACAACACTGAGAGGGGGGAGGTGAATTAGTGTTGTAGATAAAAACAATTCAATTAACTTCTTTAAAAATAGAAAGTAATGATGCTTATGTAATGCAAGAAATCAAATACTGTGTAATAAATGATAGAATATCCAAGTATGAAGGACAAATGTACCATGCATCAAATGAGACCATAACACAAAGATTTTAGGAGTGGAAAACCCTCATGGGGTAGAAAAACCACCCAGTAAATGCCTCACTGGCTTAATCAGAAAAACCACCAATTACAGAGCCTCATTGGCTTTTTCTCTCACTGACTTGTATCACTACCTCACTGGCAATCTGAAAGTCTCATTGACAAAACAATATGCCTCACTGGAAGATAGGTTCATACAAATTTAGATGAAAGATAAAAGATAGAGGATTTAAAAGTTTCTCTCCAAGACTTCAAGAACATATTGAGATAAGAACCATATATCCTTCTGCATAGAAAATTCCACCACTCTGCCATTACACTCTGCAATACATGAAGAGAGCCTAACTTTGTTTAAGCCCTTCAATACACAAGATCTCTGCACACAAGATACATGGTCAAAAACATAAACCTCACAAACTCACACTTCACTAGGCAGCATCAGACCTCCATAAACTCTCATAATACCTTCAAATCAGACAACAAAAAAATTAGTACATTCTCTGCATACAATGAATAAATAGACTTCACAAGGAATGACTCAACATTTATATCAACTTGTGTTCTTAATCAAAAACTCTTGTCTTCAAAACTTCTATGCCGACTAAAATAATCAATCTATATGAATACATTGACATAATATATATATATATCTGTCATTCCATTCTTCTTCTCTGTACATGATCAAGTTAGACATGTTTTCACATCAAGACCCCTTCTACGTCTTCTTCTCACACCAGGTACACTCACCCCATATCATCACTTCAAATCACACTTCTACAGTTTGATAACCTTGAATACATTATATATTTCAGACCCATTGTTGTATGAGTGTATATATTTTTCAATCTTTCTAACTCTTCATATTAGTGCATCAAAAGAACTCCAGATCAACCGTGGAGGATAGTATTGAAATTAAATGTGTCTTCAATTCCATAATCAGTTAACAAGTAGTTAACAAACAACTCCAACAGTATATAAGGTCATTCAACCATCAAAGAGCATACACAACGTCAAGCTGTTTAGTTTTCAAATTCATTTAAAACCTGACTGTTAATCTTCAGCTTCGCAGGTCTAAGAAATTGAATCTCCGCCTTAGATTTTGATTTGCCGCCTACACAAAAGTTGTTCACCCACAAGAACCGGTCACCCTAGGAGAGGAGGACCGATCATCTCACGAAGATGACCCCTTCGATTGACAACTTAAGTCATTCTCCACCTTTAGTACTTGGTCACCATTCCAATATAACAAAAAGTAACTTTAAGAAATGATGGGCATTTTAGGGCTTAAATAAGGTATGCTTTAAAGCCATTTAATTAGGGTTTTGAGTGACTTCCAAAGTAAGAAAGAGAAACCCTAAGAAAAGCAAGATCTTAAGAAACTTGAATCAAGTGTTTGTATCATAAATTCTAGCTTTCACCAAGTTTGATGTAGAATATTGTTCCTTTAAAACCAACAAAGGAGGAGTACAAACACTAGGGTTAGGATCTTAAGATAAATATGCTATCAATCAATACTTGACTCAACAACACCAATTCAACCATGTCATGAAGCAACTCTGACATATGAAACAAACCCTTTGCCATATTTATGAGTGAATCCCTGCATGAATGATGTCTCTATTCTCTGCATAATGAATTCTCAACATGAATGATGTCAGCATTGAATGACCATGTGAAACCTATCTCCTTATGGAAATCCCTTATGGTGATGACAACTCTTAACAAGATCATCAGTACTGCTATCAACAAGAGCATCATCAGTACTGCTATCAACAAGAGCACATTACTTCTTATACTGCAATCAACTCAATAACTGATCATACACAAGATGATATCAAACACTAAACAAGTATCCTGCATTTATGTCCAACCTCACCTTAACACCATCCTCTGAGCTTTGACACCACAGGTCAACATCACCAGTATCTCTACATTGCACAACTCAATACTTTGCATATCTTGAGATCCACGAGCTATCTCCTATTGAACAGGTTCCATGAGACACTACTGAGATCCACAAGCTATCTCCTACATATCATGACATTGTAACCATCCTGATTGCAACTTGAACTCCTGATTGGTAATGGAATGAACTCCAACTCAAATAGCAACAAACCAAAAATCAGAGATCCACTGACATGATCACATCAACTCCTAAAGATCACCATCAAGACACTTTGACATCAATGACAAACAATGCCAATGCTTCTACATAGAGATCATTGAGGAGATGTGTCTTCTCCTACTTAGGGCATCTGCCACTCGATTTTCCTTTCCTTGAATATATTTAATCTCGAAGTCATAATCCGAGATGAATTCAAACCATTTTCTTTGACAAGCATTAAGATGTGGTTGAGTAAACAAATATTTGACCCCTTGATGGTCTTTTTTTAGCTCAAAGGGTTTCCCAAGCAAGTAGTGTCTCCACATTTGTAGTGCATGAATGACTGCTGCCAATTCCAAATCATGTAGAGCATAGTTTTTCTCATAAGCTTTTAGTTTTTAGGATTCATACGCAATGACTTGTCCATCTTGGACTAGTACACCACCTAAGCCTTCCCCTGAGGGATCGGTAATGACTACAAATTGACCCTTTGGGTTAGGTACCTTCAAAATTGGTGTTGAAGTCAATTTTTCCTTTAGTAGGTCAAAGGCCTCCTGGCACTTTTCTGACCACTCAAATCTATTGCCTTTTCTCTACAAGGAAATTATAGGGTATGCAATTTTTGAAAAGTTTTTCACAAACTTCCTGTAATAACCTGCAAGGCCCATAAAACTTTGGACCTCATGAACATTTCTTGGTATCATCCATTCCAAAATAGCCTTAATTTTAGCTTGGTCCACAGCTATTCCCTTAGCTGAAATTATGTGGCCCAAATACTGCACTTCCTTTTGAAAGAAAGTTCACTTAGAGAGCTTGCCATATAATTTATGCTCTCTCAACCTCTGAAGAACTATCCTTAGATGTTGAAGATGGTCTTCCTCATTCTTAGAATAGATTAGAATGTCATAAAGAAATACTAGGACAAATTTGTCCAAACAATCCCTGAACACACTGTTAATCAAATTCATAAATGTCACGAGTGCGTTTGTTAATCCCAAAGGTAGGACAATGAACTCATAATGCCCATACCTTGTTCTGAAAGTTGTTTTATGGATGTCCTCATCCTTTAAGCTCCATAAGTGATATCCTGACCAAAGATCGATCTTGGAAAACACAGTTGCACCTCTCATTTGATTGAAAAGATCATCGATGCGAGGTAACAGATATTTATTCTTAATTGTTGCTTTATTCAACATGTGGTAATCTTTGCATAACCGCAAGGGGCCATCTTTCTTTTTCACAAATATAACTGGTGCTCCCCAGGGAGACACATTGGGTCTAATCAATCCCTTATCTAATAATTCATGTAATTGAGACTTTAGCTCCATTAACTCAGTGGTGGTCATTCTATAGGGATCTTTAGAGATAGGTTTTGACCCTGGAATAATATCAATAGAGAAGTCAAAGGCTCTTTTTTGGAGGTAATCCTAGCAGCTCATCCAGAAATACATCCTCAAAATCTCTAAGAAAAAGATACATGTCCATATCTGATCTCTCCTGATTTATGGACTCCTTTTTCCCAACTTCATTGAGTTTTTGAGATTTGTAAAACATTAAATCATCTTGGAAATTGGTTTCCTTAAACTCATTTAGTTTTTCCATTTTTACAGCAAAAAGTTGACATCCCTTTCTTTGAGCTCTTTTCATTTGTAGGGCAGAAATTTGTCTTAGTTTGACTTCCCTAGGGTTCCCTTGAAGAAAAACCTTGTTTCCTAAGTCGTCAAGGCATTCTACTATTTTGGCATAATAGTCCACTTTGGCTCGATGTCTCCATTAACCAATTTATCCCAAGGATAACATTATATGAGCCTAGTGGGGCTACATAAAGATTTACTTCCATGGAGAAACTTGGAAGTTCAACCCTAGCCTCAAACAAGCATTGCTCTACCTGAGCCTTGGTTTGATTTGCATATTCTACTGACCATGTGATTTCCATGAATCCAACTTTTCTAGGAATTTTATTTACAACTTTAGGGGAAACAAAACATTGGGTAGTACCAGTGTCAATCAAAACTAAAATTAGAAAACCAAATAAAATACCTGTTGTTTCAATGGGAGTTATTTGGTATTCAGCTTGCCTGTTGTCCAAGGCTACATGAATACATTGCTGGAACACCGCCTGCTGAGAGGGTAGAGGGTTTTCTCGTGGTTGTGGTCCCTGCCTCTTGTTAGGACATTGGTTGGCGTAATGATCTTTGCCACATGTGTAGCACCCTCCCACAGGTCCTCACCTCTCCTGTGGTTTCCCAAAATTGTCTCCATTTCTCTTGGAGTGATTATTTCCCTTCTTCTCCCTTTTGGACTTAGTTTTCTTATGTTTGGCCCCTTTTCATTTTTCTCAGTAAAATCCTACTTTCTCCCCTTTTTCTTAGAGGATTGAGAGGATTGGGACCAATTATATCTCTTTCGGTTCCTTTCTCTATAAGCTGACATAGCTTTTAGTTTTTGTTCCTATTTGATGGCCTTCTCATAGACCTGGTCCATTGAAGTAGGATCGTGTACATCAACCTCACCCCCATTCTAGGCGTTCAATCCCATTATAAACTTCTGAATGTAGAATCTCTCATCCTGTTGGTACTGCGGCACATACTTAAGCAGGTAGGTGAACATTTCCTAATATTCGTTTACAGATAAATTAGCTTGTTTCAGATTCTCAAAATCTATAAGCTTCTGGTCATAGAACAACTGAGGCAACCATCTTTGCCTAAAAAGTTCAACGAACCTGTCCCAGGTACGGCTTGTAGACCTCAAGCCTAGTCCCATCTTTTTATTCATCCACCATGTGGATGCTTCACCTGCCAGCTGGAATGCCCCCCATACCGCTTTAGTGATCTCATTATAGTTTTTGATTTTGAAATACTTTTCTATTTCCATAAGTCATGCCTCCGCGGCATCTCCACTTACGGATCCATTGAATTTGGGAGGCATGACCTTTTTCATATCTCGGGACAACTGCAAAGCCATATGGCTTCACCTATCCTCTTCTTGTCTAGCCTCAGAGTTATTTTCTCTGCGCTCACTTTGGGTGGTGTAATTATGACGTGCCTCATCATAACCCCCATCATAGGCATCCCGTCTGGGTCCTTGTCGACCCCTGACCTCTTGTTCAAGAATTCCTACTCTCACTCTCGTGTCTTGAAGTGAGGCGATGATCCGATCAAGTTTAGATTCGGAGTGCCCTGAAGGTTGCCCTTCATCCTGGTTATCTCCCATTTTGGTTCTTATTTGAACCTTGCTGCAATCTACTTCTTCTTGAAGTTTACAGATTAATCATGGATTACTTTTCTATATCACGGAATCCATTCTTAACATAAATCTATTCTCATTCATGCAATATTTAACAAGAAAGGAAAGATTTGTCAGAGTTTTGTTCTCAATTGCATTATAATTTTCCACAGATTACATATAATCCTTCTCAAAATTATGAAATTTTGTTTACACCTTGCTACTGCAAGTCTTTTCCAGTTTCGGATAACTTCCCATGTTCATTTCTCAACTTTGAGGTTTATCATTTCAGTTTTAGGAGGTGCATGTACACGCAGGTACTCTTCCACAACCTCCTTGGTTACATCAGAAACCTTAAAATTGCTTTCCATAGCCGGTGCTTTAGGTGCAGAGGGTTCTGTTGATGCATCATTAGAGCTAGGAGAAGCATTACTAACTATTTCCCTCAACTCATGCTTGATGCATTTTATGGCATCAACGGAAGTCTGCTCATCAGTGAACCATGCTCCTACTAAGCAACCAATCTGTTGAAGTCATTTCATTCTTGAGGCTCACTCCCTCAAGACCTTTTGATAATGTAGGTAACGTCCATTTTCCTGGATGTTGTTCTAATTCTTACCATTCTAGCATAGAACATCCAAACATTAGCATCTGTCAATGTTGGATAAAATAATCATCAAGTAGTGAGCTCATAGGTCCATGTATTAAACTTGGTAGCTCTAATACCATATGTAACATCACATTCCATAATGCTCATGATTAAACATAAATAATCATCTTAACAAGAATTAGATAACATCATAATTATCCAAAGCATAATTAAACAAGAATGATTCATTATCATTACAATAATTAAGCATGTTATTCTTTACTAGAACATAACAAAACTTAGAATTACAATATCCAAAAATCTCTCAATAGTGAATAACCTTCACCATGCAAGTACAATGTTATGCTCAAGGCATCAAATATCTAATTATACACAATAACTGACTATCAAGTCATATTAAGAAAAATAACTATATCTAGAACATATGACATATGTCTTCATAAGCCTTTGCTTGTCTTCTGCTTGGGAAGGAGAACATCATCCGAGTGCTTTTCCTCCAACCACAGACCGGCGGTCCCCCGCACAACTTCCTACCTGGAAGTGGCCTTACCCTTCATGGAAGGTATAGATATGAGGAACCATTAGGTTTGCCATCTGAGTATCTGGTGTTGTGTCCTTCATAATGCCTCACGGTCATGCAACTATAGATCCACTCTAACTATGCATGACACTATTGGAGATATTATGCCATCTGGAGCACTGTGGATAGACAATGCATGTAGAGACGAATGCATTACTATGGCCAAAGATTTGCATGCATATACATTATGCAATGAACATCTCCATATGTCCACCACCTTGACTCAAGTTATAAGCTATCATGTCCTACAGTAACATAATTTGACTATTCCTGGTCTACGATATATAAGTTTTAAAAAATGTCTTAGTCCATTCCTTGGACATTCGACTACTGTCTTGAAAGCCCAATCCCAAGGGTCACATTGCTTAGGCAATAGGGAACTTGTGACTCCATGTCACACTATTTTGCATTTCATAAAGAAATAAGTTCATTCATGTTTTCAACACTTAACCTTCCCTAGTTGGTGTTTACTTTATTCAACTAATTTCAAGGTTTATACTCAATTCATATCGTTACAAGGAATACTTATATTGACTCATAGAGTCAATCTCTTTTGAAATTTCTCTCTCAAGAGATCCTTTTATTATCATATACTTAATAAGAATATTTTCCATTCACCAAGAAGGCATTTACTTTCTTTTATACAACAAAGTTTGTAGTAACATAAGGTAAGTTCTTGTAAAAAGATCGTATCAAAAGAATAACCTTCCCATAGGGAATATGATATGCAATCATGGCTGTCAAGAAGCTATCAATATGTTTGTTTTAACCTTCCCACTTCCATGAGAAGTCACTATAGCTTCGGCATGCATTATATGCACAAAGAATACCAATATAAGACAATTGAAGGTTGACATAGTTTACCTCGAGTTGATATATTAAAGTATTAAGTGCACACGACACTAAACTCAAGTTTACCACTAAGTATAGAGTGGTCTGCTATCATATGGTTTGGCCATAGTTATCATTACATGCAGAGTTTAGAAGGTGTCGATGTCATATGCCGATATCCTCAACTTATACTCATCAAGCCTTATCGCCCTATCGGGCTCATTATTAAACACTATGTCTTCATGCCTTATCGGTCGATGAACAATTATAAGGAAACATTATTAAAAAGATTCATGGCTCGACAATGTTTAGACTAGTTTACCATAGGTAAAGCTCTCGTATGCGTAAAGATAAAACGACCTTTGGTTGGCTAAATGTCAACAAATTTTAATAGCTTCAAAGAACATCATAAAAAGAATACAATGCGGCCTTTTGGACCTTTGACATGCATTATATGCACAAAGAATACCAATATAAGACAGTCGAAGGTTGACATAGTTTACCTCGAGTTGATATATTAAAGTATTAAGTGCACATGACACCAAACTTAGGTTTACCACTAAGTATAGAGTGGTCTGCTATCATATGGTTCCACCATAGTTATCATTACATGCAAAGATCTAAAGGTGTCGATGTCATATGCCAATATCCTCAGCTTATACTCATCAGGCCTTATCGCCCTATCGGGTTCATTATTAAACACTATGTCTTCATGCCTTATCGGTCGATGAACAATTATAAGGAAACATTATTAAAAAGATTCATGGCTCGACAATGTTTAGATTGGTTTACCACAGGTAAATCTCTCACATGCGCAAAGATAAAATGACCTTTGGTTGACCGAATGCCAACAAATTTTAATAGCTTCAAAGAACATCATAAAAAGAATACAATGCGGCCTTTTGGACCTTCGATAATAGTGTGCAATCACTATATTGCCACATGGTAATTCATATATATGAATAGATTTGGCTTTACCAGCCAAGAACACGTTATTAACTATCTCAAGTCAACACAGTCGACGCCATGAATTATTAGAGGAATTTAATAGTATTAAACGCTCTTGGAGATGAGTTAAAAGCTTCTCAAAAATGACATATCTGTACTACGACATAGTTGTATAAATCTTGCTTGTGAAATGCTTAATCTACACACTAGGCTCAAGCCTTCTCGCCCTTCCCTTACGGCTGTAGTAGCCTCTAACAATACTGTTACTCGATATTCTTCTAGTTTTTCCCTTCACCAGCTCCACCAAGAGAGTCACATAACAAAAATAGTCATAATCATAATGATGCCTCCTTTCGATAGCATTTGATACAATGACAAGAAAAAGGTTCTTTGCATGCATTCTATGGTTGCCACCTTGCAAGATCTTTTGATCCACATAGTCCACTACAAGCCGATCTGTGAGGAGGGATCCAACAAGGCTTCCACTCAGCCTATATTCCCTCTCCCCACTCCTCGTGGGTGATGGGTATTGAGTGAAACCAATAAGTGGATAATATAGTATAATTATATACATATTTTTATGATATCGAGGTGGTCGACCTGAAGGAGGTTCATACCTTAATAACTTATATAATATCCCTTAATAAAAAATAATAAGGATTAAATAACCACTATGCTATCCAAGATTATCATGATAATGAAAACAAAGGATGTCACACCAAAATAATAGGGTTTCGGGGTCGAGTAACTCTCCCCCTCAAATGACTATAAACCTTAGTCAAATAACAAGGAATAAAAGATTTAAAATCCTGATTCAAAAATAAAGAACAAGAGAGTTCTTCATCACTTAACAAGACTAACTCTTGACTTGTGATGATGTTCTAAGAACTTCGTTTAGTCAAGTCGATGCAAACATCATTGAGATAACACAACCGACATGACAACTCAAAAAGGAAAATTGACTAATAGAAAAAGACGTAACTCACGCCAACTTACAAGGGTTCATAAGGACATAAAATTTGATACTCAGATGGCAATTTGGCCCATTTCCCGACATCTATCTCTTCCTCCCGGATGATACTCTCCTTCCTTCTTCGAAGGAAGGTTCATTTCCTATTTTCACTCACCAACATAAAATCACGATCAATGCATCATCATCTGATTCTTAATTTATAAAACTTAATTGATCATATGAACATGTAATCCCATGCCTAACTAACATTAGTCAGTACATAATCAATGCATAATTCAGATATTTCCATAACATCTAATCATTGAACTACGATTAACCATCCTGATTGCCACACAAAAATAAGATTAAGCTAAATCATGAGTTGGGGATGTAACAACTCATCTCTAGTTTTGCATTTGTGAGAGTAGTGGGATGTTGAGCTTCATTGCTTTCTCTCTCACGATGGTATCTACTTGATTTGTCAGGAGCGTGTCCTCTTTCTTCTCAAGAGCCTTTTGAAGCAATGTCTTTTATTTTGGGATAGATAACACATCCCATAAAGAGATGTTGGCTAACACCTTCTTCATTTTCTCCACCATATTAAGCGATGTGGTTATCTAATGTTTGGGAATGTATCCCAAATATCTTGGCCTTTTGGCACTTCATGACCCTATGCTGGTGTTCCACGATTCTGGATTGGGATTCCACAGTTAAATACCTAAATAATAAGAGCAACCATATTCTTCTGAGGAGTTACCTTGGAATGAACAATTACTTTTGGATTGCCTACCATCTAGCTCTTTGAATGGGTGAAATAGTAGGATTACACTTGTGGGGCCTTGGAAGTAGAGGGATCGTTGGCGAATATGGCTTCCTCTTCTTCTACCCAAGAGAATAATGTGTGCTCGAGAGAAATCTCTTCCACTTGTTGCACATACATCCCTTACATCTGAGCCACTAGTATAATGTTCTACGCCCTCAATGATTGATAGGAAGATTGCCCAACTTGAGCTTCCCCTTGGAAGCCTTGTTGCCTCTGCTCTACTACCTTTTGTTGTAAGTTCCCTCTTGGGCAAGATTTGGGTGGATTAGGAGCATTGCAAGGAAAACACCATGCTTTTGAGTCATCTACAATTTTTTTTGCCCCAATATCATGTCTCTCACTGGGTTAGGAGAGATCTATTGTAATGGGGTAGGTATTGGCACAAGTTATTGTGAAGGGCCTACCCCTTGGGAGTTTTGGTATCTGTTTAGCTGATATTGAGGCCTAAAATTTTGATAGTTTTTATAAGGAGGCCTCTTATATGGAGTTTATTGTCTCTTTAGATTAATGATCTCTTTTTTTGAAAAACTTTGTAAGATACTCTTCATATCATATATCTTCGATGTTACTTGAGGGGGCTGAAGGGCCGCTATTGGCGCTTGGGGAGAAGGGTATACATACATGGAAGGAGGAGCCTGATTTGTGTTGGATGAGAGGGGATCGACCTTGGGTGACTTTGTTGTAATGACAGCTTAGGGAAGACTAGCATGGGAGGCCTAGGAGGTAGCTTTCCAACATCTATTAGGTTGTTTTCAGCTCTTACTACTAGGTCACATGCATCTGGCATAGTTTGTCGTTCTAAGGATTGAATCATAATATCTATGTTTGAATTAAAAGCTTTAATATAGAAGATGATAGCCATATCGGGAGGGGGTCATTCCATCATTTGGCTTTTCTAGGTCTTGTGAAACCTAGTATTGAAATCAGTGACTGCTTCTTGTGGTGCTTTCTTAATGGTTATTAACTACTGCAATAGCGTGGATCTATCTCCCTTTTGTAACATGTCAACTCATATTACCCTGATTATAAACTCAATTTACCATCAAGTAAATAGTCATGATCAACATAATCATTTTTTTGTTTAACAATAATCAATAATTAAAATGCATATCTTTTTTGAATAATTTCAAACTAAAATTTGTAACATATTCAAATATAACATAATAGTGAATTCTTTCACTTTACAATCATAATGTTTTGCTTATTGAAATAATGATAAGTTTTACATAAAATTTTGATTGTCAAGTCATATAATAGAATATATTGCATTTGGAGTATCGATATCTGTCTTCATAAGTCTCGGCTTATCATCTTCTCAGGAAGGAGAGCATCATCTGAGTGCTTTTCCTCCAACCATAGACCGACAGTCCCTCGCACAACTTCCTACCTGGAAGTGGCCCTACCCTTCATGAAGGAAGTAAATATAAGGAACCATAAGGTTTGCCATCTGAGTTCTAGTGTTGTGTCCTTCATAACTCATCACGGTCATACAACTATAGATCCACTCTAACTATGTATGATACTATTGGATGGTCATGTCATTTGGAGTACAGTGAAATGACTAATGCATGCAGAGATGGATGCATTACTTTGGCCAAAGTTTTAATATAAATAAATGTTTCACAATGATCATAGTCGTATGTACACACACCTCTAGCTCGACTTAGAAGTTATCTCATTCTACAGTGTTTTTGGTTGACCCTTTTCGGGTCATAAATTCAGTCAATCCTCTTGGATTTCCAACTCTGTTTCTGGGAGTATATTTCATTGGTTTTCTTATTGCATCTGCAATATGGAATTTGTGACTCCTCGTCACTCTATTCCTTTCTTAAGTACATAAGTTCTTGGTTTCTTACCACAAAATTAGTTGTGGATAACATCTCTAAGAGATGAGTTTGAATAAATATTTGGATTAATGGATCTCCATCTTATCCTTGTCGACTGAAACATGGTTCATTCAAATCGACAATACCATTGAAAAACAAGTTCCATACTTTGCCATATGTGTCAGGTGTATTTAGAGAGTTATCATCTCCAGTCCTAATGTCACAATAAATCATTAGTTACCTCAAGATAGCAATAAATATATCAGCTTTTGTCATAGAAATATTCATAGTCTACTAAAGACTTGATAGGTAATAATAATACCTTCCATCTTTTTAAATAATATTCAAACAATAACACAATTACTGAGCTACCCCACTCTATTGTTTTCTTTCCAAAGACAATGTAAGATTATATCTATGCATCTTATCTCATATCCAAGGTTCGTTATATATATAGTGTGATAATGCTATGATTACCAAATCAATCATCTTTAATGATTAAAGAAGAGCCTACTGCTCTCTTTCTATCATGAGACAATCGAAGGTGCATACAGAAAACATCTAAGAAGAAATCTTTATATTATATATCTTATGCCAAGAACCTTAAAGTTCAGTCTACAACATTTTTTTGAGAAAGATATAGCACACATAATAAGTGGAGTGGATCTCGGCCAACTACCAAGTAAATAGAGTAATACACCATCTTTCCTTAGCTCGAAATCATGGTTGGAGATAGGCTTTCAATTCAACCCTATAAAAAGACTAAAGACTTCACAGTCTTGAGCAAAGATTATTTGAATATCGGCCATTACCATGGCCGTGTATATATTCATATACTGCTACAAAAGTGTGACATGCTATTAGCCTTATTGGTCTCCATAGCTTCTATTGAAATATCATGTCTCGGTCGTAAAGGCACAAACAAGATTTCAACTGATACAAATATATTTCCACATCCTCGGCCTTGACGGGCTATAAAAGTTAATACAAAGGTTTCAGTCCTCGGCCTCATGGCCTCAAAGGACTTTCACAATGAAAACAAAGTTTACCATCCCTTGGCCTCATGCCCTCGACGGGCTATCATAGTGAAAACATAGTTTACTAGCCCTCGACCTCATGGCCTCAATGGGCTATCATAGTGATTACAAAGTTTAACTATAGATTATGACCTTTAAGGCCAATAGTAACAACTTAATATCATATTATAGTATCACAGTGTGTGTTATATAGTCAGTGGAGTACCTGTGACTAATGTGTAGTCTGTCAACAGTCATATGCAAAGCTTATGCCTTTCTTGAGATTTAACTAATCTCGACTTCCTACTCTTCACTCAAAGCTTTGTCCTCTCTTCTTTGATACCCAACACTCTAACTCTAAATGTCCCTCTTTTTGGTAGAGGTATCGAGAGTTTTCCACTCTCATTCCCACTCCCACAGGAATAGCTCCACCAGCACGTAGAAGCTTTCCCATCAAGAGCATGCAACACTTGATTGTGCTATAATCATGGGCTGGTTGGGCTTCCTTAAGCACTACTCCCACTCCTCCATACTTCGAGGAACATGGGTTGCATAAGCTATGGGAACACAGTGATAATAAATCACTAGATAATTATCATAGCCAAAGGTGGTGAAATAATGATAAACCACATAATACATATATACATACATCACAAAAATATACTATAAGTACAATATGGTAATCTATATATATCACTAATATAGCATTACCAACAACATGGTATAGCATCAAGAAGCACCAAATTGTGAACGCGGGGTTGAGGTTCACTCCCCCACTTTGCAATCTTAGCAAAACATTTAGAGTAAATAAATCTATATACACCAATGTAATAAATAAACATATTGGATTACCTCGACAAGAGAAAGGTTAACACTGACTAATAACAATGTTCCAAGAGCATTTATTTAGTTAGATTGACGTAAAAGACATCAAGAAACCCTAATTTGACATGACGACAATTAGTCTGATCAGAATCAACTAAACAAGGGAGAATGACTAAAACATACCCAGTCTCGCAATGGTTCACATAAAGAACAACTTTGAAATTTCAAATGGAAACCTGTCTTTTTCCATAACACCTCTTTCCTTCTCCCAGGTGATACTCTCCTTCCCTTCTCGGAATTAAATTCTCTTTTCTTGGTTACACTCACAATCATTCAAAACCATGATCAATGTATCATCATCAAATCATTATGCATCATTCTAAAATAATCTCAATTACATGTAATCTCATGTCTAATTTAATCAACATTAATCATAATCCATATAACCAATGATTTATCCTGACATTTTCAACAAACGTCAAATCAATAATCTATGATTACTGATCTAGTTAATCTCATAAAAAGTAAAAGTTAAATATAGTCAAAGTTGGGGATGTAACACCTTTTCACCAAATCTTTCAAAGAACAAGTTCCTAACTAGTCCCAAGAGCCTATTGAATTTGACTGAAAAGCCCTATACCAGGTGATCACCTTCCCTTAAAATGATGTTGCAAGCAATCTCAAAGCAATGTTCTGCTCTATCAAAAATGAACTATACAAATGTATGCTACATCTTGGAGGTGTTCCTCAGGATTTTTTGAATCCTCACCTATGTATTTGGGTAGCGCCTTGAGAGCATTAGCTGGGATAGGGTCCCATGTAGCTGGTGCTACTAGTGGAATCAGTGGGCTGCCGCTATTCTAGTTTATAAAGTTCCTCAGAGCTCCTAATACAACCATTTGAGAGGGTGGTGGATTTTGGTGTACTACATTTCTTCTAGGGGCAATCACTAATGGAGGAGCTAAAAGACCTGGATTCGATGTTGAAAGTTCTTGTTATGGGCCTTTTACTCTTACACTTTGACTTCTAATTAGGCGATTGTGGGTTCAAGTCCCACCAGGCATGCCATAAATACTATTGATGGGATTTATTTTCACTTGGGATTCCTCTTATTTGCACTCGGGATTCCTCCTATTTGCACCCGGGATTCCTCTTAGATATAGACAAACCACAACAAATGGGAAATCTTGCGAATGTGGGACTCTTGCAACTCACAGGATAACCTCTTGGATTTTAGAAGCCAACTCTTCATAAGAATCTCGTTATTTCTTTTTGCGAGGGGGGAGAAAAGAGAAGATAAATTTTTGAATGAAAGGAACTCCTTTAAGGCGATACCCTGAAAGATAGTATTTAGATTGATGCAGTATCAACACAATGTTTTCCAGTTTATCTCACAATATTAACTCATGGCTTCAAAGAGCACAAAGGCATGATTTCAAATGATTCACCAATATCATTCATCAAAGCGACAACAAAGGCACATCATCAATACATGAGACTTGAAAGAAAATTGAATAGACAAAGAATAAACACAGGGTGTCACTCTTCTTCGTTAGTGAACTGAGAATGAATTACAAAAGGCCTAAAGGCACAATTACAAAGCATTCAATTGGCTCTAAAGAGCGCCCACAAAGGCTAGAATGCCTATCAACTCTTCTCCAAAATCCCAAAATTGGCTTAGCAATTAAACACTACCCAGCCCTTATTACATCGGTTGAACTACTATATATAGCAATTCCTATTTCAAAAGATGCACATGGGCAAGAAAAATCTACCCCATCTACCTTTGCTACCATGGCTTTGAATTTCCCTAACTCCACCATTTCTTGTCACTTCCTCTTGATGGCATTCAATCATAGGCATTGAAGGCTTACCAAGAAATTGTAGGAGGCTCAACCACCTCTTTGATGCATCACCTGACTACCAAGTGTCACATTGTGGCTGGGAGATGTATTCATGTTGTCTTCGCAAGGCTTGGAGGGTTCTTGACTCAATTATATCTGTTGTTGATGCCTTGCTTCCTCCCCTTTTCTACCTTGAAAGGTCCTTCATAACATGCATACAATTAGACCCTGTGGCCCATGATCAATGGCTTGAAGAGCTCCTCGCAGCCTCTGCCTAATAGTGGGTCCCATCACCACATGACAACATGATGCTACTCCATGGAAGTGTCAGAATTGCCTTGGTCTCAAAGGAGGGTGATGCCACCATGTGTTCACATTCTATGGGCTCCTTTTGTTGAGTCTTTAAAGAAGTCGACCCCACCAAGCGATGACTCACCCAAACAGAACAATGGTGCATCGGGGAGATATTGTCAAACTTGCCTTGTTGAAACGGTGCACGAATGTGCCAAGTATCTCCTTCCGCTTGCTTCCTTTTCTTAAAACACTGGATGCACCTCTTTACTGAATCATGACACTTAGCACCCGGGCACAACATCTTGATGTTTTTAGACTTGATAAGACATCAGAGATGCGCGGGTTCACCATTTGGCACATAAGGTGCCATAATCTTGAAAATGCTTAAGGAGCAGGAGACCTGCCACTATCTGACATATATGACACCCAACGCATTGGTTCAATGCGAAGGGGATGTCAGACCTGGAAACCCTTCAGGCTTGTGTCATGACTCCAAGTGTTCATATTTGCAGCCTTCCTACCTTCGTCAAAACCTTTTAAAACTTGGGCCCACCACTGGGATGACTCAGGACACTTAACAACTTGGTGCTTTGCGAAGAAGTTTTTAGACCTGCCAAGGACTTGGAGGTATGGGGCTTTGCTATTTGGTGGACAACTAATTCAACTTTGACAGACCATCACAATTTGATTTTAACCTGATAAAGGCTTGGAAGATGATGTTGCCCGACCCAAAACAAAATGCGGTCGCACAGAATCAAACATTGATGCCTCTCAACTACTCACAGTTCAAATTACAAATAGAGCGAAATCTCTACAGTTATTTAAAATGTTTATAATGAATTTTTATTGAGAACTTTTAAATTTCTTGGTAATTTGGTATAAGAGTGCAATGGTGAAATTTGCACACCCATGTCATTTCCCATTTAATTTTGGGTGCATTTTTGGGAGAGTTCCTTGATACAAATGTATTGACAAATAGCATAATTTTGTGCAAAGTCGGGTCCCTTATCCCATGCCCCCTACCTATCCATTTGACACATTCTTATACTCTGTAGTTCACAAATCTATTAGCGAGGGCAGCCTCAAATTCCACATCGCCGGCAATCACATCCCCGATGATCATTTCACAGTTGGCGGTCTCAACAACCTATAGGCGGCTTGAATTCTCAGCATCCTGTTGGCTCCAAACTCACGGCGGTGGCTTTCTAATACTCAAGCGGTTTCTAATAACCAGTCTGACAAACATTTTGTTTAACCCTCCTTAGTGGTGAGTCCATAGCCTGAAAGACATAAACATCTCCATTTTTTTAATGGACGGCGGCTACATTTCCACCACCGGCGGTTTTACCCCGCAGACAAGCCACGGTTTCGACCTATAGACTGGTGGTTTTTTTATTGTCAAATGGCAGTTCAACACTTTTTCGTTGGTTTTGAACCTAAAACCAACGGTTTGGTGCCACCATCAAGTTGTTTTACCTTTCAAATGTGGTTTTGCGATTGTAGAGGACGGTTTCTGCAATAAGGAAGACGGTTTCGCAATCAAACTAGCAATTTTTTTCCTCCAACCACAGTATTTTTTCTTTCCATGTGCTGATGTCACTACCTGACAAATGAAATCACCTACCCGTTGCTGTGCAGGGAATATTCCAACCAGGGGGAGAATATTTCGTCACAGGTACTGCTAATGTCAGCACTGCGTCAGCAGGGGCCCCCTTCTAGCCTTAATAGGGTGATTTTTTTTCAGGTGGCATAACTTTTCGCCACGGTGTCAGATTCTGGCAAACAAGATATTGACGGAAAGATGGTTCCACGAACTTCACAGTGATGTAGGTATTTTTCTGAATTTTTTTAATTTGATGCCAAATTTTGCTGTCTGAAGCCAAAACTTGCATTTTGCACTCCGGAGCTCATAACTTTCACCCATTTTATCAAAATTTCAACTTCTCATAGGCGTTGGAAAGGTAATTCTACGCTCTTCAGTTCTATCCATGCCATTTTTCTAGATTTTGTCTATGTCAGATTTTTAGTTTGAGGCTATTTGGGTACATACACTCATTAATTGGAAAAAGAGTTGAAATTGGTGATTATTTTTGCTTGGGGGGCTTCATTTTCAGTCTTGATTCAGATTTTGGGAGGTTTCATATCAGACTACATTTTAGTTTTTCTCTATTGGGGTTGTTTCACTCATGGCTAATGCAAATTCATTTTAGCTACTCGCACCTCACAAATATCATTCATGAAAACAAAAGATGAGTCACTTGCTTCAATCTAAGGGTTTATGGTTAGCATTGGATGATGAACAACCTAAATTCACAAAAGAATATGAGAAATTTGAATTTAGGAACAAACTTGATCAAGCCATGGGATTGATTGCCTTGCATGTTTCTGATAGTTTGTTATTTCATATTGAGGGATGTGAGACACCTAAGCAAGCATGAAAACAATACAATGATCTATTTGGGAAAATTAGTGAATTTCATGCTTTGCAAATAGATGTAGAATTGACTTCTCTTTCTTCTGATGCATTTCCTTCCATTGAGGATTATTTGGTTAAGTTTAAAGGGTTAAGATCTCAATTGGCAGGCTGTGGGAAAGATAAATCTAAAAAGGAATGTGTATTCTTGATTTTTGTCTAAGTTGAAAGGCCTATATGCAGTTTTCTCTTCCACCTTTTATTCTACCATGGATGCCCTATGTGATGCATTTACTATGCCTTCTCTTGAGGTGTTTTGTGAACGATTAACTAGAGAGCATGCTAAGCTAGTTGAATTCAATGCAGTCCCCAAGAATCATACATTAGTAGCTCAATCATCAAAAGGAAAAGGTACGAAGAAATCTTCTCCTAAGACAGAATCAAAATCACCTAATGAGACTCCCATCTCTTCTAAAGAGGATAAGTCTAAGAAGGAGACAGTTGTTTGTGCTTATTGTAAGAGAACTAGATAGGATGAACATAGTTGTTATAAGAAACAGATCGATGAGTTGAAGAATCTTCTTAAAAAGAACTATATTCAGTTGCCTTCAAACATAACATCTAGTTCATCTTCTCCTTCTACTCCATCACCATCTATACAGCCAAAATTTTCTGAACCAATTATTGCAAGGAAAACTAAGGAACCTAAAAATAAAAGTAAAGCACTTTGTGCAAGTACAAGTTCTACATCAGGCAATGGATTCTTGATTCAGGTGCTTCTCATCATATGGCTTCTTTAAAGGATATGTTTTCTTCATTCGAGCCGTGTGATATGCCACCTATTTTGATAGGTAATAACACATACACGAATGTAATTGGAAAGGGAACTGTTGATATTGGTGAAGGTACCTTCAATGATGTACTTTGTGTGCCTTCTTTGACCAATAATCTTCTTTCTATATATCAAATTACTCATAGTGGTACAGGGAAGACAGTGGAGTTCACATCTGATCAGGTTATTATTAGAGACTTGGCAAGCGTAGAGATAATTGCTACTGGGGTGGCTGATCATACATCTCGGTTATACACCTTTTATGGTTTCACTCTTGATGATTCAAATCCTTTGGTTGGCATTCACACTCCTTATGTGAATCATATTTCTGAGGAGAAGTTTGGTCACTTGAACCTTGGTATTCTTGCCTCTTCATCGGTTCTTGAGACTTGTGCTACACTTTCTTCTTCTCCACCTCCTGCTTCTTCAGAGTTCAGTACTTCAGTTCAGCAGGATACTTCTTGTCTTTCAGATATAACTTTGTGAGATGAGTACTTGACAAGTGTTGCAGATTTGTTTTGTGAGTCCCATCTTGCAGATTTGGAGGACACATTTGAGGGGTTAACTCTCCTCTTTGATGACAGCCATAGCACAACTATTGTCAACCCATCATTGTCTTTAGAGCTTGGTGGTTGTCAGTTTTCACTTGATCCTAGATTATCACTTTCATCAATGAGGCCTGAGACTCTTGATTTGATTGTGGTATCATTCGGCATTGACATGGAGACACATGATCAGTTTTCAAAGACATCATACTTCATGAGACTTCCTTCCTCATCTCTAGGTTTGGAGTTGGAGTTTCTTCATACACCAGTGGATTGGTTTCTTCCCAAGGGAAGACATGTTGTTTGCAGGTTTTGGATCATCTTTGGTCTTCTTCTAGCATTCACCATTGGCACTAGAGCTTCTTCATTATGGGGGGGACATCTTGTCTCATTCTTTCCCTCTTATGGGGGGCTATTCATCGTATATATGTGATGGATGTTGTATTTGGTGGGTCGTGATTCTTCCATCCTTCCATCACTTGTACATGTTTGATGCATTCTCACTTTTGGAGAGGAGCTTTTTCCCATGAGGTTTTCTCCTTTACTCCACTTGAGACTTGTTTGTACATGGGTACCTAACATGGCCTAGTAGCCGGAACCCATCATCCATCTTTGTATTTTGTCAGCTACTCCCTAAGTTGCACTTAAGAGGGGTGTTAGTGTGAATAGGGATATTTGCTATCTAGTTTCTCTTGTGTGGGGATAATTCATAATATTATTTAACTATTTATTAGTTAAATAATATTCTCCCACATAATTCACATGTTAAGTTGACTTAGTGAGTCTACTAGATGTTTCTAGTTGTTCCTAGTTGTGTCTAGTTGTGTCTAGTTGTAGCTAGTTGTTGATAATTGTCTTATAGTTGTCTTATCCTCCACATGTGCTATAGTTGTCACATGTCATAGGATTAAGACACTTGTCACATGACTACAACATCTTAGCTTTAATCCTTGTCTTTATAAGCAAGGTTCTCATGTACATTGTAACATACACAATAGATCATTCATTGATATAATACATTATTAATATGTTGCTATGTCCTTGTATTTAAAGGTATTCAATGCATCCATTCTAATCATTCAACCATTTGAATATCTCATTATGACTCTTCATTTTGTTCACTAAAAATAATTTAGATTTTCATAATCATTCTAGGAACATATGAATGACTAAAGAGTGATGTTTTCAATCTTATACACACATTATTGTAGGTTGAGCTAGGAGATCATGTCCCCTTGTGACATAATGATAACCCTACCAATGTAGTTATAAATATTGCTAGCCCTTAAATATTAGGAAAACACAAAAGTAGATAAGGAAAACCAAGTGATAAAAAGAATAGAGTTTTACATATTGTCAAATCAAGTCCCCGAGTGGATATATCCACAACTTGAGAGTTGATCCTAATCTGAACAATATTCTAATCTTGAGATGAATATTGGACTAAGATTTATGTTCTAGATCCCAAGATATTACAGATTTCAAAACACTCATTTGATCAATTCCTTCTTCAATAATAAATCTAAATACTTTCATTTATTTACACTTGCTAAAATAATTGTTATAAATAAATTATCAAATTATCAAATCCCAATTGATTAGTTACACTTATGGATCATTTAGTTGGATTAGCCTAGAATAAACAAATAAGTAAAGTTTATTTTCCTTTACAAAGTGCTAACAAAATTAAGTTGCACAACTTTACAAAATTTAAGTGGGCTGAACTAGATTTAGGATTAATGAATGAATGAATAATTGCTTTTAAGGACGTCCATGAGACCGCAGTATATGGGACCCAGAGGGAAAATAAGCCACATCGAACAGGGAAACAAAGGAACCACAAGCAACCTCCTTGTTACTTTTGGCTACTCTCCATTTCACTATTGATTCCCTTTCTTCTATTATGAATCCTGCACAGGTAATCTGCCACTTTAACTACCCTTTCCTCTTCAAAAAAGATCATTAGAGACCCCACCTTTAGCACATCAGTGTAGTTGATCTGGATGTCTTCATACACCTTACATTCCATGATGTAATGCCATTCTATTTCCACTAAACCCGATGTACATAAACAACAAATCCTATTTGCCCATTCTTCTTTGAGTGTCACCCACCTTCCCGTTTCACATCTAAGATGGTGTGAGCTAGTTCTAAGTTGGGCCATTAACATTTTAGCTTTCCACTTGATATCTGCACCTATGTAGTACTTTGGTTCATGGTCACAAGTGGGGTTAAAATATTTGACATATTGTTCTCTTTTTTGCCCAAGTTATCTAGCCCGCATGGTTGCCTTGGCTTTCTCTCTTACATACTTTTTAATTTCCATGTTTGTGTTTAGGCATTCGTGCATTCTAATGCCCCACTTATTCTCCCACTTTACGTTTTGCTTCATTCATGGATGTGTTCTTCCTTCTATTTAACTTTTCCTCTGCTGCAATCTTGGGCCAGCAATGTTCCTCCAAGTTCTTGATTCTCTTCAAATAACCTAAGAGACGGATTATCGCCATCACCTCAATCGAAAAAGGCCCTGCTTCAGCTAAGACAATAACATATGGAACAATGCTTTTGATTTTAAAACTACTTGTGATTAGATGCCTCTGTAATCTTTCTATTTGTCTCCATTTGTTGCCGACGTACTGCTGCCCCAAACTTCACACCCATATATAACACCACCGGTATAACTAGCAATCCAAAAAAGATTCTTCTTTGTTTTCCAGTCCCATAGCTCCGCCAATCTACATATGTTTTATAGCATGTGTAACACTTTCCAACCTCCTTGTATTCTTTTTTTTGCATGTCTCCCAGCTAAGCTTATTGCGGAAATCAAGACCCAGATAATTGTATTCGTCTACCACCTCGAGGGAACTACCTTCAAACTCAAAATTCATTTGCTTCTTAATTCTTCTCAAAGTGAAGATCATGATCTTAGTTCTAGTTATGTTCACTTGCATTCCTACCTCCTGGCAAAATAACTCTAGAGCTCTTAGGTGTTCTTGTAACCACGTGTTGTTTTTGCCATCAAAGTAAAGTCATCAACATATAGCAGTAACTTCACCACATAATTGGCTAAATGGATGCCTCCGACCCATCTTGTCTAAGCACTCCTCTAGATTGTCTATGTATAGCCCAAGAAGAGTTGGGGACAATGGACAGCCCTGTTTGACTCCGATGTCACTTCCAAAACATCATGAAAAACCATCTTTTGTTCTAATGTTGGCTCGGACATGATCATAAAGTTTGCAGACCACTGCCCTATAATCTTCTATTATTCCTAGCTCTTCCATTCTACTCCAAAGCTTGTTTCTATGTACCGTGTCAAAAGCCTTTTTGAAGTCAACAAAATAGCAAAAGACTTCACCTCCTTGCTTGTCCCAGATTTTCAATCATATGTCTAAGGGTGACATTGTGATCAATCATGGAGTGCTTAGATCTGAAACCCACTTGCCCTTTTGTCCTCTTGCCCTCCTTTTCTGCCCAAGTGCTAATTCTTTGTTCTACCATGCTTCCAAAGAGTTTTCCAAAGAGAGGATTGTCATTATAGTATGGTAGTTTGACAAGTTGTTGACATCCCTGCTCTTGTGAAGAGGAATGACGACACTTGTCTAGTTTGTTGGGAAACCATGCTCAATCATGTTGTTCAATATCCTTTTTATTTGTGCTGCTAAGGCTTTCGAGCCCCATTTCAGGTGTTCTACTTGTAAACCATCTATGTCCTTAGCTTTTCCTTCTGCTAACTTCTTAGTTCCTTCTGTAATATCCTTTGCGGAGAAGAGTTTAGTCCTATTGTTGATTATCAGCGGGGTAGTTTTATCCTGATCCCTTTCATACAATGTCTTAACATATTGCATCCATTGCATGTCATTGATGTTACTCTTGACCTTGCTACTAATCTACTGCAATTCTCTCCAAAAACCTCTTGAATTTGTCTTTTCGAGAGAAATCAACTCTTTTCTCCTAACTTCCATGTATTCTTCTTTTTTCAACCTTACCAATTTCTCATACATTTTCTTATTTTCTTTCTCCCTTCTAGATGTTTTCAATGTTCTTTTTGCTGCTTTATATTCCTCATCATACCAAGGATTCGATGGAAAGCTATTTTTGGGGGCTCTTCTAGCCTTGGATCCCTTGCATGTTGAGAGAGCTTTGTGAATTAAAGCCATCAATTGTTCGTTGTCTATTATGCCTTATTTTTTGTTGGGGCAACCAATATTCTTTATTTCCTGCAGCTATTTATCAATCATTGATGTAAAAATGTCCTGGTTCTCACTATTCAAATGAATATTGCCTTGACCATTAGCTTTTTTACATATTTGAGGATTGTTACCCTATTGTTCACCTTTTTGCATACTAAACTTTACATAAATAGGACTGCGATCAGACTTCATTTCTATAGAACAACATCTAATTTACATCCCCTTTATCTTTGATATGGCATTCTATGAACAAATGACATAGTCCACCATGCTTTGTCCATTATAGGTATGGCATGTCATGTTTCCCGAGCTCGAACAAACTCTTATGCCATTAAAAGTAATCAAATCATGGAGGTTGCACATCCCTAACAATTCTGCTCCAAAAAGTGAAACACCACCTTTTGTATCTTGGGAAACCCTTTCCCACTTTTGGTTGTCTTCTTCTTCAATCCATAACGGGTTGTTGTTTTGACCCTCCTCCATTTCAAGGTAAAGGGCTTGATTATTCGTTGTTCTTGCATTAAAGTCCCCGATTAGCATGATCTTGCCCGTAGCACCATATGTAGTTATGTCCTTTTTGAGTGCTTCATATGAATCATCCCTATCTAAGTACTTTTTATTGTACATTTTAGAGCCATATGGCGCAAAGTAGCAGGCTACAAGACAAATTATGGGCTCGTGATTTGTAATCCTTATCCATATATATTGATTATTTGTGTCCTAAAGTTAATTACATCAAAGGTGTTGCCTCTTTAAGAGGGACTAAGCTAATAGGCAGATCAATAGTTCAAAACTTGCAATATGGATAAAAGAAGATTAAATTAATCTTAGCCAGACACATTTCTAATTGCTAATTGGTTGCTCACCTAGGCAAAATGACAAGAAATTCGTGGTGTAAATAAGGGACTGTGTGCGAAAGGGGGTGGAGTTTGGCTCGAAAGCGCTCCGAAGGATCCTTGCAAGGATGCTAGTCCACATAACCTTAAGGAAATGCTTCACCTATTTCTTGTTAGCATCAATTTCTCCCGTCTTCGTGCTAAACTAACTAAGAAACCACAGTTAGTTTATTTTCATGCAAACTACAGCAAACATCAGTTTGCTTTGTTTTATACGCCTGTCCCTCCCAGATTTCTCTTATGCTTAGCCATTATATACATGTAAATTTGCATTTGATAATTAATGAATCAATTCAATTCTTCATACGCAAATCCTCTATTTCTCTCTATTTTGTTTTATTCTTATCTGTGCTGGAATTTTATCTCTGTAGATCTAGAAAATCTACATGGTATCAGAGCTCAAATTATGTTAGTTTGCTTGTTCATTTTTAAAGTCAATTTGTTGGTCCGTTTGATCTGTGTAAAGGACTTCAAAAACAGTGAAGTGAAGACGCATTGCTGCGGAGAAGGAACTTCCTGGGAAGGTACCGATGCCTTTGCTCACGCACAACATTTGAGTGAGTGAACACTGTTGAACGAAAGAGACAAGGGTTACGGCTCTTTTGAAAAAGGTGAGTTGCAGTGTTGAAAGGCCTTTGTTTTATGTGGCCTACATGCCACAAGAACAGGCCTGTGACCTATGAGATGGATGTTGCCTCTGTTTGAATCAGCTGTCGCTTCTCCTATGAAGGAGATCCAAGTTGAGTTCATTGCTGCCTTGTATGTGGAAGGTTCATCCTCATCAGCAACCGTGAGGAGGCGCTGATTCCCTGCTTTGGTAGTCCCTCAAACGTCCATTTTTTTTCACATGCTGAGTATCACATTGCAGCGCCCAGGTGAAGAGTTGCCATTCCTCAATGTTTAGCAGGCATTCAATGGTGCGGTCTAGTCTGCAGCAAAACTCTCCCATAGATTAGTCGCCATTCAATCCCCTTTCCTTTGTTTCGTTTCTGTGGTGCTTAGAAACCAGTTTCTACGCAGGTCTAGATCTGCCCTGGTGCGGGTGTGTGGGGCTCGCGACCTTGAAGGCCTAAAGCGGCATCCTTAAATCTATCTATGGCCTGTAGCATCCTCAAACTTGTGTGGTTTGAAATCTACAGAGGAAAGCTGCCATTACCCCCTTAATAGGACACTCTCTATTAGAGCGTGGCTAGGACAGTCGATTTGCTTGCTAGCCTCGGCTGTATCTATAGGCGGCAATCTCAGAAGATATTTTGAGGCGAATTGAAGATAGATTGGGGGGACGCAATCACTCACCAGAGATTGCGATTCAATCTGCAGCCACGATATGCTGCAATTTTACATGGTATTTCTCTTTTGATTTGGGGTTGTTACTTGCAATTCCTCTATGTGATTCAATAGTTCCATTTACGCAGAAGGTTAATTATGTCTTTTAAATATCAGTTTCATCATTTTGTTGTTAGGCTAGATTCAGAGAATTTCTTGTCTTGGAAACAAGGTATAAAGAATCACTGCCTTGGGCAGGATCTACTACCCTATCTCCTCATATTCGTTCCTGAGCCAAGTAACTATGATGAAAATAATGCATGGTTTAATAAAAATGACATGGTCTATGGACTAATATGTCTTACTATTTCTGAGGATACTCTACATCACATAGAGCACATTGAGTGCCCTTCTACTACTTGGGTCATCATCCAACAGTTGTATGGATACATTGAATCTCCATCTGAAAGTGATGTTTTCTTCGTAAACCAGGCTATTGATGATATTGAGACTTATGTTGCCTCATCTAATGTGGACACATCTTGTATGGATGATCAATTTAGTGATTCCCCATCAACAACACTTGTTGCAGATCTAGATTCCAAAGATGCTTCTTCGAGAGCCTCCAGTGATTCTTTGCAGCAGGATCATTTATGTCTTTTGGATTTAGTCTATTGGGACCAATATCTACCAGACATTTCCTTTTTGTTTGTAGAATCCCTCATTTCTGATCTAGATGACACTATTGAGGACATATGTCTTCTCTTTGAGGACCACTCTTTTGTCCTTGCATCTGTTGCTACTTCTGAGCTCTATGTTGCTTCTTCAAAAGATTCCAATGGCTTCTTGCAGCAGGGCATCCGTAGTCTTCCTGATTTAACTTTCTGGGATGATCTCTTGATAGGAGTTTCAAACTTGTTTATGGAGACTCAAATTTCAGATTTAGAGGACACATTTGAGGAGTTACTTCTCCTCTTTGTTGACAGCCACATCAACGCTGCTGGCCCACCATCTTCATCGCCTTTGCAGCTTGCTCTATATCAGTCTTAACAGGATCTTGGATCGCCATCACTTTCTGACATGTGGATATGTGAGCAGTTTTCAGAGGCACACATCATCTGGATTTGGATTCCAATATCACCCATTTTTTTGGATTGGCTTCTCCAATCACCAGTGGATCCTTTTCTTCCAAAGGGGAGAAATGTCATTTGTAGGCAGTGGATCATATTCTGTTTTCAGGGATTCATCATTGGCACGGGAGCTCTTTCATTATGGGGGGATTCATATCTTCTTTTCTTATATTCTCTCTATATTTGTGGGGGAATTTTATATGTACATGGGTACCTAAAATAGCCTTGATGCCAGGGCCCATCTCTGTTGGCTATATTGGCTTTTGTCTCCTTAGTCAGATTTTAGGGGGGAGGTTTTGTTCCCATTGGGTTTTTTCTCTTTCCTCTTTCCTTTTCTTTAGGATTTGTCTCCTTAGTTAGACTTAAGGGGGGGTGTTAGCATCAATTTCTCCTGTCTCTGTGCTAAGCTAACTAAGAAACCACAATTAGTTTATTTTCATGCAAACTACAGCAAACATCAGTTTGCTTTGTTTTATACGCCTGTCCCTCCCGGATTTCTTTTATGCTTAGCCATTATATACATGTAAATTTGCATTTGATAATTAATGAATCAATTCAATTCTTCATACGCAGATCCTCTGTTTCTCTCTATTTTTTTTTTATTCTTATCTGTGCTGGGATTTTAGATCTGGAGAAAATCTACATTTCTCTCATTCTCAGACCAAAGTTTCTCCCCACATTTAGCAAGTTGTAGCTCCTAAGGTTGTTAATATGATGAAGCCTCGGTGAAAACGATAACATGCTTTCACTTCTACCATAATTTGCTGGCAACGAAAGCATGTATGTGCTTGGTATTTCCATGGTTTTTCTTTTACGGAATGGTGTATAGTCTCCCCATTTGAATGCCTATTCTTTTACATTTACCGAACCCTACAGTTTGTGGCCTTAGTTGGAGAAGCAATTTATTCCTGTAGGAAGGTGAAACAAACTAAAACAATGTCAAAATTGGTAAAAAATGCAAGCAAGCAGTGGAAATAGGGTCGTGATGAGATTGTGCTTGTCACAACATTCACAAGGCTAATCATTAAATTTCATCAAAACCCTCTCGAGGAGGTGACACTATGGGAAAGGGTGACCTAACGGTGAGTGCGAAGCCCTGCTGAGATCAACATTGACATGGGTTAATGGCCCAGCAAAAGTGCTTTAAAAACATCTGTTTGCAAAGTTTGGCTACTGGCCAATCACTACTAACCACATACAAAATAGTGGGGCTCTATGGACAATATACGCTTAAACAACTAAAGAGCCTTCAATACAAGGCATCACTAAATGGTGGCACATGGAGGATATAGATCTAAGGTTTGATACATGCCAGGCAGTCTAAGTTGACCACCATTTTGGATTAACTAGTGGCTATTTCGTGCATTGCCTATCATAGCCTACAAAAGTGAATCTGAGATGGGCCTGGACTAGTAGGCAGGATGAAGCGATGACATAAACACATGGAACACTGTGGCAACTAGTGATAGCAAAGACCACGTATTAGCCATGCTAGCAGGAGTGAATAATGAAAACCCAAGTGGACAAATTCATAATTCTAAAACCCAATACTTTTGAAATTAAGCCTAGAGCTTAATTGGACATTGGTCCATGAGACGTCAATGCGGGGATCAGATGGGACCGGTACAGAGAGGGGGGTGATAAATTTAAGTGGTAATTGAGAATAGGGAATTAACAACTACGGTGAAACTAAGAATCAATTGACACCAGCTACAGTGAAATTGGTAGATGCACCTGCCTCAAGAAACCTATGAAATTGAGATATATTATTTAATGTTCTTAATTTTTCATTTTGTCTCAAGACATTTATTGGAGCATCTTGCAAAATAGCTATAGTTAATTCACATAATACGATCTTAATTTCAATATTTCATGACGATCTCTACTCAATTTTAATGTTTCGTGTTCAATTGGCATTGAGGTCAAGCACAAGTCAAACATATTTTCTAACTCAATTTTGTGAAAATATAACTTCAATTTCTTTGAGTACTATGAAAGTATTATTTGATATTGTGTTTTATCTTAGGATTTATATTGTACGGCAAATTTTAAAATAGGGAGGAAGTTAAGGAAATTGTTCATCATAATGGAATACCTTTTAAAACTAAATTTATGGTAGTAATAAGTTGCTATTGCACTTGTCTTTTGTTTTATGAGGTTTAATGCAACGATGATGGGAAAATAATGGATATGATTGTGTGATCTTATATTGACATAATTTGTTTTCCTATAAGCTTGAATGTATCATTGTCCTCTTTACCTTATAATATTATACATATAGATAGATAGGTTTACTTTATATATGCAAAAGTAACTCTGATTTTGAATTTGTGTTACATTTATTCAATATTCTACAAATACATAGGTCTCTGTTGGCCTAATTTCAAAAATCTATCTTTGATTTCTTTTTCAATATACTTCTTTTTTCATTGCTTCTCTCCAATCTTTGCTAGGTTGGAATTGAATAGTATTTTGTAGTTTAAAAGGTAATACAAGTGCTTCCAGTTGGCATCCTCTTTTTAATCTGCTGAAGGGCTTTAGTATTTGAGATTTGTATTTGAATAGTTGGGGGTTGTATTTAAATAGTTGGGGGTTGTATCTGATTTTTTAGATGCCATAATTGACCATTTAGAGTGTTTGTTATAGTTGTAGTGTTCCATTTACTGTTTTGAAAAATAGAGAAACTTATGGTGAAATTGGACCTTAGAAGATGGCATTAATTTATACGAGGGTGGATTATGTTCCTTGGAGATTGAATAATTGTTTGGTTAATTCTCCAATTAGCACTTTTATGTTTATTTCTATTTCATTGTAGCAATCATAGCATTATATTTTTAATTAAAATTTATTTTATGTTTGTGATGATTGCAGAAACTAAGCAAGAAATAGTGACCCTTGGTCAAACTTAGGTCTTCACTACCACGATGTCTTGAATTGTAATATTGGTACAAATTTTAAAATTATTTAGGTGGACGGTGGGCTCATAATTTGTTGAGGGTTATGAAATCCTTTGATGATTGAGAACACATAAGTTATCTTGACCTAGCTCATACAGAGATGGACTAAAATGAAACATGGATGCATGGAAGAAAAATGAACATCAAAGATGTTTGAAGAAAAGAAAGAAAGAAAGAAATTGCATATTAGAAGTGCATTGAGCTACGTATTAGTCAAGATTGAGGCCTTGTAACGTTACCTCGAAATGATAATATCTGGCCAATGTTTATTGAATTTATAAATTGCATCTTTCAAATCTTTTAAATCACAATAAGTTGTGGATGTTCCCCATGAATATACTCATAGTTTGTGACATGTTCAAAGCTGCAATATGGCCAATTCCCATGGGGATTTTTTTTGGGTTCGGTTATCATCTATTTACTTTACGTTGCTTTTGGAAACACTGTTGAGAAGTCCTTCTATCTCGAGCAAGTTGCATTGTGTTGGGTGAATATTTTGTCACTGACAAAATGGTAACAAAATAATTATATCAGCCACAATATGATGAGATTATATCTCTCCTCACAGAAAGGGGAGGCGCCCTTCTTATTGCTAACTATGATCAACAAGTAATTATCTATGCTTATTTACAATAAATCTATCATGTGGATGTTTCCATATCAACTAATTCTCTTTTTTCAGAATTGATGTTCACTTGCAAACTTCTAATAACAATCCTTTGATGCTTAAAATATATGATAAACCATAAACTACTTATTGGAGAAATAATAACTGATATACAAATTAGCTAAACATAAGAATAACTAAAATAATACCAACGTGTATCAACCACAAGAAACCCACAAAAGCTCAAAGTCTTTTGTTGCTCCTCACACTAATTGGAAAATGAAAAGGTATGGAATAGAGTGTAGCCCAAAGTCTTCACCATATGCCAAAAGAAGATTACACAATCTCAGATGATAACTCGCAGCCCAAAGTCTTTCAAGACACCTTCAATCATGAACATAAGACACAAATCTAGAAATGATATTGCAGCCTAAAGACTTCAAAATTAGATTTAGAACACCTTCCAGATTATTTCGATTCACTTCATGATTCAATTGAGTGCACAAGAAAATGCAATGGAAAGGACATAAGAGCATTCCCAATACACCACAAGCTTGTTCCAACACAAAGATTGAACACCCACTTGTTTTTCTTATATTGATTGAATAAAGATTTACAATTTGAACACAAAGTCTCGATTTTCTTCTCAATGCAGCAGCGTTTCACTTCAATAGCTAAAAGATAATATTTACAAAAGAGCACCCTCATATTTATAGAGAGGAGCTATGAGCAAAAATAGGAAAGTTACAACTACTTTGACTTAGTCTAAACTGAGTCCGATTTTGTTGAGGACTCGTATTATTCCCACTTGCAAATTACATATTACAAAATGACATATAAGATGTCAATTACACATAACAAAACTACATAAGAAAGCTTTGAAAATAATCTAACTATTTAAAGACACAAGAATTTCTTCCTCATTATCTTTCTCCAAAAAATCTTCTTATGTCTACAAGGCCGCTTGAACTTCATTGTCATCTGGTCCCAGTGTGTATCTGTAGATGGTAAGAACTCTTGTGATGGAGTCCTCAATGTTGATAGGCATGCCTTTGTGTCTATCTAGGATTCTGCAACTTATCCAAAATCACTTGAAAATCCACTAGCTTATCAATAGATGCCAATGTGAAGGCTTCTATCTCTAATTCGATATGAACCAGTGAAGTAAATTCTTGGACAACTTTTTCTTTAGGGAGGGTCTTTTGATTGTCATCCAACATCTGGCAAGGAAGTTCACCAACCTTGCATGTAATATCTAACCCCTTGTCTATGCTCAGATCTAGGACTTCCTTGAGATCCTTGATCAAATTATGGAGGACTTCTTTCTTCTTCTTCATGGCCTCCCTATATTCCACAAACATCTTTCTATTGGGAATCACCCCATGCACTACCAGAACTTCCAACTTGAATTCTTATAGCTGGGTCCATGTATGAATGTCTTTCTCAACCAGCTCCAAGTTTTGTGATAGCATATCAAGTGTTTGATTCAATTCTGCTTTCACTTAGCCCAAGTTGTTGTAGAGCTTGATAGAAGACTATATTAGTTGAGTACCTTGGGCCAATAGTCTTTCTATCTAGGCACTGATTTCTCGACCTTGAGCTCCAATCTTGTCAGCCTTTTGGATGGCTTCTTCATCAACACATGTGTCAACAGGTTCTACTTGCTCAAAAGGTTGAGCTATCTTTACCAGAACAAAAGTTAGTTGTTCTACCTAAATCTTAAGTTGATCATTGATCAACTTGTCTCTTTCATACCTCTCAAGCAAGGCATCCAATGTTGCTTGTAGGTCCTCCTTCACACTTTCATGGGTTTGCTTACCAAGCTTTATCCTTGAAATTGCATAATCAGAAAATTAGACCTCTTAAATACTTTTATCCTTTAGAGGCACGGCAACCTCAACATACTTATTACCATATGGATCAATGATCACCCTTGATATTGTTTTAGCCTTCTTTGCTGACTTAGGTTTTGTCAGAAATAGTTGGCCAAAATCAAAATCATCAAGTGACATGACTTGTTTCTTCCTTTTTGTCTTTTGAGAAATTAGCCAAGGGGGAAGAGTGGATGAATCTTCTTCAGTTTGTGTCACCAATGATTTTGATGACAAGGTAAGATCAATGGTTTGTGAGGTGGATGGGATGGAAGGTGGAATGGAAGTTGGGATGGAAGTATCTAGTAGTGTGGTGGATACCAAGGGAATGAGAGTGACAATGGGTGGTGTTTGAGTTAAAACAATAGTAGAGTTAACCTTAGTTAACACTTTGGGTGCAAAAGTAGACATGAACTTATCAAAGTCCAACTAGGTAGTAATGAATGAATTAGAAACTAACGATGACAAGCCTATGGGACTAAGCAAAGAGGAAAGTGAGCCAGAAATATGCTCCATGTTTCCATGAGGAGGAATTTAGAAAAATGAATCACTCATGGGTGATAAAGGAGACAAATAGATGGTTTGAACAGACCTAGTGGGAGTAATAGACACAACAGGTGGAGATTGTACTGTTGAAACCATAGGAGGTGAGGTAGGAGATATCACCTGAGATGACTCTAACTGAGAAGTGACAAAAGGAACTTGTGCTTCACCAACAACATGATTTTCTTCAACATCTACTTGATCAGATGTTCCTTCTTTGTCTTTACCTTTGCCTTTCTCACCTTTGTTCTTGAAAACAAATTTTAGCTTTTGTGAAGAACAAGATGTATCTTCCTTGTTTTTAGTCCTTAGCTCTTCTCTCTTGCTGGAAGCACCTTCAACATGCTCCTCTTCTGAACCTATCTTGAATAGTTTTATCTATATCCCTTTCCCTTCTAACAACCAATTGGTGTTTGCAAGAACAAGTTGGAACTTGTCCCTTATGGAAGTGGACTCCTTTTGTGACCATTGAATTGGTGGAAGAGGGGTTGACTCAATTTTATTACCCTCATATGTAGGGTCCAATATATCATCGTCATCTTGCATCTCATCAGGAATATTGAAAGGAAGCTAAGTGTGCGGAAATGCTTCCTACGCTAATCTATTGAGGGGAGGGCTATGCAAATTCAAATTTATCCTAACTATTATAGCGATGTTAAACCATTAACATGAGATATTGCAGCAAAACACAAGAGCCAGAATGTAGACAAAAGAAGAGAGACAAAGATTTACGGTGGGGAAAACCCTTATCGAGTGAAAAACCCCACACTCAGAAACCTGCACAATGTATTAACAAATCTGAAAGAATGTTTACAATACACTTGCAATGCAAGCTTCAATGGTCTTCGACACTCGTGTCTGGAGTCAATCCGGTAGCATAACAGTACCTGTAAACCTGTGATACAAACTCCATCTCCAAGTACCTGTTTAAATAGAACATACAAGGCAATTTTGAACCTTTCTTGGAATGGGCGTCCAATATGGCATCTTGGACCAAAACCCACGCCTAGGGACACTTGGTCAACATTGTAGAATGTGTCTGGCACTTGTCCACAACTCCCATCCCAAAGAGGTCACCTATTTCCAAAATAGGCTATGACAGATGCTCTTACGACACTTACGACCGTCATAGAATCTGTCATAGCGGTTACAACTTACAGCTGTAAGAGAATTTGTCATACACATGCTATAAATAGCATATTCTCTTACAACACATCATATTCCACCTTGGGGTGCCCAAATATGCCTCATTCAAAGATGCTTCATGACACATGTCATTACCTGTCTTACAACCTTCTATTCTCGACTCTTACATGTCATAGATTCGTCATAGGAATCCATCATAACTATTTCGGTCAAACATTCCTTACACAACATAGAAGATGTCGACACATGGTAGAATATTCCTACCACTAAGTGGGATGCCTATTTCCTCATGTGAGGACAAAATAATAAGTTGTCATTATCCATGTAGGATTGACACATCACCGTGCCACATCCCACAATATGACAAAGTGAAATTTCCAATTATTTACAACATAGGCAATTGAATAATAAATACAAAAACTACAAATGCAGAGAATTACCAAGGTTGAGACACCTTAATTCCCAACATTCTCCCACTTGTCAAACACCTTGTAAGAGCTAATAGAAAAATAGGATTTAACTGCTATAGGCCGAGAGGCCCATGACTCCGAACACCATCTGAACTTCTTTGTGCCCACTGGTTTCGTCAATGCATATGCAACATTCTTCAAAGTGTCTACCTTCTCCAAATTTACCTTTCCATCCTCAACCATGTCCCTCACGAAGTGAAACTAAACATCAATGTGCTTGGTTCTAGCATGGAAAGTTGGATTCTTTGCAAGGCAAATTGCACTCTGACTGTCACAACTGATTGTGATCTGACCTACATCAACACTAATATCAGAACACAATCTCTTAAGCCAAATGGCTTCCTTACAAGCATGAGTTGCTGCCATATACTCAACTTCTGTCGTGGACAAAGCAACAACAGGTTGTCGCTTACTCATCCAACTAATGGCACCACCAAACAGTGTAAAAACATAAGCACTGGTGGATCTCCTACTGTTAATGTCACCTGCCCAATCTGAATCCACAAATCCATGAATATCAATAGAATGCAGAGGTCCTGAAACATTACCATGATAGCAAATGGAATACTCAAAAGTACCCCTCAAATATCTGAACACTCACTTAACTGCATCCCAATGAACTCGTCCAGGATTAGCCATAAATCAACTAAGGACTCCCACTGCTTGGGCAATGTCTGGTCTTGTACAGACCATAGCATACATCAAACTGCCAACAGCACTAGCATAAGGTACTCTGCTCATGTCCTCCACCTCACTACAAGATTTTGGACAATCCTCAACAGATAACTTTGTCCCCAAGGAAACGGGAACACACAATGGTCTACAATCTCCCATGCTGAATCTATCCAACACGGTCTTAACATACTTACTTTGAATTAACCAAAGTTTTCTATTGGTTCTGTCTCTTCTGATTTCCATTCCTAGAATGTACCTGGCTGCCCCTAAATCTTTCATTTCAAACTGAGCTGACAACTGAGATTTAAAATCAGAAATCATATTCTTACCCTTCCCAATGAGCAACATATCATCAACATATAGTGCAACAATGAGAATAAGATCACCATCAAACTTATAATAAACACAGTGATCTGATTTTGATCTCACAAATCTAATTGACAAAACAAAGGCATCAAACTTCAAGTACCATCTCCTAGGTGATTGCTTCAAACCATACAAAGACTTCTTAAGTTTGCAAACCAAATTTTCTTTATCTTTTACCATGTAATGCTCTGGCTGTGACATGTAGATTTCCTCCTCCAAGTCACCGTGAAGGAAAGTTGTCTTCACATCCATCTGTTCTACCTCCAAGTCATAAGTTGTTGCGAGAGACAACAGGAATCGAATGGATGTCAACTTTGCAACGGGAGAGAAGATCTCACCATAATCTATACCCTCCACTTGTGAATACCCCTTCACAACCAATCTGGCCTTATACTTCTCAATACTGCCATCTGCACCAATCTTCTTCTTGAACACCCATTTACATCCAACGGGTTTCCGTCCAGGAGGCAAAGGCACCAAGTCCCAAGTTTGATTCTTTTCCAAAGAAGCCATTTCTTCCTCCATGGCCTCCTTCCAAGAACTTGCATCCTTCATATCCAAGGCCTCTGATAAAGTTCTAGGTTCATCACTGTTAGTGAGCAAAGCACAAGCACAACTAGAATCAAGCAATGTAAAACCAAACCTTTCAGGTTGCTTCCTTATCCGTGTAGACCTCCTCAAGAGCTGAGGTTGAGGTTCAGCTTCTTCATCTGAGCTTTCAAAGCTGCTAGAGCTCTCCTCATCATCAAGTCCAACATTATATTTTTGTTCAGTCTTCTCAAGGGTAAGAGGAAACTGAACAACATCCTCTTTCTTTTCTTTTTCTTCTAGCTGCAAAATAGTGGAAGAAGGTGTAAGCTCTCTAAAGATGACACTTCTGCTATACAACACTTTTTCAGCCACGGGGTCCCAAAGCTTGTATCCTTTCACACCAACACCATAGCCGATGAAGAGACACTTAACAACTTTGTTCTCCAACTTTGACCGCTTCTCCCTAGGCACATGTGCATATGCCTCACAACCAAAAACACAAAGATGCCTAACTGAAGGCTTTCTACCAGACCACACCTCCATAGGTGTCTTTCCAACAAGAGCTAATGTAGGTGATCTGTTCACTAGATAGCAAGCAGTGGCAATAGCTTCAGCCCAAAACTTTTGTTCTAGACTAGCTCCACTAAGCATACTCCTAGCCTTCTCCATCAGTGTCCTATTCATCTTCTCTGCAACTGCATTTTGCTGCGGGGTGTATGGAGTTGTCTTGTGTCTTTCAATCACAAGTTCCTTGCAATACTTATCGAATTCTGTAGAATAGAACTCACCACCGTTGTCAGTTCTCAAACATTTAATCTTTTTACCAATCTAATTTTCAGCAAAGGCCTTAAACTCCTTAAACTTGCTATAGACTTCAGATTTGCTTCTGAGAAAATAAATCCATGTCCTTCTACTATAATCATCTATAAAAGATGCAAAGTATACAGATTTTGATAGCGAAGGAACATTAACAGGACCAAACACATCAGAATGAATGAGGTCCAACACACCAGAAGACTTATGAGAACTCGAGTAAAACTAAACACGATTTTGTTTTCCATAAATGCAATGTTTGCAAAAGTCAAACTCAAGATTACAATCATCTAACCCTTCAACAAGGTTCTTATTTTTCAGGATATGCAGACCCTTCTCACCAATGTGGCCAAATCTCTTATGCCATAACATTGTCTTTTCTGCAGGAAGTTTAACTTCCAATGCACGATTACAACCATCAAGACTAGAAACAACATATTTCTTCACTGCTCATTCAGATGGTGGGGATGAAGTGACTGCTGCCCTCTTCCTTGAGTTAGAAAAAACTATTGCATTGTGAAATGCATGCCTCCAGCTGAAACAGAGTACCTCTCCGAGTACCCTTAGCAAGCACCATAGATCCTCTAGTCATCTTGCATCCTTCTTTCAAAAAGACATCCTGCACACCTACATCATTCAAACTACTTACAGAAATCAGGTTCCATGCTAAGCCTAGGATGTGCATAACCCCAGAGATCCCCTTCACTCGACCATTAGGGAATTGGATAGAGACTCTTCCATGACCAACGATCTTCAAATGAGAGTCGTCACCTAGATACACCTTTCCACCCTCGAACTCCTCATACTTAGTGAGCTAGTCTCGATGTGAGGTCATGTGGAATGATGCACCAGAGTTGATTAGCCACACATCATCAGATGCATGGGTTGCCAGGGCTGTGATGAAGGCATCATCGTCATCTTGTGATTTGTTAGAATCTTAATTAGGAGCTTTCTTCTTTTTCTTCTTCTCCTCTTTGCATTCCTTTCAGAAATGCCCGGTCTTTCCACAGTTCCAACAAAGAGCCTTGGACTTTCCAAGAGATTTGGATCTCCCACGGGATTTGGATCTACCCTCCTCAGCTTTCTTGTCCTTCTTCTTCCCTTTCTCCTTGGGTCTTCCACGAACTGCAAGGCCTTCTTTAGCTGCCTCAGAAGACTTTCTCTGCATCTCTTCAGATAACAATGAAGAAACCACCTCTTCCATTTTGAATGTGGATGTGGTGCTCCCGATTGCCATGACAAGATGATCCCATGAGTCCGGCAGAGAACAAAGAAGGGTCATACACTGATCCTCCTCCTCCATCTTTACACCAATAGATGTCAATTGTGCAACCAACATGTTAAAGGCATTCATATGCTCATCCATAGATCCTCCGTCCTCCATTCGAAGAGAATACAACTTCTTTCTCAAAAAAAGTTTATTGACTAGGGATTTGGCTTGATACACATCCCCCAACTTCTTCCAAAGGAGTTTTGCAGTAGCCTCCTCATGGACATTTAACAACACAGAATCGGCAAGACTAAGTCTTATGAGACCCTTAGCCTTCCGATCCTTGAGATCCCACTCATCTTGAGTCATTGTAGCTGGTTTAGTTCCATTCACACTTTCCCAAAGGTCTCAGTCAACTAACATGTCTTCCATCTTGAGCTTCCATAGCTCGAAATTACTGCCGTTGAACTTCTCCACTTCAAACCTTCTTGATGTGCTTGCCATCTCCTTGTTGCAATAAGATATAGAATGCTCTGCACAGACTCCCACTCAACCTAAGATTAGCTCAAAAAACCCCTACCCAACAACTAGGACCAAAGGTGATTAAGCTCTGATACCAACTGAAAGGAAGCTAGGTGTGCGGAAACGCTTCCTACACTAATCTATTGGGGAGAGGGCTATGCAAATTCAAATTTATCCTAACTGTTATAGCGATGTTAAACCATTAACATGAGATATTGCAGCAAAACACAAGAGCTAGAATGTAGACAGAAGAAGAGAGACAAAGATTTACAGTGGGGAAAACCCTTATCAGGTGAAAAATCCCACACTCAGAAACCTGCACAATGTATTAACAAATCTGAAAGAATGTTTACAATACACGTGCAATGCAAGCTTCAATGGTCTTCGACACTCATGTCTGGAGTCAATCCGGTAGCATAACAGTACCTGTAAACCTGTGATACAAACTCCATCTCCAAGCACTTGTTTAAATAGAACATACAAGGCAATTTTGGACCTTTCTTGGAATGGGCGTCCAATATGGCATCTTGGACCAAAACCCACGCCTAGGGACATTTGGTCAACATTGTAGAATGTGTCTAACACTTGTCCATAGCTCCCATCCCAAAGAGGTCACCTATTTCCAAAATGGGCTATGACAGATGCTCTCACGACACTTACGACCGTCATAGAATCTGTCATAGCGGTTACAACTTACAGCTGTAAGAGAATCTGTCATACACATGCTATAAATAGCATATTCTCTTACAACACATCATATTCCACCTTGGGGCACCCAAATATGCCTCATTCAAAGATGCTTCATGACACATGTCATTACCTGTCTTACAACCTTCTATTCTCGACTCTTACATGTCATAGATTCATCATAGGAATCCGTCATAACTGTTTCGGTCAAACATTCCTTACACAACATAGAAGATGTCGACACATGGTAGAATATTTCTACCACTAAGTGGGACACCTATCTCCTCATGTGAGGATAAAATAACAAGTTGTCATAATCCATGTAGGATTGACACATCACCGTGCCACATCCCACAATATGACAAAGTGGAATTTCCAATTATTTACAACATAGGCAATTGAATAATAAATACAAACATTACAAATGCAGAGAATTACCAAGGTTGAGACACTTTAATTCCCAACAAATATCAACAAACTGGAAATCTCTGATTTGTTCTAAGGTAAGCCGACTATAGTCTAGCTTCCTCAATTCTTCATCAGTCCTACACTCATCCCATATATCTTCAATTTTATGTACATGAGTGTAGTTACCTTTGAACTTATTTCCATACCCATGTAATCAAAGTCAACTCATCTCTTAAACATTTTAAAGGTTATCCATAGCCTTAGCCTTTGGGGTAGTTGATACTATGTACCGGCCAATGGTAACGGGGAACTTGAAGTTGGGTCTATGAGATTATGTCTGCATCTTATGCACATTCATCATTTGTCTGCATAATTCCATCAATATCAATTTGTCACCAGGATACCTTGGCAACATGTATGGTTGATCACTAAAACACCCAACCCTAATGTAGGTAATGGTTGGAAATTGAAGGAATATGCAGCCAACCTTCTTCACCTATTCTGATGCAGCATTTGAGACTCTCTTCTTCACCATATCCTTTTCAAACATGCAAATGTATTTGTAGAAGAAGACATCATTTACCCTTTTGAAATGTTTGAGACTCTCTTTTAGAGTCAATTGTGGATAGCATTCATATGTTGGTACTTGCCTTCTATCACCAACTAAAGTCAATCCAGGGAAAGATCTCATGCAAGCAACAACATATACCAAATATGATGTCATATAGAATTTCAGTGAAGTAGATACCTCGGAGAGCTATTGACAAATGGCATCACTGATTTGCTTACCCCAGTAGATCTTCTGATTGCCCTTCTTGATGATGGCAATGTACTGTTACATCCAATCCTGAAAAGTATTAGATGTTGGGAGCCCTTTGACTCTACTCAAAAGTGTAATCAAATCCCCTACGTCTTCGTGGAACTCACTTCGATAGATGTTTTTAGGCCACCTTGCTATAGCAGGCCTGGAAGTCTTGAGCCACCAAGAGTTGATGTTTTTCTTACACCTCTCCATGTTCTTATCATAATGGTCCTGAGCTAACTCCATGGTAATATCTGAATACTCGTCAATGTTTGGTAAACTAAAAATCCTATCAAAGAATTCTTCATCAAGTTGGATTACTACTTTACCATCTGCATCTTTTACAGACTTGCTCTCCCGATCAAAGTGAGCAACTGCTACCAAAACAAATTCTAAATTTTGTGCTGACACTGGAAAAGATGATGCCAAGTGAATACTATTATCAAGGACAAACTGCATGTGAGGTGAAAGTGGCTACTTGTTCAACCTCTCTAGAAATTTGACCATATCCACATGACCAATCTTGGTATCCTTGATGTTGTCTACATTTGATTCCATAGAGGACATCGGAACCAGTCCTTGATACTTGAACTTCATGTTCCTCTTCACAGGAGAATCCTCTGACATTTGCTAGGAAACTGTAAGATGTTGACATTCACTCGAGTTAGAATATTTTTACTTGAATGTGCAATTTTGGAGAAAAACTGCACTTTTGCATCAGAACAGTATTTGGTGTAGTTTGGAGAAAATTCTCTGAACTGCATGAGATAAAACAAGTTTTGATGTAGTTAAGAGAAAATTCTCCAAACTACATGAGGTAGGTCAAATTGAAAATATGTAGGTCAGAGAAATTTCTCTGAACTGCATAAGGGGTAGGACTCTTGGATGCAGGTTAGAGAATTTTCTCTGACTTGCATATTCTACTTAGTGCAGGAAAAGTGTACTTCAAAGAAAATTCTCCAAAGTACATTTTAGGTAGGTCGCTTGAATGTACTTCAGAGAATTTTCTCCGAAGTACACATAGGGTAATGCATGTTTGTGACTTTCAGAGAAAATTCTCTGAAAGTCATTTTTGGGTTAGAACTTAAGTTATGACTTTCAGAGAATTTTCTCCAAATGTCATTTCTTTGACTTCGAGGCTTATGATAGGTTTGTTTTGATTGGATGTTGTTTGGAGAAAATTTTCTGAACAACACTGGTTGTTCCAGTGATGTTCAAAGAATTTTCTTTGAACAACACATGTTTGGAAGTGTTGTTTCATGGGGTTTTAAAACATGATTTACAAGGGAATTTAAAATGACTGATACAAAGGTTAAAACACATTAGTGATGCCTAATAGTGTCGCTCAGAGATTATTCTCTGAGTGACAATCTAGGGTTTGACACTTGGATTGGATTAAGGATTCATACCTCGTATGCATTTACACTATGGATGGCAAGAAACTCAAAGTCTAAGGTTTGACAACACTGAACAAACAATGCGAGAGCAAACAAAAACAATGCCCCAAAAAACAAAAAGTAGCAAAAGAGGAAAAACAAAGCAACTCACCCGTGATAGGAGATCGAAATATCTCTGTAATTGAATCCTACATAGATGCAGTCACACAGCAACAGGATGCAAGAAGGCTCGAAAATGATGCGAGTGAAAATGTAAAAATAAATGGTTAAAATGAAAAATTAATGCAGAAAATACATATATAAACCTACATTAATTCGACATTAATGCCCAAATGTATCAGGTAGAAATGTAGTTGTGGAAATTTTTTTTGCAGCTACATATATGACTAAATTTATAAAAAGTGTAATGTCGTTAAAAAACTGTGATATTACATATCAGGCAAAAATGTAATGTCCCTAAAAAAACTGTGACTTTGCATGTTAAAGAAAAAGGATAAGTATGAAAAAACCTGGTTCACTTTTTTGAATGGGGGGAATTCAACACAGCTCAAAATGATTTTTTGAGGCATTTAACTACGTGTAAGGCCAATTAGATTTTGCCTCGTTTCACGTGCATAGAGCTCATGGGCTATGAAATAGACAAGTTTCGTAGGGGTTATCCCACGAATTGAGTAAGATAAATTCAAGGATAACATATTGGAGGAATCTGACATCTCAAATGGATTTTTTGGAATTGTTGTTGAAAGTGAGAAGCAAAACATTTGTCACATTAATTGAAACAAAGAGAGAGAGATGGGTAAACGAGAAATAGAGAAGTAGAGAGATAAAGAGGGAGAGAGATAAAGATAGAGATATACAAAGAGAGGTAGGGAGAGAGAAAGAGAGAGGGGGTAGAGAGCTAAAGATAGACAAAGATAAAGATATGGAGGAAAAGAGAGATAAAGAGACAAAGAGAAGGGGAGAGTGAGGGGGACGGGAGAGAGAGAGAGAGGGGTAGAGAGAGATGGAGAAGGGGAGAGAGAGGGAGAGAGGTGGAGAGAGAGACAAAGAGAGATAAAGATAAATTGAGAGATAGAGGGAACCAACAAATGGAAAGAGCGTTTAGCATCAACTACTAAATTTGGGTCTCCCCCAATTCACAAGCATCCTAGCGAAAGATGATGTAGGTTTTGAAGCCTTTTGCTGGAGTGAACTAATATTGTACCATGCCTTCCAAAACATAGACAATCATATTGGCTCATCAAAGCAAGATATCATGAACCACTGGGAGAGCATTTCTACCACCTATCACCCATGGCATGTACATCGTACACTTGCATACCCACTAATAGACATTGATGATGGATTTCCTTCTGACAAGAACAATGTAATGCAAGAAGATAGTCTTGACGAATGACAAGTTTTGTCAAGATTGCATCCATGATTGCCTTTTCAATTAGATGAGCTTGACATGCTTGGCTGTCATGAGATCGACCATAGCCACAATTGGGCTACACCAACCTTTAATCTAACTTTCTAAATTGGCAGTAGTTGGTTTAATTGAAGCAAATCGTCTAATGTTCCATGTACCACATGTTAGCACTCAACCTACACCAAACAATTTGTCTACTAAGCAATGAAATTCATATGATATAATTATTTCACACTCTTCTACCATGGAACTACAAACACCAAGAATAGAAAAATCACACTTGATAACAAATATCAAATTTGCTCTCATGGGAACAACCCCCCATGATAAATCACCATTGTTATTGCTTGCACCAATTGGAGTCATAGCTTTCAACACACATGCATCCAGCATACATTCGGCACTATGCATACCAATAAAGGAGATGAACCCATTACAAGGACATGCAATAGCAACATTCCAAGAAAGCATGTATTTCATTCATTGCATTCTAATAGATGAAATGAGATTCATTGGTCAAAGGTTGTTGGAACGCATTGACATCAGGTTGTGTGAAGCATTTCCCAATCATAATCACATCTCATTTTGGTGCTTGTTCAACCATTCTCTTCGATAATCTAGGGCAACTCCCCCCAATCAAAGACATTCCCATGTATCTTGGAGTGTCATATGGGGCAATGCTCTGGCGAAACTTTGGCACAATAATAACACTAAACAAGATATTCCACTAGACTGAAGAAGAACCAACACCGATTGCTCTTCTCTCAAATATACGAAATGCGGAGACAACACTTGAAGATTGGGAGGTTCTAATATCACATTCTAATTCAACACTTACCTCTATTGAATAGTCAAATTTTTCTTTCTCAATACATTTATTTGCAACAAATGAATTGGTTTCCCTGCATAATAAACATATGCTCCAATCTTTGTCAATGTTAATTGCTAGATCTATTATAGAGCAAATTAAGGGGACATCATGCCCAAATCCAGATGATGAACAACTTGAAGCCAACATTCTCTTGTGCATTGGCCAATAAGTTATGCTAAGTCCTAATTTGGGGGTGGAAGCAAGCTTCGCAAATGGTGCATTGCAGTAGGTTCAAACAATTGAATATTAAGATGGCCATAAACCCCTTGACCATCCCTTATTTGTTGTGATACAATTCAAGCATTACATAAGCCCACCTTTGGATTAGAATAATCCAAAACATGTGCCCATTATCTCACTAATTTGTGGTGGGCGCTGCCAAATTCCTCTAAAAATGGCTTGGGCCTTAACAATACATAAATGACAGGGTCTAACACTTGAAATGACAACAATCGACATTGACAGCATTGATTGCCAAGAGCTAACATTCACAACAATATCAAGAGTGCACAGCCTTACAAGCATTCGAATATGTTTGAGCTTCACATTCCAAAGATATGCACGCATGCAACATAGTCCATTTGTTACACTAAGAAGGCAAGAAGATGACTAATTAACAACCCTTTCACATGCAAATAGTTGACCGACACAAATAAAGCAAAAAAATGTCCGTCATTTCTATACCTACTTGTTAATTCACCTATGAAGTTTTCTCCTTTTATTCACAACCAAATTTAATTACCATCATGTATACATGCTTATTTTACTCCATTTCATTTCCACTGCGAAACAATAGCACACATCATTACATGATTTCAATATTCAAATGATGAGCCAAAATCAACAAATCAAAATGGACCAAAAAAAAATGCAAATATCGTGTATACTTTCTTTTTTAGAAACAAAAAAAAACCTCTTTACTACTCTTAGAACTACGCCTCCCCTATTTATTGCTCTTAGCAATTCAATTTTACAACTATGTAAACTTTAAATTTACCATATGCAAAATAATATTTTCTTTTTTCCACAGGGAGCTCCTTTCCACATTCATTCTCGTGTACCCATTGCACAGTAAGGTGCGATTGCCAGTTCTAATGAAAGGGACCGAAGGTATATATGCATTATAACATGCAAATACATTGTTCGGACAGCATCCGTGCTTAAAGCTCGGCGTTAGTAATGTCGGTGTAGTTAACCGCGGGTCTAAACTTTAAAGGGGCGATGGTAGGGCAGTGCAGGAACTGGGACTAAGAAGCAGTTTTCATGGCTGTTTTTCTATCGAGCCAAGTAGCAAATTACGCATGAAAATCTATTTGTGGTTAGTAAAAGCAATTGGTATCTTTCTGCTGGCTATTCAACCATTTAATTGAAGAGGAACATAACTGATGTGCATTCATATCGCAATCAAGATCAAAGGCGAGGTATAACCATGCAGAATCAGTTAACTAACAGAGGAGGACCCACTTCAGATCTGATTGGTTTTACTAGTTGTGTAAGCTTTTTCTCTATCTGAACAAATCTATCTGTTTTTGGAGAGAGTCTATTTCTATTTGGATTTTTGTGTCCATTTGCCATAAATGTTTTTTTAACTATCAGGAAGAACTGGGGTTTGCAATACAATAAATCTATAAACAATGTAGGATAGGACAAAGTAATCCCATTATATTTTTGGCTAATCTTTTAGAGGGAATTAGGAACTGAGCTTTTACATGCCATGCCCAAATATCAGATCATGCGTATTTTGGTGGAACAGGAGAAATACGAGAAACTAGAGTGCATACAGGAAAGTTTAAGCTACAAAATCAACACTAACACCATGTTCCATTCAGCTGCTTTCTGCATATTTTTTTTGAAAGCTCTGGTAGTCCCATGCAATTTTTTAATAAGCATAGTATATAATTTGGGTTTTTCTTCTAAAATAAAGGAGCAGTTTTAGTTTGGGACATAAAAGTTTAGCTGTAGATGGAGAGGGGGGACTGAAATTATGCAGCCACGGTGTAATTCCAAATTTGCTTATGGCCGTCCTTTTATTTTATGGAAACATCTGGATTGCATAGATATGGGCATCTCTGCCTTTTTTAAGCAGATTACAACAGGATGAGTAAGTATACATCCAAACTAGAAACTGTCCTCGGGCTAAGCTGCCACAAGTAGGGGGAACCAGTTTGTCAAAATCATTCAAGGGTCAAACCTTGCCCAATTGCACCTCAAAAGGATTTAAACCTTGGTGGATGGTGTAATCAAAGAACATACCATCGTCCTCATCAATTGAGCTACAACCCTTCGGAATGACTGCACAACCCTTCGGAATGACTGCACCTTCTATCTTTCTTCACATTTTGCTTTCCTTTTAAATTTACTAAAAAAATTTAATAATTACAAAAATATCATAATTTGTAATTACTTGAAATAAAGCAGCAAAAAAATTTATAGGGTCACTGGCCCCCAAAAAAATCTCCTAAATTTTTTGAGTAGTGCACGCTATAAAATAAACGAAGAGACTGCATGGAACCCTGCAATGATTACACTTCCACAATTTCTCATGCCATAAAATGCTAATGTAATCCTTCACAACTAAGACATGCAAATTAACCATGACAGGATCGACTAGCTTGTACAAACCACCTTGCCCAATGCCTTGGGCAATCATTTTGTTTTGTTTGATTTAATTACAATACATTTTTTTCCACAAAAAATTACAACAATGTTAGGATTTTCCGTTAGTTAATTGATAGATAATAGGTGTTTGTTCATATTTGAAACAAACCTAACATCCCTCACTTTGAATTTTATTGCATCGCTTAGAACAATTTGAACATCCCCTATCCCTTCTATTGCACGTGTTTACCATCATCCAAAGAAATAGAATTTGTAGAAGTAAAATCAGCAGTAAACTTAACACACTAGTCTTTGTGGCAGGTGAAATGCTGAGATGCACCATAATCAAAGAACCAACAGTTGTTTTATTGCTGTTATTTCAGAAACAGGCCATAAAATTACTCTTTCTATTTACAGTCTTGCTCTACCTCAATTGTTACATCAGCCTAAGCCCATAGTTTCTTATGGGATAGATCATATTGTCATTTCTAACTTTCTTTGTTGATATGCCCAAACTTACGGGAATAATAACACTTGACTTTATGTTTGGATTGTGAATTAGAAGTCAAAGTTTTCTTTGCTTTGCCCTTATACATTGTAGGAAGTGTACTCTCAGATTGTCTAGAATTGGACTCATCCATTTGCATTTGTTTCCATTTTTTTTGCAACAAATATGATCTAACTTCTTGAAAGGTGAGAGTTTGACTTTTTGCTAATTGATGCCAAAACTCCACAAAAGTTTCAAATGATGGTGACAAACAATTGATGGCTAGAGCAACCATATCATCTTCATCTATTGGTTTGTTGACAATAGAGGGTTGATCTCATAGGTCTTCCATCCTAAGTAGATGCTTCGACAGTGACCCACCTTCACTTAAGTTTGTGATCAGCAATAGATTTTTCAAATACAAGATTTTAACTTTTTTAGAAGTTTGATATTTGTTTGTAAGATTCTCCCATAACCACTAGCGGAAATGGCATTCCAAACTTTTAGGATTCAGTCTTCAAAATGGACAATTTTAACAGGACTTCTTTATGATGGTTATCAAAATTTGAAGCTGTTTTGGATTTAAGTGTCTAGGATTATTCTGTAATAGTTCCTATCCTTAGCAATTAGCAACGGTAAGTATTTTGCAACTCCAGACGTTAAAGTTTTGTATTGTCAGTTTTTGGGTTTTGGGCAAAACAAGATTTTGAATATTGACTTTTGCTAGGGTTACAACTTACCAAAAAATATTCCAGACATTGACAAAAAATAAGCACTTGCAGACTGATATAATGCAGGTTTTCACAAAAAATGGCAGAATATTGGGCTTATTTTACAGATTTAAAATCAGAAATTAAAAAGTACCCAAATTTTCTGATATCACTATTCATCCATACCATTCTGTTCATTCTGTACAACCCACACTGTTCATTCTGTACAACCTGGACTGTTCATTGTGTACTGATTTCTGTTTTCTGCCTGCAATTATTCTAACAGCAATGGTTTGACAAGAATTTGTCTCTGTTTTTTGGACAGCGATATGTCTCCTTGTATAATAGAATCAATAGACTTTGACAACAATTTTGACAGCGAACAGCAGATTTCTTTCTCCTTTCACCCTTCCATCTCCTCTTCAATCTTCTTCCCCTATAGATTTTTTTCGTGTACCCTCTCCTACGGCTTCCTTGCTTTGAATCAGCATGCCCTTCCTAGGGTTTTCTAGCTTTGATACCAAATGCTGGAAGAATAAATGCATGGGATTTGAGAGAATTGGATGGCAAGCACTTCTATGTGTATACTTGTATTTATTATTGAATGGGGAAGTTACATTGGTGGTTGTAGGCTTGTAGCTTACATTGTAAATACTTTGTAGACATAACTAATGTGGTGTTATTACATCATTAACATAAACAATAAATGCCTGTGTACAAAGTGTATTCTAACATTATGTCAAGTAGTCTAACATCATGTCTTAACACTATACTATATCTAATAAAAAGTGCCCATCTCCATACATTTCATATCAATATCCTATTCCAAGTCATGAAGCGTAGACTGCAGAAATCAACCATGTGCAAAGTTCCAACATGATGACATTCATTCACTTCATTCATTGACAAAATAAAACAAGAATAAAAGGTAACAAAAAGCCAACCTGGAAAGAAAGGGAAGTTGAAGGAAGATCCAAAGCTGGCAGCCACCACAACTCTCCCCAGTGCATTCCAAGCTCACAAAACCAAAAACCAATGCTCCACATCCAAAAAGTATCACCAATTAGGGCATTCCAAAACCTTTAAACAGATTCTTTCCCAACAAGTTAGTTGAGTGGGCCAGTGCATGTCCAACTCCTTCACCCAGTTGCAACTCTTCTGATACCATAGCTGCAATAATACCTTCATTAGAGGGGTGTAATGTCCCTTTTTGGCGCATACCCGATTTGTGTGCAAGTAGCCTGTTTCCAAGTCTTCCAGAGGCTAATTGGTTAGTTGGGGAGAACTCCAACGTTCTTGGAGAAGCTTTGATCAGTCTTGCAGAGCAATTGTTCTTGGTTTTGAGTTCAGTTGGTTAGATGGAGCCATTTGATGCTTTCAAAATTTCCGACCTCTCGGGTCTTCTCCAAACTTTTTGGAGGAGCAGGCTATTTTTAGCAATTCTCTTGGTTGCCACCAATCATCGTCCCAAGTCTTCAATATCATATTGGTAATGATCAAAATTGCAAAATTATATCATTTGGATGCTTTTTGCAACTTGGGTATAGTATTGAGTTATTTAATTAATTATCCACTTATAGTGTCTAATGTTGGAAATATTAAAAGGGACAACTAAGTGTGATAGCTCATTTTAAAGGTATTGAAAAGTTATTTCAAGTGGATGCCTTGAAAACGGGACTTTATTCATGGGAAAATATTATTATTCCTCAAAAAGGTGAAAGTGCTCCATAAAGTTAATTATTTATTTTTATAAAAGGAGTTTTTGGAGCAAAAAGAGAAAAGTAATATTTTATTGCTCCAGAAAAGTTATAAAAGGAGGTTGAGGGCTCATTGTGTGGGTTGTTGATGAATTTGTTTTACTTCTACAATTTGGAGAGAACCTGTGTTCTTCTCAAATCCCTTGAGGACGAAAACCCTCTTGAGATTACTGGTTTCGGTGGTGAAAGATCCTCCCTAGTTGGTCTCGGCAATTTCACTTAGAGATCGCATATGTGCTGCAATGAAATTTGATGTTTTTTGACTTGTTTGCTTTGGGGTTTGGTGTGAGTTTGTTTATGAACATTTGGAGTTGTTTTTCAGTTGGTTTAGTGCTGATGCTTTTTGGTGTGTGAAGTTTCTCTTTGCTGGGCCGTACTATTCATTTTTCAGATCTGTGAGTTACCTTGTTCAAATGGATTGAAGTTTTAGGGTTTAAACTCATATTGATGGATTGAGGCCATGCTCAAAACTAGGCTGCCTATGTATTGCAGGTTTTCCAAGTAATATTGAAGAGTTTCTTTAATTTTAAAGGACTGATTTCTTGCTGTTGTACGGCTAGGTACAGGCTGTACTACCCTTGGTGAGGCGTGGGAATTGCTGGGCATGAATTGCCCTTCGTTTTTTGCATATAATCAGTGAAATGGTGGCGCCTAGCTCAAATCAGACTTTGGGAATTAGTTTGGAGCTGATATTATTGACGTTTGGAGAGTTATGAGGTGACTTTGTTCTGCTGTTAGGGTTTTACCAGTGCTGCACCAGCATTTCAGACTATTTTAGCTGTGTTGCAGAGTTATATCAGACCTGATTGTCAGTGATATCAGTGTCATCCAGTGCTTCTTCCGAGTTTGTGGCTTCTTTGATGGGTATACTTCATGCTCTTTCAGTTTGGAGATTAGATATATAGTTTGAAGGAAGTTTGGAGTGATTAGCTTGCTGTTTAGGTTTTATTTCAGTGCTGCAAATTATATCAGAACAATATTCACAGTGACTTCAGTGCTTTCAATGGTCTACAGTGATTGTTTGGGCACCCAGAACCATCCGCAACTATAGAACTCCAGTGGGATGTTTCCTTGTGCTGCTTGAATGATTTCCAGTGCTACTTCTTCATGATTTTGTGTTACAGCAGTGATATATTAGTTTTATCTTTCTGTGATATGCTACAACAGTGTTAATCTATTTGCAATCAGATTTATGAAGAGTATTATTGCAGCTTTTAATGTTTGTAATATTTTTGTAGTTGCAATAAATCTATGTTTGTAATACCCGGATGGTAGTACCGCTGGAAGCTTACGTGTTTGTGCATTTTTCATATTGTAATATTGGACGGTTTACCACCAATAATCTATAGCATTCATGTTAGCTTGTTTGGCATGCACATTCTGCCAGTGGCTTTGCATTATTCACACGTCCGCTGAATAAGAGTCGATAGGTCAGCTTGCCGCCTCGTGTGATTCATTCTGTATTGCATCATGCACTTCGCTGAACAAGCGTAGATGTGGTCAACTTAGCCCGCCTAGTGCATGCATATTTGTGCCTTTGCATATAACACACTCCGCTGAATAAGCGTGGCATGTGGTCGTTGTGGACGCTTGGTGTGTTCGTAATCATCCTTGCATTGCGTACTTCAGTAGCAGATGGAGAGGAAGGTGTTGGTGCATGCATGAATAATCAGGTTTCAAGGAATTAATTTTGTAGGCACCTTCCCAAAAAATCCAAAAAAGTTCTAAGTCAGGGTTTCTGTCACCCTGATATTCTTGCGGGGGGGTCATATTTCATATATGACCTAATCTTCCGCCCGGGGGGTGATGTTTTAAATATCAGTCATCTTAAGGAGGATCACCCCGATGCTGCTGCAAAGTTTCATTATGACCTGATATTCCGAAAGGGGGGGGGGGGTCATGTTTCAAATGTCGGGTGATCTTTGTTATGATCACCCCTATGTTGCTTTATCACCTCATGTTCGCTTGATCCGCGAAGTGCCTGTCTAACGGCTTCATCATATTTCGCGGGGGGGTCATGTTTCAAATATCACCTCATCCTACAAGATCACCCCGATAGTGCGGACGTCATTTTTAAGTGAGGGTTGATATATGCCTGTCAGCCCGATATTCTTGCGGGGGGTGATGTTTCAAATATCAGTCATCTTACGAATATCACCCTATTTTGTCGATATGACGATGATGTCATTAGGATCTGGTGGGATGCATCATGTGGTCTTCGGCATGACAGTTATTATCAGTAGATATGTTGAGGGTCCCATCGATCGCCTTTAAGGACATGTGCAAGTACAGGTGGATCATCGGTGAGGTATTTGGTATGAATATGATGAGGATTTTTCTCCGATGCATCAGGTTGCACCGATGAGGTTGGTTGTCAGGGTGATTTTTCCCTTGGGGTGATATTTTCATATCGGGTGATATTCCAATGGAGGTGATATTTCATATCAGGGTGATGTGAAATATCGGGGTGATATTGCATATCAGGGATGTCATGCAGGAGGTTTGCCAATGGCGCGGGTCATGATGATGGGATTTTGGCAAATGGTTCGTTGGTCATGCAAGGTAAAATTGCGCGACATCATATGTGCTCATGACCTTGCTTATAAAGTATTGAGGAGGTTGCTGCGGGGTGAATGTGGGATAATTAGTTCCCACATGATTTGAAAGAGTCAGGTCATGCATCTTGGCGGGAAAATTTCAAAGCGCACAGTCTACTGCATTTCCCAAGGCCGCGGGTTGGTATGCTTTTAATGGTGGATGTTACAGGGTATGGGCAAAGGCATGGACGGATCAAGTACTCGATTGAAGTTGAAAATCCCCAGGTGGCGGCGCAGGGCTCGAATTCAACCACCCTGTCTCCTCTCCCACCTGTTGCATTCAATGTTGAGCGCCATTTCTCATGATGCAATGTATCTGGCGAATTTTGAATTGCCATGTGATTAATGCTGAGTACACCTTCCTTGCTGTATATAGCAGATGGTGTTACTCATTTGTAGTTGTTGAAGACTTGGGCATTTTTGTGTGAATAGCGAAAAAAAGGGCATTTCCTTGCCGTTTTATCTCATTTTGGAGTTTATGAGTTGCATTATGAATGTGCATTGCAGTTATCTTCAGTTTTATTGTTGTTTTATATGAAAAATGCTCTTCTGCATGTGTTTAGCTGCTTGTCTCCATGTGTTGCATGCTTTTCCTTCTTTTGAATCTGGTTGCTAAGGGTTTCTTAGGTTCTAGGGTATGGATTTCTGTATCACATGTTTCATCTCTAACTTCCATTCAAAGAGTGGATTAAATTGTTTTAGGTGGAGTATGGAGAGGGTTGTGTGTCAGCCTGGATATATGTAAGTAGAGGCAGCTAAATACCTATTCTTGGGTGATGTTTGTAAGGCAAGCATCAGTATAACCCCTTGAAACTTGAATCCAAAATGCAATCCATTCTCTTGTATACGTCTAGTTGACTCTTTGCCCTGAGATAGGCACTGGTCTGCTCCTGGGTTAGTAGTTATTATCCAAAACCCCTTGTCTTGCATCCAAACACAAAATCCATCTTTTCATACTTCCATCCTGTTAGTCTGTAGGAGTAGGAGTAGGAGTAGGACCCCTGCATACTCTCATCCACAACCAGATAAATATGTCCAAGAATGTTGCCAACTTTGTGATGTATCATGCACATCTTGGTCCACACATGAGAGTATTCTACCTGTTGTTGTCAAGCTAAATCTTTCTGTCATTGGGCTAATCAATGTTACATCTTTAGCTATAGGGATACCCCCCTTGGTGCGGCAGAATCAGAAGTGAAGGGGAGGCAGCTCACGCAACCTCCTGTATTTGTTGGCCGAATCTGCCTGAGCATTGGAGCTGGCAAACCCTCTGCAGATCCGGACACCAACAGAAGGAATGATGCATTGCACCGTATGCTCTCACCTTGCCCACCTCGGGATCTTGGTGATCAGAAAATGTATTGGAGACTATTTGTGCTCTTGATTTCAGTTGATAATTGTAAAAAATAAAGTAGGGTGGTTATTACAAGGGGTTGCAAGGATATATCTAGATCTGCAAGGGGAGGTATGTCAAATAAATAAATAACGCTTAAGTGACGCTAGCGATTTAAAACAAAGTCAAATTAAAATTAAATTATATTTACCAAAGGGCAGTGGCTGTATGGGAACGATTAAGACAAATTAAAATTAAATTATAATTACCAAAGGGCGTCGACTGTATGGGAATGGTTGTGACTCTTTCAACAAATAAGATATAAAAAGGAAGTCATTTCAATGGGAGGAAGGCATCAATTTGTGAATGAATATTATTACTTATTACAAGTGAAGATTAGCAAAGAAGCAATTAATCATTCAAGCATTTTTACTCATCAATCCATAAAGAAATATACATCAGCAAAAATCAAGCAAACAGCATTAAATCTATCAATACATCAAGCAATCAGTCTTGAACTTGAGGAAGTGTCTTGCAAATAGGGGGGCCGAAAACCCTTCCAAGTTCATGAGAGATTAAGGACGAAAACCCATATTTCTCTTATCGAGTTTGGACAAAAACCCAAATCTTGATCAAGGACGACAGAAACCCTCCAAGGTGGACTAAGAGTTTTAAGGACGAAAACCCTTGATATTGCCACTGCTGAGTTAGGGACGAAAGCCTCTGATTCAGCAGATTTGAAAGCATTTCCAAGGAATTCAAGATATGATTAATTTTCAGAATTATGCTATGACTTATTGATCTGAATATTATAATAAATTCATAATTTTTGACAAAGCTATTATCATGTTGAATAAGAATTGACGTTTTAAGGCAAAAATCAGGAATATCCTAATAAGGGACATTACAGACCAGTTGAAATATCAATCGATTAAAGACCCTTGGCCCTCTATAAGTTGTTATGAGGTAGGACTATCAAACAAATAATTATCATGCCAATGAGTCCATGGGGGGTCCTTTAAGGGACAAGAAAATAACAAAACAGTAGTCACATAACTAAAGGTTATAAACACAAGTCAACATCCCCTTCAAACTTACCCATTAACAAATTGACCCCGCCAAGGTCCAATTTAAACATGCAACATTCGTGTGAAGCAGGGTTCAACAATGAATCGACTCATGCTAATATACCATTTACAACTGTAATAGCAACACTCATCTAAGGGTACTGACCAAATGTTAGCACACAATACAAATTTGTGAAGATCACATCATTATTGTCAACTCATGATCACTGCTAACAAATTCAAGCACAGTCATTAATACATGACAAGCAACCAGATTAGCTATGATTGTTTGTGTTTCCTTTCTCTCTCTGTTTGCCATCTCAGATTGAGTAGCCCTCTCCCCAATGATGTTCTCCCCCAGTAAATATGAGGGTAACCCCGCTAAAACAGCACACAAAGTAGATTAGTTCCATCCTCATTAATGATATAATGAATAATCCATAAAGAAAAACAATATAATTATATTCGATTAAGCCATCATAGTCATCATGATTACATTAGTAACCAGGAAAAAATACTTCACAAAGCAATAAATCATCAATTTGGTATAATTATTAAAAATGTAAAAGTGGCAACAGGTACATAATTAGGGGGTTATTACGCATAGACCATGTGATACCAGGTATTAACTTATTTTGACTGTAGAGCCTGATGCCCATTTTTGTATTAGAGGTCATCTAAAATCTTGGCATGAATTAGATTCATGTCCATCCATTTCATTGCAATTTTCCAAATTTGGTGACATTGTGTTGTACCCATATGAAACTGAACTTTCATACTCCCTTTTGTTAGCTTTGTTGTCAGTTGATTGTCATTTGTGTGTCAATCCAATCACTTGTGGTTTCCTTGGTCATTTTGCAGGATCATCCTGTCAAGATCCATGTACTTAAACTAACACTTTTGTAGGGTGATGATGATGATATCAAAGGCAGTGGGAGATCAACAAGTTGTGAGAGCAGAACAAAGCCAATTAGGGGGCAGAAGCAGAACAAAACAGAAAAGTGATGACATGTTGAGCAATTTCTGCCTAAAATTCCTCTTAAATCATCAAAAGTGACAAGGAAAAACTGCGCACACATTTGAGAGGGCCGAACTACTTGTCACTTCTGCCTAAACTCGTGCTTTTGGCTTTAGTCATGGCAATCTCTGCCCAGATTTCCATCTCATGAGGTTTCGCCAAACACAAGTATAAGGAAACACAAAGAGGCACACATTTTTGGATGGTTTGACCATTGGTAAAGTCCGCCTCATCTTGAAAACAGGGTTGAACCTTAAGGGAATTTTACCCAAGAGTCTCTAGGCACACTATTATGATAGCTTAACCAAGCACAAACTCTGCCCAGATCTGCAAAAGTGGGAATTAGATTAGTGATCTACGACAAGGTTTGTGAGAAAGAGTATCAGTAGAGGAGGTGCCGTCCCTTCCCCCTTATAGGCCAACCTCATAAAAAGAAAGATATAAAAATAAAATTAAATGATGCAACGAATTATAAAGACAGCATTTGATTTATTGATAGGACAGCGATAATAATGTTAGGCAGCATAGATTAAGTTCAGTTTAAATTAAAAAATAAAATGGCTTGAGGGCCGACCACCCTCCCAAAGGAAGCGCCCATATATAACATAACAAAAGGTCAATGGTGAACAATATAATAAAAGGTGTGGAGCGATTAAGACAAAAGCTGCGATTTGTTTATGATGAAAAGCATTACTTTAGGAGGAGTTGTGTCTCTTGGGCAGCGTCCTCTATATAGGGACATCACCATCGGTTGTGTCTATTGAACAGTTGAAGAAAATATATATATTCAGATTGTGATGAGAAGGAAAGGGGGGAATATATAATGGAATACGAACTGAGTATAAAACATAGATAAATCTGCAAAAAGAATAAACAACGATACTCAGAAATATGTATAGAATAGAATATGAAATAGATATCTGAAGTATAACAGCAGAGAATAACTGATATGACATACAGCAGTCTCATAGAGATCAAGCAATGATTAGATCATTGGATCACTGAATATAAAAGCAGTCATTCGATGTGCAGAAATATATCTATTTATACAGTCATCTAGATTAATAAAGACAACAAAGGGATTACATTGCAAACTTTGAACTGAACTAGAAGTTCAATAAGAATCATTATTGGATATGCATGCAGAAATAGAATAAGGAACAGCAGGTCAGATCATTATTGCCTGTCAACTATATTTACTTATTGCATATCATTGTCATATCTAGAAATACATTAAATTATTGAAATAAATTGTCAACATGGAGAAGGAGGAAACGTGCACTATGGAGAACAGCTAAAGGCACCCTTACGTTGACAGATACGGAGAATAGTGAGTAGGGCACCCTACTGTCATGTAAAAGGGAGAAGTAGACCCCTACTGTCATGTAAAAGGGAGAAACAGATAAGGGCACCCTAGGGCAGAATTCTTCTCCCTAATTTCCATGTTGAGAGTTTATTGGCACATTAAGATTCACCAGTCCGAGAAGAATGGTGAGGGGACTGCTTGGAGGGAGAATTGTTGTCATAAGGCACACCTTGCCATGCCGCCCTGTACCTCCTCTTCTATGGCTAAGTGTTGTAAACAAACTGAGTTAGCTACATGATAATTGAATATATGATTTCTCAATAGTAATATTAATTATGAGTTTGAATGCAATATAATCTTGATTAACCCGCATGATTAAATATCTATCTATATGTGCAGAAAATTGTATATGTTTTCTTATGTTAGGACTGCAGGATTCAAATTCAGAATCGCCTTATTCAAGAGATATTTACATTGGTAAGATATAACCCTAACCCTAAGTTGTTGCAATTGTAATTTTAGGGCAATTTAGGAAGGGGACATTACATTTGGTTGGTTTAGTCCATTAATATTTCTGCCAAACACATTCAAAAGTGGTTGAAACTTAAGTGACGTATGCCAAAGCCAGTATAAGTATGACAAACTTGATATCAGATACACCTTTTGAGTGGCTTTGCCAAATGTTATCTCTGCTCAAAGGCATAAAAATTGGCAAAAAGATTATCTTTTTCTGCTCAGGCAAGGAAATATTAAAGTGCACTTTTTGAAGGGTTTGGCCATTAGTGATTTTTGCCAAAGTGGCAGTAAGCAAGGTGGTGTGCATTTCAGTTGTTGAAACCATAGTTGGAAAATTCGCTGAGTACTTGGTGAGTTGCTGAGTATTTGTGGGTTTTTTTTTTGAAACAAATACTCAAAGAGTAAACTTGCAGTTCAGAGATGCCAAGTTTTCAGCAAGTATTGACAATGAAAATTGGCAAGTACTTGCTGAGTTTTGGTGAGTTCGACAGGAAAACTCGTGGGATGCCAAAAATGTGCCAATAAAAGCTAAAAACATGGCTTAAACACTGAAAAAACATGGTTTTTTGCCTGTTTAAAAATTATGAAAATGTCGTGGGTCATGAAGGTCTGTTTGGTTTTGGAGGTCTTCATTTGGATTGCCCCTCAACCTTGCCGGGGGCGCTGCCCCCAGACCCCTGCCAAACTCATTGATGCATTTTGTAGTTGTATTTTGCATAAAATTTATGTCTTTTTCACAAATTTATATTTTCTTCAAAACTTTAAGTATTTTTTAAGTTGCCAAATTTTGTTGAGTTTTTGCCGAGTCGAAAATTTTTGGTTTGCTGAGTTCGAGTTTGCGAACTATGGGTGAAACCATTAGTGATTGACAACACAGTTTGAATGAATGAATTTAAGTAAAAGTGGGTGCACATGTAATCTGGTCGAACCCATGAAAAGTTACGCCTAAAACTTCAAAAAGTGACAAAGGCTTAAGGGATTTCCACTTACGTTTATAACAGTCCAAAAAACTGAAATCAGGTGCACATATTCAAGGGCAAAACCATTAGTAATGTGGGCCTAAGACTTTAAAGACGGCAAACATCTCAAGCACACTTTTTGAGTGGCAGTGCCAATAGTAAACTCCGCTAACAGTAAAAAAAGGAGGTAGACCCCTTAGTGATTTCTGCCATATTATGCATAGCCAGAACTAAAGCAGAAAACAGTTAAAAACATGCAAAATCCAGCACCTATAAAAGAATGTTGTTCAGATTTTGTTATTCACAACATTAGCAGGGTATTCATTCTCCTATATTTGCAGGTCTATGAGGAGGTTTTCAGTGCCATTTTTGAAGGGTTTTCAAAGAGCAGCAGTAGTTCTTCAACGAGTTACCAATAGAATCCATTCATATTCTTCCTTTCTTCTAGTCTTCTCTTTGTTGTTATACAGTCCTACACCAAATTTTCCTCTTTCCAAGTGGCTGTCTTTTTTTGCCAGCAGGCTGGTTGATCAAAATATACATCCTAAAACCTTGGCACAGCGAAGAAGTGGTCATCTTTCAGACAATGAGCTGTCACCACAGAAAATTCAATCAAAGTGTTTTGAAGGTTCATCTTACAAAGGTTCTCATTTGTTCTCATTGAAAAGTGATGTCTCTGAGGGCGTTGATACTGAAAAATCTATTTGTTTGATCAGATCAGATTGATGGAGTTATTAGTGGATTCACTATGGTGGTTAGTTTTTTTCATAAGATCCAAAGATTCACTTGTTTCATGGTGAAAGCTGCTTAAGAATCAGGAAGGTGACTTGTGTGCGAATTGCTATTTTTAGCAGTGATCATATCCTTCAGTGGCTATTTCCGGTGTTATATTACAGGCAAATGGATGAAAGCCTGTTTTAGACCATTTGTATTTTATTAGTTGTTTTAGGATTAGGTTTGCTTTAATGTCCCTTTCTTTCCGCCTTATCTACAGCTCTTTGATAGGTTCGCTTTAAAGCAATTCTTTTTGGGCTATTTATTAAATTCTTAAATCCCTAAAAGCTATTCTTTGAGCGCATAAACTCGTAATGATAGTTGAAGTCATACTTATGATGCAGAGATTATCATTCACGTATTTGATATAAGTTTATTGTGTTCTTGTGTAAGGTTTTCATAAGTGGATTATAGTAAAAAAATTGTGTTAAGCTTTGTATTAACACCAGTCTTTCGTCTTAGTAACTTTGTGTGCTTCTAAGGGTTTACTTTTCTTATATCTTACACTGTGGTTTCATTGTTAGCATTAGTAACTTTCTATAATTCTCTTTTTTCAGCCAGGTAGTAAGCATTCCTATTTAAGTTCACTTTGTTTAGTTGCAAACTTTATTCATTAAAAAATCTCATTTGTGAGATAAGTACCTTTCAGGATTTGTGCTCAACCTTCAAGATCCAAAAAGATAGGTCAAGATTACTTTCAGTTATTTTATTTAATGCCAAACCCCATTAAGAATCTTGTATAGTGTGCATAACTGTGAATTCTTGTTCATAGCTTTAGGTTTAGGAGTAGTTGTAGATCTCAGGGAGCTTCCCATGCTAATTTGAGGAGAGCTTTTCCTCATGTGCTGTTCTGTTTTGTGTTGTCTCTTGCTAACATGTTGAAAATGTTACATTTTATGGCATATTGTGAGATATTTTGAATTCAATAAATATGAAAACCAGCATCAAGAGTAAACTGATTGGTAAAGAGGAGACAACATGACATTTATCATTTTATGCAGCCCTACTTATTACAAAAATGGGTAAATACTAAAAGCTGTTTGGTAAATAAACTTCAAAATAGTTTCCTTGGAGAAATTACAATCATGTTAACCAAGTGAAAAGGGTTGGAGTAATACTTGACATGGTACCCTGTATTATAATCAGCACTAGTCAACTCTTTCTTACAGCAAGCCTGTAATGCAGCAATGATTGTTAAATGTGACTTTCAGTTGGGACTTGAGGTTGAGTATTCAAACAGACATCTCTTTTTTAATGACAGGAAAAGTAGTTAGTGAATATGACCAAATAAACGAGAGCTGTGTAAAATAGAGATAAAACAGTTTTACATCGTCTACAATTTATCTGTTAAGTTATATGTTCCTGATTCTTTCAGACAAGTTATAGCTCCTTACAAGTTAGAGATTTCTCCTGTTACAAAGAAATATTTGTTTTTATTCTTGTATGTCTGTTTCTATAAAGGCCGTGATTCATCAAAGTCACAAGCATTCTTTTTAAACGTACTGAAAATGTAATTTAGACGAATGAATAAGTTCAAATTTACTTAAACCTGTACAAATGAAACATCAAATATGCTATGAGGTGTTATTATGTACTGAAAATGGAATTTATTATATCATTCAATATTCTGTTACTTCATATATAAATCTGCAAAAATAAAGAGTAAATCCGATTTTAAACTTTGAGAGAGCAAAATAAATGTTTATAGACTCTTTCTCCACAATCCTTCCAATCTGCATGTGGTTGTCTGAAGAGCAAGGACTGTAGTGCAAGAATGTTAACAATTTTGATATCTTTTTGCATTTTTATTTGTCACTTGAAAGAATTGGCCATTATTTTTACTACTAAGTGATGGATTAGAATCAACTGGTTTAAATCTGTTTTTGTTTCTTTTCTGTTTATCAGGTTTTTGTCTGTGTTGTTCCAACAGCATTTGAAGCCCTCAGTGGTTTGTCCGAGGTTTCTTAAATTGCATCCAACTATACCAAAAGCCATATTCATTCCTTTATCTCCAGGATATGATATGAAATAATTCATTTCGTGCTGTATATTCTGTTGCATATCTTGGCTGTGATTTCTTGAGAAGCAGTGCTTTGGATGGCGCCAACTAAATTTCCTATGTGGAAGAGGGACAAAGGGTTCTTCAGTCAACAGTATATGCCGTGCATTGTGCGTGTATTTCTATTTGTAACTGTAAGTGTGTTACTATTGTTTGTTTTGGTGGCTGTAAAGCCCCTTTCACTTTGCAATAATGAGAAAGGATCCTTTCAAGATTTGCATATAATGGAACAAGAACCTATTACTGATGGTCGAGCCACAGGAAATATTGAGAAATTCAATTGCATCAGATGCCCACAAGCTGCTCCTGTAGTTGCAAACAAGGTTGAGGGTGTTCATCACCCCTTTTTTATCTCACTTGCAGACTTGGGTTCACCAGAAAAGCCAAATAGGAATTTCCTCAGGATGCTTAAGGGCAAGCCTTTTCGTAAGCCAGACATATCTCATACCATTCAGGAAGTGCTTTTGAAACTGGAGACAAGTGGCTTGGAATCAAGAAAAGGAATTGTTGTTGATGTTGGTGCGAATGTGGGAATGGCAGCATTTGCAGCTACAGCGATGGGTTACAAGGTTGTGGCCTTTGAGGCAGTCTTTGAGAACTTGCAGCGTCTTTGTGATGGAATGTACCTGAATCGAGCAGGTGATATGGTGACTTTCTACCATGCAGCTGTGTCAGATGTGCCAGGCAACCTAACTATGCACAAGGTATGCTTGTTATGAATTTCACTCTGAAAATGCTAGTGCAAGAAATATTTTGAATTAGTTTCTGTTACGTTCCTGTCCTGAAAATATGCTATTATAACTTGAAACCCGTGTTGAAATAGAAGATCTGGAATCTGATTAAAATCTTAACTCTAAAGTTTTGGAAATTGAAACCTAAAATGCTGAAAGAGATTCTGAGTGTTTAGAAAACAAGAAGAGCAATATTGGAATAACTGGATAAAACTCAAAAGCATGACTTCATTTTTTCTAAAATAACATTTCAGACGGTACATAAGATTTTCCTGAGAAAAGCTGATTTCCAACTCTGGCCTGTGATACTGCAAGAGCTGAATGAAATCTGAATGTTGCAGTTGGCCATGGAATTAGTGTTGCGCAGCTGCAAAGCACCCAAATTTCCTAAAGAATTTGATTCTATTTCAGTTGCTTTACATATATAGTGTACTTCAAACTAGAGCTATGTTCCACCAAGTTTCCCAGATGGGGATGGTAGGGGACAGGGGGACATGTTTCTTGGACGGGTTTTTTTAGGGGACGGCTATTAAAAAAGTAGGGAAAATTTCAAATATTCTTATGATAACGTTGATAAGGCATTCATCATATACATTATAGAACCTTAACATTAGAATTGAATTGAGATTTCACATGAGAGTTGACAAACAAATTAACAAAATTTAATTGCTGTCATTGTCAACATGCATATAAATTGTATAAAAAGTGACAACAAGATTTCCAAAGGCTGCAAGTTTCAACTATAAAATGGCAAAAACATAGAAAATATAAATATGCAGCTGTTCCTAATCAGCATCTCGTAACACTGCATCAAAATCGAAGTCTGAGTCCAAGCCACTGCCACTATGAGGGGCTGCCTCATCCAATGGAGCTCCAACCAATCCCTCCTATGCCTCCTCATCAACCTGTGTGGCATCTTTGGGATCAACATCCCAACATGCGGCTAGAGTTTGATGATACATAGGAGTTTGTAAATCTTGAAGCCGCAAGGCACTATGCATGATCACTAGCTTCTCTGATTGTCGAGGTAAGCCTATTCCTCTTGACTAACTGGATGAAGCTATATGTAGACCAATTCCTCTCTGCAATAAAAGAACTGACAACTTATTAAAGGAGATGAGTGGAAAGTATTCTCAACTTTGGTGCATCCTTACCATGCCATGCCCACCATCCAATAGGGTTGGTTTGAGCTAATGTAGCTCTATTTGTCCTCGCCTCTAGTTTGCTGAACTTTGGGCCACGAAGATTGACAAAGGGTAGCCATTGTGTTTTTAAGTAAGGTAGACTCTTCATCACTATACATTTTTCGAAGGGCCTTCATGAGCCCTTTCACCTCTTCATCATTTTCGAAGGGCTTTCATGAGCTCTTTCACCTCTTCATCCTTAGATGGAGGCACTTTCCCAGGCCTTGTCGTACACCATCTGGGATTTAGAGTGTAGGCTGCCATATAAAGCAGGGTGGTCATAGTGTTCCACTGCTGCATCACAATGGGCTTAATATGCTTTTCATTAAATCCCAAGCCAGGGTCCTTTCTATGAGTGGCTTGCTTCATTTGCTCAAGAATGTTGTCAAACGTCTCATAAATCTCTCTAAAGCTAGGAGAGTCTGTATTAGCGTATTTTATCACCCACACAATAAGTGAGATGAAGGAGCAAACATATCTGCAAAGAATGAAAATAAGTTACAAGTTAGAAACAATAAATTCAGAAATTTAATAATTAAATCAACAATTTAATAATAAAATCAGAAATTTAATAATAAAATCAACAATTTCTTACCTTATTGTGGACCACCAATCATCATCAAAGATTTTTTGTTTCACACTTTTTCCTTCAGCCGTGTTTGCCTCTGGGCATCTACCCCACTTTGAATTAACTATCATTAATTGTAGAGGCTTCTGCACCTCAAGCATTCTCTCCAACAAAATAAAGTAGCTGGCATATCTAGTATCCACGGGTTTGAGAAATTCTTTCTTTGAAAAAGTCATGAACAAAGCAAGTGAGATGTGATGATTTTAAATGAACATCTGTATGTTACTGGCTTCTGCCACCACTGCCTTCATCCAACCTATCTTCCTTCAAACTGCCTTTTATAGGGAAATAAAATCATACTTGAACACAAAGAGCTTGGCATCCTGACAAGTCAACATTGACAAGCCGCTCGACTGCACAAGTTTAGAGGAGGGCCCTTTGGAAAGTAGAAAGCTAGACATCCAAGACCTAATTGCCTCATCCACCACTATGAAAATCCTCCCGAATTGTGGCTTTGTTGCAACCAACTTTATTAGAACAAAGGCAATCTTCATCTGGAACACATTTTAACCAAACTCATGGCTGTGGGATTAGAATAGTTAAAATTTGCCTTTAGAGACCTATCTGACACCACTCTCTTGCAGAAGGGATCTCTAATTTTGAACTGTTTACGGGCCATAAGAAGTAGTCCAAAGAAATCACTGAAAGGAGAGCCAACAGGAACCGGCCACCTCAACACCGCAAAACCACCACCTTAACAAACAAGTCATAGCACACCAAACAAGACAATGCTCCATTTGAAGAGCTTTGTGCACATCAAGTGAAGAAACCAATGTATGAAGGGTGAGCCAATGAGTTGCCACTTCCCAAACGCTATGGTGCCATAAATGAGGGTAATCAATAAAACAAATCCCCAAAGGAAAGACACTTGGTAGAGGTGTAATGAAATGAGTGTCCACAACAATCGGCTATTTAATGGTCCTCAACACAAAGTGCAAAAATAATAGTATGGTGGGAGATAAATTTCCATCAGATCTTGCAGACCTGCCTGTGAATCAGCATCATCCGCAATCACTGATAAAGTGGATTGGTCTACCCCAACGTCAGCCAAGAAGTTTGCCAACTTGTTGCATTCCCTAATGGAAGAGATTTCATCAAAAAACTTGTGAGAGGCCTGCATTTACTGCAAGAACCTGGCCGCCTTTCAATTAGGGCTCGAATTCTTAGTGAGCCCACCTATGACCATCTTTAAATCACCTTCCAAAATAAAATTTTACATCCCGCAACCTCAGCAAGAGCAATACTTTCTAAAACTGCCTGCCATTCAGCTTCATTATTTGTATTGGTGCCCAAGAAAAAAGAGCCACCTTTAACAAACCGATCATGGTCATCAAATAACAAACCCAGCACCAGCAGCCCTCAGGTTGCCCCTAGAGATGCCATCAAAGTTCAGCTTGAAAACACCTAAAGTGGGGGAGGGAGTTGGGTCAAAGAGTGGGGGGGCCCCACCTAGCCATTTTGCAAACATCCTGTTTATCAATTGACCCCTTAATGGGGAACTGCACATGGGCGACTTTGCTGCTGCAAGGAGTGGATGATTTCTTTGGCAACTATAATATTATCCATGATTTGTGACCAGGAATGAATGCTGATGGATTTTGAACACTGCAAAATTGTTTTAGATATGATTTTGTAAACCACATTGCAGAGAGATTGGCCAAAAGGAGTCAAGAGAGGTTGCATTCGTCTTTTGGGAATAAGTGCTAAGATAGTGTCATTTATGCACTTAAGCATTTATCTGTTTTTCTGACACTCCTTGGATACTGCTAAGAGTTTTTTTTTTTGATAATTTTCTGTAAATCCTTAAGAAGCTGGGCTTGAAAATCATCAGGGCCAAGCGATTTGCTCAGCTGAAAGAGAATACAACGGTCTTTAGTTCTGTCTCTGTAATGGTGCGAGGAAAATGGAATTATCCAGTTTTGAAACTAATTTGGGCATGCTTTGTAAACGGACTGTAATGTCAAGATCTCTATTACAATCAGGCTCAGAAAGTAAATCCTGAAAGTGGGATGTGGTAGAGCAATTGTGTTACTTTATTGTGATTGGTTCTATCAACCACTGATTTATGAAAAAAATGAGTGTTTGCATCACCTTCCTGTATCTATTCTGCTCTATATGTTTGCCTCAATTGTGATTCTTCTCTTTGTTGGAAAGTGAAGATTTGATGAATAGTGAGCCATTTATTTTCAATTTCAGCTGAAAATCCTGGATCCCTGATATGATTTTGCAAATCTTCCAAGCTAGGAAAGGAGAACAGCTTTTTGATAAGGATATGCCCAGATATTTCTTTGTTCTATACTTACAATTTCTACTTGAGTAAGTGGAGCTTTCCTGCCAATTTATGCATAGCAAAACCAGAATCAGGCAGACACTTGGCATCATCAAGATGCAACACTGGGAGAAAATCTGTGTTGTTTCCACATAATTAGCCGATAGGCTTTTAGTTGTGAGAATGATAGTGCTCGGAATTGTCTCACACCGTAAAATTTGTGCCGGGAACTGCTCGGAATAAAGTCCTTAATAATAATGCTGCCGAAAATATCAAACTCCTGAAGTCGGTTACTAATGTTGACAAAAAAAAAAACGGGAATGCAAATCAAAGTCGTGCCACCGAGATGCTTGCCAGCAGTCATCCGATCAAATATAGATTTGCGGAGTAAATACTGAGATCTTTCATAGATTTAAGAGTAAATGTAGAGTCAATTGATAGATTTTATACCCCTTTTATTGCCGCCTCAAACAGTCTATAAATAAAAAGAAATTTTGCAGACATATGACAGCAGACACAGACAAGCTAGGGTTTAGTTAGGCGTTGGAGGCCACTCAAATCTTGGCTGAAGCTGTGCAGAGACTCTTATTGCTTAGCGTTTTTGGAGGTTTTGCCAGTTCCGCCCATTCCTACCACGCCACTGAGAAATTATTTATGTGCGAAAATTGGATCTATTTATGGGGTTTTGTTTTCCATTTATAATTTCTCTGTTCTGTTTCTGATATTGGGGTTTTCTTTTAGATTTATTTTCAATGTCTCTTCCCTCCTGTCTATGGTAGTCCTGCTATGATAGAGGGTATGATGGGGATATGCATAGATAAAACCCCAAAATGAGTTATTCATGCATAGAAATGATGGTGTCCTGTTATGGAAAAATAAGTTATGCAATCACGAGACACCTGAATAGTAATGAATGTTCTCTTCTGTCGTTTTTAAGTGCGATAAGAAATGGAAAAAAAAATTCTTCTGTCGTTTTTAAGTGTATATAAGATATAAGATCTCCATTTCCTTCTTCCCTGCTATATTTGGGAGATAAAAAGGAAAGCTTTTCTATAGAGGATTTGAACTTGCCGTTTTTCTACATAGGGTTTGTACTTCTGTTCTTTTCTTTCCTTTCTGCAGGTTTTATTTAAAATAAAATAATTGTAAAAAAAAAATGCACACCAACATTGTAGCTATGAAAAAAATAATAAACGTGAAGCTCATCTAGGAAATGCAAAAAGATTGAGAGTTGTATTAATAATGGGCGTTGTCATCAAAAGAAAGGCAATCGTGGGGTAATACACCTCCATAACGTTTCTGGTTTGCCATGTGAAGCAACACAAGAAATAAAGTTGGGTTTTAAAGACGTGATATTTCCACAGTCCATGATTGAATGTAGAGCTTCTGGAATCACTGTGTATGGCTTTTTTTACCGTCAACGTTTCGGATCATACTCAATGATCCATCATCAGGACAAAAGAGGAGAATGAAATGGATAAAATTGCAGAGAGGGTTGTATAAAAGGAGAGAGGGTTGAGGGCACGAAGGACAAGGAGTAGAATTAAGGTATTAAATTAAAAAGTTGGAGAAAAAGGGATGGGACAAATAAGAGGTTAGAGGAGAGAAAGGAAAATAAGAATGAGGAAGGAGAAGACGTAGAAGTGTACAGATCACAGAAAGATAATGGGCATAAACCCGAGATTGCATAGATAAAGGTGACTATAAAAGAACAACAAGGTAATGTATATGATTAGAGCAATAAAAGTATATATATACTTATACAAGAATTAGTTGTATATAGGAAAATATAATATAAGCAAATAGACTAAATGTCTATATCCTTTAATTAAAAATGTATCTATGAATATTAATATTAAATTAACAAAGAAAGCATAAAGAAAAACGATATAAACAATACTAGAAAAGGTAAAAAAGCAGGAAATAAAATTAATGAAGGAATGATAGAAATAGAGAAAATAAGCCATAAAAGTGTGAAAGAAAAAAGAAAGAAAATAAAATGGATTAAACAAATAGAGAGGCTCTAGAGTACAAACAAAATAAGACAAAATAAGCAATAATAATAACTATAGAAATAAGAGTATATAACTAGAGAGAAATGGAAAAGCCAAACTAAGAGAAATCTATAAGAAATTGATAATAAAGGTTAGGATAACACTCGAGAATTGGTAAGACAAAAAGAAACCAAAATATAGGTAAAAAGGAAAGGAATAAGAACAAAAAGAATGAAGATGGTTATAAAATTGAAGTAAAAATAAGAAACTAAGATACTTAAAATAAACAATGAAGGGATAAAGATAAAAATAAAAATAAAGCGGAAATAAAGACGAAAGAGAAATTGTGAATAAATCTATAGAACAATCAGGAGGAAAGAGAAAGAAAAAGATGGTAGTGGCAAGAAAGGAAGAGGAGAGAGAAGACCATGGAAGTGAGAGCTAGGATCCAAGAAGAAAGGAAGAGAAGAAGAGGGAGAAAACCAGAGGGGAACACCTAGAGGGGGATTGATAACCACGAAGACCAAGGATAGGGAAGACACAAAATGAAGGAGCAAGGTCGAGAAAGGAGGGGAGCATGGACTCAAGCAAGGGAGAGAGAGGGAGAGGGGTCGGGTCAATGGTCCGGGAGAGGAGGAAAGTGAATGTATAAGGAGTCGAGGGGGGGGAGGCTAAGGAGAGGGAAGAAAAGGAAGAAGGTGGCTCGGTAAAAGAGAGGTTAGAGGGTAGGGTGGAGAGGTTCGGATACAGAAAGAAGGAGAGGAAGGGAGAGACAGAAGGAGCTAGGTGACAAGGATAGAGGGGGAGATCAGGTAGAGGGAAAACAATGGAAAGGAGAGGAGGGGGATTCAAGGGGGAGGGGGTTGCTTATTGAGGGAATTGAGGAGAGGGTTCCAAGTGTGACTCAGGGTCCAACCATCGTCCCTATTAAGGTTTAAAGGGTTGCTTCTAATGAAGATAGCCTCTTTAAGTTTTCGCTTAAAGAAGTTATCTTCCTTAGCCAAGACGAGGGTGTCCTCCAAACGAATGTGATGTTTGGTGCTGGAGGAGTGGTCAGCTAGGGCCGATTTAGTGACCCTATCATGTCTAATATCTGCACTATGTTCTTTGATTCTAGTGCAGATGGATCTACCTGTCTCACCTATGTAAGGGGTGCCACATGAACAATCGATTTTATAGACCCCTGAGTTTAAAAGGATGTCCTTGGAGTCTTTGGTGGACGGGATGAGATTTCTAATGGTGGAAAGAGGTTTAAAGGCACAATTAAGACCTTTCTTACGAAGGATTCTAGCAATCTTATTAGAGATGCCTTCGATGAAAGGAAGGGTAGCACTATAAACAACCTCAGAGTCCTTCACCAGAGGTCTGGATGAAAGGCGAGTTTGGGCTTGTTTGAAGGCTCGATTGATGCACTTGTTGCGGTAACCATTAAGCTTGAAGACCTTGGAGAGGTGGGACAGCTCTAGGTTTAAGTGATCATTGTCACAGATGCGAAAGGCTCTCGATGTCAAAGTTTTGAGGACACTGGCCTTTTGGGCCGGATGGTGGTGGGAAGAGGCATGGAGATAGAGGTCGGTGTGGGTAGATTTCTTGTAAACACTCCGGCCAAGAGAACCATCACTTTTTCTAATGAGAAGAATGTCAAGGAAGGGGAGTTCGTTATTAGATTCTAGTTCTTTGGTGAACTTGATGCAAGGGGAAATGCTATTAAGATGATGGCGAAAAAGTTCAAGTTGTTCAGGGCCATGTGGCCAACAAATGTTGGTGTCATCCACATAGCGTTTCCACCAAGTTGGTTTGAGGGGGAAAGAGTTTAAGGCGAGATCTTCGAAATGCTCCATATAAAGGCTGGCAATGACAGGGGATAGAGGAGATCCCATGGCCACCCCATCAGATTGCTCATAGACTACGTTTTGGAAGGTGAAGAAAGTGGATTTTAAACATAACTCAACCAGGGAGGCAATTTCCTCATTGGTCTTACGCCTGACGAGCACGATGGAGTCAAGAAGAGGGACTTTGGTAAAAAGGGAAACCACATCGAAACTGACAAGAATGTCGTCATCATTGACTTTTTTGTCTTTGATAAAGTCTACAAAATGTGACGAGTCTTTGATGAAGGAAGAGGAATGGCCAATAAGAGGAGAAATTAATTTGGCCAAGTAGGCAGCTAGTTTGTAAGTGGGGGAGTGGGTCATGTCAACAATCGGTCTCAACGGAATGTTGGGTTTGTGGATTTTGGGTACACCATAGATGCGGGGTGTAATCTCTTTATTGGGCATAAGACGTTTTTTTGTAGCATCATCAAAGGACGAAGAGGAGATGGCAATTTTCACTTGTTTAAAGATTTTGGAGATAGGATTGTGGGGAAGGATGTTGTAGTTGCCACTGTTGTTAAGGTGGTCTAGCATTTTGGCGGCATAGTCAGGCTTGTCCAAGATATCTTAGGGGAATGCTACTGTTATCTTGATGATGGATCATTGAGTATGATCCGAAACGTTGATGGTAAAAAAAGCCACACACAGTGATTCCAGAAGCTCTACATTCAAAGTTGGGTTTGCCATGTGAAGCAACACAAGAAATAAAGTTGGGAATGTTGGCAAATGCAACAACTCCCAATGATGATGAAATGAAATGAGGCGACAAAGATTTTCACTTATACTCACTTTATTCCCAATTGCCTACACTTTAAAGTGGGTTATAACATTTTTTTGTTCAGAGAAGAATTGGTAATTCTGACCGTTTTTTCGTTTTGTTTTCCTCAGTAAATTTATGTCACCTGAAGAAAGACAAACAGGGACCCAGATATCAAGCAAGTAGCCTCTCACTTAAAAACAAGAATAAAAATATACTTAAATTATTATATTTCCTAGATGTTATGTGTTTGGGCACTACATGGATGTTTTTTTATTCTTGACAATTGGTATAAGTTTGCTGCTCCTGTACTTTAGAATGCATGAAATGATTGATAAAATACTTGCAACTCTGAAGTAAATTAAGAGAGGTTTTGGTTTTAGGGATTACAGGGGTTAAGACTGTTTATTATTTGTTGTCATTTTAATTCAATTTTTATATAAAGATGAGATTAAGATTGTGTTTTAATTAGTTCATAGGCTTTTATATATGAATATTATAGTGTTTGGAAAATTGTCTCACCTGGAAAATTTTCTAAACGGTTGTTCCTATCGGCGTATTCCTTGAACCTCTCCTATGGGTGCAAGTGCTAGTTTCATATTTGACACTGTCCTGTGTGAATGAGTGCTGGTATAACTGAAGAATAGTGAGGCCAATGATCAAAAGAGTGGAGTCATCCATGCATGCAAATACCTGTTACTATGATTGAAGCCAATCTTAAGATGTTAGAAATGATCCAATTCTTCTGCAATATGGTATATGCTTTTTCTTTGATTGCATCATGTGTATTGTCTAGATAAATTAAGATCAATGAGATGGTCTTATTGTATTAATCTGCTCAAGAAGGTGGTCATTTGTAGCCACAATATTAAATCTCATCCAAATATGACCTTTTCTTCTTTAACAGACCACTACTGAAGCTGCAAATTAGATAGCATCGTTTCTTTGAATTAACCATACGGGAGGATATAAGCATTGACTGAAATACAGTTTGATGCAAGTTCGTAAGAATAAAAAGCAACTGACAGTTGCCATGGACGAACATTTCTGAAGTTGCAATTTTTATGGATTCCAATGAATAAGTGCTCCCCTAGACAAGCCATTTGAATATTTAACTACCATGTTTCTCAGTTTTCAAGGACTGATTGTGAAGTGGAACCCTTCAACATGCTAAATTGAAGTTTCTTGTGATATGATCAAGTCAACTCCATTTGATTTAACCATATTTTAAAGAAAACTGTGCTTATTCATCATTTCCAAACCTCCTGTATTCTAAGAAACTGACTTCATGATGAATGATTTTGTAATAAAGACACCATAATCTGCTGAAGACTAAGATTGTTGCTTATACCTGTTTTAAGGCTTGACCCATTGGGTGATGTGTTGTTCATCCTCTAGATTCAACTCTTGTGAATCTTTTGGTAAGTATTCCCATCATTTGCCATGCTTGGCTGTCAAGAGAATTTCCCTGCTGGTGGAAAATTTATATTTACTGCTGGCCTGAGTTATAAAGGTTAATGGTACTGAACATGAATCTGTTGAATCTCCTCATGGCACAAGCTACATCAAAGGGAGATCTGCATTAGGAAAGAGTGTCTTAGCGATCCCCTTGTTTGGATGCTTTGTTTCTGTTACAGTTTCCTATTCTTGGGGACTAAAGGATAGAACATCAAAGGGATTGGGGGCAGTATTATTTTCTCTCTGCTCTTGAGGGGGCCTGATTTTTCTCATGTAGGGATTTATTGTATTGGCCTTTGTCTTCTCCCTTTCTGTTGTCATTTGGCTGCACGTTTAGTATGGGAGTGGAAATTTGCTAGACAATTTATGTGGCAGGGGAGGTTGGCGGGGGCTGAGGTGCCTCTCTTCTGGGTGCAAGGGAAATTTTGAAGGAGGAGCTCAAGGATGTTGGAAGGAAAAGGGAAAAGGGAAAAGTTAGACAAACTCGTCTAGATGTCCACGTCCATGGCAGAGTTGGCATCAGATTGGATGTTTTCATAGTCACTACATTGTTCCAATACTATGCCCCCCTTGACTAGATGAATGCAATCTGTTAAGGCTTTTCAATGTCAGTATTGATGTAGATCCTTACATACCAAAGCACTCCTGGTTGGAGCATAAAATCTGATGTGACTATGTACTCACCAATTCCATTCCCTATTCTCTGCAATGCATGCTTTATCCAGTAACCACTTGGAAGAAGAGGTAACTGGGCGCACACAAGAACTGTGCTGGGCAGAGTATCATCGGGATCGAAAGCTGGTAACCATAGTTCCATAAATAGATCACGTTTGTTGTAGAACCAAGGTCCTCCTTAAAATGCTGTATCCTTTTCAGTCTTGGAGGAGAAAATGGCCATGAAATAGCCCTTGGACATCATCACTGATCCTCTGGTTTTCCAGTTCTGCACTACCCACGTCTTGATAGTTTTGGGACCAGGATGAACACCCATGAAATGTCAGATCAGAGCCCTCGGGTTGAGTTTCTAGAACCTGGACTCTATTTCTTCCAGAAAGATCTGAAGCCTATGAGGATTTTTGATCTTTCAGAAACAGCCATTGATCAGTCTAGTGTGAAAATAAGGTTTTATGACAGTTTTGTGTGCTTGTTAGTGAAAGAACTTGAGCAATTCAGCCTGGGAAGGTGGAGGAAGTACTGGTTACAGCAGACTTGAAAGGAGGAAGGGAAGGAGAGGAGGCCATGGCTTCCTCTCTTGAATCAGATTAGAGTTGGATAGGGAAGATCAGTACAGATTAAAAGTTCGAGCTGAATATAAGGATAAATCTTCTGGTGGAGCTGGATAATGAAGAAAGATTGCAGCATCAGAGGAGAGCTCAAAGGTAAAAAAAATATGCACATAAGTCATAATTTCAGAGTTAAACTACTAAAAAAAATGGTAACCCCAAGAAAATCAACCGAGTTAGCTGTAGTTAGAGAAGTAACTTAACGGGGCTAATGTTGATGAACTGGATAAAGCATATAAACAATTGAATAATCAAAACAAAGTTCTTGGAAAAAGTTAAGAAAAGTCAAATGGGCCATGAGCCAGACTTCTCCTTGATTTGAGGGATTGAAAGATCCCATACTGGCCCAATTAGAGGAAGTCTTAGACAACTTCTCTTAGGAGATTACAGGACAAATCATTTTCCTTCATTCTATGAAAACCATAACCATATCTACAAAATTATATTCATCAATCCCATAGAGTTAGGAAAAACATTATGAGAATTCTAAATTCTTATACCAAATTTATAATTTTGAATGAATCTGTTTATGAGTCCTTCCTTAATTGGATACTATCGATTTGTTAGATCAATCTTTATATAATATTTTTGTACTGATAGAGTATGATACAGATTGGTTATTTATAAAAGAAAGTGATCACTTATAATTGTACAACAATTCATATCCAGAATTGATCGAGCTAATAAGATAACCAAAAAGGGAGTTGTTAGAATTCTTATGCAACAATCTACATATTAAGTTTTTGTAGACTGTCAATATTGCTTTAGTTTGTCAAAACCCAGAGTCCTACAGACAGGTACAAATTCTAGAAATATGGGCCTTTTTCTGCATTCTTTGCTCGTGTTTGCTCTATTTAGTACACAGCCCCATGGGCACTGTCTATAATTCTTAAGTAAATAAATTGATATACAGAACAATCCACTGTTATGATCCTGTAAAAGTAATTGTTTAGTTCTACTGAAGCCTCGTGATCCAAATTGAACAAGTACAGTTTTCTGCTGAAGCTTTGTAGCACAAATTCAAGAATTCTGAATAATCTCTATGCAGACATCAATCTTCTAACTAAAACATACTTCAGTGCATTTGTGTAGTATCTCCAGTGGCATGAGACTTCAGTCAGCTTGCATTTGACAGCTTGAACTTAATAATGGAAAACCTTGTTTCCTGTTATTATTGCTCATATTGTAGATCTGAATCATTGCAACAGTAAACAATTTTGGTGTCAAAAGAGAGATTGTGAAATATGTCTAGACTTCATATCTTTCAAATGTTTTTGGCAGGTGGTTGGACGACTTGACAACAGTGCAGTTTCTGCAACTGGAGCAAAGTTAGCATTCAAGTCCAATGAACTCGTACCAGTAAGTGTAAGATCTATAACTCTAGATACAGTGATTCATCAGTCTGAGCCAGTAATTCTTCTCAAGATTGATGTGCAAGGTTGGGAATACCATGTTCTGAAAGGTGCAACCTCTTTATTGTCAAGAGAGCCTGGTGATGCTCCCTACATTATATATGAAGATGATGAGAGATTGCTGCATGAGAGCAACACAAGCAGTAACGACATCAAAGAATTTTTAGCCAGCATGGGTTACAATTCTTGCACGAAACAGGGTACAGATACACATTGTAAAAAGAAAATAACAAGTTAAATACTTAGTACAGCTAGGGCTTGGCATGGAAATATTCAGTCCTAGACATTAATGCAATGTTTATACATCCATAGGTGCACATCACATCAAAAAGCAAATGCACGTGTACCATTCTTTGCTTGAAATATTGGTTTTGTTTTACTTTTGAATTGTTATTTATATTCTTGATATTCTGGTGCTTGATAGAGATCCGAGTACAAGCATAGAGCTTACAAGTTTGAAGGCAATCAAATAGCTTGATTCTTGATACATTGAGTGGAAATCATGCACAAAAAATTGTTGAACAGAGCATGTGAGGGCTGTCATAAACTACAGAGAATCCTGTCCTAAGATATACAGAATCTAGCTTATAAGGTATCGTATAGTCACAGTAAAAAGCATTGTGGTAAAGATATATGTCTGTTGTGCATATAGGTGTCTTACAATGAGATCAATTATTATGAATCAGGTTATTAAAGAGGTTAGTTGAAAGAGGATATTGCCAGTTGAAGTCCTTTCTCATAAATTAGTTGCTATTTTTTATCCAGGCAATTACATTCACAATCATAATTACCTTTAATAGGTGTGGGACATGTACCAGGATCCTTTTTTTAACTCTAATAACTACTCAAATTTTTAAGATCATGGTTTACACTAATATTTAGTACCCCAACATTTGTGATGGAGAGCATATTTCACCAGCATTCTATATGATTGTGTTTATTTCACTTTCTTGTGTGCCTATGTATCTCTGGATACATATACAATGTAATGTACCGTTATCAAATATTTTTGAAGCATGGAGATGTAGAGATGTCCAGAAGGGGAGAACTTGGAAGGTGTGGAGATGATAGGAGAATGCAATTCTGAAAAGGCTATCATGGATGGAGAAGATATAAGTGGAGAAGCTCAAATAGCAATGAGGATGGAGTAACGACTGAAGTGACAAAGCAAATAACTCAGTCTAAAAGGAATAACATCAGGAGAGGTTAATAGTTAATCAGGAGGGTACACATGCTACAGTGAGTCAGAAGTTCATGGAGCGATTGTTAACATATGAATCAACATGAGGTGACAAACAAGGAGGATAATGTCAATCCCACTCTAGAATCAAGTGTGTTAGATAACTTTGTGGATACTGTCTATAATTTAAACTTAGAGAGCGGAGAATAATGTTGTAAAACATTCCATTCCATTATCCATTAATTCCCCTTTGTAGGCCCTTATTGCCGTGAGCTTACTAAGAGGGTATATAGATACTTCAAAGTTGTAGAAATGGTATAACGAATGCAAGTAGTAAGTAGTAGTTAGTAACTTAGTACTATGGTGTATCCAATGATAAATTTGGCTCCAACCAAACACATCCCATCCATTTTTCATTCCTAGTGGTACAAGGAGTTGGGAAAGAGAGCAAGAAAAGAACACACAACATTTCAAACGCAAGAACAATATGTGCAAAACTTTTCAAGGAGTGGAGAGAGATGAGAAGAAGAAATGATTAAGCCTCCTAGAAAAAGCTGAGTGACTTCAGATCATAGATGAGACGGAGGAAGCATCACATGGAATTGTAAGTGTTAGTAAGAATCAATTGTAGGGTTCCATGAAGGAATATATAGATACTAAGGTGTGAAAGGAAAAACAGCAGTGACAGAAAGATGAAGAAAGATAAGAAATATTACAGCATGAATATGGAGAGGGAAAAAACATTGAGGGTTATAAAAGGTGTGAACAAAGAAAATAAGGGAGAAAGCTTAGGAGGGTGGAAAGGATGTAGAAAAGAGAGAAAGGTAACGTAGGAGCACAGGCATCTCAAGTTGTCAACAAACTATTCGTGAATATAGTAGACAAAGCAAAAGAGCCTCAAGATTCTTTCGTTACTGGTCAGAAAGTTAATTAAAGCTACAAGTGGTCAAATGAATATTGATCACATGTGAAACTACTTTCTCCTATAGAAAACCTCGATCTAGATCCACAAGCATTTTCAAGGAGTTAAATGCGAAGGTTGCAGAATAGAAATTTGGTCATCCACTATGTTCCAAGAGTACATAGAAGTCAGTAAGTAGAATGTAGAGTTGACATATGCAGTGAAGAAGGTCCCAACATTGATTGATAAGGTGCCCAGAAGTCGTCAAAAAAATCCTTTGGTTTCAAAATTAGTTGATAACTACTTGAGTTTGCAACATACAATACCCTTCCAAGATTGCATTGTTAAAAGCTAAGGGAAGATTTGGAGGATTCTATGGGGACAATTTTTTTTTTTTTTTGGATAAGTCAACACAAGTATGATAAGTTGTGAGACTTGGTCAACCGCTCCTCAATTGTTGGAGGTGGCTTGAAGAACATGATGGTAATGTATTCCAATAAAGATTTGATCAAAACTACAAATGTAGGATTGAAATAATTGAATGAAGATTTGGAAGAGTTGCAAAGGATGTACATCATAGAACTAATATACAAGAAGGAAATCAAGACTAATATCAAGAGGTATGAGCTAAATAAAGAAAATACAAAAATATTTGTAGGTTTCTTCAATAGAATATTTCAAAACCCTAACACAAATGTTGTGTGAGGTACAAGGTTCAAACTTATGTATGGAAGATATTATTGATGAATGGAATATTGTAAAGACAAATGTCCTAGTAGTTGTTCTTTAACTACATCAGGTGTTAGGTCAATAGTTTTTGCATGAGTTGAAAGTGATAGGATGACCAGTGGTCTAAGTGTATTTTGTCAATTTTGAAGGGCAAGTGAAGGGACCCAAATTTGTGTGAATAGGCAAGGATGTCAAAGAAAACTAGCTAAAAACTTGCAAGGGTAGGTTGGGTGACCTTTATTAAGTGTTAGAAAGCTCAGAGGGCAATCACATGGTTTCCCACTAGAGGGAAAATAAGAAACAATAATCTGGGTGGAGTAGAAGTGGTAAAACATGTGACATTGTGAGGGTGACACAATTGAAAGACCTCGGGCCATTTCACTTATCAGTTCATAAATGGATAAGTGGGCAACTCTATAAATGAAATTATTGAAGAGGTGCAAAGCACTGCAAAAAGTATGTTTTGTTGGGGCTAGACACCATGTTAAGTCCCAAGATATTGGGAGGTAATATAGGGTGCAAAATAATAGTGTATTGTAATATATTCAAAGGGTAAAGTGCACAAGATGATGTTACGATATGTAATGAATTATATAAGGTTAGAACTTAGATGTAATATAAAATATTAACTAGTAAATGGGTAGTTTTGGGTAGTATCAACTGAGTCAGGGAAAGGAAAAATGTATTTATACTTGCAAGAAGTATTATGATAAGGTTAAAAATGTGTTGGCACCTTGCCTAAATTTTTTGGCCTCTAGTCCTTGCTTTGCATTAAAATCTTATTTGAGCATGTGTCTGCCTTTTGTTTGATATATGGATGACTTAAACCCTAGGTTTGAAACCTTAGAAGCCTTTTCTATTAAACCATGTTCCATGCCCTTTATGTTTTGTTGTTGACTTGTTGAGTTGGTTGTTGTTTTATGAATTATCGCCTCAAGGTACCTTACCTCTCAATTGACCAGCCCTAGTGCAAACACTTATACCAATGCTTTATCCTTTAAACTGTTGATCCCAACTTACTTGCTATTCGCATTTGTTATCATCTGTGAAGATGTGCTTTTCTGTTGGCCCAGTAGCCAATTGTATCCGCTTTAAATAGCCAACTCTTTCTAGAGCTTCACCGTAATTTTTGATATCATCAATTTCTTTAAAATCAACTAGACTCTGATTTAATTAGTGTTTCATGTTTGCAACAAATAAGAAATGCTTTTTTTGTGTAGTTTGTAGTCTTTATTTTTTCTCAATCCATGTGTTAAGAGTTCTCTGTTACAATGCTAATTGAAAGTAGAATAACAATGTCTATGGATTGATAATGTCGAGTTTGTTGATTTCATTCAAGCTTAGCAATGTATTGTTTCAAAGGGGATCATGATAATTTATAGGTTTGTAACAAGTTCCAAGAGGTCTTTCTATAACTTAAATTTAGTTTTAACAATAATTCAATTATGCATGTGTTGGCAATATTGTCATTGATGTCAAAGGAATCTTGAATTGTTGTCTTTGATGACGAAGGAAACCTTTTCAAAGTGTTGTCTTTGATGAAGAGTCGGAGTTTCGAAGGTTCAGATTTTTGGCTTCCCAGTGTCAAAGCTTCTTGGCTTCCAAGTGTTTGTAGTGATGTGTTGTCAGAGTTTCAAAGATGTGTCTTACCAGCTTCCACATGTGAAGGAAGACTGCAGACAAGAAGGTCGGCTCATGACGACTGTCGGAGTTCGGAGTTGTGGAGATGTGTCTTACCGGCTTCCACATGAGAAGGAAGACCGCAGACAAGAAGGCTGGTTCCTGACGCTCGTCAGAGTTCGGAGTTTTGGAGGTACGCCTTATTGAAGGCCCGAAGAGGAAGGTTTGACAAAGAAGGTTTGATGAAACAAAGTCCGACAAAGGCAAAGGTATTGAAGTTCGATGAAAGCAAAGGTATTGGAGTTTGGCTCAAAGTGGAGTTTCTCTTGACTGCTTTCTGCCGAAGAGAAGGAAAGGGTGTATCGGAGATCAGAGAAGCGAAGTTCTCCTTACCGCTTTCTGCCGAAGAGAAGGAAAGGGCAAAAGCCCGAAGTTCGCCGCAGAGGAAAATGATGGAAGTCTGAAGTCCGCTGCGGAAGACGAAGGAGCGGAAGTCCGAAGTCCGCCTATTTGCGAAGGAATGCAACATGCAAGAAGCTTGACTCCCGCACCTCTGACGAGGAAGGCGTCAAGTGGGAAGTCCGACTCCCGCCTATTTGCAAAGGAAGAGGTTAGGCTAGAAGGCCGACTCCAGCAACTCTGACGTAACCTGAAAAAACATCAAAAACGACTGTGGGAGCATAATATAGTGCATGAAATTTAGCAGATTAATAAATGTCTCTGTTGGTTCGATTTTTCCAGGTGTTTTTGTTTCATGCGACATGCTAGCCCTCTCTCACAGACCTTATCTTGGTACTGCCACGATCTGTGCATTGGTATTGGATGTGGTCCTAATAGTTAAGGCACTTTTATTCCATGTACATGATGCATTGCAAAGTCCCTCTTCTGAAGCCAAAAGCCTACATTTAAAGCAATCATGGGGCATCCCTGTAATGTTATTGTCATCCATGGTGTTGGCACTTGGGCATATTATTGTAGCATATATGGTAAGTTGTGGAGCTCAACGCAAGCTTGTTTTTCATCGAGTTGATTCAAAAACTATAAGATAACTTCTGATCAAAGCATACATTTATGATATATTTAAAGTTTATTCTTTATTGTTGCCTTATTTGAAACCTTAGAAGCCTTTTTCTATTAAACCATGTTCCATGCCCTTTATGTTCTGTTGTTGATTTGTTGAGTTGGTTGTTGTTTTATGAATTGTTGCCTCAAGGTACCTTACCTCACAATTGACCAGCCCTAGTGCAAACACTTATACCAGTGCTTAATCCTTTAAATCGTTGATCCCAACTTACTTGCTATGCGTTGGCATTTGTTATCATCTGTGGAGATGTGCTTTTCTGTTGGCCTAGTAGCCAATTGCATCCGCTTTTGCTATTTAGACACGAGGTATATTGATGGTGGGTCCTTGTGATATTTTAAAAGATTAAACCTCTGATTGGCTATACTGCTATACATGTGACACAATGTAATTGGCTTTCAAACAAGTCTTCGATTGGCCGTTGTGTGCTTCATAGAATGGGCCACGTGGCTCCACTACCTCCCAGTTGGCATATAGGTGGCTTTCATTCTTTGGTGAGAGATGACCAATAGCCAAGCAGTGTATGAAGCACTCGCATGTGACCAAAATACCTGCGAGTGACCAAACCTAAGGTCTCTAATTTTGAAATTAGTTGTTGTGCGTTGGCCATTTGATTTGAATAAAATACCAAGGGAATATGTCTCGGCCATTGGATGAAAGAAGAAATTCAAACATGTTAACCATGACATGACTCTGCATGAGTGAGATGGATGCCATTAATGTGCCCTATGTGGATCCATATGTTGTTTGCTTATAGCCCTAAAGGACTCGACATTTATACAAAAACCCTTTGCAGTTTGAAATTGAATGGTTTTGTGTACAAATCCTTAGCATATCGAGAGTTGAAGTTTACAACTATATGTAAGCTAATTTAGAGACCCTGCCAAGACGTGCCAATCGAAGGTTGAGGACGGTCATTGAATTCCTTCATTAAGTGCAATGTTTTCTAGTATCTTCGCCACAACAATTCATACTACAGAGCCCAACTATCCCAGGTAAGTCAAACCCTTGCTCTTCCCTGGTTTACGAGTTATAATTTTGAATTGTGGTCAAATTCTAGAGCATCAAGGTTGTCATCCCTCATTTTTGGCACTTAGGGTTTGCATGTTAATTGCTTGCAAGTCGAATTGACATATGCTACACTATTCAATAATTGCAAAATCAAAGCCTTGCATAGCTTTAGCTTTGTGTCCAATTCACCATTAAGAAAACACTAGTTGAATTACAATACATAAACCGTGCGTTCAAAAAGAATTGATTCTGAAATGATTGCCGAGAAAATCCCATTGGCTACTAAAAAATACAAAAAAGGCAATAGGAAAAGGGTGAGCCTTAACATAACATTTTGTGGATTTTAAAGAGGGTTTTAGGGATGTGATAACTACAATCACAGGGAGAGACCTTTTCAAGGAGATGTTTGGCAAAAGAGATGAGCATAGGTTGATGAGTAATGCTTGGTAGTTAGATTTTGTGAAGGTGATATTACCCAACTACTTTGTGAATCCTCATCTTGTCATATGGGCTGCAAAACAATATAATGAGAAGAAAAGATGGATGGGTGATAGTTCAAGAGAGGTCATTTTCACTTCAAACAAGACATTGATACAAAAGACATTTGGCCTTAGAGCAAATGCTGGGATAGTCCTTAATCTCCAAAGCTTGGCTTTATAGTATAAGAAAGACCGACATGTTTATAGGTCTATAAAATTGCCTAAGTTCAAGCCTAGGGGTAGGGGAGCACCACTTGTCCCCATCTGACAAGAGAAAGTGGAAACATTGAATGCTTTGCAGTTTGAAAGATACTTCCAAGAAGTGTATCAAGGCTTTTGCCAAATCATGGGAATTGATGTGAATGATATGATGAAAGCATGAATGCTTGCATTCTGCAATGATACCCAAAACTTATATGGAAACATCCTTTTTGATTATGGGAGTTTCTTGGCGGAGCATTTGTATAATGATTTAGTTGCTTTTAAGAACTCTGTTGGTCAAATTGGTGATCAAAGATTCAAGAGGTATTCATTGTTATGCTATTTGTTTCTATTCTCCATGGTTGGTGAATTTGACAATGGGTTGGGAATCAAATTGAAGTTTTCAGATAGCAATAAATTGAAGCCTCTGCAACTATGGTCACTACATATGGATAAAAACCACCCTTATGCTTCATATGGAAGATTTGAACACTTTTTTGTGACACGTGTTAAAGTGGCTAGGTTTTAATAGGCCTAGATTATTAGATAGGTAAAATTTTTTCTAAGACCATTTCAAATTGTACTTGAGGGAAAAATATGCCACAATTGAGGCGATTGGTTCTTATTTAAGAGGAGTACCATTATTATAATAAATTGAGCTAGTCTCCCCTCACATTCTGCCCCCACATGTTCCTAACCGAAATGCTTACTTAGAAGCTTTTTTTACAACTCAAATCCTTAGACTTTGAGCACTTCAAAAGGGGAAGAAAGTTGTATTCATGCCTCCTAGTGTCTGTATAGAGGGTGATTTCTAGATTTATAGTAAGGAAGGCTTTAAAAGATTGATGAGATCCTTAGATATTATTACATAGAAATCACATATCCTAGGGACTTTGATCTTGAGGGTTTCATTGGTCAATTGAGAAGAAGCAAGGGCAAGAGTGGATACCAACATATCTCCATGAGCACGAAGATTTGATAAGAAATTGCCAAACTAACATGGAAAGAATTGTACTTGAAAGGAGATGGATGCACATTTGCCATGTAGAGAATAAGAGGAATGAATTGAACCTTGATTACAAAGGTGCATTCATTGAGATAGATGATAACTTTGAAAGGATGAGGAAGAAGCTAGAAAATGTTGAGCAACTCCTCATACTGCTTAAAGGGCATGTTGTGCATGCTACTGTATTACCAAAGAGTCAAGCTAAGCCTCCTTTTTGACCTGACATTGTTATCACCAAGGATTTAAGTTCCACAAAAGTGTTACTTGTTGAAGAGTCACCTGAGAGGTGTGACAAAATTGATTCTTAGGAAGTGAGAGCTCAATAACTTATTGGCCCCTTTCCATCGACATAACCAACCATGGGAGTGCAAATTGAACAACTGTTGCCATTGGGATTAACTTCAAGTAGAGCCAAGCCCTTAGTAGACTATGATATAACTGAAGGCACTAGAGAGGTAGATCCCTTGAATGAAGCAAGTATGGCTATTTGTCCTATTCATGGGGGAGATACTAAAAATTCAAGCCCTCCTCTAACTCCTACACTAATGCTGAAAGTCTTCCAAGAAGTAGATATGAATGATGTAAGGTAGATGGCTCGTGATGAATTCTTGGCATATGATGCTTTTATTAAAACCAAGGGATTTCAATCTTTTGCCTAGTCTTTGAAGATGAAGGAAAATAAACTCTTTAGCAGAAAAGGAAAGAAAAAACAAGTTCAAGGGGAAGAGATTCAAGATATTGTAGCAAGTTCAAAACCATCCCCTTTGTTTGATATTCCCATTGAAAGCATTACTCTTGAACAAGGAAGGTTAAAGGTCAAGGAGAGTGGATGCTTATTGTTGTTAGGATTGAGTATTCTAGATGCTATAGTATTAGACATAATCAGGAGAAGAAGTGATGACGTGTTTGTTAGCCCTTTAGAGGCTACTAAATTTCTTGAAGGATTAGCTTTTGACCCTCAAAATGAAGCCTTGGCAATTTGAGTGATTGTCCATGTAGAGAACAAGCCAAATGTTGACTACATTCGTCTTGATCTGAAAGGCAAGATTATTGTAAAGAGAGTTGGTGAAGTGTCTGCTCCCCAAGTTGCATCCTTATTTCATACATCACAGTTTACTGAAGCTACTGCCAAAAGATTATACAAGGATCATGAGAAGGCATAGGCTAAGATAATGATTTTGAAGAAAAAACTCTCAAATGAAGAGTCAACATTAGACAAGCTTAGAGAGCAATTGAAAAGCATGGAAAGAAAAGCCTTAATCTATCCTCCCATGACACCCCAAGCCAACCTTTTGTTACAAGAGGGTGTAGACTAAAAGCATTGGTTGAAGAGAAGGATGTAAAGATAAAACAAGTTAAGAATTTTAGTGAATGACAACTTCAAAGATAGTACAAAATTTGATACGAGTAGTTGAATTTTGGGAGAGTTCCAAAGATGTAAAATCTGCATCAAACAAGATGCAAAGCCTTGTTCCTAATTTGAGGGAAATTAATGTTAAATGGATACCAAGGCATTTACAATGAAAGACATTTATTGAAATGTGAGGGTATTAAAATGGATGGGGGACATTCATGTTGGAATCCCATTGCTACAATTTGTAATTCTGTTGTGACTGTGAATGAAAAGAGAACTTGCAGTTGTTTTACTATTCCATTGAGTTTTATTTTGTGTTTATTCATTTGGCTACATGGTTGAATAATCCTTCATTGGACTCTCTGGTCATGACTACATTAGATGGTATTAGAGTGAGTTAGAACAATTTTTATATTGAGTTTGGTAAACAAAGAGAGGGAGGGAATGCTGTTGACCTAGTGTTAGATTCATGAATCATGATATGAGTTTGCTAAATTAAGAATAGGAAGCACAGGTTAATCTTCTAGCAGGAGAGTGTTGGGTAGAAGATTCTTGTGACTTGAATTGGTTTAAGTAGATCGCCCAACTAAGGCAGTCCATAAGAAGCTTGTAAGTAGAGTGCTGACTATGAGGCAATTTACAAGAGTGATTGTGAATAGATTGTCGACCTGAGGCAATTTACAAGAGTGATTGTGAATAGATTGTCAATTTATATTGGCTCCAAGATCTCACCATTTAGATGACATGGTATTGTTAATATCACTAGAAGGATGAAAGGGATGCTTGAGATAGTGAAGGCTATAAAGATTTGGATGGATGCTTTTGAAGAAGATCACAAAAGAAATCCTAACCCTAGAAATAATGAAAGTGATGAAGAACAAGAAGTTAGCCCTGTCAAGCAAAGTGAAAGTGAGGAGGAAGACGAGGAAGAAAGGATGTTAAGAGCTATATCAAGTATTGGTAAGAAAACTAGACTAGATATTCCAAATTATCCTGGTAGTCTAAAACCTAAAGAATTGATAGATTGGATAACTAATTTAGAACACTTTGAATATGAAGATATTGATGACTCAGATAGAGTAAAATTTGTTAAGACCAAGTCGAAGGGTCATGCCACCATTTGGTGCAAGGAAGTCCAACTAGAAAGCAATAGGAAATGTAAACTTATTATTGGGAAATGAGACAAGATGGTGAAAAAAATTAAATCTAAATTCATTCCTACAAATTATCAATTAGAGTTATTAAAGGAGATACACAATCTAAAGCAAAAGGATATGACTGTGAAAGATTACACTGAAGAGTACTATAGACTAACAATCCATTCAGGACATCATGATGGAGGAGTGGAGAAAGTGGCTAGATACATGAATGGCAAGAGACATTGGTTGATTTTGCTAAAAGAAAGAGAAAGATATATCTACAATAGCGCTATATTTTGTTTGATGGATGGAAGAAAGTTTTTAGATGGTTCAAGATATGAAAATATGTGTTTTACATTGATTCCTAAGGTATGCAACACCACAAGCACAACATACACCACCACAAATGTAGAAGAGATAACGTAGGAGGAAGTTTAATATTGTTGAAAGAATACAAGGATATCATATCAAAAAATATGCTAGATGGATTACCATTGATAAGGAATATCAATCACCATATGGATCTAATTCCAATGACACGTTTGCCAAATAAGGTGGTGCGTTGGATGACATTGATAGAAAATGAGAAGTTGAACCAGTAAGTGTAGGAGTTGTTGAGGAAATGGTTGATTAGAGAGAGTTGAAGCTCATGTGCAATAGTCGTGGTACTAGCACCCATGAAGGATGGTGAGTGGAGGATGTGCATAGATTCTAGAGCAATAAATAAAATCACTTTAAAGTAGTGGTTCCCATTGCCAATGATGGATGACATAATAGATTGCTTAAGTGAAGCAAAGTATTTCACTAAGATTGATCTAAAGAGTAGCTATCATCAAATCATAATCAAAGCAGAGGATGAGTGGAGAATTACACTCAAGCCAAATGAAGGATTATATGAATGGTTGGTTATGCCCTTCGTGTTAACCAACACATTGAGTTCATTTATGAGGTTGATGAATGAGGTTCTAAAGTAATTTTTGGGTAAGTTTGTGATTGTTTACTTGAATGATATTTTGGTTTTTATTAAGTTTAAGGAAGAGCACCTAGATTAGTATTGTAGAGGTTGAGGGAAGAAAAGTTGTTGATCAATATGAAGAAGTGTAGTTTCATGAAGAGAGAATTTATATGCTTGGGATTTGTAATATCAATTGAAGGATTGAAGATGGATCTGGAGAAAGTAAGAGCAATTGTTGAGTGGCATATGCCAACAAATGTGGGAGAGGTAAAGATCTTTTCATGGTTTGGTAAGTTTCTATAATAAGTTCATTAATTTTAGTGGTATTTGTACAACACTTTAATTGAGACTATTGGGGGAGTTAAGGAGTTCAAGGGGACATCATGATAAAATAGGAGTTTTGAGTTGCTAAAGAAGAAGGTGACAAAACAACTAGTGCTAACATTACTAGATTTCAACAAGGTATTTCAAGTGGACTATGATTCAAGTGGAAGTGTAATAGGACCAATGTTGAGCCAAGAAGGCAGACCAATAAATTATTTTAGTGAAAATTTGAATGATGCAAGAAGGAGACATTTAGTCTATGATCAAGAATTTTATGCCATAATCCAAGCATTGAAAAAGTGGAGACATTACTTGTCAAAAGAGTTTGTGTTGTATATTGATCATCAAACATTACAATATTTGAATATTCAAGGTAAATTGAACAAAAGACACATGAGATGGGTTGAGTTTATGCAAAGTTATATTTTTGTGTTGAAGCATAGGAGTGGAAAATCAAATAAGGTTGCAGATATGTTGAGTAGAAGGCAAAATTTGCTAATAGAGATGAGAGTAGAGGTAGTTGGATTTGAAGAATTGAAGCATTTGTATGAAGTTGATCTTGATTTTGTGGAAGAATAGAAAATATGTAATGAACTCATAAGCATGGATATAAATAAGTGGTTGGATTACTTGATTCAAAATGAGATGTTGTTTAAGAGTAATCAGTTGTGCATCCCAAGAAGTTCAATGAGAGAAAATTTGATTAAGGAGAAGTATAGTGGTGGTTTAGCATGACATTTGGGATATATAAGTCAATAGTGTTAGTGAATGAGAACTATTTCTGGCTGCAAATATATAAGGACGTGAGGAAATTTGTTCAAGGTTGCAAGACTTGTCAAATTGCAAAGGAAAATAGTCAAAATGTTGGTTTGTATCAACCATTACCAATTTTGGAGAAACCTTGGGAAGATATAAGTATGAGTTTTGTATTAGGATTGCCAAGAACATAGAGGGTATGATTCAATATTTGTATTTGTGAATAGATTTTCTAATATGGCACATTTCATTCCATGTAAGAAGGACAATGATGCAATTTATGTAGCTAATTTATTTTTCAGAGAAATTGTTGATGAGCACACAGTGATATTGAGAGGGGGGTGAATCAATAATAATATCTAACAATCTTTTACTTTTCCAAACTCAATCAATCACATCAACTACACATATGCAAGATCTAGCAATTAAGAACACAATGAGAACACATGATTTACATGGAAACCCTTGCGGGAGAAAGCCACGGCAAAATATTGCTTATATACATTGATCTCTTCTTTTGTGAGCACCAACCCACTCTTCTTACAATTCTTCTTCTGTGAGCAACAACTCACTTCTCTTACAATTCTTCTTCTGTGAGCACCAACTCACAAGAGACACCAATCTCCACTTGACAAAATTATAGGCACCAACTTATTAGAAGCTCCAACCTCCACACAAACTGAGCTCCAACCCAGAAAGAGACTCCAATCTCTATTTGATAGGCTCCAACCTACTAATCCTTCAATGGCTAATATAGTATGCTTCTTCCTCTCACAAATCGGATTACAACTCACACAATATCCTTCTTCCAAATTTGATCACAATCCACACAATAACCTTCTCTCACAAATCTGATTACTGTCATGCACAATCTTCCTTCCAAATCTGATCACTATCATGTACAATATCTTTCACAAATCTGATCCAAACTTTGTCAATGTCTTCCTTCAATTTGATCATTAATATATCAATGTTTTCCTCACAAATGTGCTCTTAATTTTCACACATATTCTTCATACATATCTGCAATTATCTACACACATGAGCTGTATATATTCTTTAATACAATTCTGAAACATTCTTCATACTTCCCTTTTAAATCTGCTCTTTATTACACATATTCTCAAATTAAATTAGATTTACACTTCATACTTTTGCTCTTCCTCTTCCTTCATACTAAAAAATATATCATTGATTCCTTGCTTTAACTCACTCCACCACAAAGATTTTATATAATCTTCAAATGAGATGTCTTTATAAATAACTATGTCCTTTCATAATGGACATGACACCTCAAAGAGTTTCCACCTCTTCAAGAGAATCACACCACATCAAAAGTAATTAGAACCATAAACGAATCGTATCACCTCTTATGCAATTTGCATTACCTCTAATTCAAATTGCATTCCATAAGAAGTCGCATCACTTATATGAATTGCATCTCCTTAATATTGATCATTGTCTTCCTTTACTAATCATTAGACTTTTAAAGTTGATTGCACTTTTTGTTATTGTCTCATTCAAAATCGTTGGATGTTTGATAGTTCTATTTTTAACCGCTCCAATATATGCATAAAAATATTACTTGTCTTCTAATTCATAGAATCCTTCTTTTGGTCGGCCATCTCATAGAATTTCAATTTCAATTTTATCTTTCATCTTTAGCGCCAAGGTATATGGGTCATCCCATATTAACATTGTCTTATTTTGTTCTTTAGAAGGTTGACCAACATTAAAAAAACTCTTCACACTTTCTCCATTATGTTTAAATTTTTAATTTAAACATAGATCTCTCTAAATTGATCTTCCAAATATCCAATAGTGTATAACGGATAGCCTCTTAATGATTAACTTCTTATTATAACTAGCCATTTCTCTTTTCCTTGATATTAATGACTTCATTTATAACACTGTGCCTTTGACATCAATGACAACATATTCCAACAGTTGTGAGATTGCATGGGTTACCAAGGAGTATAATCTCAGATAGGGATGCAAAATTTGTTAGTTACTTTTGGAGGACATTTTGGAAGATGATGAAGATAGATTTGAAATTCAATTCAATGTAACATCTATCGATTGATGGACAAAAGTGGTAATTAGAAGCTTGGGCAATTTGTTGAGATGTTTGGCTAGAGAAAAGATAAAAAATTATGATTTGGTATTTGCATAGATAGAGTTTGCATACAGTAATTTAGTAAATAAAAGTACAAAAAAAACTTTACGGTTACTTTTGGTAGTAGTCCTAGAAACCTCTCTCCCTCCCCCTCTCTCCCTCTTTGTCTCCCTCTGTCTCCCCCTCTCCCTTCCCCTCTCCCTCTCACTCTCCCATTATCTCCATCTCCATCTCCCTCGCCATCTCTCTCTCCATCTTTCCATCTCCATTTCTCCATCTCCATCTCTCGATCTCTTTGTCCCTTTCTCTCTCCCTCTCTCTCCCTCTCCCTCTCCCTCTCTTCCCCTCTCTCCCTCCCCCCCTCTCTCGCCTTCTCCCTCCCTCTCCCTCTCCCTCTCCCACTTCCTCCCCTCCTCCCTCTCCCTCCCTCTCTCTTCCCATATCCTCTCCTCCTCTGTCCCTGTCCCTCCCCCTCTTCCCCTTGCTCTTCCGCTCCCTCCCCCCTCCCCCTCCCCCCCCTCCCTATTCCCCTCTCTCTCTCTCTCTTAATATCACAACACTAATTATTACATAATTAGATTGCAGCTTGATTAATATCACAACACTAATTATTACAAAATTATTAGATTGCATTGTGGTTACCAAATATTGTAATGCTTGATTAATAAAGAAAAAGAGAGATGCTAAATTTTATGCAATAATAAAAGAAAAACTAAAAAAGTTGAACACAAAGAAAGTTTCAAGGAATAACAAATTGGTCATTCCTTCCAACCTTTTAAAAAGACACCATGCCTAAAAGAATGGTCATGGCCAATGGCCATTCCTCACAGCCTTAGGAAGGGGACCAATTCAACCCCTTCCAAATAAAAAATCATTTGTATTAAACAAATCAGTTTACATATTACATTTATTGACCTCAACAACATATTGTCAAAGTGTAAACATTTTCTCAAGTTTGAGATTCCAAACATTTTCTAAAATTATATTTATTGAAGTTGATCTAACTTCAACTACTCATTGAAGCTTCCAAACATTTCTAAACACTACAAGGCATAAAAAAATCAACATCAACCATAGTTTAGATTTATATCACTTTCTCTGCCAATACAAAGTAGAGCAATTAAATATACTATTATTAAAATAATAATAATAAAACTATGCAATGATAGGAATATTCAATAAATTACTTTAATGAAAATACTTGCCCAATATTACAGAATATTCTAAAAGCACCAAAACCTTCAAAATAAAACAAAAAATTAGACAATAAATCTACCTAATTCTGATATAGAAATATACAAAATGATAGCCTAAATGATAGTTATTTAGATAGATTTTTTTTTTAAATCAACAAATCCAACTCTAAAATAACACTTCTCTGTGCCAACATTAATAAACTGTCTTTGCCTATCTTTGTCGTTGGCTCAAATGATAACTAGAACATCAACTCCAATGCCCAGGGAATTTTCTTGTGGAATGTGAATCTCCTAAAACGAATTTGCCGTTATCCGATGATAATATGGAGCAAGGTAAATGGATGTTCAGATATGTTTAGATAGAATGAAAAGGAGGACAGAGTGCTATATATTATGCAGTTGCGGGAGCTCATGACGATAAATTTTTTACGAAAGATGACAGTCAAACAACGCCTTTGCATGTGGTTTCTTTCAAAGAAAGTGATTTACCAACAATTGTGCTGGGTCAGACGGCACTGCATAAGCCTGATTTTGATTGCTTCTGCAGTTGGAATGGTTAACATCAGAAATCAGAGAGTATTTTGAACTGAAAGAGATTTGAGACTTCGAAGCAAAATAACAGAACTGTAGAGAAACTCAGAAATAATAGAATTATGCAAAGAAATAGATCATATTGGCCATCACAAGATGCCGAGATATTTAAACTCTTACTCTTATTTATAGTTGCCACAATAGTTTCCCAAAAGAGAGTAAAAAAAGGACTATGTACAAATTGTAGCACTACTAGAGAAGTCAGAGCTCTCATCCCAAAGAGTGACATCTTCTATTGTTAGCTTTATCAAGAATGCAACTTTCACATTTTCAAAGGCTCTAGAAAACTTGAGACTGAGGCAAGCCTCAAAATTGTGCTGTTGTTAGGGCAAGATTTAGGATTTGCAAGTTAAATGACCAATTTTGAGTCTAATAAGGATAGTAGAAATATTTTAGCGTATTGGGTTTTTCTTTTGTGTTATGATATTGATGTATTTGAATCAGAATAAAGGTAAATCATGATTAGATAAGGTTTGTGGAATTCGATAAGTGGATGGAGTTTCTGATTTGTATAGTTCATAGGGCCATGACACTGCTTTTTGTATAACAGTTTTGGAAACTGCCATTTGGTTTTTCTATCCAAATAAGTTCATGAACAATCTCCTCTAACACCCATGCATACAAAAGGAATGGTCTGCCTATGTATTCCTGTGAACCTGCTTCTGTTCTGTTCCTTCGAACATTGAATTCTTTCTCATGCAAAAATGATATATGGGGAGGTTTACTTTCATATCTTTTTGGTTGCGATAATTGTTTGGCATTTATCAATTTGTTTCTAAAACATATTTGTTTTATTGTTGGTAAATAGTTTATAAATGAATAGGATGTTTTCTCAGATTGCTACTAAATTCTTACAACACTTTCAGGCTATAGAGATTACCAGGATGATAAGGCTGATGTTATCCTGAAATACATGCCTGATGAGGCTAGGTTTCTCAAGGCCTATGGTGAGCTTCCTGATAATGTCAGGCTTAATGAAGGTATTGCTGGTATGGACGAAGATGATGAAGGTGTTGGTGATGACTATATTGAATTTGAAGATGAAGATGAAGATATAGATAAAATCTGATCCATCTTTACCACTAGTGTAACACGTTAGTGATGTTTCCCTAGTATATGAGTTTTCAGGATGCTTGTTTAGATTCTATCAAAAGGTGCAGGGTTTACTCTGTATTTATCTTAACTGAGCAATTGCGTATTGTATTATTTTCTTTCTCTAAGGCCTCATCAACTCGTTCAAAATTTGAAATCACAAAAACAACCAGAAACTGCCAATAACAAAAAAACAAACACAAAAAGGCTCATATGGGTTTCGAATTTGAGCAACAAAAGACCAAAATTCCAAACCAAAAGATAGTGAGTTACTAAACAAAATAATACCACAATTCATTACCCTTTTCAAAAAAGGCTTATCTGGGTTTTCAAATTGAGCAAAGAAAAGTAGCAAAATTCCACAATTAATTTTCAAAGACAAAATGACCACAAGTCACCTGCCAGGACACATGAAATTCAGACTCTCGGGGCCAGCCGTTCCAATCTTGACAAATTACACCACAAACATTCTACCCTGTTTTCAGAGACAAGCAAGCTCCAATAACCATCATCTGCAATTAGCATACCTTCTCTGAATTATTTTTCTTACAAGCGTTAAAATACTCAACCCACAACCACAATGCCCATCCAGCACTGCACTTGCCACCTGGGCATAACACTATCTGCCCTGCCACCCAAATAAAAACAGATCAGCAGGGGCTCCATGACACCTCTGTACAAAACATAAAACGGAACATCGATAACGTTTCCTACATTGCTACTCTTACAGTCTTCCTGCCACTCCTACCAAGTCCAGAATGGATATCTTTCAAGCGGAATGGGCCAAGGGTGGAGTCTGCACAAATTATAAGAGCAAGGAGAGCCATACTAATCTTGTTAACGGTAACATAAGAGCTTCTTTTCTTAACGGTAAGAAAAGCACAAATAAAACTAACGGCCATTCCAGGATAAATCAATATCAATATCACATATCAATATCTTAACACGTGCATGCATATTGAGATTCTTTAAATAGATATATCACTTAGAGTATCAAAGGGTGTTTATAAGTGGTCTCTTCTAGAATTTGCCTATAGGCTTCACAAGTATGAGATGAGGAGTCAAATGTTATGTGATTGTTGACCAACCTAGTTCTTCACGAGGTTGAGGTATCTATGATTATTGTTTACTCACATCCATTATGTCACTACGGGATAGGAACCTACTATGATGGTGCTTGGGTAGAACAATTGGTCCACTTCCTCTAGTTTGGTTGTGTGCATGGAGGAGTGAGAAGCATCAAGGAGATATTTGGTGATATAATTTCTAATTGGCTTAGATTTATATTAGCATGATACTAATTTTTATGTTATGATGCTGCATGAATTTAACCCATGGAAGATGTGATGTTTATACTATGTTATTGATTGCTAACATACAATTGAATTCTAGGAACATTAATACTCGTAACAATGAGATGGAGTTGTATGCTTCCAATTAAATAATCTTGTGGAAACATGATTAATATAATTTTATTCTTGTTGAATATTGAAGTATAATGTATACAAGATGTAATAATGTTTAGTTGTCCTAGTTTAGCAAGCAATGTGAAAATCACAAATATGAAACAAGAGAATAGGATGAATTATAGGATAATTGTTTTAGTAGTGTTAAGACGGCCTCTAGAGATTAATTGCTAGCCCCTAGATTATTAGGGAAAGTCATAACTTGGTTTAGTTCTTCATGCTTTTATAATAACTAAGATAACTTGCTAATGTACATGTTTATGTGACTCTTGATTATGTGTTACAATAAGTACAATAGGGCATAAGATGTGATATATTATTGTCTCTTTATGATTTATATGAATGTTAAGTTTTTTATTGAAGTCATAATAAGTAATGGCAAATAGACTTTTGATAGAGGGTTAATAAAAGAATTATGATAAAAACATTATAGTGAAACAAAACTTGAAGGCCCAGACTAGTATTACATTTGATAACAATCTTTGTTGCAATGAGGCTAAGAAATGATTACATGTTAATCATTTAAATTATATAATTTGATTTAATTAATTCATGCTAGAAGGGATATGAATATAGTTAAAAGTGAAATTCCTAAATATGAATTGACTAATTGGGTGAAATTGTTTAATGTGTCTTAATGTGTAGCTCACTATTGATTTATATTAGAAATTTCTAATAAGAAACTCCATATGAATCGTAAGATTATATTTTAGTTGATTCCCAAAGGTGTTGTAAGATGGAAGTATCAAGTTCAATCCCTATGTCTTAATAGTCTTAAAAAATATTTAGAGAATTTATATAAGCCTCACATGGGCTAAGTTGCTAAGGATTACATATTAAACAATGTGATTGTTAGTTAAGCTATCCTAAATTGGAAATCATCTTGTATTTTCCCTATTACTTGAGCTTGTAGATAATCCCTGAGCTCTTATAATTAGATGAACTTAACTATATCGTAATGCTAAGGAAGTAAAATTACATAATCCATTAAGTCACTCTTTGTAAGTAGGGAATGTGTGACCCAATCTAGAGTGAGCCAAATGGTCTACATTAAAAAATAGTCGAATCCTTTATACCTAATATTTATCCTAGATGTCTTTCCATTGCTCAAGAAAAATATTTTGATCTCGTCACCTAAGTATCAAATAAATCCATCTCATGAAGATCTCTTTTTAATTAATTAATATTGGAGGAGGAATTCAATTAAAATTTTCATTCCCTCTTTATGAATCCTAATGGCTAGTGGGAATCCAGAGTACTTTATTATATACACGAAATTCATTAACCTTGTTTCATTAAAGAGACATAGCTAATTCTATTTTTTATCGTGCTATTAACCTTGTTTCCTTGGATAAGATTTGGTATGAATTCAGAGGATGTTAATAGTCAAATGAGAGAGATGTTGCAATAAGAATGCTTTTAGAAGAAGCCATTAATGTCTTGAATGACCTATATTGTTAAGCCTCATGTTAGACTCTAGAGTTGACTTAAGCATGTTTAACTAAAGTAGCTTTGATACAGGATCATCCTTGGGGAACAAAGAAATCTTGCATCACCAGTGAGCACTTATTTTTAGTTTTAATCCATTAGTTAGTTGTAGAAGACATCACCATATTTTATCGCATTTTACATTTAAGTCTTGAAATTTTGGTATACCATTCTTGAGGAGCATCTAGAGGCCATATCCACGTTTGAAGAGAATTAGATTCATGTAATGAATTATTTGGGTTAATGAACCTATATCAAATTGACAAATTATCGCAGTTTTAGAATTATCATTGACATCATATAACTTGGGGTTTGCAATAATCAAGGAAGACATGTGAAAACTTATTAGACCCATGGGAGAAAATATCAGGAACTACACAATTTTCTTTTCTATTTATTTGTTTTGGTTCGAGAAATTAGCTTACACTAGCCAACTACATGTTTCAAGAAGTATAAAACTTTGCGCCACCCTATGGTTGACACAAATCATTATGGAGGCTGGGGACTGATGTAAATTAGTTTCCCACTAGATCATTTGGAATCATGAGGAGAGAGAGAGGGAGAATGTTGAGTAGGAGTTGGAAGTCTAAGCATAGGCATGAGCATGAGGATTTAGGATGGAGTTTGAGAATAAATTTATTATATGTTTTAGTTGTCATATGGATACAACCTAGTATATATGCCCTTGCAGTAAATTGTAACATATTTAAGAATTAATAATATAATGCTGAATCTTTTAGAGGCTAGGTTTTTCCCTCCTTGAGTGTTTTCCCAAGATATATCATGTGTCACTTTATTGTGAGTTTAGTTTTGTGTATGTGTTTATTGGTATTGGTTGTATGACTAGATTATCCTTCACTGGACCCTCCTACCATGACTAGATCAATTGATATCAGAGCATAATGTTCAAATATTGCGGAGGGTAAATGGTTGGTCAATGGGTTCTGGTTGTGAATAGATCATTGAATTGATCCAACCTACAAGAAAATTGTGAATAGATTGTCAGCGAAGAGGCGATTGCAACGGGTGATTATAGGTGGTTCACCGACCAAAGGTAGTTTTCAACAAATATAGGAAATATGTTGCCATGAATATTCTACAAAGTTTCCAACATTCCCAAAAAGTTGGATGAGGTATTGAAAGAGGTGAGAGAACAAAACTCAATTTAAATCCTTAGAGGAAGATAGAAAAGGGGTTGAAGCCCAAAGGATGATGATGAGAGTGATGTGGAAGAGGAATTCAAAGATGTTGTGCAATACTTGGAAGATCAAGAAGAAGAGTTAGAGATGGTAAATATGTTAAAGGCCATTTCGAGGATTTAGAAGAGACCTAGAAGGGAAGTTCCAAACTACTATGGTGATTTGAATCTTGAAGAACTAATTGATTGAATAAATGAACTGGATGAATATTTTGAGTATGAAGATATTGAAGACCCTAAGAGGGTTAGGTTTTCGAAGACTAAGATAAAGGAATAAGTTTTTGTTTAGTGGAAGGAAGTAAAACTAGAAATAAATAGGAATGGAAAGAAAATGATAAAAAAATAGGATAAGATAATTGCAAAATTGATAATACAATTCATGTCAATGGACTATGGGCTACAAATACTAAAGAAATTGTAAATATTGAGGAAAAGGGATAGGACTGTGAAGGAATACACCAAAGAATTTCACAAACTAATTATCAAGACAATGCATAGTGAGACCGACAAAGAGAAGGTTGAAAGATATCAGGATGCATATTGATAGAGTAGAGGTGTTGAAGTTATCTGAGTAAGGCAATTTCAAAGAGTCAAAGGAGATGATGTTGCAGAGGTGATTAAACCTTTTGAATTAGTCAAGTGTTTTGGTATAGAGGTTGGAGCCTCTTCTTGTAAGTGTTGTAGATCTTTAGAGAGTTGTTGTTTCCTTTGGTTTTGAGCCAATAAAACTTTGTGTCAGGGAGTTGGAGCTTCCTTTGGGTTATTACCCATAAAATTTATTGTAAATCTACTTTCATTTGTGAGGCTTAATTTGGATAGTAGATCCAAGCAGCTTACTCACCTTGGTTTTTCCCATCTTGGGTTTCCACTTAAACTTGGTGTTATGTGCTTATGTGCTCTTTTTTTTCTCATGGTTTAAATGCTAACATTTGATTGAACACTTTTAGAATGAAAGAATTTGATTAAGTAATGACTCACCCCCCTCTCAGTACTTCTATGTGTTCAAAAATTGGTATCAGATCAAGGTTCCTTGGTGCAGCCTAACAATATGGTATAAACCTATGTCTAAATTATAATTGATCTCACTTCAAAATTAATTAAATAAAATATGCAACAAAAAATTAAGAAAAAATATATGTGCACTAGATATCATTGTTATGAATTTATGTTTAAAAATTTATAATTTTATCCTTTCTATAAAAAAAGTTATGCTATATGGTATAAATACTACTTCTTATTTAAAATATTGTTAACATAAAAAACAAGTTATTAAAAGTTATGTAAAAATTTCCATAAATTATATTTTAAAATTTTAAAAAATATATATCTAGAATCTACACACAAAATCTCAAATATCACTAGTTCACATCATCTTCAAATTCATAATGATTTAGTTTCTATAGGTGTCAGAAAGTGAAAAATTGGTTCAAAATGTTCTTTCAATTTCCCATTTTTGGAAAAAATAGAACGCATTATTGTGGGATCACCCTTCTCTAATAATCTAATTGTTGAATAATAATGAAACCACAACTATCTATGAATCTCTTTTTGGCATTTGTCTACAATACAAGTAACACATGAAAATAAAGAAATCTTCAACACTCTTTTCTAGTTTTCTGGAGTTTCCTTTTAATGACTGTACATTCACGAATTTCACACATAAGCACAAACATAGTGATAAAAATCACAATAAACCTGTAGGTTAACACAATATGACAACAATAATATTTACTTCACATATTTATGCAAATAAACATCAAATACTTATCTACAGAAACACAAGTTTGCCCTCTCCAATGAGTGGCCAACTCTCCAAAGATTAGATTGTTCTCAAACCAACATGTTTAACTTAAAAATTACATAAACAAAAACATAACACTATATTTACTCATAATAATACTACTTCAAGTCTACAATTGCATTCAACTAAAAAGATAGATTGAACACATGTTATCTACTTGCAAATATGAAAGATAATAACAACAAAGAACTCTAATGACTTCCTAACTATCACTACTTAACTACAAATTTATGAGAGATTCCTAAGATATAGCGACATGTTGAACATGCACACACTATTCAAGTCTCATAAGGAGTCTCAACAGAAAGAAAATAAACAAGTTTGTTAACAACTTAATACAAAATTTGATTTTAACCATAAATTGAAGAACTATATTCAATAATGACTCCTAACAAGAGTCTACTATCCATAGAGGCTTCATCTACAATTAATGAACTAGAGTTGTTGATCTCATTGCTACATATGAGGAATTTCAGCATGAGTGAAATTGAGCTTTGTGGCTAAGTGTGTATCATTTTGGAGTCTACAATCTCTGCAATACATGAGACTACCTCCACCTTCTCTAGATCCTGACATCTTCGAAGTTGATGAAAATATCTCTAGAGTACATAGTATTGATGACCATTTCTATATTTTTAGCATACCAAAAGTTGCTAAGATACACTGTTAGAAAAAATACATCTTTTGCATAGGATTTAATCAATGTTTTTCCTTGATTAATTAACAATAAAGAAATCAAAATTATGCAATCTATTTTACCCTTGATAATCAATAATTTCTAAAGCAAAGATTAATTTATCATGAATGAAGAGGTGGATAAGGGGGAGAAAGGTACTTTGGCTATGAATATGATGAGTCAAAATTTAGCCTCATTAGGGGTTTCTTTTCTTGGATAGGAGGTCCAATAATAAAGTAGAGGTATAAGAAGTGATTAAGAATCTTAAGATCACAATCATGTTGGGTTGCAATAAGTTAATAATTGAATGTGACTATTAGATGATTATCACAAGTTTGAGTAAAGGTGTAATTATCTTGAATTGGTTGACCTTACAAGAGGAGCCTATTTGCTTGGATAGAAAGTATAGTAATAAAGAGGTAGAGTTTAATATTATGACCTTGTTGGATTACAAGAATTTAATCATTTAATGTTATTCTTAGATGATTATCACAAGATTGATTAAATAGTGTAATTAGGGACTAGAAACTTAGTAGCATTCTTTCACAAGATTTGTTAATCATCGAAGGTGAATCTTAGCTAATTATCATAGGTTTGAGTTAAGGGGAAACTAAGTATAAAATTAATAGAATCATTAAAAATCCTTTATTTTGTGTAATTATTTTAAGGATATTATCTTCTTACGTTTTTGTATGGAGTGTAGCAAAGTTACACTTATTTGTAAAATAAAACATTGATCAACTTTGTTTTTCAACCAAGATCATGATAACTCTACAGAATGGTAGATCCCTTCACCCATTGTTAGTGTGAATTTCCCCTCCCACATAGTGAAATGATCCCCTAACTTTCATTCTCCTCCATAGGGGATTTCCTTTAATATTATTTACATGTGATTAGTGGGATTTAAAAAGGTTAGACTAGATGTGCATTATCATAGCATGCAAGTGTAGTCATGTCATGATATGGGGGTATAACACTCACATGTATCATTTTTTTTTAATATGATAGATTGTGTTGAAAGTGCCCATTCAAGGTTGGAGTGTCTGAGGTGTATATAGAGGGAAGTAAAATCCTTTTATTGTTTTCTTTATAGGTTCTATTGGCACCCATTATCTTCTATAATGTTGTGTGATAATTCTTCATGTGATTCACCCAATGGCGGTGTCATCTTGTTCAATGACCTTATAACTCTTTTTCTATTTTGAATGTAGAAAACCTTAAGTTCAACAAAATAATTCTTGGATAGGATGGGTTGGGTAATATTGGTTCACTTAGAATTAGAGCCTCTATGGTGTGTAACTTTAAGCTTAAATTGGATGTAGGGGCTCCTAATTCAAATGTAAAGGAATGAATTTTAAGTATGCTTCTTCCTAATGTTGAGAATATAATCCTTTTGAAAAGTATGGAGGAGGTATTTTTGGAGTTTGATAAGGCTCTTTCTAGTGGTTTGGTTGATTAAATTTCTCCTCTACACATAGGGAGATGAATGAGTTGTATTCCCAAAAAAGTGGATCTTGTTTCCTCATGTCATGACTTGGCTTTGTATGTGGATGGATTGAGGTTTATTCTACAAGACTATTGTTTGGAGGTTTCAAGCTCTTTCACTCTCCTTGCCATCTCCATATACAACACTATTTGGCCAAAAACATTTTTGGAGGAAAGGGGGCTAGGACCAAAGGAAGCATTAGGGAGAAGGCTAAAGATTATGTTGATCCCATTATTGATGTTATTTTTGGACCTTCTACCTCTCTTAGATGATTTATTTGTTATTTTATAATTTTGGTGTTTTCTATTGCATTGGTATTTGAGGATGGTAGAGTATTTGTGAAAAGGCTTATTTTGTCTTTTTGTGGGGCTAGTTTTTGGATAGTTAACCATTGAGATATGATTTTTTGTTGTTTTGTTTATGACTCATTTTGGTTCTTAAATTTTGTATGCATGAAAATGTAGCACACAAAACTTTGCATATGTGGATGGATGATTGGGTGTTTATGACTAAGGTCATTCAAAAGTAAGGTGAAGTGGAGGTGCTTGTGGATGTACAAGTGGGTGGTCAGAATGATCTTTTGGTACTTGATGATGAGATAGTAAGAGGTGTATAGAAGGAATTTGTTGCCTAGGTTGAGGAGGAATTCTTGGAGTAGGTAGAATTGTGATGTATTAATTATTCTTCTAGAATGTCAATCTACTCAAGTAGAAGAGTCATAGTAACAAGGAAAACCCCTTCCTATAACTCTTTCATTAAGTCTAGTCGAATCTTAAATTATATCACAAGTTTCACTCTTAAGTTTGCCTTGTATTTTTAATGTCACTTCCATATATTTCAATGGTTATGTGTGTATTGTTTGTTTGGTTAGAGTTTGTTTGAAATATTTTTTTTGTTTGGATAATTTGTAGAAGACATTTTAGTTCTTTTGTTTGCTTTTCTAGTTTTATAACTTTTTTATTTTTTAAAATAAAGAAATCAATATGGTGAAAATGACAAAATAAGTTTAATCAATTTGCCTAAAATAAATAAATTAATATAATTTTAACTTCATTAAATAAGTATGCAAGTCTTTACTTTTTTATGGAGTAAATGGAATACAACTAACTTAATTAATTAATTAAATAGCTAATCAAATGAAAGTAATTTAAACAGATGAATTTGATTAATTTAATGGAAATAATATTACTTAAATGGATGTTGTTGACTTTTACCTTTTCAAAATAAACATAGTAATATTTAATTACTTTTTTTTTGAAAATAAAGCAACAATTGGATTTTATAGATGTAAAAATCAAATTGTATATTTGGATAGAAACAACAATGCTTTAAATAAACATGTAGGAATCTTTTGTAATAATCAATATTTCTATATCAAAGAATTAGTCATTTATATACAATAGATAACCTTTTCCTTTTGAAGATTGAGAATAACGTTTTGAATAAAAACACAAGCAAGAAGCTATTTTTTTACTCAAATCTTAACAATATTTTCTTTATATTTTAAAGGTTTTTGTTACATATTGATCTTAAAACTGTTATCTTAGTAGGAACCTATTTTCTATTGAATTATTCCTAGTATCTCCCTAGAAATTACCTCTTTGAAATCTCATATACTATTAAGAGGATGTTGTGGGGAAATCCTCTCGGGATCTAAGTTTCTAGAAAACTAAATGAATTTATTTTAAAGAGAAGTAATTACTTCTTATGCTTTAGAATATTGAAACAAACAAAAAAGAACAAACCATGATAATAACAAAAATAAACACAGAATAAATGTTTTTATGTTAATTTCATCTTCTAATAACTGAAATTAAACCAATTTAAACAATCTTTTTAAAGACAATATTTTTCTAATATATTACAAAGACAACTACAATAAATCAACTAAATAGAACATCTGCACTTAGAGCTAGATGTGTTTTAGGCATAGAGCAAGCTTTAGTGTGGCTTGAGTCCTTAGGAATCCATTTATTTCTTTGTTCCTTCTAGTAGTTGTTCATGGATTAGTCTCCTGAGGTAAAGAGGGAAGGAGTATCAATTGTAAAGATCCTAGGGTCATGTTGAAACAAGTTGGATAAACAAATAAATAAAATGAATTCTCAAAAGGAATGGCCATGTAAGAAAATGTTGGCAGAGGGCTCGATACCAATTATATAGTTTTTAGGAGCTCCAAATGACTCAAATTAGATATTTTATGAGCAATGGATGAAAATAAAATGTGTATGTGAATTATGGATCTAGATTGAGGCTAACTAAAGGAAGGAAAAACAAAGAACTCAAGGAGAAAAGCATTTTGAAATAAAATTACTCGTATGAAAAAATGCAAAAATTCACCACTTTCGCGTGAATTTGTTGGGGTGAATGCTTAGTTGATAATTACCATAGATAATAGATCAAACATCATGGTGAATGGATAAAAGTTTAATGAATAGATAAAATACCATAGTTAAGGTTGATATAATGCCCTATAGTTTCTTACTTTAGTAAATACTAGTGTTAAGATAAAATTCCAAGGACTTTATGAACTATTTATCTAAATACTATGCTGTATATTAATCTTATTTTACCAAATTAATTATCCTCAATGGTGCATAGATATAAAGTGTCTTACCCAAATAATAGTTGACTAGGTAGAGGTTAATCTTTATTTATTTTATAACTTGAGGCTTTTGTAGGCTATTCTTAGTCATAGTTCCCATTATTTGTGTTGGAATTAGCTAAGGATGCTCTACATGTTGATCAACACTCTCACAATATGGAAATCAATAAATAGAGATTAAGAAGTCGATGATATTGATGAACGTTATTGAGCATAAATATATATTGATCTAACTTACACATTTACATGAGAATGCCTCATTATACAGCCATGGAAGAGACAATCTACCTTGCACATGGATTGACAAGTGCCCCGTGATGTGGCACATGCATGAAGAAAATTTTTCTATAAGTTGTCAACCTTTGGATCACTTGGAGTGTGCAAACCAACAACCTTGTGTGACAAGTGTTGGATGACTACAAAGTGCCTTTTGAGGTGAGATGGAAAGTCTTCCAACCTCAAAAGTTATGCACATAAGGCTTACCAAACAACTAGGTAACCTCTAACCTCTAAAAGGTTGTACATTTAGTTAGACAAGACGTGTCTAACCTCATCAACCTAAGTACACTTAAGCTATAGTGAATATATAAATTATTCACTCTAACATCCCCCCTTAGGTGATACTTGGGGAGATCATAAAAGTGCAATAGATACAAAGATATGGGTCCCAACTACTAGGCCATGTTAGGTACCCATGTACAAAGTTTCTCATAAGGTGGAGTAAAGGAGAAAACCCAGTGGGAACAAAAATCCTCTCCAAAAAGAGAAACAAAATGCATGAAAACCAAACAAGTGAAGAAGAAGGATGGGCTTATATCATTACCCCCTAGAACAACTTCTATCACACATGTAGAATGAGTTTCCCCAAAATAGGAGATACAACTTAGAGAGATTTGGAAGGCCCCCATAAGATATGCTGCAGTGCGCGTAGATGCTTGATAAAGTATTCTAAAGAGAATCCATGAATATTGAACCACATTTCTCCCCTTAGGAAGAAATCAAACTACAGTAGTTTGTAAAGAATCTTCCCATTCCAGATAGGAACATATAGGAAGAAGTAGGAAGATCTTTGCATTACGAACATGATTCAAAGACTCAGATGATGTCTATAATGTCTTAGAAGAATGCTCAATAATCTCAAAGCCAATGCTGACATGTGATGAATGTTCATGGAATGAACCATGTATCATAGAAGATGCGGTAATAGGGACCATAGATGTATGGTGATAATTGGAACCATAAGAATCTGATACTGTCACTATAGAAGTGGATGTAGGCAAAGGAAGAGCAATCAAATCTAAAGAAGACAAGGTAGATGCAACTTCACCGAAGCTATCATTGGAAAGAAGATGAATGTCCTCAATGATGTCTCCCAAATCTGCATCCCAATGTGGTGGATCTAGAAAGAGGAGATCAATGTCCTGGTGCAATGAATCACTGGAGGCCATGGAGATATCAACTCAGGATTTGGATGTAGCAACAAGTGTTTGGGGTTACAATTTGACAAGGGAGTTTTAAAGAAATATGTCAGAAATAAGGACACATTGTGTCATCATGTTGGTTTCCACAATAGGTGCAATTGTAGGTAGAATATGGAGTATCCAAAACATACATGATCAAATGCTAGTCTTGACCCCCCTAAAATTATGAGATTTTCCCCCTTATTAGGTGACCGCCCCTAAATTTTGGCACTTTATAACTTAGTGCATTTTATAAAATAAATATGACCAATGTGTGGGAAATTGGAAAACATGCACTTTTGTGAAAAACTGTGCTTAATTAGGGTGGATGGGTGGGTGCCCAATCCAAAGTAGTGGTGGATGGGTCGATCATTCTCATAGCGAGGTGGACGCTTAGGTGGCATGCCAAATCCAAATTAGATAACCAGAAAGGAGAGATGACCGAATCATCATTTCAAAGCATAGTTGAAATAATTAGTAAGATCTCTAACATCAGTTGGGAAAGGGAATAACCCGTGAGCCAAGGACAAGCTTATTAAACACTAAACAACCCGATCATTATGATGAAGTAAGCAAGGAAAATAGAGAATTCCAGCGAAGAAGCATCAAGAAGGTCAGAGAGTGTCTAGGTTGTCCCCATAACAGAGATTTCATTCTCGATACATTCCATACAGAAAGAGATGTCGGCCAAAACTAGGTTTATTGTCCACATGGCAACTGAGGGACTAGTTAACATGGGAATTGACACACCTATTCAATTAGAAAGTGCAGTAAGACAGCTTGCTTTTAAGGTGGTAATTTCAGATCAACGTTTGAAACGAATCCTCAGGGTGAATGATGCCTTAGTTTCAATCGCGGTGAAAAATGATTTTGGCAAAAGGATTTGTTGAGGGCGGAGAATTTTACTGTATGGACTCTTCCATCTCCTCACGCTTCCTTGCAGCTGTGTTGGATGTGGGCCTTGCAAAGGATTTTACAGAGCAATTGGTGAGGAAATCGTTCATTCCCAACTTGCTCAACGGTCTTAAGGAGACTTTGAAGGTGGCCTCACTAGGTGTTGGTATCCCACGACCATTGGATTTCTAGCTCCTTCAAGACCCAGGTGCTATGGTTAAGTTCTTTCCCTTTCTGTTTGATGTCAAAGGATTGATGCTCCAGGCTCACAGGGAGCAGGTGGAGGTAGGGGTGTGATTTCTGAAGAAGATCCTATAGATGGAACCATTAGAGGAAAACTTTGAATGGCTCTCCAAGTTTTGTGAGTATGCATTTAGGCTTGGTTTCATGTGATAAGTGGCTATGGTTCTATGTGCATTTTTTTCTAGTTTTAGGCTATAAGTAATTTCCATGTAATAAGTTTATAGTCTCCCCCAATTTTGTCTATATATCAGAATATATGCCCTGTGTGGTGAATAGTAGGCTCCAGTATGAACTTGCATGGTCAATTTGTATAGGTTAAGAAAGATGACCTGGTAGGGTCAAAAGTAACAGCTAAGGTTAGAAGTGGTAAGGGCATTTTGTCATCAGCCCAAAAGAAACTGAAGGCCATCTTGGCATAGAACATGTATCTGTTTGAAGCAATATAATATAATATGAAGTCTGATTACATAGAAAAAAAAAAGAAAAACCGTGCTGAATTATGAGCTACCAAGAAAAAGTTATTACAATAACAAGTTCCCATAAAATGAGCCTCTTTTAAAAATTACACTTTATTGAAGCAAAAAAATGCTTATAAGCTTGAGAAGATAAGTAGTCTTCCTACTACTAGTTGGAATCGATAGGAAATGAATATTAAAAAGGTTTAATATGTGAGGGGGAATTGGCCTCTTGCCAACCTGAGCCTCACCCTTCATCTTCTACAAGGTGGATAGTCAAGGTTTGAAAACCTTAAAATACCATAAATATGCTCTCAAGAAAATACAATTTTTGTGGTTACAAAGTTTTTAATAGAAGTTGTAACTATATCATTAAAAAATGTTAGTGCTTGAGGTGTAGAAGTCCAAACAGGACTCAACCTACGTGCAAAAGAAAAGGAGGATCAGATGCAACCTAAGGCCGGATCTTGAGGCCAATGATTTTGTGAAGAGTCTAGAATAGGACTGTTGATCAGTAATCTAAAGGCAAAGAGTCCTAAATAGGACTGTGTATGGCTATTGAAGAGGCTTCGATATGGTGCAAGTAGAGCAAACCTCCCTCTCGTGAAACATTCACCATAAGTAGATTGGGAGGAAAACAAATAGTGACCTTGGGCAACCTTCTATCAAACTGCAACCTTAAACAACAACTACCATCGAATGTGAAAGCTAACTATGTATTTGAATCAACAGACAATGAACTTCAATATTTATGGGCTGCAAGATGGAAATACCAAATAGTTCCTATGACTAGAATGAAGACCCTCAAAATGTAACTAGATATCTTCCAACAACAACTGTGAACCTTTGTGGATGTTATCAATGGTGTTGAAAACCTCAAAACAACAACCTCACACAAGAGATGGAGACTAGGGAGAGTACATGTGCGTTTGCCAAAGAATGACCTAGATGCCCAGAGGTAGGTCGTTGATTTTTCTAGGGTCAATAGGGCCACAATAGGGCTGAGACTTCTTGTTGGGGTGTGGCTCTTGGCTAGGCCTGTTATATGTGAAAATGAAGATATGGTTGAAAATGTAGTTAAATAGATTCAATCAAACCGTCTTTTCACATTAACATTCAAGGACATAGATTGAACTAAGTCACTACTAATGAAAGTGGACTCAGCTACAAGTCTGATGTCACTATGGAATGATAAGGAAAGATAGAACAGATTGCTGATTTTGTTAAACCCTAATCTAGTTAAGCCTTAAAATGTAATTTGATATGAAATTGTAAACAAACAAATGAAACACAACAAATGCTCACACAGGGAGGCACTAAATATAGATTAGAAGCATACCAAGATTTGGAATTTTAGAGGCTAAAACTTTGGGGACACAGGGGCGGGTGCCTGGGTCTAATAGGGCAACTTTTCTACATATCTCGGACAATGATCTATATCAGACTGCAACTTGCTTCAAAGTTTCCAAAAATGCTAAAATGGAGGACTCGGGGGTGGGCGTCTGAGTCTAGTAGGGAATATTATCTGCTCTTTTCTTCAAATCTTGATTCTTTATCTTTTGATCTACTTCTCTACAACTCCACTCTGTCAAATCCTATGCCTGTAACCTACAATCATAAAGAGAGGGTTTTGGGGGTTGTAGTGTTTAGGAGCTTGCATCGGTCAAGCCCCAGAATGGAATTCAAGCCTTCCAATGCTATTGTTAGATAGAGTGCATGCCCTTACAGGGTAGAGGAAAAATCCAATGATGAAATAAATTGATTGAAGCACAATAAGATGTCACCTTAGAGGAGAAAACCCTCACGGAGATGAAGAGCCTTCAAATCATGAGAAGATGGATTGATGAAGCCAAATCTACAACAAACACAACACAATACTTCTCTGGAACACAATGAATGCCTTGGATATCCTTAGCTCAATATCACAAGTTCACATTATCCATCTAGGTGTAAAATGAAGTCATAGACCTAATTAAATATGCATTCTCACTAAACTTTCATAATTCAAATTGAAAAGGCTGACAAGGGAAACCTTTTTAAAGGTCCTATGCTAACATCCTTAAATTTAGGTCCTGACAAATCAGTGTGGACTTGGGCATGGGCATTGAAGTCCCAAAGCATGAATTAGGTCTTGATTAAAGTTTAGAATGATCCTCTAGGCCCCATTTGACATTGGTTTCAAGGTCCAATTTGCTTTGGGATACATTTTAAACATGCATGATTAAATTAATGGGATTGAGGAGCTAAACTAGGAGGTAAAAAGCATAGGTCAAAGTCTGATTTAAGGACAAGGTGCTGAGGTAAAGAAAGTGATACATCAGGACAAAAGACATCAGTTGCAAGGTAGCAAGATGGATAGAAGACAAGTTGGCATGGACAAGATGAAGCCAAAGGTGAAGATTAAGACTACATTATTCCAAGAAGACAAAGGGCAGGAGTTAGAAGACATTAAGCAAGCTCATTCAGAGATGAATACCTGTTACTACCCTCAATTCAAGAGGGCTTTGAATTTCTTTTTTGGTCGGGAGCACCTAATGGACTTTATGCCTCCATGAGGCCAATTTGTAAATATTTTCTTTATGTTGTGTTTGGGTCATTTAATAAGGTATTAAATACCATTTCTAAGGTGTGTAAGGTGTCTTGAGTCATTATTAAGTTTATAGGTTGTGGTTTGTCAAATTTTGTAAATTCTTGCAAAAGTTGTCATGTTGACAAAGTGCAAAAATGAAAGAATGGAAGTTGAAGAGTCAAGGGGTCTTAGAAGTTGGTTGGTGGTTTGTAATTGATAAAAACAAGATGTAAAAGGTTTAAAAATACTTTGTATGGTTGACCATAAGGGAGGTGGCCGTTCGGATGCAAATTGGAATCAATAAACTCATTATTTTTGCAAAATATGACTGTAATTTGTGTTGTACGGCCATATAGGGAATGGTACAAACTTGAAACTCACATGGTTGGAAAGATAATTTAATTTCAGACATTTTTTGTTCTTACTAGTCCAAAATATAAGTTAATTTGATTTGTCTAACAAGGTAATCTTCATGGCAGCCCTGTTCAGAAATTAAGGTTCCACTTTTGAAGAAAAATTCATATCCTGACTTCCAACAATTGGAAATTGATGAAAATTGGTGTGAAGGTCTGTTTTTATGTTGTCCATAACTCCTCCAATGGATAGGTCTTAATTTTTTTTTTGTTAAAGTTGGGTGATGCCCTAGTTGAATTTGACAAGTTTTCAAGCAAGAATGATGGCTAGAAGTCAGGGTATGATGAAATGGTATTGATAAATGTTGGGAAATGATTTGGATAGCATTTTCAGACCCTCTAATATGTGTCTAATCCATTGGTAGAGTGGATCAAGGTGTGGAGATTGTATTTTCAATAAACCCTCATGTAAACTAGCCAAAATAGGGCTAAAACATTTTTTTTTTGTGTTGGGTGAGTTTGTAAGCATTTACCTAACAAGAAGTTGCTTATTTAGTCCATTGGTGACCTATGGAGAGTAGTGGAATAGGTTTTGGTGATTTGGTAGAGGAGTTTCTCATAGTTGCTTTGTAAAACAGGGCTAATTTGCCCTTTAGACATCGAGACAGTCAGAATTTCAGGGTGATGGTCCAAAGTGACCCTATGAGATTTTAAGATATGTTAAAGTAGGCCTTAATGGGTATCTAAAACATCCATTGTTTTCTAGGTTTGAGGAGTATCTAGGAAGATATGCTCAAATTTCTCTATTTGGAGACCTACAAGGCAGTTTTGAGGAATTGTGAAATACCTACAAGGCAGTGTCCTGTGATGTGGCACATGCATGAAGACAAGTGTCCTCTAAGATGTCAACATTTAGATCACTTTGAGTGTGCAAACCAACAACCTTGTCTGACAAGTGTTGGATGACTACAAAGTGCCTTTTGAGGTGAGATGGAAAGTATTCCAACCTCAAAAGGTATGCACATGAGGTTTACCAAACAACTAGGTAACGTCTAACCTCTAAAAGCTTGTAAATTCAGTTAGAAAAGATGTTGGCTAACCTCATCAACCTAAGTACACTTAAGCTATAGTTAATAGATAAATTATTCACTCTAACAATTTGTGATGTTTGACAGTGCGTGGAATCCTAATACCAAATTCTCTCCTATCTTCTAAAAATCATTTTTATGACATGTCCAATAGGTGAATCTTTCATTCAACAAATGTATTCTCAAGGGTTCAAAAACATGTGATTTTTCTAGACAACCTTCATGTAATACCCTGCATGTTACAAGAACATGCACAATTGTATTGGAGTTCAAGGTTCTTATCTTTATTCTCTAAATTCAAAATAGATTCTTATGTCCCCATTCTTTTGGAGATAGGTATCTATTGATAGATTTTCATATTGTTGAGGTAATTTGATCACTTGTGGGTTGTCTGTACCAATCATTACATGGCTTATTTTTATTATGTGTGTTAGGGTTCAGGTAAATCAGAACAATAAACACTAACAATTATATGTAGATTAAATAACCCAAATATAACAATGAAGAATAACATAAAAGAGATCAACACATAAATTTAACGTGGTTCACCCAATATGGGCTACATCCATAGAAACTCAGCCATCCAATGATTTTCTTATCTAATGTAAAACAGATTACAATCTCACGAATTCCACACCTGCAACATACATCCCAGCCGCTTATAACAAGCTTTTTGGAAGCTTCTAGAATTAGGGTTTTTCAATATCATTTTTATTTTGTCGGTTAACAAAAAGTTAACAACCGACTCTAAACGTGCAAAAAAGAGGAAGATATGTTACGAGTGTCCAGTATTTGCATGATTAGTCACCACATACCAACAATGTGGATATCAGAAGTCACTTCTATAACATTGTCTTCCTCTAGTGTTTTTTGGATTTAATAAATTGGATTCATAATCCATCCAAACCTTCATTTGATAGATCAACCATCATGCAATAGATCAACCATGCACATGTCATTGATTTCATCCATGTAAATAATTGACATCATAGTGGAAGCATAGGTACCTAAAGAATAAGCATCAAATGGGAACACAAAATGTTTATTCTCCTTTAGAAGTCTAGTAATTTCTATAGTAGTCTTTTTTGAAACGTTAGTAATGTCCTTTGAATCTACCCCCTTTGAAAGCTAAATCTCCCCTCCTTATCACATTTTTATTTTAGTTCATCTTTCTTCTTTGTGGGGAAGGAATACAAGTTGTAAATTGAATGGAAAGAAACTAATAATCCACTCAAACCTATACCTTCTTCTTAGCTCACTAGTAGAATTTTGGCAAATCAATGACTACATGACAAAATTTTAGTCATGACAATTAAAAATGAATTAATTCTAATCATTTTTTTGAACACAACTATAAATGAATAAATAAATGACTAATTTGATCATCATAAGTGACTAATTTGAAAATAAGTCAAAAATTAAGTGGAAAGTAATAAAAAGAAAGTGAAAGCCTTAGTTCTTTTTTATCATCATAAGTGACTAATTTGATCATAAGTGGAAAGCAATAAAAAAGAACTTAGTTTTTCTTGGGGTGCCAAACAATTTTAAAAGAGAATTTTCATTTCCTTGGGCAACAAATAATGAAAAAGAGAATTTTTAGTTGAAGTGTCTATTGAGTGGGCTTTTTAGTTTGCTGGATGGAAGAAGTCCAAAGATTTTTTTTGGGCATGGCGTAGAACCAATAGTTGGTTGCACCATCATCTATCCACGTTGTTGAGAAGATCTGGGATAAAGGCACATTGAGTTTTCTCTAAAGAAACCTTTCTTTGTTGGCTTTGAATTCATCCACACTACAGATATTCACAAGGTTTTGAAGACCCGTTGCATGCATGAGGAGATTGTCCAAGGTTTTGAGGATAGATCATGCCCACGTTGAGATAATATTCAAGGTTTTCCTGGAAGCCTTCATCCTCATATCTTTCCAGGTATACTCTATTTCGTTAGGGTTTTTAGTTTTGTTTGAAGTTTTGAGGAAGATCTTGCTTGTCTCTTTTCATTTGATGACGACCCTTTGAAGATTTGTCATGATTGTCTTATTTCTTTTTCTAATTGTACCCTTTTCTACATCTTGTAACTATCTGGGTTGTCTCTTTACAATCCATACTTGTACTATGCTAAAAGGCATCTTAGTATTGAATGATTTGATGTGGCTGTCTGTTGCTTCTTCTTGCCATGAATATCAAGAAATGTAATGCCAATGTAACTCAAAAGTTCATTGTTGAACTTCACAGAGTTACAAGATAGAAACAAAAAAGAAACACATAAAACCTTTATCTTTTGCCTTATTTCTTCTCAAAAAATGTGAATAAAGAAGGAATCTCTTTGCACTTGGCACAACACAATAGCCTTTCTACAAGCCTTCCACTATGGCCTTGAATCTCCCATAGTAATTAACTCATTGCATTCATTAGTAACCATGCAAAGGTAAGGAATGACAAGCTTGAAAACTTCTGAATGTAGATTCTTTTACCTATCTTTGTAAACACTGAAAATGAAAGAAGTGCCTATCCACACACTGTACCATCTTTTCCAAATAAAAATTCCATGTAACAACATTCACATTCAATAGTCTTAGCCACAACAGGGTATTCCTCATTTCCACTTCTTGCTTTTGTTCCATTGCATCCCAAGAAGAAACACCATAACCCCTGACTGCCATTTGTATGTGAAAACCCTGTCACTAGAAGTTTGACACTATTTTCATGAGAAGTACTTGAAGAGAAACAATTGTGGCCCCTATCTATTTATTGTCACTGAAGTAAAGCCCCCACTCAGTGCATGACCTTGGTCATAGTGTGTTCATTCAAAATAGCTACCATTGTTATGACTAGGAGTTTTCTCTTATCTCTGTGACTTCTTACTGAAGAATTTATTCTCACCCTTCTTATATTCATAAATTTTGCTTATCCTTACAAACATTGTACATATATTCTGAAACCATTAAGCACATTCAGAATACCTACAGTACTTCATGTCCATATACAAGACTCATATGAATCATCAAATTGACTATTATATAAGCTTCACAAGCTACACACCATACAACTCATACAAACTTATAACATCGTTTCTCAAGTGAGTACATGAGAATGCATCACCAAAAAGAAAAGAATATGAGAGACAAAGAGCATTTTTCCTTTTAGGACAGTGAAAAGCTTTAAGTGACAAACAAACTTGTCACTCTCCTTATCATCCACATACATGGTTCTACTTTGAATAAAAACTACCAATTCCCTTACTGATTACAGTATTTCTCAGGCCCTTGTTGAGTTCTTTGGGACCCTTTCTAGAGAGCAGGCGTTGGAGTGCATGAAAGATCTCCTTCTTTTCAACCTAAGGGGAAATCTCCAAATAATTGTCTAGGTAAAAAATGTGCACCTTTTATATATTTCAATTTAATAATGTTGGCTCTAGATGACATTGATAATTGCTCTCTTATTTTTGATGTTAACTTCTCAGTGAATATCCCTACAAGGCCTTTGTCAATGCCCATTTGTCTTTACCTTCACAAGGCTCTAGTATCCATCATCTACCCTTGTGTCACTATCCTCACAGTCTCCTTCACGCTGTTTCTAAATACTATCTTAGACTTACCACTATTTCATACAGGCCTGTAGGGTTTGCCAGTTGTTCATAATCTTTGACAAATTTGAATGTCTTCTTTTGAAACTATTCTATGCATCCTTCAATGGATTTCTCAGTCTCCTACTATTGACAGTCCTTGCACTACTATCACATTTGGCTTTAGAAGACCCTACTAGTAACTTCTTTGTTTGCTAAACTTACGCTTTCTTCTAGTTCTTGTGTCATCTTAAGAGTCAAATACTCTATCAACTTTCCATCCTAATTCACTTACATAAGAGGAGAAATCTAAAGCTTCAGGGAATGCTACTCTCTTGTTCAAATTTCCAAACCTTCTAGTCAGAAATCATTTAAGTGCAATTGTGAGAATGCTCGGAGCCTGAAGAATAATAAGTTGTAACTTCTTGTCTGATTTTCTTTAAGCTCTATAAGAATTACAATGCAGCAATTTACTAATCACTATGTAGTTTCATAGATCCATAACTCTGTTAGACCTTTTGGTTCTCAGTCCTTCACTTTCAATGCTTCCTTCGCATGGAATCTATGCTCATTGTCTTGTAAGAATGACCAACTTCAGAAAACTACGTTTGCATTATTATTAGGCAAATTACACTTATCCTTTTCCACCATGGGATGTTTGTGTAGGATAATTACCACAAAACTAGATCTGGATTAGTGATTTTCATCTTGATTTGTGGTTCTCATTGCTTTAGTTGTGATTAGAATGGGGTTTTAGTAGTAGAGTTTTTAATTCAGGTGTGGCCAATGGGATTGGCAGACTGTTAATAGATCTTTTAATAAAGTGACTTGAAGTATATTTCTAATGACTAATTCTCATGAGTCTAGATGAGTGCACCCAAGGTTAACGTCAAGCAATTTGGGTTACAACCCTCCTACATTTGGATTTTTGAATATACATATTTTAGAAATTGAATCTCCTTAGAACTTGTTTGGTTGATGATTGGTTATATAGTGTTAATGAAGGATGTTCAATTTAGAGGAGATTTAATTCTTCAATTAGTAAGGCTAGAATTATTCTACCAATTGAATTAGGGACATAGGTATTGCATACTTCCAAGACTCTGATGCTGACATTGGCCTTTGAGAATCTTTCATAGAGTAACTGTAAATAACTTATAATTGATTTGGTAATTAAGTTTTGCATCAATGTGCTTGTTCCCATGTGGCAGCTAGGACTTTCTATGTGCATGCTGAGGTGGTCTACTACTAAGCTATTGTTTCTCTTTGTGACCATGGATTTTTAATGGGCTTCATATTATGGTTCAGGTGTGGCTCATTTCTCCAATACCCAACCTTAGCCACACTTGGTGGTCAAGGTTTCTAGATTGGTTTTGATACCATGTTTGTTTCCATGACTAGCTAGGACTTGAACCTAGGATAACTCATATCTATGACTCTATCACTAAGCAACCGATCCTCTTTGTTAATCAGGCTTTTTGGTTTTTTCCTCATTATGGTTTGGGTGTGGCCCATTTCTCCAATACAATGGCTATTTTAGTGAAGTGGATTTTACATGCATACCAAATGTATTTACATTTTATAGAAGTTAATGAGTATTTTAAAAGTGTTTGGAGAATATTTTTTTGGCATTTCTACTATTTGTCAAGGCACAAGATTGCAGAACTACTCCAGAAAACAAGTTACAGGATCCACATCAACCGTATGAAATAAGAAGAGTGACCATCCTTCATGAGGTCTTATTTTTAATCCATTATCAAAGAATTTAACCAAATAAATTGGAATATAGTTGATGAGGGAAGACCATTTGTTTAGAAGATTCAACTATATTCCACATCAAGTGGGTTGATAAAATTAAAGTAAATTTAAGACATCTATAAGCTAGATATAGAGTAGTTGATGGCTGAAATAGTTATAAAGGACATAGAAATAAATGAAAAGGTTGATGGATAGCTAGAACACTTCTACAGAGAAGATAGCAATTAATAAAAAAGTAGATGGATAGCTATAAAGGGTAGATAACATTACATAGTCAGATGCTTCTCTTATGTAATGAACATTGAAAACACAAAGAAACACATTTCAAAAATATAGTCATATAACGATCAAGCCTTCTCATATCTAAATTTTTTTCCATGTTTTCAAATTTCATATTATCCAAACTTTGATGTACTCATTATGTATATCTAGCACACTGCCTAAGGATTAGGTCTTTCCATATCTGAAATTTTCTTTTTCTTTTATTTTTTTTTCTTCAAATTTTAGATTTCTCAATCATTGATATACTTTGTTTATATCTATCATGCCAAGATATACGTTGTGGCTATTTACTAGTTTTTGCATAAATTCAAGTTAGTATTCATTTTCTTCAAAATGTCTGCATTCAATTTTCTGCTTGAAAACTTCTGTTGTCCATTTTGTGCTGATAGTTTTTTTGTTGTCAATTTTCTGTTGTATAAATTGACTACCATTTCTAATTCTTTTTATTCCACCACTATTAAACTGTTGATCATAGTAGTGGTAGTTTCTATTTGCATCTTTTTACTTTATATCAATTTTCTTGATGGGTAGTGCAACTTGTCTGCATAGAATCCCAATTTGTTGTGGTTGCTCACCCATTATCTAGATTATTGATGCCAAAATTAGGTTGCATTTTAGTTCCAACTTACACAACAAATAATATGCATGTACCAGCTATTGATCAAAGTTCTTACAAAATTATGGATCTCAATAATGGTTCCACGGTCCACCTAGCAACTTGGCTTTATCTACACCACTAGCTTTGTCAGTTTCACTTCCTAAACTCATCAAGGAAATGGATGATGAGTATTCCTTAGGGATATATCCTTGGGATAAGACTCCATTTCCATGAACTTGTCCACTGTCTCCTTGTGTGGTACCCCATAGGGGCTTGTCCCTGGGATGGTCCTACAGTATAGGGCACAACCTTAGGTACCCTCACCTTTGGGTGGACAGTTGAGGACACCCTACCATCATGTCTTGCTAAAAACGTAAGTATCTTGAAAAAAAGTATAACAAAAATTAAACCTCCAACCTAAAAACCTATAAATATTCTAGCCCATGCTTTATTGTAGTCTCCAAAATAGGAAGAGAGGAAGAGGAATTCTTCTGTAGACTACAGAAAAAGTTCATTTAACATAAAAAAGATTTAAGAAATAAACAAAAAGGTGCATATGCCATGAAGGTCCCTATGGCCTCAAGGGCTTTAATTTGGGTTTGGTGGTGGGGGTTCCATTCCTCAACCTGCCATTCCATCAAACAATTCATGTGCCTTATTTATACTTCCACATTTTGCATACATGTCTACTAGAGCATTTCCAACTATAATATCTAACAAAAATACCCCTTCTATTATGTTATGATGGATGTCCTTACCCTGTTCCAAAGCTCCCATTTTGGCATAGGCAGGGAGGATGCTTGCAAAGATTGCCATGTTTGGATTTACACCTGCTAATTGCATTTGCTTGAAAGTTTCTAAAGCCTTTTCAAAAAATCCATTTTGTCAATATCCCACAATCATTGCATTCCATGAGATGACATCTCTTTGAGGCATTCTGCCAAATAGTTCACATGCCTTGTCAATGCTTCCACACTTTGCATGCATGTCTACCAGAGTAGTTTAAACTACAACATCTTACAAAATTCCTCTATCAATTACTTTTTAATGGATGTCCATATCTTGTTCCAATGCTCCCATTTTGGCACAAGTAGGAAGGATATTGGCAAAGGTTGTGGAATTTGGCTTTACACTAGCCAATTATATTTTCTTTAAAATTTCTAAAGCCTTTTCAACAAATCCATTTTGTGCATATCTTGCAATCATTCCATTCCATGAGATGACATTTCTTTGAGGCATTCTTTCAAATAGTTCTTGTACCTTGTCTATGCTTCTACAATTTGCATTCATGTGTACCAGAGCATTTCCAACTATAATATATAAAAGAAATCCCCCTTCCATTATGTTTTGATTGATGTCCATAGCCTGTTCCAAAACTCCCATTTTGGTACAGGTAGGGAGGATGCTGGCAAAGGTTGTGGAATGTCCATGGGATGACATCTCTTTGAGGCATTGTGTCAAATAGTTCCCATGCCTTGACTATTATTCCAAAATTTGCATACATTTTAACCAGAGCATAGCCAACTATAATATCTTTCAAACATCCCCCTTTTGTTATGCTTTGATGGATATCCAAACCCTGTTCCAATGCTCCCATTTTAGCACAGACTGGAGTACGCTGGAAAACGTAACTTGATTGGGTTGGAGACTGGTTTGCTCTTCAAGATTCCCATCTCCTCTGTATGTTGCAATAATCGTATTCCATGAGATGTTGTCTTGTTCTTTCAAGTGGTCAAAGACTTTTCTAGCATCCACCAAACTTCCACACTTGCAATAAAAGCAAGAATTTAATATTTATGTTGCTTGGTAAATTCACAGGACTGGTCACATCTCCAAGTTGGGAAACAATGAGGCCATATGGTGTCCATGCAATAGGTTTTGCCCAGTATTCCAACCTGTATGGGAAAACTTACGAAGGATGGAGACAAATGGTCCACTAGTTTTCTAAGTAGAAGAGAAAAAATGGGGGTAGAGGGATTGCCTTTGTCTAACTCAAGGTATGCAGAGCCATCAAGAGGCAAATTTTGGCCCATATAGTCATTTATAAGCTTTATCAAATAGTAGAAGGTCTACACAAGAACTTTAAAGTTTGTATAGTTCATTACTCATCCAAGTTCATCTTTAACTGATTTCAGAAAAAAAGTGGCCACTTTTGACCCCTATTTTGTACCCCATTTCCATGCACTTACCCACATATTGTAATTGATTTGAGGGATTGGGGTCAATATACCTTCCATGACACTGTTGATAATGTTGTTAGAATTAGAAGAAGGTTTCAATTTTTTTTAATCATAGAAATGATGGACAAGCACCTAGAGGAGAAAGACCTAGAGAGTAGGTGCTTAATGAGCATATTGAAATTCTAATTGTGAATAATAATAACATATAAATTCAAGTCCACATGTTTTTTCTCCTAGTCACTCTCATGATGGATTTTAGCATGATCTTCAATTCCATGATGCTCAAGGACGCAACTATCTTGACAATGACAACATAGAAAGAACCATTGATGAAATACTTGATCTTATTGACTAGATAAAATCTAGGCATGGAGAACTCCAAGAACAAATTGAGTTCTAGTTGGCCCAACATGCTCAACAAGCCCCTAAAGACCAATAATTTCATCATCCTAACTAAAACATTATACAAAATATTCCTAACCAAATGATGCACCAAGAAAAGCTTATGTTTTAACTCTAAAATTAGGCCTACAAACCAAATTAGACACAACAAAGAATAATCCAATTTAAGAGAAACACTCAAATACAAAAGCTAGTGCAACCTCCTTTGGGTTAAAAATATATTGACAACTTGAGTTATATGGGATCCCTAACTACCCAAACCTAGTTCCCAATGAGATTAAAGGAAAAATACATATTTTACAAGGGAATATTACTATAATTGGTGAAGAACACATTAGGCATTTTGTCAATATAATTGATGACTATGAGATTGATTTTGAGGATGTCATTGTGAAACTTTGTGTAGTCATATTAAGAGTGTAAGAAAGTGGTACAAGAGCCTCCTAGGTCATAGCATAACTTCTTGGGTAGAATTTATGGATGTATTTAGAATATAGTATGAAGATAGTGTGAATCCAAACCTTGTCATTCGTGAACTCTCAACTATTAGAAATGACAATGAATCAATGGTTGATTTTAATAATAGCATCATCACCATTATGAGATACTTGTCTCCTCACTTGAGGCTGAATGAGTCTATGTACCTTGTGTTATATTATATGGTGCTTTTGATTGTAAGATTAGTTATTTCCTCAAGGACAAGAACCCTCAAACATTAATGGATGCATCCATAGTGGCTATAAGTATTGAAAGTAATATGAAATATTTAGGTAATAACATAAAGAGGGATAAAGTAAAAATTGTCAACTTGATAGAGTTTAACCAAGTAAGTATTTAACTATAGATGATAATTTGGGCAAGCTAATGGGTGCTCCCAAGGACATAACATACAAAGTGGAAAAAATGAGAAGGGTCTTCCACCTTATAATGTTTCACCACACCTTAATAAGGGGTTATGTTTGCATAATAAACCTTACAGTATAGATTGGTCCAAGATATTGAACACATAGAAGTATTGAGAGGGGGAATGAATCAGTACTTAATCAAATTCTTTCCTTCTAAAAGCATTCAATCAAATGTTAGCATTTAAACCATGAGAAACAAAAGAGCACACAAGCACATAGCACCAAGTTTATGTGGAAACCCAAGATGGGAAAAACCAAGGTGAGCAAGCTTCTTGGATCTACTATCCAAATCCATCCTCAAATGAAAATAGATTTACAATAAATTTTATGGGCAACAACCCAAAGGAAGCTCCAACTCCTTGATACAAAGTTTTATGGGCTATAAGCCAAAGGAAGATACAACACTTAAAAGGCTTACAAGAAGAGGTTCCAACCTTTGTACCAAAACAATTGAATGATTCTGAAGTTCAATCACCTCTACAACATCATCTTATTTAAATATTTAAAATTAAATTACTCAGATAACTTCAATAGCTTTGCTTTATCAATTCTATTCAAAACATCTCCTCAATCGCTAGTAGAAAAACAACAATAAATGACTAAAAAAACTACTAAAAGTTTCATATAAATGACTAAACTTCGTCACGTGTCCATTATAGTATATTATTGAAAAATATGACATCTATGCAACAACAATTGGCTAGCATGAGTAATAGTCCACCTAAGCCTAGTATGACAACACATTATATTCATAGACCTTTGTCCTATTCCATCCTAAGAACAACTATGCGTGAAAATTTTGAAACTCCTCGGTTTGCAAAATATAATGGGAAGGGAGACCCTAACAACCATGTGGTAGGTTTTACTGCTATGTAGTGATTTCTTCTTTGAGGATGCGATCTTGGAAACTCTCTCTCTCTCTCTCTCTCCCCCCTCTCTCCATCTCATCCTCTCTCCCCCTCCTTCTCCTTCCCCCTCTCTACTCTTCTATTTCCTGAGAGAGCTACCTGGCTTGGGAAACATTGTCTAGCTTGATCACACACCAATAGCCACTCAAATAAGAAATCACTTGTAGAGTTTGGGAAATGCAGACAAGCAGAATGGAATCTTATGGGGATACTTCAAGAACTTTCAAAAGAAAATGATATGTAGAGTCTGAATACCTAAAAATGTAGTGATGAAGTATGAAAAGGACATTGTGTTCAGGGTAGACAAAGCTGTGGAACCAAGAACTGTATGGGTCTCTGCATTAGGGTATGAAGTTGCACAAGATGTTTTAATTAAATTAGCCTATGTACTATTGAGCAAACCGAAAGATCTCAAGGAAGACAGATTTGGGACATTCATAGAATTATCCTCTAGAATGTGTATGAAACATGAGCAATCAGATAAAACATCAGATGAATAAATAAGTGAGGAAAAAACCAAAGTAGGAGGATCAAAGTCCATAAGTGCTCTAGTAGAATGGACATCAAGTACTCCAGAAAGGAAAGATGAGAGATCTGAAATAGAAAAGCCTGCATCTAGCCCCCAAAAAAGAACAAGGACCTCATCCATTACAGGAGCCACAACTGAAGTAGAGAAAGAAAAGATAGCAGAAGAAAAGAAAAGAAAGAAACCTACACTTAGTGAAGAACAAGTGGCAAGAGACACTGCTGCAAATCAAATTATGATTGACTATGCTAGAATTTTTTTGGAAAAGCAACAAAGAACACAGATCTTAGATTTACCCAAGTTTCTACAAGGACCAATAAACTTGGACTCAATGTCCCCTATGTAGAAATTTAAATTGGTATCAATTGTGCAAGCAAAGGCACAAGAAGAAATATTGAGGTCACGCTTAGAGTATAGTGAACTCATTAGTGTGGCATCCAACATTTTGGAAAAGTTGATGTCATCATATCAAAAGGATACATCAATGTCTCCAACAAATCAACTCAAGGGACTTATAAACTCAGTAAGTGTGCATTTTGAATCTTTTGAAAAGTCTGTAGAAATGAAAGTAAGAAAAGAGTTTGATGAGAAGAGATTAACTAAGTTGAAGACTATGTTGATCAATGATAAAACTTTATTAGATGATAGAATAAAAGGTATACAAAGTGCTATTAAAGAAGCTTGTGATTTGTACAAACTTTGTTTATCATGGCCGTAAGCCATAGAGGAGTTAGAAGAACAGATCAAGGATTTGAAACTACAGCTGACAAATATTTCTAAGTCATTTGATCTGGCAGTTGAGTCAGTAAGAAACAAAGAAATACAAGTTATCAATATTCATGAGTTAAGTAACCTGATGAATAAGAGGGATCAAATGAAAAATAGAATGTATCAGTTGAGAGGCCTAATAAGTCCTAAGGTAGACTCAATGTCAAATCTTGGAGAAGAAGCACTGCAGGTAAATGCACTAATTAACACACCCTCTGATATACAAAAGGCATAAAAATTGGTCTTCGTAATAAATGGCCATATTCAAATCTTGGAAAATGCAAAGAAGAGTTGGGATGGAGAACTAGCTCAAATCAAGATCATTTTCAATGACATCCTACAACCTCCAACAAATTAAGTTGAAGATTACACCTATACATATGCGACAGAGTATGACAGTTTTTGCAGCTTTGACAAAATTTTTGACTCCTGTACCTACACCTTTTCCATTGATGTCAAAGGGGGAGAAGAGAATCAATGAAAAATGGGCAAACACCTAAGGGGGAGAAGAAAAACAAAATGCACATAGTAAGGGTGAGTTGACAAGCATACATTTCAGTAAGTGTTGCCATTAATGCCAAAGGGGGAGATTGTTGGCAAGAGACAATACTCTGATGAATGATTGAATGCCATCATTGATGGAAACAAGGCAAAGGGTTTCTACGAGCATGGCAAAGAGACTTTACTCCGGATGAATAAATGACTAAGTATGGGTAGTATACATTGTACAAAGTAAGTGACAGTGTTTGAGATGGTATGCCTCTACAGTTAAAGATATTTGTATGCAGTTCAGGTATGTTGGTCATAGCTACCTAGTGATTAGATGTTATAGTGTTCAAGTCTTGACTTCCTCTGGAAGTCATATGGTGAAATATCTAAGTCTGGGTGAATAGAGTTAAGTCAGGAATAGTACACAATACCAGAGTAAAAGGGTCCACATTCCTCCATTGTAGCATATTTTATCTTATGGTTCAAAGGAAACAAAGATACATACCATGACTACCTAAATCTAGAGTTATAGCCTCTGAAGCTCAATAGATTACATTCTACAAGTTCTTCAGTATCAGCTTCCAGTTTGACAGTATTTCACTGTGACAGAGTAATAGTTCCAAGATCTGCATTTTGCTATAAAGCACTATTATGTCCTACGATTTTGAAGGTATGTTAAGAGGTCAATAATGAATGTTGGATATGATTTTTAGAGTCTCATATGGTCCGCAGTGGAAGTTATGATGTGACAGTTGAATTCGTCAAGTGGGTACTTAAGGGATAAGCCGACAAGTATGTTGGATCTATATACGGAAAAGATATATTGTTTGAAAAAGAAATCTAAGTGATGGAAAGATTGGTCCTAACCTATATAAAGACTTTTGTATATTTATTTGGGTCCATATTGCTATTTGTGCACAAGTTCAAGCCGACAAGGTATAACATTTGTATACACGTTTCATGTTTGGCTTGCCAACCTGATTGTGAGATAATTCTTGATGCGAATACATATAATCAATGGATTTCAGTGTTGGGATGACATAGTAGAGTGGATAGTGTGCAATTTTGATGTGCGCATGATCTAAAGCAATTTGCAGAACTGAAAAAGAACATAAGGGTAGAAAATAGAGTATATGTAGTAGAGTAGAAAAGTAGGGCATAAATAATGAAGACCTTTGAATCTGTGTATTAAGCTTCCAATGGAACTATACTCCAACATATGCTAGATGCATTTGTAATAGTTCACTATTGGAAGTGAGCCAATCTCCTTCTGTTTTCTATCTTTCTCTTGGACAGTGAGTCCACTTGCAGTGAGCACTTCTTTAGATAGTGAGTCCTTGGGCAGTGAGCCCTATGGTAGTGAGCCTTTTGTAATTTAGTATCACTATCATAATATATTGTGAGCTAACACTCACCATGGTTTTTCCCTCTTTGGGTTTTCCACATAAAATCTTGGTGTCTATGTGTTATGTCTTTATGGTTGATTCTATGTTTATTTTGCTTTCATGTTAGTGAATTAGGTAAATGGATTAAAGAACATGCAAAGGAATTATTTTATAGAATACTAATTCACCCCCCTCTTAGTATTCCTTGTGTTCAATAGAAGGATGCTGGCAAAGGTTGTGAAATTTGGCTTTACACTTGCCAATTGCATTTGCTTGAAAGTTTGTCAAGCCTTTCCAACAAATCCATTTTGTGCATATCCAGAAATAATTGTAGTCCAAGAGATGATATCTCTTTGAGGCATTTTGTACAACTATAATATCTGACAAAAATCCCCTATCCATTATGCTTTGATGGATGCCCATTCCCTATTCTAAAGCTTCCATTTTGGAACAGGCAGGGAGGATGTTGGCAAAGGTTGTGCAGTCAGTTGGCCTTACACCTGCCAATTACATTTGCTTGAAAGTTTCTAGAGATTTTTCAAAAAATCCAAGTTGTGTGTATCCTGCAATCATTGCAGTCCATGAGACCACTTTTTTTTGAGGCATTCTATCAAACAATTCATGTGCCTTGTCCATGGTTCCACATTTTGCATACATGTCTACTAGGGCAGTTGCAACTACAACATCTAACAAAATTCCTCTATCCTTCATGCTTTGATGGATGTCCATACCCTATTCCAAAGCTCCCATTTTGGCAAAGGTAGGGAGGATGCTGGCAAAGGTTGTGGAGTCTAGCTTTACACCTGCCAATTGCATGTATGCTTGAAAGTTTCTAAAGTCTTCTCAGAAAGTTCAATTTATGCATATCTTGCAATCATTGAAGTCCATGAGACCACATTTATTTGAGGCATTTTGTCAAACAGTTCATGTGCTTTGTCTATATTTCCACATTTTGCATTCATGTCTACCAGGGTAGTTGCCACTACAACATCTAACAAAATTTCTCTATCCTTTATGCTTTGATGGAAGAAATCTTATTTTATTTATTGTGCCTTTGAGATCATCGTTCACCTACACATACAAAATCTTCCCTCTGTAGTGATGTAGGGAAGGCTTGACCTTCTTCTCGCAAGCTTGCACCCTCATGCACTGGCTCTTTGTGGGGCTGTGGGAACCTCACCGCAAACCCACACTAAATTTTGATAGATTATGCAAGAACGTAGGAACCTCATTGCAAACTCACACTAACTTTTGATAGCTTATGCGGGAACACAGGAAGGACTCTACTTCTGATCATGGTCTTCATGCAATCTACAAACCATTCGAGTGCCTTGTCTCTGTGCCCACTAATGAGAGGTATAAAATCCTAGTTCCTATGCACACCCACTATAGAATGATATTTGAATTTTGTTCTAGATTCCTGTTCATCACAATTAGCTTTGAGCCTTCCATTGAACATGTGCTATGAATTCATCCAACGGTAATCTACCCCACTTGAGCATAGATTGTTCAAAACCATCAATTGTTGTGGCATGAGTTCTCCGAGCCTCTTCTTCCGTGGAAAAATAGCCAAAATGATTTTTTTTGAACTCTCCCATTCCTTCGATACACTTGCAAATGTGAACATGTTTGTTGCATATGATGAAACATTATTACTATCTCATGAGGATGCATGGGACTTATATACGCTGTAATTGTGTTCCATTTCTCATTCTTTTATGTGAAAAGGCAAATTTCTAGTGAGTGATGAAGGAATGGACATTCTCCTTTGAAAGTGCATGTGTATTAAGCAGAATGTGTAGCATATTTTTCGATTGGACCTCTCTACCTATTGCATGTGAGATCCCAACCTCTCGAGGCCCTCGCCAATCAATCACATAATTTGCCACTACTATTAGCAATTCTTCCTTTGTACTACGTAATACTATAGAAGACTTTACATTTGTTTGAGCTCTTGAGTTCTCCCATCTGTAGGCTAAACCCCCTTTCCTAGCAATGAATTGTATTGGTGTTTCTTTCAACACGGAGCTTAATGCAAGATCCTACTGCGTTGTAACAGTCAAAACATACTCGGAGGTTCTTAACAACTATAATAGTTGTTTCGAGGTACCAGTTACCTTTACCACTTGTGATTAGGGCATCACCATAAGTTTCACCTTTTGTATGATTATTTCTTGTACCAATGGTGTCCCTCTGATTAAGATCACTCCAGTCATCCAATTCCATATTTCTTACTTTTGAATCACTGTTCCTTAGAGATCTTCTTTCGATCCACTGATCTCATGAGAAGTCATTTGTGTTGTCAAGCCTATTGTAAGTATCCCCTATTTTTGGCATGAAACAAGAATATTGTCCCTATTTAAAATGATGGAAATGGTTCACATCTCTTAGAAGAATTTCTCTTGCAACAATCTTGGAGATGAATTTAGATGCAGTGTGAAAATCAGAACATACTTGAAGGTTCTTAACAACTCTAATAGTTGTACCAGGGGCCATGTTTAACAAACCAAATGCAATTGCTAACTTTTCACTATGGTGGCAGATAAATGATTCTTTTTTCTTCTATTCCACAGCATTAAGTAAAAGTCTTGAATCTGGAAATACCTTGCTACCTTCATTTGCCAAGCCAATTTCATTTGTGATTGAGACGGTTTCTAGCAATAGCATATATCTTTCATTCCTAGTACTTTCTTTCTTCTTGCCTTTTTAAGAAATCAAATTCATTATGTTTTTCCATCAAATTCCCACAGATTGGTCACTTGCAGAAAGGACTGAATCCAACTTCAACAAACATGTTATATTTTCATGGTCCTTATTTGGCATTGGCCCTCAAAGCTAGTCTTGTGAGTGGATTGATTGCACTAATGGTAAGAATAAGCCCAAACTATTCAAGGAAACCTTGTGATCTACAATGTAAAGTTGCTCATAGGAAATGACAACCCTAAAGTATGTGAAATATGTCTTTGTTGTCATAGGAGGGAATTGCAGTGGGAAGAACATTTCCTTCAATTAAGGACTATTAGGTTGATGGCAACAAGGAAATAATGGCCTAGGTAATAGTAGTAGTGATGAGCTGTTAAACTATTGCTCTCAAAATAATTTGTTTTGTTATATGATTATTTCTTGTAGTGCCCGTATTGGGTGTAGATTCATGCATCAAGTTGTTTGAATAGTTTAAGTCTTATGAAGGGCTATATTTCTTCTTGGGTGCATATTTGAGCTCCAGGAGATTTGACTTTGGATTGTCACTTGTATCATTTTGTCACTGATATTCATTGATCTATTTGAGGGGCTAATTTTGTAGTAGCTTGGAAACCTTGTACTTATATGGTAAACTATATTTTTAATGTCATTGGTAGTGAGGATCACGACATTCACTTCAAATACATTGAAGCAGCAACCAAAACTGGACAAATCAAGGAGGTGGAACATGTAACCAGAGTTCTATGATGCTGAAAAGACAAATAACTTTCTTATGGAAGCAAGTCTTCCAGATGCTCGTGCATTGATAAATGTTTGTGATCAGTTTGGATTTGTCCACTATCATGTTTAGTAAAGCTTATTAGTCAAGGTATATGCAAAACATAGTTCTCAGTCCATACTGAGTATTCATGGTGTGAAGTTTGTAGAGTCTTTCATAGGACCCTTAGGCTTCATTTTTCAAGTAGTTCTTTCATGTTTTGGAGCTGTATAAGAAAAAAATAGAGCATTATAACTCATTTTTCTCAGTCACAGCACTGAGAAACACACTTTGTAACACATTTCTCAAAGCAAAGACACATATTTATATCTTGTATCTGCTGTAAGAACACCTTTTCTCAATAAAATTTCCATATTTTGCCTTCTTAATAGTTGTTTCATTATGTACAAATGAATGATTGATTATGTTTTTCTATGTTTTATGTTTAAACCTCAAAAGCATTGTCTCATTTCCAACACTTTTAGGCAGAAATCAGTGAACAAAAACAATTAAATAAACTACCAATTGACTAAATATACTACCAACTAACAAAAATCAATGAATAAATATGACTAAAAATATATGACTAAATATACTACTAGTTGATAGAAATCAGTGAATAAATATACTACCAATTGACAGAAATTAGTGAATAAATGTGACTAAATCAATGACTAAAAATATACTACCAATTTGATCAATAAAAAAAACCAAATAAATGATTGGCAATAAAGTACTAATGGTCACGTGACCAAGCTCAGTGAATAATATGACTAAATATATGAATAAATTAATGACTAAATATACTACCAAATTGATCAATCAAAACGACCAAATAAATGACTAAAATTGGTTTAGTCATAAATTTGGTCGCGTTATAAATGATTGGAAATAAACTACTAATGGTCACGTGACCAAGTGTAGTCATTTATAAGCAGTTTTTAGTAGTTTTTTCAGTCATATATTGTTGTTTCTGTACTAGTGTCAACCACATTTTAGATTTATATCACTTTCTCTCCCAATACAGAGTAGAGCAATTAAATATACTATTATTAAAATAATAATAATAAAACTACGCAATAATAGGAAGATTCAATAAATTACATTAATGAAAATACTTGCCCAATATTGTAGAATATTCTACAAGCACCAAAACCTTCAAAATAAAATGAAAAATTAGACCATAAATCTGCCTAATTTTGATATAGAAATATACAAAATGATAGCCTAAATGATAGTTATTTAGATAGATTTATTTTGTTTTTAATCTAACAAATGCAAATAAAAAATAACACTTCTCTGTGCCAACTTTAATAAACTGTGTCTTTGCCTATCTCTCTGGTGTTGGCTCAAATGATAACTAGAATATCAACTCTAATGCCTAGGGAATTTTGTTGTGGAATGTGAATCTCCTAAAATGAATATGGTGTTATCTGGTGATTATATGGCAATATCTTCAAAGGAGGTGGAGAAAGGTAAATGGATGTTCAGATATGTTTAGATAGAATGAAAAGGAGGATAGAGTGCTATATATTATGCAGTTGCTGGAGTTCATGATGATAACGAGGTTCTAGACATATTTTTAGTGAACAAGGTACAAATAAAGTTTTGCATGTGGTTGCTACGAGAGGCAACCTAAAAATGGTGGAAAAGCTTCTTTCAAAGAAAGTGATTTCAAGACAAGAGCACAACAATTGTGTTGGGGCACTACATAAGCTTGATTTTATGTCAGTGACCTTGGCTCTATTAATATTACCAGACAAAATAAATAAATTTATATTAAATAGAATAATGGTTTTATTACCAAACAAAAGAAATAGATTTACAAGACATCCAACCCATCTTCTTTGTTATACTTTGGAAATCCTGATTCTAATCAAGTTTTTATTTATATAGTTGTAGATCATTTTGATCATCAAACAAGTTTAGAAACACCACTAGAATCAACTTGTTATGAAATAGAATTCTCTTGTCCAAGTTACCACAGATCATCGCCACTACTACAATATACAATATACACAAATTCCCTTCTACATCAATTATTTAAAACATATAAATCCTCAACAATAAAAAAGGTCGGTAAGTATCAAACTTACTAAGTATTTTATGGCCTCATCTCCAATTAGCCCATGTAGAAAAAGAGCATAACATGCATAATAGAACCCAACCTTGCAAATATGTCCGCAATTGCTATCACAGGGTTTGTTTCTTCGCCTACACACTGTAGCAGCTTTGTTTCCTACCCACTTCTACTAATGCATCTCCCAAGGCCTCTAAGAATCATTACAGCTATGATGGTTCTCCTCTTTGTCATGCTATTTCTGTGGTGGTGGCGACTATTGCTGGTTCTGGTTCTAGTTCTTCGTCCACTTCCTTCGATAGAGCGGGAGTGGGACTAACATGAAAAAACTAAGGAGGTGTTCTAAGCTAACACCACAAAAAATAGGGTTGGGGCTAACATCTAGGACTAGGGTACTAGGCGTCCCAGTCCTTTAGCCCCACAAACTCTGAAGAGTGTCCATTTAAGTGGGATTGGACCAGTCCTAACTTTATTTTGTCAGGTTTATTCATCAAGATCGAGATTTAATTGTTTTAGGTCCACTCAGATGCTAAACTAGGTGTAAAATCGCAAGGGTACACATTTTACTCCATAACAGGTTTTATACCTATACATAAACATCCATAACCATCACATAACCATAAACATCCATAATACCATAATACATACATAACATTCATCATATATAATCCACATCATAATCTACATGTGCAATACAACGATCCTAACCACATTCCTCCGCATCATTTCATCTTCATTCATAATATATGTTTATTAATTTAAACATCTTTTTACCATTTTCCATCTCATGTCATTTTCATTAATAATATATATTAATCTAAGCATATTTTCCTACACTATTTTCATCTCATAGTCACAAATCCCTATATCACAACCAAATACATCCATATAAAACTCATAAGCCATAAACCATAACACATAATACATAATCATGCAACCATAACCATAATCACAATATAACATCATATATCATCATACATAAAAATAGTGTAATCACCTCACCCTTCACATGTCCATCATACAATACCATTTAAACCATCAAAAAACCATGTGTACATCATCATAACAACATTATAAATCCATGAACTATCCATGGTATCATCACATCTTGAAATCGTAAATCATCACATACATATACATAATCATACATGCATACATCATCCATCTACCATAATGTTACCATTGTTTTGGATGGGAAAGAGAGGGTGGATGTGTGAATGGTTTTAGTTGTCTATGTGCAATCCTCCTTTCCCAACAAATGTTTCAAGGGCTTATCAACTGAGTTGAATCTCCACTAAGTGAGAGCAGTCACCTATCGTGTTGGGTAGCCACTTGGGAAGCTATGGACTCTTGGATGTGTCAAACAATGTCTCTATCTAATGCTCAATTATGCTTAGACCCCTAATTATGAAAATCAGTAAGCAAATTATCAAATTATGACAAATCCTTTTAGACTTGAACAAAGGACTGAGATACTTAACTTACTGTTTTTTGAACTGCGGAAGGTGGAGAAGTCAGGGACATGGGGACTCACACCCAAGTCCAAGGTACCAATTTCTTTGAGGGGTTCTGATCTCCTTCTGACACTAATTTGCAGTACAACTTCAGTTTCCAGAGATTTTGATGTGGAGGACACGGGGACTAGCACCCTAGTCTAGGAAAAGCACCAGTGTACTGCTTCTTTCCAGATCCTAAATCCTTTGCGTCTGCTAACCTTCCCAGCAACTCCGCTTCTTCCAAATGCGACACCTATAACCTACAATCACAAGGAGTGTGGGAAGGGGTTGTGGTGTTTAGAGGCTTGTCTCGGTCAAACCCTGGAGAGATATTCAAGTCTTTCAAACACCGTTGTCAGATGAGAGTGCGTATCCCAGCAGGATAGAGGCAAAAATCTAAATGATAAATGATTAAAAACACAAATGATACCACCTTGTAGTGAAGATCTCATGGAAGGAAGATGCTCTTCATGCCATGAGGAGATGGCTATCAAATCTGCTAATATAAACACAATAAGAACAAAGTACTACTCTGGAACACAATGAATACCTTGAATTACTTTCACAAAAAGTTTGTCAATCCAAAATGCCATCTAGTTTGTAAATGAAACCTAATCATGCTTATATATGCAACTACAAAGATTCCTGCTAAGAATTTCATAATTTAAACTTTGGATGTCAGGATAGGACCTAATTAGTAGTCATAAAACTGACATTTGAAATTAGAGCAGATCTAAAATAGGACTGGACTAGGGCACTAGCTCCCAAGTCCACCTTGCCATTTTTTCTCAGAGATCATCAAAGTGCAGCCCCCTAGGTCCTATTTGTCACAAGACCCAACAGTTTTCTCATCGGGAGTCAGAAATAACATGCAAGATGCTCTAAATGCAATTACAGAACATGGGAGGTAAACCTTAATAGGGAAAACCCCCAGAGGTTACATTTTTTGACATAACAACCATAAATGTAATAACACATCACATCATGAATCATCCATGAACTATAAATAAATACATCATCTTGTTATAGAGTAAAATGTGTAGACTAGCATTTTACACTTGGTTTAGTACCTGGTTGGACCTAGTTTGTTTCCTTTGTTAGTCAAGACCTATTTTAATACCTTTTTGAGCTTAAAATGATGAAATCTTGATCCTGATAAATATACTTGACATAATCAACTTAGGACCAGACTAAGCCCACTATATTTGGCACTCCTCGGAGTCTGTGGGCTAAAGGTCTAGCACGCCCAAGCACCCTAGTCCCACTTGGGACCTTTAGCCCCACTTGTGTAGTGTCATATGTGGACATTTCTTTAGTTTGCATTTGTCAACCTAATTATGTTTTAATTTTTGTAAGTGAGTGGGAATGCATATCTAAATGAGTGTTGTAGTTCATTTTACACCTAGATGCATGCTAGAGGATTAATGCAAATTTTTCTCTCATATTGTGTTCTATGATAAAGTGTTCTTCATGCTTTAAGTGTTATCTACTTGTGGATGCTATTGAAGTTTGTTTGTAGGATTTGAAGGAAGTTTGAATCCCTCTTCATCACTCTCCTTTGTTGGTGTAGCATCTTGAGTCATCTTCATCAACTAAGGTCATATCTTTTGTGGTTATCATCCTCATTATCATTCATTATCTATCATATTATTATAGATATGGCCTCTGCCCTCCTAGGGAATGCACTCTTGGATCTAATCATCACTAAAGTGGTGGTGGGACCACCAACATAGGGGTTGACTAAGGCAAGCCCTTATACACAACACAAGCTTTTCCTCTTTCCTTGTGTGCAGGTTAGAGAAACAGGTTTCTGGAGCTGATTTTTGGGAAGAAGGCAGAGCAGACAGATATAGGTCTGGTGACATCCAAGATTCTACTAAACCCTAGAAAAGGCCTAGGGCACTCAAGCACCATAGTCCTCAGCTTTTTTTCTATAAAATCCAGGTTCTGAATCTTCCTCTGATCTTTGTTGTACTTTTTTTCTTGATATTCACTTCTGGCAGTTAGTTATAGTTTGATCTTCATCTCCTAGGATTTGATCATTTCTCTTCGCTTGTTTGCTTAACTTTAGTTAAACTTGGATGATACATCTCTATACAACAAAAGGGTAGAACCCCAATATTTTGGTTCTCCTTCTTGGGTAGAAGCCAAGGTAGGTCCATGTCCTAATGTTAGTAGAAGAGGGTTTTGACCTAGTTTAACTCCTTAGGCTAGATCACTCTTTTTCACATAACATTTTGGTTGACTTGTTATTTCTTGCACTTTTGCATCCTTCTTCTTTCAGATCTGAGTTTTTTCTCACTCTAGATCTGATTGTGAGTGGTTTCATTAATCATTTTGCATTCATACATAGTTAAATTGTGCATTGTTTCAAAACTAGGGTTTGTGAAAACCTTGCATTATCTTGCTAGTTTTGAACCTAGGGTTTGTAGACTTGTGAGTTGTTTTAGATCTTGTTTCATTGATTAGTGTGTTTAAATTATTTTCATTTTATATACCTTGTCATTCCTACTGTTGAAAACATTCTTGCATCCTTGCATTTAAAATTTGAAAAAGAAAAAACTTCATTCTAGGATTTGAAAAAAGCATAGTTGTCACTTTGTTTGCATTTGAAGAGGATAGATCATCATATCATAATCTTATTTTATAATTTTTGCATCAATGTTGATTGAAATTTCAGTAGTTAGTCATTTCATATTGTTGCATTGTGCATTTGAATCATTGGTATTGCTAGAAATTGTTGAAAAAGATTGCATTTTGGTGTAACCTAGTTAACGGTGCATTCTAGGGTTTATGAAAGATAGTTTAATTTCGGATTTTGTTGCTGTCATTTGTATTCCAAATCTGATTTTACATTATTATATAACATTACAATTGTCATCTTGCATTAAAAATTGAAGATAGGAAAACTTTTGAGTTGTTGCATTTTGGAAAAAACATTGAAATTTGGGTTTTGATTTAATCATTGACATTGTTGATATATAAGTGGAATTGAGTAGAATTGAATTTGATCAAGGGTATATTATTGCTTGAATCAAACATAAACTCAAATCATTCTCTTGTTTCATTCATTTCTTCTATTGGTGCATCTTGTGTGTTACTTAAGTTTGTAAACGCTTTATGAGGTTTGTGACCCGGTGCCCCGATTCTAACGTTCTTGTGCGAAGAAGTTGGAAAATTATGGTTCAAATGCTTTGTATAACAATGATACCAATACATTAGAACCCCAAATCCATAAATTCACCACATAAGAAGGTCAAACAATTCTTCTCGATATTCCTACTTCACATCTTCTTAAAGCATCAAACTTACATGAATCCATCAATATTGATGACCTTGTGGCTCATGTTCCCGAGGCTCAAATTTAGAGATTAGACATAGAGTTGGCTAATTTCCAACAATTTGTAAGCATTGAACACATAGATAAAGAAGGCCATCCCTATTTTTGAGAGTCTACAAAGTCTTGTTCTCAAAGGTCAAGAAGGATTGGAAGTCTTGTATGGCTTTACACATATAGTGCATAACAACATTTTATCTGCAACTAGTTGCACTGAAATCATCACCAATGTCACTTATTCTAATAAAATAGGGACCCAAGTGTTGGAACCCATACCTAAACTCCTTATACCTACTTATCCTTCTACCATTCTCACCACTACTACACAACTGAGTAATAATTCTACCACATGTGTTAGGTTATCCACTGGGAATCTTGTTCACCATTATAATATCATTCCATATAGTTACAAAAATTCCACACCTAATGTCACTCCACCTACATCTAAGCCCCTATCATATTTCAAAAAGCTACTCATACACCATCACCTAGTCCTTCATTCCAATCTCTACCCAATTCAGCTTCTGATCCTCTCATAAACCAATTATTGAAAAATATGACCTCTATGCAACAACAATTGGCTAGCATGAGTAATAGTCCACCTAAGCCTAGTATGACAACACATTATATTCATAGACCTTTGTCCTATTCCATCCTAGGAATACCTATGCCTGAAAAAATTGAAACTCCTCGGTTTGAGAAATATAATGGGAATGGAGACCCTAACAACCATGTGGTAGCTTTTACCGATGTGTAGTGATTTCTTCTTTGAGGATGTGATGTTGGAAAATCTCTCTCTTTCTCTCTCCCTCCCTCTTCCCATATCCCTCCCTCCCTCTCCCTCCCCCTCCCCCTCTCCCCTCTGCCTCCCTCCCCCTCTCTCACTTCCTCTCCCTCTCTCCCCTCCCCCTCTCCATCTCTCCTCTTCTCCACTCTCTCCCTCTCCCCCCTCTATCTCCCTCTCTTTCTCCCTTCCTCCCTCTCCCTCTCCCTCTCCCTCTCTACCTCCCTCTCTCTCTCCCCCTCCCCCCTCTATCTCTTCCTCTCTCCTTCTCCCTCTCCTCCATCTCCCCCTCTCCCTCCTTCCCTCTCCCTCTCCCCTCTCCCTCTCTCTACCTCTCTCACTCCCTCCCTCTCCTCATCTCTCTCCCTCTCCTCCTCTCTCCCTCTCCCTCTCTATCTCCCTCCCTCCTCTCTCTCCCCCATCCCCCCCCTCTCTCTCTCTCCCTCTGTCCCTCCCTCCCTCTCCCCCTCTCCCTCTCCCTCTCTCCCTCTCCCTCCCTCTCCCTCCCTCTTGTCCTCTCCTCTCCCCATCTGCCCCTCTCCCTCCCCCTGTCTCCCTATCTCCCTCCCCCTGTCTCCCCCTCTCCTTCTCCCCCTTGCTCTCCCTCCCCCCTCACTCCTCCTCTCTCCCTCCCCCCTGTCTCTCCATATCTCCCTCTCCTTCTCCCTCTCCCTCTCCCCCCTCTCTCTCCCCCTTCCCTCCCTCTCCCTATCCCTCTCCCTCTCCCTCTTCCCATCTCCCCCTCTCTCTCCCCCTCCCCCTTTCCCTCCCCCTATTTAGATAGATTTATTTTGTTTTTAATCAACAAATCCAACTCTAAAATAACACTTCTCTGTGCCAACTTTAATAAACTATGTTTTTGCCTATCTCTGTCATTGGCTCAAATGATAACCAGAACATCAACTCCAATGCCCAGGGAATTTTTTTGTGGAATGTGAATCTCCTAAAACAAATTTGGCGTTATCCGGTGATAATATGGCAATATCTTCAATGGAGGTGGAGCAAGGTAAATGGATGTTCAGATATGTTTAGATAGAATGAAAAGGAGGATAGAGTGCTAGATATTATGCAGTTGCGGGAGCTCATAACGATAAAGTTTTTATGAGGTGCTATGAGAGGGAACATAAAAATGGTGGAAAAGCTTCTTTCAATGAAAGTGATTTCAAGACAAGAGCGCAAAAATTATGTTGGGGCACCAGACGTGCTGGGTCAGACAGGACTGCATAAGCCTGATTTTGATTGCTTCTATAGTTGGAATGGTTAACATCAGAAATCAAAGAGTATTTTGAATTGGAAGAGATTTGAGACTTCGAAGCAAAATAACAGAACTGTAGAAACTCAGAAATAATAGAATTATGCAAAGAAATAGATCATATTTCCCATCACAAGATGCAGAGATATTTAAACTCTTACTCTTATTTATAGTTGCCACAATAGTTTCTCGAAAGATAGTACAGAAAAGGACTATGTACAAATTGTAGCACTACCAGAGAAGTAAGAGCTCTCATCCCAACGAGTGACATCTTCTATTGTTAGCTTTATCAAGAATGCAACCTTCACATTTTTCAAGGCTCTAGAAAACTTGAGACTGAGGCAAGCCTTAAAATTGTGCTGTTGTTAGGGCAAGATTTAGGATTTGCAAGTTAAATGACCAATTTTGACTCTAATAAAGATAGTACAAATATTTTAGCATATAGGGTCTCTCTTTGCTATTACGATATTGATGTATTTGAATCAAAATAAAAGTAAATCATGATTAGATAAGGTTTGTGCAATTTGATAAGTGGATGGAGTTTCTGATTTCTATAGTTCATAAGGCCATGACACTGCTTTTTGTATAACAGTTTTGGAAACTGCCATTTGGTTTTTCTATCCAAATAACTCCTGTCATTTGCTAGTTCATGAACAATTTCCTCTAACACCCATGCACACAAAAGGAATGGTCTGCCTGTGTATTCCTGTGAAACTACTTCTGTTCTGTTCCGTCGAACACTGAATTCTTTCTCATGCAAAAATGATAAATGGGGAGGTTTACTTTCATATCTTTTTGGTTGCGATAATTGTTTGGCATTTATCAATTTGTTTCTAAAACATATTTGTTTTACTGTTGGTAAATAGTTTATAAATGAATAGGATGTTTTCTCAGATTGCTACTAAATTCTTACAACACTTTCAAGCTATAGCAGCAAATAGATTTGCCAAAGAACAAGGGAAAGGGAGGAAAGAACAGAAAGAGGAGAAAGAATGAGGCCGATGATGAAAAGAGAGAGTTGGTCTTCAAGGAAGATGGGAAAGAGTATGCCGCTGTGAGGCCCTTTGCATTGATGGGACCCAACGTCTCTGTCATATCCATTGCAAGATGCATAAGAAGGTATGGATTGCTGCTGGTACATCATCCTAGTTGGGGTCAAAGATTACCAGGATGATAAGGCTGATGTTATCCTTAAATACATGCCTGATGAGGCTAGGTTTCTCAAGGCCTATGGTGAGCTTCCTGATAATGTCAGGCTCAATGAAGGTATTGCTGGTATGGACGAAGATGATGAAGGTGCTGGTGATGACTATATTGAATTTGAAGATGAAGATATAGATAAAATCTGATCCATCTTTACCACTAGTGTAACACGTTAGTGATGTTTCCCTAGTATATGAGTTTTCAGGATGCTTGTTTAGATTCTATCAAAAGGTGTAGGGTTTACTATGTATTTATTCGACGTTCTTAGCGGAATATAAATGTAGTTTGCAAACTAGCAAGAAAAGACATGAAATAGAGAATTTTTCATAACCAAACCATGAATCTCATCTCTGCTCCAATCAGAGACATCTAGAGGGACATATATATAAAAATAAAAAGAGGGTGGTAATCTTAATCAAATATGTGACAAACTAGGTAATGTCTTAGACCATATGGGTATATGAAGTTTTCATAACTAAACTGTCAATCTCATCTAAACTGCTATAATGGGATAAAATCTCAGATGTCCAAATGAAAAATTATATGCATCATACAAATAAAACTAGACTGTGTATGATGATCTACCTTGAATAACAAAACAATGAATCTCATCTCAACTGCAATAATGGGATCAAATCAGACACCAGATGCAAATTATAACTAACATGCTGATTATCTTCTCTTTTGTTTTAGAAACAAACCAAGTGATGATGTCTTAGACCTTGTGGGTATAAGAATTTTTCATAACAAAACCATGAATCTCATCTTAATGGGATAAAAATCACAGATACCCAGATGAAAATTTGATTGCAGAAATGTTTTTGAAAACTGATTAATTTTACCTGTGGTCAGTCGGATGAATCCATGCAGATTTGAACAGAACTGAGCATCATTGTGCTGCCAAAAAAACAAAAACACAATCTCCACTGCAATTATTACTAGGCCACCTTACGGATAATCCTGTGTGTCATAGCAAACAAACAAAAATGAAACTCTGGCGACTGAAAAGAATCGAAGAAAGTTTGAAGGAATGTTAAAGCGGAGAGAAGGAGAGAGAGAGAATGGTGTGAAGAGCAGAAGAAGAAAGAAGACTAACTGTATGTCAGGCCATTAATTGTGGGCAAGGATAAAGAAGACTAACTGTATGTCACGCTGTTTCTACTGGTTCTTGTTCTTCGTCGCAGTTCTGGTTGTTGGCTGGCGGGGGTATTTTTCTAAGCCAATGTCATCCAACAATCCTTTGAATTTCTCCCACAATCCTCTGACTTTCCAGCCCAAAGGCATGAATGGAGGAGGAACGCCTTCTTTGTGGGTACAACCTCTTACAGTCTTCTCGCCACTCCTACCAAGTCCAGAATGGATATCTTTCAAGCGGAATGCCCAGATTGGGCCGAGGGTGGAGTCCGTGCAAATTATAAAGATCTACGGCGGGCTCAATACTATCTTAATGTTAACGGTAACATAAGAGCTGCTTTTCTTAACAGTAACATAAGAGCTCCTTTTATAACTAACGACTAACGGCCATTCCAACATATGTGGATGGATGTTTGGGTGTTTATGACTAAGGTCATTCAAAAATAAGGGTAAGTGGAGGTACTTGTGGATGTACAAGTGGGTGGTTAGGATGATCTTTTGGTACTTGATGATAAGATAGTAAGAGGTGTATAGAAGGAACTTGTTGCCTAGGTTGAGGAGGAATCCTTGGAGTAGGTAGAATTGTGATATGTCTTAATTATTCTTCTAGAATGCCAATCTACACAAGTAGAAGTTTCATAGTAATAAGGAAAACCCCTTCCTATAATTCTTTCTTTAATTCTAGTCGAATCTTAAGTTGCATTATATCACAAGTTTCACTCTTAAGTTTGCCTTGTATTTTTAATGTCACTTCTATATATTTCAATGGTTATGTGTGTATTGTTTGTTTGGTTAGAGTTCGTTTGAAATCTTTTTTTTTTTCTTTGGATAATTTGTAGAAGACATTTTAATTCTTTTGTTTTCTTTTCTATTTTTATAACATTTTTAGTTTTTTAAATAAAACAATGAATCTGGTGAAAATGACAAAATAAGTTTAATCTATTTGCTTAAAATAAATAAATTAATATAATTTCAACTTCATTACATGAGTATGCAAGTCTTTACTTTTTTTTGGAATAAATGAAATACAACTAACTTAATTGATTAATTAAATAGCTAATCAAATGAAAGTAATTTAACAAATGAATTTGATTAATTTATTGGAAATAATATTACTTAAATGGATGTTGTTGACTTTTACCTTTTCAAAATAAACATAGTAATATTTAATTACTTGTTTTTGAAAATAAAGCAATAGTTGGATTTTATAGATGTAAAAATCAAATTTTATATTTGCACAAAAACAACAATGCTTTAAATAAACATGTAGGAATCTTTTGTAATAATAAATATTTATATATAGAAGAATTAGTCATTTATATACAATAGATAACCTTTTCCTTTTGAAGATTGAGAATAAGTTTTTGAAGCAAAACACAAGCAAGAAGCTATTTTTTTACTCAAATCTTAACAATATTTTCTCTATATTTTTAAGGTTTTTGTTACATATTGATCTTTAAAATGTTATCTTAGTAGGAACCTATTTTCTATTGACTTATTCCTAGTATCTCCTTAGAAATTACCTCTTTGAAATCTCATATACTTGTAAGAGGATGTTGTGGGGAAATCCTCTCAAGATCTAAGTTTCTAGAAAACTAAATGAATTTATTTTAAAGAGAAATAATTAATTCATATGCTTTAGAATATTGAAACAAAGAAACAAGAACAAACAATGATAATAATAAAAACAAACATAGAATAAATGTTTTTATTTTAATTTGATATTCTAATAAATGAAACTAAACCAATGTAAACAATCTTTTTAGAGAAAATATTTTTCTAATCTATTACAAAGACAACTACAATAAATCAACTAAATAGAACATCCACACTTAGAGATAGATGCGTTTTAGGCATAGAGCAAACTTTAGTGTGGTTTGAGTCCTTAGGAATCCATTTATTTCTTTGTTCCTTCTAGTAGTTATTCATGGATTAGTCTCCTAAAGTAAAGAGGGAAGGAGTATAAATCCTAAAGATTCTAGGGTAATGTTGAAACAAGTTGGATGAACAAATAAATAAAATGAATTCTCAAAAGGAATGGCCATGTGAGAAAATGTTGGCAAAGGGCTTGAAACCAATTATATAGTTTTTAGGAGCCTCCAAATGACTCAAATTAGATATTTTATAAGCAATGGATAAAAAAAAACATTTATGTGAATTATGGATCTAGATTGAGGCTAACTAAAGGAAGGAAAAACAAAGAACTCAAGGTGAAAAGTATTTTGAAATAAAATTACTCATATGAAAAAATTGCAAAAATTCACCACTTTCACATGAATTTGTTGGGGTGATTGCTTAGTTGATAATTACCATAGATAATAGATCAAAAATCATGGTGAATGGATAGAAGTTCAATGAATAGATAAAGTACCATAGTTAAGGTTGATATAATGCCCTATAATTTCTTACTTTAGTAAATGTTGGTGTATAACTCCTATATTTTACACTAACTTAATCATAATTAGGCGATTTCCCACATGTTCTTTGACTTTGTCTAAGTTGTTGGTCATTTGGGAGATGTGTCATTCCAATGGACACCTCGCTGCTATTGTCATGGGCAGTTGCGCTAATCCTATGGGTTGTAAGTCACCACCTATCCTTGTTTTGTGGAGAGTCGGGTATCCAACTTCTCCTATTTATATCTTCTCATTTGTTAATACATTTTTTCATTTTCACTTGCAATCTCATGCTTGTTGTATCTCCATGATCTTGGCAGTTTCTACATGGTATCAGAGCCTTCATGGTTAGCTTCAAGCCATTTATTCACTATGCATCTCATTCCATTGAAGCCGCGCTTCATTTCTGTGAGGTATTTTCTTGGTTTAGTTGTATTTGGTTTTGTTGTTTAACATTTTTTTTGCTGTGTTTACTGTGAAGTTCGAATTGCCATAGAGGGCATTGTCTTGATGCCATAAAGTGGCCAAAATCAGCCCACATCACCGTCTCAGAACGCCCATTATCAGGCATGTATTTTGGAGGTCGGAACACATCAAAAACACCTCATACAGGCATGTTCTAGAAGGCACCTACCAGCCCACAAAAGGGCATATGACAGTCTCTTCCAATGCTCACCATGTGAGCTCCAAGACACAGGGAAAGGTGCTTTGCAAGCACCTATTCTCTTGCAGCTCGCATCCCTCATCGACGCCCTCCACACAGCCGGTTTCACACGCCTCTACTAGGTGCCCTTCGAACGTTGTAGCAGGGGTTGATGACCCTTCTCATCAGGTGAACTCTATTCGTCCTCCATGTCACCTTTCTCTATCCTCTAGTTGCCTCAAAAGTGGCACCCAGTGTACCAGTCTACCTTGAACTTGGCATGGGAAGAGGTCTCTTTTTGCCATCATATGGATTAATAATCTCTTGGTCGCGCTCTACCAACGGGGGCTAAACTTTTGCCTCTCAACAAGTTTTTTTCTCTCTTAACAATTGTATGCAAAAATTTTTTTTCCAAGCACATTGAAAATTTTTTCTACAAGATGTATTTTTTTTGTGAATGCAAAATTTTTAAAGGGCCATAACTTTTGCAAAACCACTCGAAATCGAGTCATTCTTTTTGCAAAAGTGGTTCTTTTTTCGTCCCCAATCCAACTAACCTAATATTGCACTACAATTATAAAGTGCCTGATCAAGCTATTTTAGGGTGACTGCATGCACTTCTTCTACTCATTGCACCATTCAGGAGGGAAAAACAAACTACGGGGGCAATTCAAATCAAAGTTATAATATGATGTCAATACACTAAACTATAAAGTGCCACTTTAAGGTGGGTATCAAGGAAAAGTGCTAAAAAGCACTCAAACTAAAGTGCCACTTTAAGGTGGGTATCAAGGAAAAGTGCTAAAAAGCACTCAAACTAAAGTGCCACCTTAACTTTAAAAAAAACTGAGCATTAAGAAGTCTTCACCACTCAAAAGGGTTAAAAAGGTAATACAATGCCACCGTAAAAAACATAACTTAATAAATGGGTCCTTACTTCAATAGTGGGTGATCACATGTCACCTTTCTTTGAATTGTTTGTGAGAATTCAAACTTACAATACTTACAAAATATTAATGGACGGTGTCTATCATGATGTTCTTGGAAAAGGGACTATAAAATTGGGAAATGGTTTTGTACATAATGTATATTACATTCCTGATTTATTGAAATATTACCTCTTAGTGTATCACAAATTCTGAGAAGACAGTTGAGTTCACAATAACATTAGCCCTCATTCGAGAATCCAAAGATCAAAAACTTGTTGCAGTAGGCAAAGTTTGTCACTTTGATTGTGCCTTCATATTTTCGCATTTTACATTTGGTGAAGAAGACAATCAAGAGGCAACTTCAGAGCCAAGTGTCCACTCACGACTTATCTCAGTTGGCTCCATATAGCAAGTTGAATGAACTCCACTAGCATCTTTATTTGTAAATACACCCATGTAGTGTCATGTAATTGAAAGTGTAAAGGGAATTAGGAAATTGTACTCACACTAAACTTTAAAGTGTAATGGGGGTTGTAACAATCACAACTTGAATCACATAGATTCTTATCTCATTCGTATGTGCGCTCAATGCACATCCTTGTTTTTAGTTTTTCAAAATATTTCTTGGACCTCCATCCTGGTCTTCATCCTTTGATCACTACCAAACTTCAATTAGTTTGCTCAATTCTCTTGGAATCAAGGGAGTGGCAGAATTTACTACTACAACATGCTTTAGGAGTTCCTCATACCTATAGTGTAGTCTACCTTAGCATCACTATCTTTTGGGGGGGCTATCTAAGTCTTTCTCTTTGTTTTCTCTCTTTTTGGAGGAAAGTTTTTTTCCCACAGGGTTTTCTTTCTTTCTCCACTTTTTGAGAGATACATTTGTAAATAGGTACCTGATCAAGCGCATAACTAAGACCCATCCTTCATAAACTCATCTAAGCTATGCTTAAGGGGGGTGTTGGTGTATAAATCCTATAGTTTACACTAACTTAATCATAGTTAGGCAATTTCCCACATGTTCTTTGACTTTGTCTAAGTTGTTGGTCGTTAGGGAGATGTGTCATTCCAATGGATAGCTAGCCGCTATTGTCATGGGTAGTTGCACTATTCATATGGGTTGTAAGTCGCCTCCTACCCTTGTTTTGTGGAGAGTTGGGTATCCAACTCCTATTTATATCTTCTCATTTATTAATACATTTGTTCGTTTTCACTTGCAATCTCGTTCTTGTTCTATCTCCATGATCTTGGCAGTTTCTATAATAAATACTAGTGTTAAGATAAAATTTGAAGGACTTTATGAACTATTTATCAAAATATTATTGTCTATATTAATCTTATTTTACCAAATTAATTATCCTTAATGGTGCATACATATAAAGTGTCTTACCCAAATAATAGTTGAGTAGGTAGAGGTTAATCTTTATTTATTTTATACCTTGAGGCTTTTCTAGGATATTCTTAGTCATAGCTCCCATTATTTGTGTTGGAATTAGCTAAGGATGCTCTACAACTTGATCAACACTCTCACAATATGGAAATCAATAAATAGAGATTAAGAAGATGATATTGATGAACCTTATTGAGCATAAACATATATTAATCTAACTTACAAATTTACATGAAAATGCCTCATTATATAGGCATGGAAGAGACAATCCACCTTGCATGTGGATTGACAAGTACCCCATGATGTGGTACATGCATGAAGACAAGTGTTATATAAGGTGTCAACCTTTGGATCACTTAGAGTGTGCAAACCAACAACCTTGTGGGCCAAGTGTTGGATGACTACAAAGAGCCTTTTGAGGTGAGATGGAAAGTCTTCTTTCCTCAAAAGGTATGCACACAAGTCTTACCAAACAACTAGGTAACCTCTAACATCTAAAAGGTTGTACATTCAGTTAGACATTATGTTGTCTAACCTCATCAATCTAAGTACACTTAAGCTATAGTGAATAGATAAATTATTCACTCTAACACCCCCCTTAGGTGATACTTGGGGAGATCACAAAAGTGCAATAGATATATGGGTCCCAACTACTAGGCCATGTTAGGTACCCATGTACAAAGTTTCTCATAAGGTGGAATAAAGGAGAAAACCTAGTGGGAACAAAAGTCCTCTCCAAAAAGAGAAACAAAATGCATGAAAACCAAACAAGTGAAGAAGAAGGATGGGCTTATATCATTACCCCCTAGAACAAATTCTATCACACATGTACAATGAATTTCCCCAAAATAGGAGATACAACTTAGAGAGACTTGGAAGGCCCCCATAAGATATGTTGCAGTGTGTGTAGATGCTTGATAAAGTATGTTAAAGAGAATCCATGAACATTGAACCACATTTCTCCCCTTAGGAAGAAATTGAACTATAGTAGTTTGTAAAGAATCTTCCCATTCTAGATAGGAACATATAAGAAGAAGTAGGAAGGTCTCTACATTATGAAAATGATTCAAAGACTTGGATGATGCCATTAATGTCTTCAAAGAATGCTGAATAATCTCAAAGCCAATGCTGACATGTGATGAATGCTGATGGAACAAACTAGGTATCATAGAAGATGCGGTAATAGGGATCATAGATGTATGGTGATAACTGGAACCATAAGAATTTGATACTGTCAATCTATAGAAGTAGATGTAGGCAAAGGAAGAGCAATCAAATCTAAAGAAGACAAGGTAGATGCAACTTCACCAAAGCTATCATCGAAAAGAAGACGAATGTCCTCAATGACGTCTCCCAAATCTGCATCCCAATGTGGTGGATCTAGAAAGAGGAGATCAATGTCCTGGTGCAATGAATCACTCAAGGCCATGGAGATATCAACTCGAGATTCAGATGTAGCAATAGGTGTTTGGGGTTGCAATCTGACAAGGGAGTTTTAAAGAAACATGTCAGAAATAAGGAAACATTGTGTCATCATGTTGGTTTCCACAATAGGTGCAATTGTAGGTAGAATATGGAGCATCCAAAACATACATGATGAAATGCTAGTGTTGACCCCCCTAAAATTATGAGATTTCCCCCCTAATTAGGTGACCGCTCCTAAATTTTGGCACTTTATAACTTAGTGCATTTTATAAAATAAATATGACCAATGCATGGGAAATTGGAAAACATGCAATTTTGTGAAAAACGGTGCTCAATTATGAGCTACCGAGCAAAAGTTATTACAATAACAAGTTCTCGTAAAATGAGCCTCTTTTCAAAACTACAGTTTATTGAAGCAAAAAAATGCCTATAAGCCTGAGAAGACCTAGTCTTCGAACTACTAGTTGGAATCGATAGGAAATGAATATTACAAAGGTTTGATATGTGAGTGGGAATTGGCCTCTTGCCAACTCGAGCCTCACCTTTCGTCTTCTACAAGGTGGATAGTCAAGGTTTGAAAACCTTAAAATACCATAAATATGCTCTCAAGAAAATACAATTTTTGTGGTTATAAAGTTTTTAGCAGAAGTTGTAACTATATCATTAAAAAATGTTAGTGTTTGAGGTGTAGAAGTCCAAAGAGGACTCAACCTACGTGCAAAAGAAAAGGAGGATCCGATGCAACATAAGGCTGGATCTTGAGGCCGATGATTCTGTGAAGAGTCTAGAATAAGATTGTTGATTAGTAATCTAAAGGTAAAGAGTCCTAAATAGGATTGTGTATGGCTATTGAAGAGGCTCTGATATGGTACGAGTAGAGCAAACCTCCCTCTCGTGAAACATTCACCATAAGTAGATTGGGAGGAAAAAAAATAGTGACCTTGGGCAACCTTCTATCAAACTGCAACCTTAAACAACAACTACCATCGAATGTGAAAGCTAATTGTGTATTTGAATCAGTAAACAATGACCTTCAATATTTATAGGCTGCAAGATGGAAATACCAAATAGTTCCTATGACTAGAATGAAGACCCTCACAATGTAACTAGATATCTTCCAACAACAACTGTGAACCTTTGTGGATGTTATCAATGGTGTTGAAAACCTAAAAAAAAAACATCGCACAAGAGATGGTGACTAGGGAGAGTGTAGGTGCGTTTGACAAAGAATGACCTAGATGTCCAAAGGTAGTTCGTTGATTTTTCTAGGGTCAATAGGGCCACAATAGGGCTAAGACTTCTTGCTGGGGTGTGGCTCTTGGCCAGGCTTGTTATATGTGAAAATGAAGATATGGTTGAAAATGTAGTTAAATATATTCAATCAAACCGTCCTTTCACATTAACATTCAAGGACATAGATTGAACTAAGTCACTACTGATGAAAGTGGACTCAGCTATAAGTTTGATGTCACTATGGAATGATAAGGAAAGATAGAATAGATTGATGATTTTGTCAAACCCTAATCTAGTTAAGCCTTAAACCATAATTTTATATGAAATTGTAAACAAACAAATGAAACATGACAAATGCTCGCACAAGGAGGCACTAAATATAGATTAGAAGCATACAAAGATTTGGAATTTCAGAGGCGAAAACTTTAAGGACACAGGGGCGGGTGCCTAGGTCTAATAGGGCAACTTTTCTGCATATCTGGGACAATGATCTATATCAGACTACAACTTGCTTCAAAGTTTCCAAAAATGCTAAAATGGAGGACTTGGGGGTGGGCGCCCAAGTCTAGTAGGGAATATTTTCTACTCTTTTCTTCAAATCTTGATTCTTTATCTTTCGATCTACTTCTCTGCAACTCCACCCTGTCAAATCCCACACATGTAACCTGCAATCATAAAGAGAGGGTTGTGGGGGTTGTGGTGTTTAGGAGCTTGCCTCGGTCAAGCCTCGAAATGGAATTCAAGCCTTCCAACACTATTGTTAGATAGAGTGTATGCCCTTGCATGGCAGAGGAAAAATCCAATGATGAAATAAATTGATTGAAGCACAATAAGATGTCACATTAGAGGAGAAAACCCTCACAGAGATGAAGAGCCTTCAAATCACGAGGAGATGGATTGATGAAGCCAAATCTGCAACAAACATAACACAATACTACTCTGCAACATAATGAATGCCTTGAATATCCTTACCTTAATATCACAAGTTCACATTATCCATCTAGGTGTAAAATGAAGTCATAAACCTACTTAAATATGCATTCCTGCTAAACTTTCATAATTCAAATTGAAAAGGTCGAGAAGGGAAACCTTTTTAAAGGTCATATGCTGACATCCTTAAATTTACATCTTGACAAATCAGTGTGGACTTGGGCATGGGCATCAAAGTCTCAAGGCATGATTTAGGTCTTGATTAAAGTTTAGAATGATCCCCTAGGCCCCATTCGACATGGGTTTCAGGGGAATTTGCTCTGGGATACATTTTAAACATGCATGATTAAATTAAGGGGACTGAGGAGCTAAACTAGGAGGTAACAAGCATAGGAAAATTTTTTACAACATAACAGGGCCTAACAGTATTCAACACAAAAAACTACCGCCTGCCTTGCTTTCATGCAGGTTACGACAACATACAAGGGTCACAGACCTTGATGAGGTGGTGAGCCTCCACTAGAATTGCCTACGTCCACAAAATCTACTGAGCCTATAGTTGGAAGCCCCAAACTTCAGAAAAAAAAGGTGACGAGACTATAGAAGAAATGGTACATAACAAATTTGCCCTACAGTTGAACCAACCTACCCTTCAAATGCCTACATAAACAAAAGAATGGACCCAAAATCTTTGTAGAGGCCAAATGATCACTTGGTCTACCAAAGATTTTACAAAATGTAACCAAAAAATGTCAATTTTGTAGAGAGAAAATTTGACCTTTGCAAAAAAAATCATTTTTGTATAAGAAAAATTGCCCAAAATGCAAAAGCTCCAAAATTTGATTTTTCTAAAAAAATTTGGGGTAGGGGCAAAATTTTTTTTTTTTTTACAATGAAGCTCAATCTGTTTCACTCAAGGACGCATTGAATTTAGCCTCACCTCTAGATTCCCTCAAATCAAAGAGCATGTCTGCACATGGCTTTGATACCATGTTAGAATTAGCCAAGGATGCCCTACAACTTGATCAACACTATCACAATATGGAAATCGATAAATAGAGATTAAGAAATCGATGAACCTTATTGAACATAAATGTATATTGATCTAACTTACAAATTTACATGATAATGCCTCATTATATAGGCATTGAAGAGATAATCCACCTTGCATGTAGATTGACAAGTGTCCTGTGATGTGGCATATGCATGAAAACAAGTATCCTAGAAGGTGTCAACCTTTGGATCACTTGGAGTGTGCAAACCAACAACCTTGTGTGATAAGTGTTGGATGACTACAAAGTGCCTTTTGAGGTGAGATGGAAAGTCTTCCAACCTCAAAATGTATGCACATGAATTTTACCAAACAACTAGGTAACGTCTAACCTCTAAAAGGTTGCACATTTAGTTAGACAAGATGTTGTCTAACCTCATCAACCTAAGTACACTTAAGCTATAGTCAATAGATAAATTATTCAATCTAATAATTTGTGATGTTTGACAATGTGTGGAATCCTAATACCAAATTCTCTCCTATCTTCTAAAAATCATTTTTATGACATGTTGTCCAATAGGTGAATCTTTCATTCAACAAATGTATTCTGAAGGGTTCAAAAACATGTGATTTTTCTAGACAACCTTCATGTAATACCCTACATGTTACAAGACCACACACAATTGTAGTGGAGTTCAAGGTTCTTATCTTTATTCTCTAAATTCAAAATAGATTCTTATGTCCCCATTCTTTTGGAGATAGGTAGGTACCTATTGATAGATTTTCATATTGTTGAGGTAATTTGATCACTTGTGGGTTGTTTGTACCAATCATTACTGTTACTAATTTTTGTTCACACTAAATTTAGTTAGACCTAAGTGCAATTGTTCAAAAGGAATAAAAGAAATCTTTGAGGTTATTGTATTTAATGAACTATTGATGTCTTGACAAAGCAGAGATGGAATTCAGTTGACAGGATAACCCATCAGTTTAATCAAGACTGATGAATCATCATGACAAGAGAATCAGGTTGTCAAGGTATCAATCATTCAAGAAATACAGTTGATCTAACATAGTGTTATCTTTCAAGAGTTATAAGATAGATTGATTATTCAGTTGATCATATTTGAAAGAAAGAAAGAAATGTATTTATTTGAACTGTTATTTCATGTCATATTTGGAACATACAATTCAGTATCTGTTACTCTATCCTATGCATTGATTGAAAAATAAATATACATACATCAAGTGCATAAGATAGATTAACTGATTATGTTTAAAAGAAGTGTTCAAATGTGTCCCACACAAGTCATGGGAGTAACTAGACTGAGCAATACAGACATGCAAACTATACATCTGATGATAAAAGAAATAATAAGAACATATGATAAAGATAAACATCCATCATTGCCTGAACAAGAAGGTTGTTTTGTTGATGTTGATCTTCAGTCTTCATCTTCAACTCCTATCATTAGTTGAACTTGCAAAAAAAAATTGGGGAAAGTCCTGTTAGAGCTTCAGATGTTTATAGTTATCATATGCTTTATCATGTAGACATATCAACTTGTCACATCATACATTTCATATGAAAGATCAAATCAGACATGTGCCATAAATTAGAATATCATGAAGAGGATCAATCAATACCATTAGGTATGTTTTTTATGCTAACTTGTTTGTTCACTATGCAGGTATAGGAAAAGTAATGTTGCTGATTTGAAGACATTGAAGCATGTGGAGAAAATGTGGCTCCCACAAGGGTTGAGCCCATCATGCTCAAAGTGATACCATTACATGTTATGCTATATCCAATAGCTCATTAGTGATCAAATTCCAAATGATATGCAAGAAACAAGGTAGTGTTCTACTTTCTTTATCATTAATGAAGTGTGATTTTTCATAACAGTCCTCTGCCATCAATAGATACACAAAGAATAGTACAGAAAGAACAGTCAAGGAAAAAAAGACACATATGCCAATCAAGTCTCAAATGCATATTAGATAGAAAGAATAGGCTACAGGAGCCATCTCAAAGTACAACAGGTATTTATGTAGTGCCCCCTCGTCATTGGCTTGTGATAGCAGTGGTTTTGCATTGCTCTTTGTCAATTGGCGACAGTTGTTAGTCGTTCATTGCATTGATTCAGTTCCGAGACAATTGAATAGTAGGTTATGACTTATGTTTGACTGGTATAATTAGACAGGTTTTATGAGTTCATGATGGCATTACTATTATTTTAGTTATGATGCGAATTAATATCATCATGTGTCATTTGACTTGTGGTATTTGAATTAAGATAGAAGATGTTATGATATTGTGTCAAGAGTAGAGACAGTGTAGTATTACTTGCTTCGAGTACCCTACTACGCCGTGATTCTCTGACTCTGTGTGTGTGTTGACATATATGTGTTTAATTTTATTCAACCAATTGCTCAGATGCAGGCTGTAGGTACCAAACCTCGACTCCACCTGATATAGCAGGTTCGAGCAGGTTCTTACACCAATGGGTATTAGTGATGGGAGATAATGCGAGGTCTATTCCACTAGGTCGGTCCTTGTCTTATGTTGTGGTCTCCAGTCGTGTTGTGATGCTTGGTCCTTGCCTTGTATGTTTGGAAATCTGTGTTTTGGGAGTTTAGTTGAGTTGTGTTAATAATGTTGCTCTTGCGTAGTTGGTTAATACTTTATTGTTTTCTTATTAAATTAATAATGCTCCTATTATGTTTATTGGATAATATTCGTTTGGCTTAGAACTTGGATTGATACCTTGGTTAAATTTTATAATAGATTAGAATTATTGTTGCTATCCAAAAGTATTTATGTCATAATTGGAGTCACGGGTAATTAGTATTTATTTGGTATAGTATGCAAAATTAATGCCTTGAGTTGTCAATTTTGAATTTGGAAGATTGGGATCTCTTTTTATAGAAAATTTTTGAATTTCTCAGAGGAGTGGGTTGTTGGATAACGGATGCATGTCTGCATTTATTTTATGAGCTGAACCATTTTTATATGGGAAAAATTCTATTCGGAGGGGGTTGGAAGGAAAACAAAGAGATTGGAGAGAAGAACAGAGAATTTGGTTGCAGGAGTTGGAAAATTTTTGAGGTGGGATGGAATTTCGGGTATGTGAATGGTCTCTCTCTGTGAATTTACAATTGTTGTAGCTTGTAAGTTATATTTTATTACAGCATGTTCTGTGTGTGAAACTTGCATGTTCTATAGATTGGAATTTGTATATCTCTGTGGCTTGTAATGTCTTGTGCCTATGTAGATTCCTCCAAGATGTATTCTTCTGGGTTAGCTTTTGCCTAGTTTCCTTGAAAAATTATGTGCCATCATCTGTAACCCTATAGTGTGATTTCAATCCTGTGAAATAGATGACTCAATATTAAGCTTTTACCAATCTCTTGTCTTTTCCATTCTTGCATTTTATCTCACATTTATATCTCTTTGATAGAGATGAAATTCTCTAAAAGAAGTGTTTTTGCTTCTAACTATGTATCCCTGACGAAGATTTTGTGACTCCAACACTACTTTCCCTAGAAAGCTACCTTGCAAGCAAGTCTAGGAATTTGACCAAATCTTGTGAAGTTTTCTTCACAATTCCCTTCAAATCCGCTTTAAAAATTTTCTTGTTGGCTGAAAGATACCGTTTAAATCATCTTTTGAAATAGATTTAAAACTCAGGGAAGCTCTGGCTTTATTCCTTAGAAAACAATTTAACTATATGGTATTTCACACAATTTGTGTTACCTTAGCAATAGAAGTCTCTGTACGTATTTATGCTATTGTAGATTGAGAAAAACTTCAATTTTTGCCATTGACTGTATGGCATAGAAGACCCCATCTCTATTTTCTCCTTGTGATTGAAAATTTCTGCTTACTTCCCTAGATCGTACGGCTGTTGGAAATCTTATGCAATCTAAAATTTGAAGTTTTGCTGCCCTCTCTTGGGGATGTTGTACGGCTGCCATACAACCCTCTCCTTGCCTTCTTTTGGATGAAATTTGCTATTCTTAATTCTCTTGTAAATCTGCAATTTATGTGAATCATTGGCCTCCTCCTTGGTTTCTCTAGATCTTATTTTGTGCCTGAAATTTCTAGTTCTTACCTTTCCTTTAAGCTTGCAACTTTTGTGAATTGTTTGAATTCCTCTTTGACTTCTCTGTATCTTGTTTGAGCCTGAAAATTATTTTTAAAAAAAATATGTGATTGCATCTTGCTTGAGCTTGAAATATATTGAATAAAAATGATGTGATTATACCTTGTTTGAGGCTGAAATTTATTGAATAAAAATGATGTGATTATTACTTGTTTGAGCCTAAAATTTGTTGAATAAAAATGATGTGATTATACCTTGTTTGAGTCTGAAATTTATTGAATAAAAATGATGTGATTGTATTTTGCTTTGAATCTGAAATTTATTTAATGAATACCATAGGATAGAAATCTTGAAATTTATTTCAATTTGAGCTCATAGAAAAAAAATAAAAAATTGTTGTGTTTGTTTTTAAATAGAATGCTTGGAGGAGATCTTGTTAGTAGGGAAACTTCTAAATTGTGATTGTAGTTTGGATTTATTAAGTCAATATTAGGGAGAAGTTGATTTTAGAAGGTTCATTTGTTAATAAGGTATCATTTTAGAATTTAATTTATTTAATTAATGTTGTCTTTTTATTTTTATGCAAGAAGTTTAATAAATTAAGTTTTGCTCATTTTTTTAAATATAATTTTGCTATTGTTATTCTTAATTTGGTTATTTAGAAATTGTAGTCTTAGAATATATAATGGAAAGAAGTCTTTTTTTTAAGGAAGATGATATTAGAAGGTTCATTTGTTAGTAATGAATAATTTTAGAATTAAATTTATTTAATTAATGTTGTTCTTTTGGTATATGCAAGAAGTTTAATAAATTAAGTTGTGCTCATTTTATTATTGATATTCTTAATTTGGTTATTTAGAAATTGTAGCCTTAGAATATATAATGGGAAGAAGTCATTTTTCTAAGAAATAGATATCATGGTAGTTGTTTATATTAGAAATCTTAAGTGGTTAAATAATAGATGGTAATCCATGCTCATAGGAAAATACATAAGTTTGATTTAATATTATAAGTAGTTAGATGTTAGGGATTTATATAGAATATAGTAGTTTGATTGAAATTGTGAATGATTAGCTAGTGATTTATGTTTATAGGAAGAATTATAGATGCTTATTGTTGTTTTAGAAGATGCAAGTTGGTTATATGAATTAATTAGTAAATGGTAAGATGTTAGGAAAAGGTATATATGTTTAAAATTGAAATGATTTTTGGTTAGATGTTAGTAGGGAACTTTGGCTTAAAAGATTAGATAGGTTTATTGGATTTTGTATACTTATGGGAATTGTGTGTGTAAATATAGTTGTTTTAGAAATTGGTATTTGTTAGAAAATTGATATAGGGAAAGATAGTTCCTTATAGTTGTGATTAATAAAAATTAGGAGATGGTAAGATGTTAGGAAGACATTTATATAAGCTTATAGTGATTTTCTTTAGAAATTGTAATGAGTAGACGTTAAATGGCATTTTGTGCTTGTATGTAATTACGTATAGCGTTTTGTTTTGTAATGGTAATTGTATTTCAGATTTCTTCTATTGTATAGATTCGTAGTCTTGTAGAATTAACCTTGTGATGGAAATTGTAGAGGGAAATGAATTATTATTCCTAGTTCATGAGATATTAGTAGTGTATTGTTTTCCTTGTTGAATTTTAATTTGCTAGTCATGCTAGTGATATTCCATTTCGTGCTTCGTAAATGGTGGAAATCATTGTTTATGCTTTCTTTTTCTTCATACTTTTATTTTGGAAAAACAAAGAATTGTGTTTTGATCATATTACGGGAAATTAAGGTGTCTTCAACTTGGGATTGATTTATTAATGGAATTATTTTGTGAGCTTTCCTTGACCTTTGTTTAAGTAAGGATGTTCAGTTATGGTTCATCTTTCTTGCCCTATTAATTCCTAAAGTTTTGAAGTTTTGCTATTTGTGATAACTTGATGTAAGTTAATTTCTTGATTGAATCTGGAGTCCTTTAAAACTCTTGCTCGATCTCCTCCTTGGTCATATCTTATGTTTGTATTAGAGTATTATGTCACCTTGGGGTGGAGCTTGGTTTATGTTGGTTTGTTGTGAAGTAGGAATCTTGTGTGATGTCATGGCCACTTGTTGTCAATGTGGAAGTGTTGACCTTATCTGATTATGGTTTCTTTATCTTTGGTTGTACCTAACTCCAGAGGTGAGGTGTCTTGATCTTTGGTCCTGATAGTGGCATGTCAATGTAATGGGATATCTGGATTTTCGTATTTTGTAATGAATGAGGATGGTCTCTTGAATATAGTTCTTGGTTTCTTGATGGTATTGCTTTAAATGTTGAAGGGATTCTATGGATTATTGTTGTGGCCTAGTGAATGGCGTAAGTTATGGCTCAAATTTGGTTGGTGACTTTTACTTGCATGTGTGGTATATATGATTGACCAAAGAACGCTAAGGGAGTAGCTTTCATGGTGGGGCCGGTGCCTAGTGAGAGGTCACCTGGGTAACCCCATGGAAGTTGTAAGCATGTGGAAAACTTAATAACTTAATCAAGAGGGTTGGGGTATTAAAACACTTAACAAGATAAATAAGAGACCTCACCCATGCCTTGAGTGCTCTCACAGGCTAAGGATGGGATGAGAAGGCCTGGTTGGCAAGGCTGACCTCCTTATCTCCATGAGAGGACCTGTTGGCTCCGCATGTGTCACCCTATGGGGCAGTGCCTAGAGAGAGGCTGCCAGGGTAACCATAGATGGGGGCCAGCTTCTGGGGATAGATAGCCTGGGTAACCCATGTTAGGACCATGCGATGACACTCTCCTTATGCAGTTCTATTATTTCTTGGTGGTGCCTCTGGAGTGATGTCTTGTCTTGTGCAGCTTTGTTGGTATGGTCGGTTGTGTCAAGTCAGTTGTCGTTCTTTTATTTTTAGATATTATTTCTTGGCTTAGTGGAATCCTCATCATTATCTCCTAGCTCAGAGGGGTGGACCTCAGGGTTCCACATGGTTGGGTGGCAGAGCTATCCATTGGTCTTTTTGGAGATGTGGTTCAAGTTCTGCGTAGAGGTGTTCCGGTTCCAGTTTGCTTCCTACCTTCGGTGGTGTTGTATACTTTCTTATGCATTCTTTTGTAAACCGATGTGATTGGTCTTGTAATCTTGTATCGTAACTTTGTATATTATCTATCTTGCTAATGTAAAAGTTGATCTTATCTGTAGAAAAAGTATAATGTATTTCACTTGTGTGGTTTTAATTTTCTATTCACTAATGCAGTTGTGTTTCCCTAGAGTTGTTAGAAGAGCAATTTCCTTTATGTTGTGTATTAAGGTATATTTAGTTTCTATTTTGCACTATCTTGCTTCGAAAAAAAAAATTATTCCTGGAATTTTGCTTTTGTTAGCCTAACTCTCTAGGGTTACATGATGGGGCATTACAATTTATTTCATCTTAGGTGAATAAATATTATGAACAAATGATAAATGCAGCTACAGTGTGAAGATATGCTACATGAGTCTTCATTTTTCATACAACAGTTGAAGGCAAATCACAAAGTCACACTGATGTGTTCATAAAGATCAAGTACAGTTGAAACAAGTGATACAGGTCTTCCCTCATGAAGGATAGAAGGTACAAAGTATAGAAGTAAAAGGTAGACTGTAGAACACCAATACAATAGTATATGCCATCAACGAAGGAGATCACTGTTCCAAAGAGACTATCAATCAACAAAGGTGCAATCAAGGGTGTTCACAAGCTTACCGAGCAATGAGCACCATAAAGGTTTTCATATATGCCATTTAAAGATATACAAGGTGGACATTACTTGTTAAGAAGGAGATCATTATGATAAATAAGAGGTATGACATTCATCACAATTACCCTTAAATCAATACATGTCACAGTGACAAAAAGTAGTTATGCATAAGTATAGGAAGGCATAACATGTTAAGAAATATACATGAAGATAAAGTGCAGCTGTAATTTGCAAAGAGAACAGTCATAGGATATGGAACAATCAAGATGGAACAGTCAACATGAGCAATAGACGACAGTCCTGAAGACTGTAATAAAGCATATATTTACCACTTTTTGTTGTGAATGAGGTGTAAAATTGCTATTGGTTATTAGTAATGACAAACAAATTCCTGACACAGTCAGAGCAGAAAGAAAGAGTTATCTCTTCAAGGAAGTAACAGGTATGTTTTTTTTATCAAAACCCATATCTCTATCAAAGGCACAATCAAGGATTATAAAGAAAAGGAGAGGATAGAGTTGTTATGGCCGTGCACAGAAAGTATTTTTCTTCTTCAAGAAAATGTAAAACCCTCATATGTATACTTTTAAAACCCTTCAAGTAACAAGGCACAAAGGATTATGTAAAAGAACAACACACAACAACTATGGTCATGCCTAGGAGAGGCCTTTTTCTCCAAAATATCAACTAACCATGTTATCTTTGAAACCCTTGTTATATATTTATTTTGAGCCTCGAGTTACAAATATGTAAAAAGAGATTAATGATGGAAGAAAGAAAAATACAGTAACTATGGCCACAACCTTGTGGGCCTTTTCCTCTAAAGATTTCAATAGACCCACATCATTTTTTTAAAAAACCCTTGTCAAAGAATGGAGCTACAGCCAAAGGGAACATATAAAAGAAAATGGAGCTTTTCCTCGTGTGTTTGCAGGAGAAGAACCTATGGGAAGCGACTTGGTTTTGTCTTGAAAAGCCCTTGGAAAATGTATGAGAACAATGGCCACAAAACACACAAAGAGGAGCAAAAAGATAGTAAGAAACCATAAATGATACCTTAGAAGCCGTGCCCTGTAGGCCCTTTTCCTACACATGAAAGTCAAGAAGTGCTTGAAACCAAGAAACAATGAACTTACCTCCATTCCCCGCCATAGATTTTGCAAGAAACCATCAAGTTTTGTACAGGAAAACGAAGAAAAACTTCAAACCTTAAGCAGGCAGCATGGTAGCAGCTCGACAGAGCTCAGGAGCAGTGAGAGACCAAATGCAAAGTTTAGGGCTACAAGTTCTTTTTGGTCGGTGTCGACATCATCTTTCTTGATTTTCTTTTGACTTCAAAGAAACCAAAAAATCATTACCTTCAAATCGCCTCAGGGTCAAGACTTGCATGGTATCCAAGACCTAATGATAATGCCATAAGAGGCTTGTGGCATATTTTATTATTGCCTTTGATACCTTTTCAAAAGGTCAAAAATAATAATCATACAAAGGTAAGATTTTATACCTTATCCTTTCCTTTTTTTTTAGTGAAGACCAGAAGTCAATAGGCCAAGCGATTCAAAGATATTTTGTTTGCAGGTTAAGTATTGCAGGGAGACATAAGGTATCATATGTATATTGATTTATTTTCTTGCATGAAGGTATATTGTAATGGGAGATATAAGGAAAAATTTGATATACATTGATTTATATATGCATGGAGTATAAATGCAAGGGAGGCATAAGGGATATTGTCTTATTCTTTTTCCTTGTATTTAGGAGGATGAAATATGATGCATGGAGTAAATGTGCATGTCATAACCTATGTATGCATGGAGTTATGAGGATGTTAGAAGTGAATGCCATATGCATGCATGATGTCCTAATTTATTTAGGCATCAATTTTGAGGCATTGAGATAGTCATATTCATGCAAGGGAGTCATAAGGGGGTATTTTTATCTTTTCTCTTATTTTTTGCATGATTATGCAAAGTATAAATGTAAGACAAATAATAAAGTAGTACCATTATAAATTACTTTATTATTTTGTTGCAATTTGTAAAATCAAATGAGATAGAACAAGTTGTAACTAATAGTAAAGTAATCATGCAAACAATTACTTTATTATTTTTCCCACATTCCTAAAATCATGCAAAACTAAGAGAAGAAGATAATTGAGGCTTTTGGAGGCTTTTTGCATGTTTTGGGCCATTTTTAGAGGGTTTGGTCAATTCTTGGTCAAGCATATAGACAGGTCCAGATTGGAGCTATTTTTGCTCGATTTGTGGCAATTTGAGCCCTTATTTTTAGGAATTTTTGAGTTTGCTCATGGATCACTTTGGAGGGCTTATTTTTAGAGGCAGTTAGCTGTAGTTCTTTTTTTGCATGCCTCTTAGTGAGAGCAAGCTATATATTGTAAAGAAAAACTTGTTTTTTCTAGTTCTTGCATTCTTTTCTCTTTTACACATTGAAAGACAAGAGGTTTTGTAACTCATCTTTGGAGTTCTTGCCTTTTTGCTCTTTTACACTTTGAGAGAGAAGAAGGTTTTGTAGCTCATTTTTGATAGTTTTATTTAGATCAGCAGGTTACAGGTTCCATTTTTGTCTCTCTTGCAATATTTCCTTTATTTTTTGGAATCAAGTAGTTGCCTTTCCATTTGATGCTAATTGTATGAAGTGATTTGATGAAGTTTTACTGTGTTTAATCATTAAAACCTTTAAAATTATTGTCTCACTCTTACTTGCAGTATTAAGTATAGTGATATTACAGGTCTTAGGTTGTGTTACATAAAATAATTCTTTTATGTTGTGAAAAGTCATTTTCCTTCATAAGGAGTTAATTTTCAAGCCTTCCTTAGAAATACTTTTTGTGATATTTATGCCAAGATTATATAGTGTGGGTTAGATTTCTGAATTCTATTGTGAACCAGATTGCAATTTTCCATCCTTACTAGGTGCATCACCAAATTTTATAGTTTTATTTCCTTATAGTTTCCTTCTTTTAAGGGAACCAACCCACAATCTGGAGGTTCAAACTCACTATAGGTCACCCACATCTTGAGTTTGTCCCATGTTTTGAAGGATTACAGAGTGTCACAGCTTTGCATAAGGGTGTAATCCTCATCGACAACAATTACATGGCTTATTTTTGTTATGTGTGTTAGGGTTTAGGTAGATCAGAGCAATAAACACTAACAATTATATGAAGATTAAATAACCCAAATATAACAATAAAGATTAACACAAAAGAGATCAACACAAAAATTTAATGTGGTTCACCCAATATGGGCTACATCCACAGAAACTCGACCATCTAATGATTTTATTATCCAGTGCAAAACAAATTACAATCTCATGAATTCCACACCCGTAACATACATCCCAGCCGCTTATAACAAGCTTTTTGGAAGCTTCTAGAATTAGGGTTTTTCAAAGTCATTTTTCTTTTGTTGGTTAACAAAAAATTAACAACTGACTCTAAACGTGAAAAAAAGAGGAAGATACGTTATGAGTGTACAATATTTGCATGATCAATCACCACATACCAACAATGTGGATATCAGAAGTCACTTCTATAACATTGTCTTCTTCTAGTGTTTTTCTTGATTTAATAAATTGGATTCATAATCCATCCAAACCTTCATTTGATAGATCAACCATTGTGCAATAGATCAACCATGCACATGTCATTGATTTCATCCATGTAAATAATTGGAATCATAGTGGAAGCATAGGTACCTAAAGAATAAGCATCAAATGAGAACACAAAAGGTTTATTCTCCTTTAGGAGTCTAGTAATTTCCATAGTGGTATTTCTTGAAACATTAGTAATGTCCTTTGAATATACCCCCTTCGAAAGCTAAATCTCCCTTCTTTATCACATTTTTCTTTTAGTTCATCTTTCTTCTTTGTGGGGAAGGAATACAAGTTGTAAATTGAATGGAAATAAACTAATAATCCACTCAAACCTATACCTTCTTCTTAGCTCACTAGTAGAATTATGGAAAATAAATGACTACATGGCTAAAACATTTAGTCACAACAATTAAAAATGACTAAATTCTAATCATTTTTTGCAACACAACTATAAATGATTAAATAAATGACTAATTTGATCATAAGTGGGAAATAAAGTGGAAAGTAATAAAAAAGAACTTAGTTTTTTTTGGGGCACCAAACAATTTTAAAAGAGAATTTTCATTTCCTTGGGCGCCAAATAATGAAAAAGAGAATTTTTAGTTGAAGTGTCTATTGAGCTGGCTTTTTAGTTTGCTAGTTGGAAGAAGTCCAAAGATTTTTTTTGGGCATGGCATAGAACCAACAGTTGGTTGCACCATCATCTATCCACGTTGTTGAGAAGATTTGGGATAAAGGCACGTTGAGTTTACTATGAAGAAACCTTTCTTTATCGGCTTTGAATTCATCCACACTACAAAGATTCAAAAGGGTTTGAAGACCCGTTGCATGCACGAGAATATTGTCCAAGGTTTTGATGATAGATCATGCCCACGTTGAGATAATATTCAAGGTTTTCCTAGAAGCCTTCATCCTCACATCTTTCCAGGTATACTCTATGCCGTTAGGTTTTTTAGTTTTGTTTGAAGTTTTGAGGAAGATCTTGCTTGTCTCTTTTCATTTGATGATGACCCTTTGAAGATTTGTCATGATTATCTTATTTCTTTTGCTAATTGTACACTTTTCTACATATTGTAACTATCTGGGTTGTCTCTTAACAATCCGTACTTGTACTCTGCTAAAAGGCATCTTAGTATTGAATGATTTGATGTGGCTATCTGTTGCTTCTTCTTGCCATGAATATAAGGGCATGGAATGTTAATGTAACTCAAAAGCTCACTGTTGAACTTCACAAAGTTACAAGATAGAAACAAAAAAGAAAACACATAAAACCTTTATCTTTTGCCCTATTTCTTCTAAAAAAATGTGGATAAAAAGAAGGAATCTCTTTGCACTTGGCACAACACAATAGCCTTGCTACAAGCCTTCCACTATGGCCTTAAATCTGCCATAGTAATTAACTCATTGCATTCATTAGTAACCATGCAAAGGTAAGGAATGACAAGATTGAAAATGTCTAAATGTAGACTCTTTTACCTATCTTTGTAAACATTGAAAATGAAAGAAGTGCCCATCTTCACACTGTACCATCTTGTCCAAATAAAAATTCCATGTAACAACACTCACATTTAATAGTCTTAGCCACAACAGGGTATTCCTCATTTCCACTTCTTGCTTTTGTTCCATTGCATCCATCTAACTTGCACTAGTTTCAGTATAGCTTGCATCCCAAGAAGAAACACCATAACCCCCGACTGCCATTTGTATGTGAAAACCCTGTCACTGGAAGTTTGACACTATTTTCATGAGAAGTGCTTGAAGGGAAAAAATTATACCCCCTAGCTATTTATTGTCACTGAAGTAAAGCCCCCACTCAGAGCATGACCTTGGTCATAGCGTGTTCAATCAAAATAGCTGCCATTGTTATGAATGGGAGTTTTCTCTTATCTCTATGACTTCTTACTGAAGAATTGATTCTCACCCTTTTTATATTCATAAATTTTTCTTATCCTTACAACTATTGTACATATATTTTGAAACCATTAAGCACATTTAGAATACCTACACTACTTCACGTCCATATACAAGACTCATATGAATCATCATAGTGACTATTATATAAGTTTCACAAGCTACCCACCATACAACTCATACAAACTTATAACAGTGTTTCTCAAGTGAGTACATAAGAGTGCATCACCAAAAAGCAAAGGATATGAGAGACAAAGAGCATTTTTCATTTTAGGTCAGTGATAAAGCTTTAAGGGACAAACAAACCTGTCACTCTCCTTATCATCCACGTGCATGGTTCTACTTTGAATAGAAACTACAAATTCCCTTACTATTATAGTATTTCTCAGGCCCTTGTTGAGTTCTTTGGGACCCTTTCTAGAGAGTGGGCATTGGAGTGCATGAAAGATCTCCTTTTCAACCTGAGGTAAAATATCCAAATAATTGTCTAGGTAAAAATTGTGCACCTTTTATTTATTTCAAATAAATAATGTTGGCTCTAGATGACATTGACAATTGCTCTCTTATTTTTGATGTTAACTTCTTAGTGAATATCCCTGCAAGGCCGTTGTCAATATCAATTAGTCTTTACCTTCACAAGGCTCTAGCATCCACTGTCTGCCCTTGTCTCACTGTCCTCATAGTCTCCTTCATGCTGTTTCTAAATACTATCTCAGACTTGCCACTATTTCATATAGGCCTGTAGGGTTTTTTGGTAGTTCACAGTCTTTGACAAACTTGAATGTCTTCTTTTGAAACTATTCTATGCATCCTTTGAAATGCATTTCTTAGTCTCCTACTGTTGACAGTCCTTGCACTGCTGTCACATTTGGCTTTAGAAAACCTTGCTGGCAACTTCTTGGTTTGCTTAACTTATGCTTTCTTCTAGTTATTGTGTCATCTTAAGAGTCATATACTCTATCAACTTGCCATCCTAATTCACTTACATAAGAGGATAAATCTAAAGCTTTAGGGAATGCTACTCTCTTGTTCAAATTTCCAAACCTTCCAGTCAGAAATCATTTAAGTGCAATTGTCAGAATGCTTGGAGCCTGAAGAATACTAAGTTGTAACTTCTTGTCTGATTTGCTTTAAGCTCTATAAGACTTACAATGTAGCAGTTTACTAATCACTATGCAGTTTCATAGAGCCATAACTATGTTAGACCTTTTGGTTCTTTGTCCTTCACCGACTTCAATGCTTCCTTTGCATGGAATCTCTTCTCACTATCTTGTAAGAATGACCAACTTCAGAAAACTATATTTGTATTATAATTAGGCAAATTACACTTATCCTTTTCCACCATGGGATGTTTATGTAGGATAATTACCACAAAATTAGATCTGGATCAGTCATTTTCATCTTGGTTTGTGGTTCTCATTGCTTTAGTTGTGATTAGAATAGGGTTTTAGTAGCAGAGTTTTTAATTCAGGTGCGGCCAATGGGATTGTCAGACTGTTAATAAATCTTTTAATAGAATGGCTTGAAGTATATTTCTAATCACTAATTCTCAGGAGTCTAGATGAGTACACCTAAGGTTGATGTCAAGTAGTTTAGGTTCAAACCCTCCTACATTTGGATTTCTAACTATACATATTTAGATTGAATCTCCTTAGAACTTGTTTGGTGGATGACTGGTTATATAGTGTTAATGAAAGATGTTCAATTTAGAGGAGATTTAATTCTTCAATTAGTAAGGCTAGAATTATTCTACCAATTGAATTAGGGACATAGGTATTGCATACTTCCAAGACTTTGATGCTGACATTGGCCTTTTACAATCTTTCATAGAGTAACTGGAAATAACTTATAATTGATTTGGTAATTAAGTTTGGCACCAATGTGCTTGTTCCTATGTGGCAGCTAGGACTTTCTATGTGCATACTGAGGTGGTCTACCACTAAGCTATTATTTCTCTTTGTGACTGGGGCTTTTTGGTGGGCTTCATATTATAGTTCGGGTGTGGCTCATTTCTCCAATACCCTCCTTTAGCCACACTTGGTGCTCCAGGTTTCTAGATTGGTTCTGACACCATGTTTGTTTCCATGACCAGCTAGGACTTGAACCTAGGATTTGAAAAATGTCTGCATTCAATTTTCTGCTTGAAAAATTCTATTGTCAATTTTGTGCTGATAGTTTTTTTATTGTTTATTCTCTATTGTATAAATTGACTACCATTTCTAATGCCTGCTATTCCACCACTATTAAATTGTTGATCATAGTAGTGGTAGTTTCTATTTGCATCATTTTACTTTATATCAATTTTCTTGATGGGTAGTGCAACTTGTCTGCATAGAATCCCAATTTGTTGTGGTGCTCATGGATTATCTACATTATTGATGGCAAAATTAGGTTGCGTTTTAGTTTCAACTTACGTAGCAAATAATGAGCATGTACCAGTTATTAATCAAAGCTCTGACAAAATTATGGATCTCAATAATGGTTCCATGGTCCACCTAGCAACTTGGCTTTATCTACACCACTAGCTTTGTCAGTTTCACTTCCTAAACTTGTCAAGGAAATGGATGATGAGTATTCCTTGGGGATATATCCTTGGGATAAGACTCCATTTCCATCAACTTGTCCATTGTCTCCTTGGGTGGTACCCCATAGGGCCCTGTCCCTGGGATGGTCCTACAGTATAGGGTACAGCCTTGGGGACCTTCTCCTTTGGGTGGACACTTGAGGATACCCTGTTATCATGTCCTGCTAAAAAGTAAGTATGTTGAGAAAAAGTATAACGAAAATTAAACCTTCAACCTAAAAACCTATAAATATGCTAGCCCATGCTCTATTGCAGTCTTCAAAATAGGAAGAGAGGAAGAGGAATTCTTCTGTAGACTATAAAAAAAAATCATTTAACATAAAAAAAATTAAGAAACAAAAAAAAGGTGCGTATACCATGAAGGTCCCTATGACCTCAAAGTCTTTAATTTGGGTTTCGTAGTGGGGGTTCCATTCCTCAACCTGCCATTCCATCAAATAGTTCATGTGCCTAATCTATACTTCCACATTTTGCATACATGTCTACTAGAGCATTTCCAACTATAATATCTGACAAAAATTCCCCTTCCATTATGTTATGATGGATGTCCATACCCTATTCCAAAGCTCCCATTTTGGCACAGGTAGGGAGGATGCTAGAAAAGGTTGTCGAATTTTGATTTACACCTGCTGATTGCATTTGCTTGAAAGTTTCTAAATCCTTTTCAAAAAATCCATTTTTTGCATATCCCACAATAATTGCATTCGATGAGATGACATCTCTTTGAGGCATTCTACCAAATAGTTCACATGCCTTGTCAATGCTTCCACATTTTGCATACATGTCTACTAGGGTAGTTGAAACTACAACATCTAACAAAATTCCTCTATCCATTACTTTTGGATGGATGTCCATACCTTGTTCCAATGCTCCCATTTTGGTGCAGGCAGGAAGGATGCTAGAAAAGGTTGTGGAATTTGGCTTTACACCAGCCAATTACATTTTCTTTAAAATTTCTAAAGCATTTTTAACAAATCCATTTTGTGCATATCCTACAATCATTCCATTCCATGAGATGACATTTCTTTGAGGCATTCTTTGAAACAATTCTTGTGCCTTATCTATGCTTCCACATTTTGCATTCATGTCTACCAGAGCATTTCCAACTATAATATCTGAAAAATATCCCCCTTCCATTATGTTTTGATCAATGTCCATAGCCTGTTCCAAAACTCCCATTTTGGCATGTGCAGGCAGGGGGAGGATGCTGGAAAAGGTTGTGGAATGCCCATGCGATGACATCTCTTTGAGGCATTGTGTCAAGTAGTTCCTGTGCCTTGAGTATTACTCCAAATTTTGCATAAATTTCTACCAAAGCATTTCCAACTATAATATCTATCAAACATCCCCCTTCTGTTATGCTTTGATGGATATCCAAACCCTGTTCCAAAGCTCCCATTTTAGTACAGGTTGGAATACGCTGGAAAACATAACTTGATCGAATTGGAGACCAATTTGTTCTTTAGGATTCCCATCTCCTCTGTATGTTGCAATAATCATATTCCATGAGATGTTGTCTTATTCTTTCAAGTGGTCAAAGGTTTTTCTATCCAACAAACTTCCGCACTTGACATACAAGCAAGAATTTAATATTTATGTTGCTTGGTAAATTCATAGGACTGGTCACATCTCAAAGTTGGGAAACAATGAGGCCATATGGTGTCCGTGCAATAGGTTTTTCCCAGTATTCCAAACTGTATGGGAAAATTTACTAAGGATGGAGACAGATGGTCCATTGGTTTTCTAAGTAGAAGAGAAAAAATGGGGGTAGGGGGATTGGCTCTGTCTAACTCAACGTATACAAAGCCATCAAGAGGCACATTTACCTGCCCATATAGTCATTTATAAGCTCTATTAAATACAGAAGGTATGCACAAGAATGTTAAAGCTTGTATAGTTCATTACTCATCCAAGTTCATCTTTAACTGATTTCAGAAAAAAAAGTGGCCACTTTTGACCCCCTTTTTGTACCCCATTTCCATTCACTTACCCACATATTGTAGTTGATTTGAGGGATTGGGGTCAATATACCTTCCATGACATTGTTGATAATGTTGTTAGAATTAGAAGAAGGTTTCAATTTTTTTAATCATAGAAATCATGGACAAGCACCTAGAGGAGAAAGACCTAGAGAGTACGTGCTTAATGAGCATCTTGAAATTCTAATTGTGAATGATAATAAAGAGAGACATATAAATTCAAGTCCACATGTTTTTTCTTCTAGACACTCTCATTATGGATTTTAGCATAATCTTCAATTTCATGATGCTCAAGGACACGACTAGCTTGACAATGACAACATAGAAAGAACCATTGATGAAATACTCAAGATCTTATTGACTAGATAAAATATAGGCATGGAGAACTCCAAGAACAAATTGCGTTCTAGTTGGCCCAACATGCTCAACAAGCCCCTCAAGACCAATAATTTCATCATCCTAACTAAAACATTAGACAAAATATTCCTAACCAAATGATGTACCAACAAAATCTAATGTTTTAACTTTAAAATTAGGCCTACAAACCAAATCAGCCACAACAAAGAATAATCCAATTTAAGAGAAACACTCAAATACAAAAGCTAGTTCAACCTCCTTTGGGTTAAAAATATATTGACAACTTGAGTTATATGGGATCCCTAACTACCCAAACCTAGTTCCCAATGAGATTAAAGGAAAAATACATATTTTACAAGGGAATATTATTATAATTGGTGAAGAACACATTAGGCATTTTGTCAATATAACTGATGACTATGAGATTGATGTTGAGGAGGTCATCGTGAAACTTTGTGTAGTCATTTTAAGAGTGTAAGAAAGTGGTACAAGAGCCTCCTAGATCATAGCATAACTTCTTGGGTAGAATTTATGGATGTATTTAGAATATAGTATGAAGATAGGGTGAATCCAAACCTTGTCATTTGTGAACTCTCAACTATTAGAAACGACAATGAATCAATGGTTGAGTTTAATAATAGGTTCATCACCATTATGAGAAACTTGTCTACTCACTTGAGAGTAAATGAGTCTATGTACCTTGTGTTATGTTATATGGTGCTTTTGATTCTAAGATTAGTTATTTCCTCAAGGACAAGAACCCTCAAACATTAATGGATGCATGCATAGTGGCTATAAGCATTGAAAGTAATATGAAATATTTAGGTAATAACATAAAGAGGGATAAAGTAAAAATGGTCAACATGATAGAGTTTAACCAAGTAAGTATCTAACTATATATGATAATTTGGGCAAGCTAATGGGTGCTCCCAAGGACATAACATACAAAGTGGAAAAAATGAGAAGGGTCTTCCACCTTATAATGTTTCAGCACACTTTAATAAGGGGTTATGTTTGCATAATAGACCTTATAGTATAGATTGGTCCAAGATATTGAACACACAGAAGTATTGAGAGGGGGAGTGAATCAGTACTTTATCAAATTCTTCCTTTCTAAAAGCATTCAATCAAATGTTAGCATTTAAACAATGAGAAACAAAAGAGCACACAAGCACATAACACCAAGTTTATGTGGAAACCCAAGATGGGAAAAACCAAGGTGAGTAAGCTTCTTGCATCTATTGTCCAAATCCATCCTCAAAAGAAAATAGATTTAAAATAAATTTTATGGGCAACAACCTAAACGAAGCTCCAACTCCCTGATACAAAGTTTTATGGGCTCTAACCCAAAGGAAGCTACAACACTTAAAACACTTACAAGAAGAGGCTCCAACCTCTATACCAAAATAATTGAATGATTCTGAGGGTTCAATCACCTCTGCGACATCATCTTCTTTGAATCTTTGAAATTGAATTACTCAGATAACTTCAACAGCTTTGCTTTATCAATTCTACTCAAAACATCTCCTCAATCACTAGTAGAAAAATAACAATAAATGACTAAAAAACTACTAAAAATTGTATATAAATGTCTAAGCTTCATCACTTGACCATTATAGTATATTATTGAAAAATATGACCTCTATTCAACAACAATTGGCTAGCATGAGTAATAGTCCACCTAAGCCTAGTATGACAACACATTATATTCATAGACCTTTGTCCTATTCCATCCTAAGAACAACTATGCTTGAAAAATTTGAAACTCCTCAGTTTGAAAAGTATAATGGGAAGGGAGACCCTAACAACCATGTGGTAGCTTTTACCGCTATGTAGTGATTTCTTCTTTGAGGATGTGATCTTGGAAAAACTCTCTCTCTCTCCTCTCTCTGCCTCCCCCCTATCTCTCCATCTCTCCCTCTACCTCTCCCCCTCTCTCCCTTCCCCCTCTCTCTATCTCTCCCTCTCTCCCTCTTCCCCTCTCCCCTCTCCCTCCCACCCCCCTCCCTCTCTCCCCCTCTCTCACTCCCTCTGTCTCCCCTCCCACTCTCACTCTCTCCCACTCTCCTCCTCTTTCTCCCTCTCCCCCTCTCTCTCCCCTCTGTCTCCCTCCCTACACCTCTCTCTCCCACCCCCTCCCTCTCCCTCTCCCTCTCCCTCTCCCTCTCTCCCCCCTCTCTCCCTCCCCTCTCTCCCTCTCCCTCTCCCTCTCCCTCTCACCCTCTCCCTCTCCCTCTCCTTCTCCCTCTCTCCCTCTCTGTCTCCCTCTGTCTCCCTCTCACCCTCTCCCACTCCACCTCCCCTCTCCCCGCTTCCCAAACTCCCTCTCTCTCCCCCTCCCCTTTCCCTCCCCCTCCCTCCTTCCCCCTCCCTCCCTCCCTCATTCTCCTCCTCTCTCTCTCTTTCCCTCCCCCTCCCCTCTCTCTCCCTCTCCTCTCCCTCTCCCTCCCTCCCCCTCTCTTTTCCCCTTGCCCTCCCTCCCTTTCCCTTTCCCTCTCCCTCTCCCCTGTCTCCTCTCCCCCTACCCCTCTCCCTCTCTCCCCCTCTCTCACTCCCTCTCCCTCCCTCTCTCCCTCTCCCTCTCCCTCTCCCCTCTCCCCCTAGATCTCCTTCCTATCCCCCTCTACTCTCTCTCCCTCTCCCCCCTCACTATCCCTCTCCCTCTCCCTCTCCCTCTCTCCCCCTCTCCTTTGCTACCCGCCTCCTTCTCCCTCCATCCCCCTCCCCCCTCCCCCTCCCTCTCTCTCCCTCCTCCTCCCTCTCTCTGTCCCCCTCCCTCTCTCTCCCTCTACCTCCCTCTCTCTACCTCTACCTCTACCTCTCCCTCCCTCTCCCTCCTTCCCTCTCTCCCTCTCTTCCACTCTCTCCCTCTCTCTCCCTCTCCATCTCCCTCTCTCTTCCCCTCTTCTCCTCTCCCCATCTCCCTTGCTCCCTCCTTCTTCTCCCTCTCCCCCTCCCTCCCCCTCCACCCCTCTCCCTCCCCCTCCCTCTCTCTCCCTCTATCTCTCCCTCTCCCACCCTCTCTCTACCTCTGCCTCTATCTCTCCCTTTTCTTCCCTCTCTCTACCTCTATCTGTACTTCTACCTCTCCCTCCCTCCTTCCCTCTCTCCCTCTCTTCCACTCTCTCCCTTTCCCCCTCCCCCTCCCTCTCCCTCTCCCTCTCTCTTCCCCTCTCCTCTTCTCCCCCTCTCCCCCTCTACCCCTCTCCCTCCCCCCTCTCCCTCTCATCCTCTCTCTCCTTCCCCCTCTCCCCCTCTCCCTCCCTCTCCCTCTCTCCCCCCTCCCTGTCTCTCCCTCTCCTTATCACCCTCTCTCCCTCTCCCTATCTCTCTCTGCCTCTCCCTCTCCCTCTCCCTCTCTCCCTCTACCTCTCTTCCTCTATACCCCTCTCTCCCCATCTCCCTCCCTCCCTCCCTCCCTCCCCCCATCTCTCTCTCCTCCCCCTCTCCCTCTCCCCATATCTCCCTCCATTCCCCTCCCTCTCCCTCTCCCCCTCCCCTTCCTCTCCCTCTCCCCTTCCTCCCTCTCCCCCAACTCTCCCTCTCCCCCTCTCTCTCTCCCCCTTTCCCTCCACCCCCTCTCTCCCCTTCTCCCTCTCCATCTCCGTCTCCCTCCCCCTCTCTCTCTCCCCTCCACCTATCAATCTCCATCTCCCCCTCCCCTTCCTCCCTCTTCCTCTCTGATTCTATCTCTGTCTCCACTCCCTCTCCCTCTCTCCTTCTCCCTCTCTCCCTCTCTCCCTCCCCCTCCCCCTCTCTCCCTCCCCCTCTCTCCTCCTCTCCCCCTCTGCCCCTCTCCCTCCCACCTCTCCCACTCATCCTCTCTCTCCCTCCCCCTCTCCCCCTCCCTCTCCCTCTCCCTCTCTCCCCCCTCCCCGTATCTCCCTCTCTCCCTCTCCTTCTCCCCGTCTCTCCCTCCCCATATCCCTCTCTCCCTCTCCCTCTCTATCTATACCCCTCTCTCCCCATCTCCCTCCCTCCCTTCCCCTCTCTCTCCCCTCCCACTCTCCCTCTCCCTCTCCCCATTTCGCCCTCCATTCCCCTCCCTCTCCCTCTCCCCCTCCCCTTCCTCTCCCTCTCCCTTTCCCTCTCTCTCTCCCTCTCCCTCTCCCTCTCTCTCTCTCCCCTTCTCCCCCTCCACCTCTCCCCCTTTCCCTCTCCCCCTCTCTCTCCCCCTCTCCCCCTCCACCTCTCCCCATTTTCCTCCACCCCCCTCTCTCCCCCTCTCCATCCCCATCTCTGTCTCCCTCCCCCTCTCCCCATCTCTCCCCCCCCCCCCTCTCTCTCTCTCTCTCTCTCCCTCCCTCTCACTCCTCCTCTCTCCCCTCCCTCCCTTTCCCTCTCCCCTCTCTCCCCCTCTCCCTTCCTCCCTTTTCCTCTCCCCTCTCCCTCTCTCCCCCTCTCTCACTCCCCCCCTCTCCCTCTCCCTCCCTCTTCTCCTGTCTCTCCCTCCCCCTCTCCTTCTCCATCTCTCTCTCCATCTCCCCATCAACATCTCTCTTCATCTCTCTCTCCATCCCCCCTCTCCCCCTCCCCCCCCCCCTCTCTCTCTCTCCCTCCATCTCTCTCCCCATCCCTCTCGCTCTCCCTCTCTCCCTCCCCCTCTCTCCGTCTCCCTCTTAATATTACAACACTAATTATTACAAAATTACTAGATTGCATTATGGTTACCAAATATTGTAATGCTTGATAATTTCAATGCATCAATTAAAATGTTCAAGTCATTAAATGTGATGAAATAAAGAAAAAAAGAGATGCTAAATTTTATGTAATAAAAAAAGAAAAAATAAAAAAGAATGAACACAAACAAAGTTTCAAGGAATAACAAATTGGTCATTCCTTCCAACCTTTTAAAAAGACACCAGGCCTACAAGAATGGTCATGGCCAATGGCCATTCCTCACAGCCTTAGGAAGGGGGCTAATTCAATCCCTTCCAAATAAAAAATCATTTGTATTAAACATATTAGTTTACATATTACATTTATTGACTTCAACAACATATTGTCAAAGTACAAACATTTTCTAAAATTACATTTATTGAAGTTGATCTAACTTCAACTACTCATTGAAGCTTCCAAACATTTCGAAACACTGCAAGGCATAGAAAAATCAACATCAACCATAGTTTAGATTTATATCACTTTCTTTGCCAATACAAAGTAGAGCAATTAAATATACTATTATTAAAATAATAATAATAAAACTATGCAATGATAGGAATATTCCATAAATTACTTTAATGAAAATACTTGCCCAATATTGCAGAATATTCTAGAAGCACCAAAATCTTCAAAATAAAACAAAAAATTAGACAATAAATCTACCTAATTCTGATATAGAAATATACACAATGATAGCCTAAATGATAGTTATTTAGATAGGTTTATTTTGTTTCTGATTTCTATAGTTCATAGGGGCATGACACTGCTTTTTGTATAATAGTTTTGGAAGCTGCCATTTGGTTTCTAGACAAATAACTCCTGTTATTTGCTAGTTCATGAACAATCTCCTCTAACACTCATGCACACAAAAGGAATGGTCTGCCTGTGTATTCCTGTGAACCTACTTCTGTTCTGTTCCGTCGAACACTGAATTCTTTCTCATGCAAAAATGATATATGGGGAGGTTTACTTTCATATATTTTTGGTTGCCATAATTGTTTGGCATTTATCAATTTGTTTCTAAAACATATTTGTTTTACTGTAGGTAAATAGTTTATAAATGAATAGGATGTTTTCTCAGATTGCTACTAAATTCTTACAATACTTTCAGGCTATAGCAGCAAATAAATTTATCCTAAAATACATGCTTGATGAGGCTAGGTTTCTCAAGGCCTATGGTGAGCTTCCTGATAATGTCAGGCTCAATGAAGGTATTGCTGGTATGGACGAAGATGAGGAAGGTGCTGGTGATGACTATATTGAATTTGAAGATGAAGATATAGATAAAATCTGATCCATCTTTACCACTAGTGTAACACGTTAGTGATGTTTCCCTAGTATATGAGTTTTCAGGATGCTTGTTTAGATTCTATCAGGAGGGGAAGGGTTTACTATGTATTTATTTGACATTCTTAGCGGAATATAAATGTAGTTTGCAAACTAGCAAAACAAGACATGAAACAGAGAATTTTTCATAACCAAACCATGAATCTCATCTCCGCTCCAATCAGAGACATCTAGAGGGGCATATATATAAAAATAAAAAGAGGATGGTTATCTTAATCAGATATGTGACAAACTAGGTAATGTCTTAAACCATATGGGTGTATGAAGTTTTCATAACTAAACTAACTAAACTGTCAATCTCATCTAAACTGCTATAATGTGATAAAATCTCTGATGCCCAAATGAAAAATTATATGCATCATTCAAATAAAACTAGACTGTGTATGATGATCTACCTTGAATAACAAAACAATGAATCTCATCTCAACTGCAATAATGGGATCAAATCAGACACCAGATGCAAATTATAACTAACATGCTGATTTTCTTCTCTTTTGTTTAAGAAACAAACCAAGTGATGATGTCTTAAACCTTGTGGGTATAAGAATTTTTCACAACAAAACCATGAATCTCATCTTAATGGGATAAAAATCACAGCTACCGACATGAAAATTTGATTGCAGAAATGTTTTCGAAACTAGGAAAACTGATTAATTTTACCTTTGGCCAGTCGGATGAATCCATGAGATTTGAACAGGGCTGAGCATCATTGTGTTGCCAAAAAAATAAAAACACAATCTCCACTGCAATTATTACCAGGCCACCTTACGGATAATCCTCTGTGTAATTGCAAACAAACAAAAACGAAAATCTGGCGACTGAAAATAATTGAAGAAAGTTTGAAAGAATGTTAAAGCGGAGAGAAGGAGAGAGAGAGAATGGCGTGAAGAGCAGAAGAAGAAAGAAGACTAACTGTATGTCAGGCCATTAATTGTGGGCGAGGATAAAGAAGACTAAGTGTATGTCACGCTGTTTCTGCTGATTCTTGTTCTCGGCGACGTATGGAGGAGGAACATCAACTGGCTTGTATTCAGAACCCCGACAGGTGCTACTCTTACAGTCTTCCCGCAGAATGCCTAGAATGGGCCGAGGGTGGAGTCCTCGCAAATTATAAAGATCTACAGCACCCTCAATACTAATCTTAATGTTAACGGTAACATAAGAGTTGCTTTTTCTTAACGGTAACAAAAGGACAGATAAAACTAACCGACAACGGCCATTCCAGTATTTTTTTGAATTCTTATTATTCATGCTAATCCACACATTTATTATTCATGCTAATCCTTTTCTTTTTTTTTTTATAGGTTTTATTGATGCCCATTATCTTCTATAATGTTGTGTGATAATTCTTCATGTGATTCACCCAGTGGTGGTGTCATGTTGTTCAATGACCTTATAACTCTTTTTCTATTTTGAATGTAAAAAACCTTAAGTTCAACAAAATAATTCTTAGATAGGATGGGTTGGGTAATATTGGTTCACTTAGAATTGGAGCCTCTATGGTGTGTAACTTTAAGCTTAAATTGGATTCAAGGGCTCCTAATTCAAATGTAAAGGAATGAATTTTAAGTATGCTTCTTCCTAATGTCAAGAATATAATCCTTTTTGAAAGCATGGAGGAGTTATTTATGGAGGAGGTATTTATGGAGTTTGTTAAGGCTCTTTCTAGTGGTTTGGTTGATTAAATTTCTCCTCTACACATAGTGTGATGAATGAGTTGTATTCCCAAAAAAGTGGATCTTGTTATTTTATAATTTTGGTAGTTTCTATTGCATTGGTATTTGAGGATGGTAGAGTATATGTGAAAAGGCTTATTTTGTCCTTTTGTGGGGCTAGTTTTTGGATAGTTAACCATTGAGATATGATTTTTGGTTGTTTCATTTATAACTCATTTTGGTTCTTAAATTTTGTATGCATGAAAATGTAGCACACAGAACTTTGCATATGTGGATGGATGATTGGGTGTTTATGACTAAGGTCATTCAACAATAAGGGGAAGTGGAGGTACTTGTGGATGCACAAGTGGGTGGTCAGGATGATCTTTTGGTACTTGATAATGAGATAGTAAGAGGTGTATAGAAGGAACTTGTTGCCTAGGTTGAGGAGGAATCCTTGGAGTAGGTAGAATTGTGATATGTCTTAATTATTCTTCTCGAATGTCGATCTACTCAAGTAGAAGTTTCGTAGTAACAAGGAAAACCCCTTCCTGTAATTCTTTCTTTAAGTCTAGTCGAATCTTAAATTGCATTATATCACAAGTTTCACTCTTAAGTTTGCCTTGTATTTTTAATGTCATTTCCATATATTTCAATGGTTATGTGTGTATTGTTTGTTTGGTTAGAGTTTGTTTGAAATCTTTTTTTTTTGTTTGGATAATTTGTAGAAGACATTTCAATTCTTTTGTTTGCTTTTCTAGTTTAATAACATTTTTAGTCTTTTAAATAAAACAATCGATTTGGTGAAAATGACAAAATAATTTTAATCTATTTGCTTAAAATAAATAAATTAATATAATTTCAACCTCATTAAATGAGTATGCAAGTCTTTACTTTTTTTTTGGAATAAATGTAATACAACTAACTTAATTGATTAATTAAATAACTAATCAAATGAAAGTCATTTAACAAATGAATTTGATTAATTTAATGGAAATAATATTACTTAAATGGATGTTGTTGACTTTTACCTTTTCAAAATAAACATAGTAATATTTAATTACTTTTTTTGAAAATAAAGCAATAGTTAGATTTTATAGATGTAAAAATCAAATTTTATATTTGCACAAAAACAACAATGCTTTAAATAAACATGTAGGAATCTTTTGTAATAATAAATATTTATATATAGAAGAATTAGTCATTTATATACAATAGATAACCTTTTCCTTTTGAAGGTTGAGAATAACATTTTGAAACAAAACACAAGCAAGAAACTATTTTTTTTACTCAAATCTTAACAATATTTTCTCTATATTTTTAAGGTTTTTGTTACATATTGATCTTAAAAATGTTATCTTAGTAGGAACCTATTTTTTATTGACTTATTCCCAGTATCTCCTTAGAAATTACCTCTTTGAAATCTCATATACTTCTAAGAGGATGTTGTGGGGATATCCTCTCAAGATCTAAGTTTCTAGAAAACTAAATGAATTTATTTTAAAGAGAAATAATTACTTCATATGCTTTAGAATATTGAAACAAAAAAACAAGAACAAAAAATGATAATAACAAAAATAAACACAGAATAAATGTTTTTATTTTAATTTGATATTCTAATAAATGAAACTAAACCAATGTAAAAAATCTTTTTAGAGACAATATTTTTCTAATCTATTACAAAGACAACTACAATAAATCAACTAAATAGAACATCCACACTTAGAGATAGATGTGTTTTAGGCATAGAGCAAGCTTTAGTGTGGCTTGAGTCTTTAGGAATCCATTTATTTCTTTGTTCCTTCTAGTAGTTATTCATGGATTAGTTTCCTGAGGTAAATAGGGAATGAGTATAAATCCTAAAGATTCTAGGCTCATGTTGAAAAAAGTTGGATGAACAAATAAATAAAATGAATTCTCAAAAGGAATGGCCATGTAAGAAAATGTTGGTAGAGGGCTCGATACCAATTATATAGCTTTTAGGAGCCTCTAAATGACTCAAATTAGATATTTTATAAGAAATGGACGAAGAGAAAACATGTATGTGAATTATGGATCTAGATTGAGGCTAACTAAAGGAAGGAAAAATAAAGAAATCAAGGAGAAATGTATTTTGAAATAAAATTACTCATATGAAAAAATTGCAAAAATTCACCACTTTCACATGAATTTGTTGGGGTGAATGCTTAGTTGATAATTACCATAGATAATAGATCAAACATCATGGTGAATGGATAAAGTTCAATGAATAGATAAAATACTATAGTTAAGGTTGATATAATGCCCTATAGTTTCTTACTTTAGTAAAGACTAGTGTTAAGATAACATTGCAAGGACTTTATGAACTATTTATCTAAATACTATGGTCTATATTAATCTTATTTTACCAATTAATTATTCTCAATGGTGCATAAATATAAAGCGTCTTACCCAAATCATAGTTTACTAGGTAGAGGTTAATCTTTATTTATTTTATACCTTTAGGATTTTGTATGCTATTATTAGTAGTCATAGCTCCCATTATTTTTGTTGGAATTAGCCAAGGATGCTCTGCAACTTGATCAACACTCTCACAATATGGAAATTAATAAATAGAGATTAAGAAATCAATGATATTGATGAACCTTATTGAGCATAAACATATATTGATATAACATACAAATTTACAAGAGAATGCCTCATTATATAGGCATGGAAGAGATAATACACCTTGCACGTGGATTGACAAGTGCCCTGTGATGTGGCACATGCATGAAGACAAGTGTTCTATAAGGTGTCAACCTTTAGATCACTTGGAGTGTGCAAACCAACAACCTTGTGTGACAAGTGTTGGATGAATACAAAGTGCCTTTTGAGGTGAGATAGAAAGTCTTCCAGCCTCAAAAGGTATGCACATGAGGTTTACCAAACAACTAGGTAACCTCTAACGTCTAAAAGGTTATACATTTAGTTAGACAAGATGTTGTCTAACCTCATGAACCTAAGTACACTTAAGCTATAGTGAATAGATAAATTATTCACTCTAACACCCTCCCTTAAGTGATACTTACGGGAATCACAAAAGTGCAATAGATACAAAGATATGGGTCTTAGCTACTAGGCCATGTTAGGTACCCATGTAAAAAGTTTCTCATAAGGTGGAATACAGGAGAAAATGCATTGGGAACAAAAGTCCTCTCCAAAATGAGAAATGAAATGCATGAAAACCTAACTTGAGTGAAGAAGAAGGATGGGCTTATATCATTACCCCCTAGGACAACTTCTATCACATGTGTATAATGAATTTCCCCAAAATAGAAGATACAACTTAGGGAGACTTGAAAGCCCATCAAAAGATATGCTGCAGTGTGCATAGATGCTTGATGAAGTATGCTAAAGAGAATCCATGAACATTGAACCACATTTCTCCCCTTAGGAAGAAATTGAACTACAATAGTGTGTAAATAATCTTCCCATTTCAGATAAGAACATACAAGAAGAAGTAGGAAGGTCTCAGAGCATTGTGTACATGATTCAAAGACTTGGATGATGCCCATAATGTCTTTAAAGAATGCTCAATTATCTCAAAGCCAATGCTGACATGTGATGAATGCTAATGGAATGAACCATGTATTATAGAAGATACAATAACAGGGACCATAGATGTATGGTGATAATTGGAACCATAAGAATCTGATACTGTCACTATAGAAGTGGATGTAGGCAAAGCAAGATAAATCAAATCTAAAGAAGACAAGATAGATGCAACTTCACCGAAGCTATCATCGAAAAGAAGACAAATGTCCTCAATGATGTCTCCCAAATTTGCATCCCAATGTGGTGGATTTGGAAAGATAAGATCAATGTCTTGGTGTAATGAATCACTAGAGGCCATGGAGTTATCAACTTGGGATTCAAATGTAGCAGTAGGTGTTTGGGGTTTTGCAATTTGACAAGGGAGTTTGAAAGAAACATGTGAGAAATAAGGATACATTGTGTCATCATGTTGGTTTCTAAAATAGGTTCATTTGTAGGTAGAATATGGAGTCCAAAACATACATGATCAAATGCTAGTTTTGAACCCCCTGAAATTCTGAGATTTTCCCCTTGACAAGGTGACCCCCCCTAAATTTTGGCACTTTATAACTTAGTGCATTTTATAAAATAAATATGATCAATGTGTGAGAAATTGGAGAACATGCACTTTTGTAAAAAAGGTGTTCAATTCTGAGCTACCAAGCAAAAGTTATTATAATAACAAGTTCCTATAAAATGAGTCTATTTTAAAAACTACACTTTATTGAAGAAAAAAATGCCTATAAGCTTGAGAAGAACTAGCCTTCCAACTACTTGTTAGAATCGACAAGAAATGAAAATTACAAAGGTTTGATATGTGACCGAGAATTGGCCTCCTTCCAACCCGGGCCTCACCCTTCGTCTTCTACAATGTGGATAGTCAAGGTTATAAAACCTTAAAATACCATAAATATGCTCTCAAGCAAATACAATTTTTGTTGTTACAAAGTTTTTAGCAAAAGTTGTAACTATATCATTCAAAAATGTTAGTGTTTGAGGTGTAGAAGTCCAAAGAGGACTCAACCTATGTGCAAAAGAAAAGGAGAATTTGATGCAACCTAAGGCCAGATCTTGAGGTCGATGATTCTATGAAGAGTCCAGAATAGGACTGTTGATCAGTAAACTAAAGGAAAAGAGTCCTAAACAGGACTGTGTATGGCTATTGCAGAGGCCCTGATATGGTGTGAGTAGAGTAAACTTCCCTCTTATGAAACCTTCATCGTAAAAAAATTAGGAGGAAAATAAATAGTGACCTTGGGAAACCTTCTATCAAATTGCAACCTTGAACAATAACTACCATCGAATGTGAAAGCCAACTATGTATTTGAATAAGTAGACAGTGACCTTCAATGTTTATGGGCTACAAATTGGAAATACCAAATAGTTTCTGAGACTAGAATGAAGACCCTCAAAATGCAACCAGATATCTTCCAAAAACAACTGTGAACCTTTGAGGATGTTATCGATGGTGTTGAAAACCTCAAAACAACAACCTCACACAAGAGATGGTGACTAGGGAGAGTGCAGTTGCGTTTGACAAAGAATGACTTGGATGGCCAAAGGTAGGTCATTGATTTTTCTAGGGTCAATAGGGCCACAACAAGGTCAAGACTTCTTGTTGGGGTGCAGCTCTTGGCTAGGCTTGTTATATGTGAAAATGAATATATGGTTGAAAATATAGTTAAATAGATTCAATCAAACCCTCCTTTCACATTAACATTCAAGGACATAGACTAAGCTAAGTCACTACTGATGAAAGAGGACTCAGCTATAGGTTTGATGCCACTATGGAATGATAAGGAAAGATAGAATAGATTGATGATTTTGTCAAACCCTAATCCAGTTAAGCCTTAAACCCTAATTATATGAAATTGTAAAAAAACATGAAACACGACAAATGCTTGCATAGGGAGGCACTAAATATAGATTAGAAACATAACAAGATTTGGAATTTTAGAGGCAGAAACTTCAGGGACATAGGGGTGGGTGCCTGCGTCTGATAGGGAAACTTTTTTGTATATCTAGGACAATCATCTATATCAGAGTGCAACCTACTTCAAAGTTTCCTAAAATGTTAGAATGGAGGACTTGGGGGTAGGAGCCCGAGTCCAGTAGGGAATATTCTCTACTCTTTTCTTCAGATCCTGATTCTTTATCTTTTGATCTACTTCTCTACAACTCCACTCTGTCAAATCCTACGCCTATAACCTGCAATCACAAAGAGAGGGTTTTAAGGGTTGTGGTGTTTAGGAGCTTGCCTCAGTCAATCCCTAAAATGGAATTCAAGCCTTCCAGCACTATTATTAGATAGAGTACATGCCCTTGCAGGGAAGAGGAAAAATCCAATGATGAAATAAATTGATTGAAGCACAATCAGATGTCACCTTAGAGGAGAAAACACTCACAGAGATGAAGAGCCTTCAAATCATGAGGAGATGGATTGATGAAGCCAAATCTAAAACAAACACATACAAACACAACACAATACTACTCTGCGACTCAATCAATGCATTGAATATCCTTAGCTCAATATCACAAGTTCAGATTATCCATCTAGGTGAAAAATGAATTCATAAACCAACTTAAATATGCATTCCCACTAAACTTTCATAATTCAAATTGAAAAGGATGACAAGGGAAACCTTTTTAAAGTTCCTATACTAACATCCTTAAATTTAGGTCCCAACAAATCAGCCTAGAATTGGGCATGGGAACCCAAGTCCCAAGGCATGATTTAGGTCTTGATGAAAGTTTAGAATGATCCCCTAGGCCCCATTTGACATGGGTTTTGGGGGAATTTTCTCTGGGATACATTTTAAACATGCATGATTAAATTAAAGGGACCTAGGAGCTAATGTAGGAGGTAAAAAGCATACGGAAACTTTTTGCAACATAACAGGGCCTAATAGTATTTAACACAAATAACTACCGCCTTCCTTGCTTTCATACAGGTTACAACAACATACAAGGGTTGCAGACCTTGATGAGGCTGTGAGCCTCCACTAAAATTGTCTACCTCCACAAAATCTACTGAGCCTATAGATGGAAGCCCCAAACTTTAGAAAAAAAAAGTGACGAGTCTGTAGAAAAAAATGGTGCCTATTAAATTTGCCCTCCAATTGAACCAGCTTACCCTTCAAATGCCTACATAAACAAAAGAATCGACCCAAAATATTGGTAGAGGCCAAATGGTCACTTGATCTATCAAATATTTTATAAAATCAAACCAAAAATGTCAATTTTACAGAGGGAAAATTTTCCCTTTGCAAAAAAAAATCATTTTTTATAAAAAAATTGCCCAAAATGCAAAAGCTCCTTCAAAATTTGATTTTTCTTAAAAAATTTACTTTTTTTGCAAAAAAATTGGGTTAGGGGCAAAAAAACACTATTATTTTTACAATGAAGCTCGATGCATTTCACTCAAGGATGCATTAAATTTAGCCTCACCTCCAGATTCCCTCAACTCAAAGAGTGTGTTTGTAACATGGCTATGATACCATGTTGGAATTAGCCAACGATGCTCTACAACTTGATCAACACTCTCACAATATGAAAATTGATAAATAGAGATTACGAAATTGATGGTATTGATCTGAACCTTATTGAGCATAAACGTGTATTGATCTAGCTTACAAATTTACATGAGAATGCCTCATTATATAGGAATGGAAGAGACAATCCACCTTGCACGTGGATTGACAAGTGCCCCATGATGTGGCACATGCATGAAGACAAGTGTCCTATAAGGTGTCAACCTTTGGATCACTTGGAGTGTGTAAACCAACAACCTTGTGCGACAAGTGTTGGATGACTACAAAGTGCCTTTGGAGGTGAGATGGAAAGTCTTCTAGCCTCTAAAGGTATGCACATGAGGTTTACCAAATAACTAGGTAACGTCTAACCTCTAAAAGGTTGCACATTCAGTTAGACAAGATGTTATCTAACCTCATCAACATATGTACACTTAAGCTATAGTAAATAGATAAATTATTCACTCTAACAATTTGTGGTGTTTGACAATGTGTGGAATCCTAATACTAAATTCTCTCTTATCTTCTAAAAATCATTTTTATGACATGTTGTCCAATAGGTGAATCTTTCAATCAACAAATGTATTCTCAAGGGTTCAAAAACATGTGATTTTTCTAGACAACCTTCATGTAATACCCTGCATGTTACAAGAACATGCACAATTGTAGTGGAGTTCAAGGTTCTTATCTTTATTCTCTAAATTTAAAATGGATTCTTATGTCCCCATTCTTTTCAGGATAGGTATCTACTAATAGATTTTCATATTGTTGAGGTAATTTGATCACTTGTGGGTTGTCTATACCAATAATTACATGGTTTATTTTTGTTATGTCGATATCAAAAGTCACTTCTATAACATTGTCTTCTTCTAGTGTTTTTTGGATTTAATAAATTGGATTCATAATCCATCCAAACCTTCATTTGATAGATTAACCATCGTGCAATAGATCAACCATGCACATGTCATTGATTTCATCCATGTGAATAATTGGCATCATAGTGGAAGCATAGGTACCTAAAGGATAAGAATCAAATGGGAACACAAAATGTTTGTTCTCTTTTAGGAGTCTAGTAATTTCCATAGTGGTCTTTCTTGAAACATTAGTAATGTCCTTTGAATCTGCCTCCTTTAGAAGCTAAATCTCCCTTCTTTATCACATTTTTATTTTAGTTCATCTTTCTTCTTTGTGGGGAAGGAACACAAGTTGTAAATTGAATGGAAAGAAACTAATAATCCACTCAAACCTATACCTTCTTCTTAGCTTTATCTACTCTTACCATCTCAAGAAAATTATGTTTAGACGTTGAGTTTGTTGGCTTGGCTTTCACGGTTTGCTATAGTTGTCTAATCCTTTCATCTTGGTTATATTGGTCATGCCCCTAATTTCTAGGTTCAAGGATTCCATGTGTCCTTCATGTCATCATTGTTATTCTATTCATAATTTCATTAGCCTATAAATGGCTTGTAACCAACCTATAGATTATCATACAATGACTCTCAGGAAGCATATTTGGTCAATAATCTAGGGCTCTTGTCATATGTCGATGCTCTAATGGATCCACCTTGATGTTCATGATATATATTATGTTTTTTGTGATTTAAATCCTCATTGGTGAACTACCTTTGTGCTTTGTTAAAAATAGTCAATCTATAATGGTGATCTGGTTGGTTACACATGATTTGTATGTGACATGGAATATAAATAAAGGGGCTCACATATGAGCTAGTTTGACTTATGGGCTTAGTTCTACTTCCTAGTATTTTCATATAAGGTGTCGTTCTTAAGGGAGGAACCAATTTTAAAGAGGGAAGATATTTGTTATGTTTAATTTTACTTAGCATATAGGGGGTTTCATGTCATACAGAAGAGCTTTGTTTTGTTTTATATAATTGATAAGGTGAAGGGGACCATGTAAGACAAGAAAAGTGTTGTTTTATATGGTAGAGAATCATATGCTAAGCACCACATAAAGTTTCCTCTAAACACCACACGGTGGCATTGAAATTCCATAAGGAGTGTGGATGCCACATATGAAATTGTTTGTATTTATTTGCCATGTTTCTACTTAGAATACATGTGGGGGTGGTAAGCTTTAAATATTTATTTAATTTATTGAATATCCAAGTCCTTTGTCGCCATGTTTTTGGCTTATTTTCCAAACATATAGAGGAATTGAAAATTTGTGAATGGGTGCAAACTTAATATCTTACTTTGGTATTGCACCATGTCTATTTCCAGTGCATTTGTGCCTAGTTGTATGGTGTTCCATTTTGGTTGATTGTGTATACATTTGACACCATTTTATAAAATACTTACATCTATATTTTGTTATTTCTTCTCTACCTATGAATAACTATGAGAGACATGTGTATGCAAGTCTTTTCCTTAATTTCTAGTGGCATGATTATGCCCATTAGAGTTAGTAATGCATTAAAGATTTTGGAGGCACTTATATTATGTGTACAAACATATTTAGGAATTAAATGTAATTTTGGTGAGGGTTCTGGACAACAATATCTAAGATATGTATATCTATATGCTATTTGGGATTGACAACCATTTGTTTAAAGAATGGAAACTTATGATTTGATGCCTATGTAGGGTTTTTGTTGTCAAAAGTGTTAAGTAGAAAAGAGTGACTTAGCCTAAAAGGTTAAACTAGGTCAAACCCTCTTCTACAAACATTGGGACACAAATTGAGCTTGGTTACTACCCAGGAAGGAGAGCCAAACTACATGGGTTTTGCCTCTTTGTTATATAGAGAAGAATCAACTGAATCCAACCAAACCTAATCAAGGAAGCTAGGGCAAAAGACTAAACCCTAGTTGACCAAGATTGACTTATAACAGACTATAAAAAATAGGTATAGGAAAACTAAATAGATAGCAGAGATCAAAAAATAGAGAAGAACCTAGATAGGAGTTCATGAATGCAAAAGACCTGGGGCACTGGTCTAGGTACCTTCACCTATCTATGTTCTATAGTCCAACTTCTTATGACCTAAATCTCTCAAATGTGACCTGCACACAAGGAAAGAGAGAAAGTTTGTGTTGTATTTAGGGGATTTCCATAGTCAACCTCGTGTTGGTGTTTCCATCTCCACTATAATGATTTTTAGTGATCCAAGATTGCATGCCCTAAGAGGACAAAGGAAAGATTAGCAATATAAGATGAAAGCATGAATGAAAATGATAAAGATTACCACAAGATTGAAACCCTAGTTGAAGTAGAAAACTAAAGATCATGCACCAATAAGGAGATAGATTGATAACACTTGAACTTACTTCGAGACTTGCAAATAAACTTCATAACATCCATAAGAAAACAAAAAATCCAAGCATGAAGAGCATTATAGCATAGAAGATCAAACTTGTAAACAATTCCAATTGTTCTCTTGATAAGAAAGTATTCATCTAGTGTGTAAAATAAATTGTAAAACACCTTCATATATGCATTAAAGCTCACACATGACAAATAAAACCAAATGGGGCTGACATGTACAAACTAAGGAAGTGTTCTAGGCTAACACCACAAAAGAGGGGCTAAAGGACCCATATGGGACCAAGGCGCTAGGTACCCTGTTAGGGTTAGCTGATAGAAGATATCAATTAAATGCAAATAAAGATTGAATAGAGGGATGAAAAATACATAGAAATAATAACATAGAGAGACAATTTTAATGTGGTTCACCCAAACTTGGGCTATATCCACCAATAGAGTGTCCAATATTATTATCTAGTAAATCAAAACCGATTATAACCACCAATCCCTGTAACTCAATACCCTTGCAAAATGCTACAATACATCATAAGAAACCCTAACCCTTAGTTGCTTTTATCAAGCCTTATGTCGGTTACAAAATAGGGTTTTTTTAATGTCAGCCAATAGAAAAATAACTCTTGACGCCTTTATAAAATAATAAAAAACCGTTTGAGGTTTTAGGGGCATTGTCGTCAAGCCCCCATGGGGGCACTGCCCCAAATCCCCACAAGGGGCATTGCCCCTTGACCCCGTTAAATAATTTGGGGGGAAAGTGCATTGATAAAAGTGGAGTAAATTTAACCTCTGAGTCTAATTAGGATCTATATAACAACACACCCTGCTTCTTTATCCCTACAAACTCTAGGGAGTGTCTTTTAAGGTGGGTGTATGTCAATCCTAAGTTTATTCTATCGTGTTTATTCATCAGGATCAAGATTTTATCTTTTAATGTTCAAAAGGGTATAAAATAGGTCCTGATTAATAAGGAGACTAATTTTACAACATAACATTTAGCCCACTTTAGTGTGGGTATGAACTTGTATTTGAACTCACACTAAATTAAGGTGAAGATAGATTTTAAACACAAAAACAAAGAAGCCAAAGAATTCTGTCAAGTTGTGAACTATAGTAGCACCAAAGCTTCAGATTCTAGGGTTACAAACATGTAAGACAATGTAACATAATTCACACATACATGGAGTACCATAAACATATATAGGAATACACACAAAGATACATAATACACAAAGGTAATACATGCCTTACATAATGCATACACGCTTGACATAAAGCATACACGTAAGGCACAAAGTATACACATGGAAAACATGATGAAGACACATAAAACACTTAGGAAAACATAAATAACACAAACTCAAACAATATATAACATAAATCAACATGGAAAAAACACATAAGGCACATGACTCTATCATTAGCTTGCTTTGATGCTAGGGGTCATGTGAAGAGAAGTGATATGATGGATCACAGGCTAGTAATGACCACCAAATTACTAGGTGACCATGACAAGTCACATGAAGCACATGGTCTAGCAAACTTCATTATGCTAGGTGGCTCATGGACCAAAAACAAGATGAAACATCACAATCTAGAGAGGACCACCAAATCACTAGGTGAGTTCCATGTCAACTTTAATAAACAAGTATGTAATCAAAAGAGCATAGCATGATGTATGCCCCCACCTTAAAGTGATTGATAACTCCTATTAAGGAGAAATTGCTTTCAGGTATAATACAATACTAGATAGGCACGAGAGCTTTTTTGGAAGCACATGCCCATATGATATGTGTTCCCAAAAGCACATTACACAAAGGGGTTTCCCCCAAATAGGTAAATCAAGGTGATGCTACAAGGATGATACACAATGGCTTGTGTAGTCATGGTATGATGCCAAGCATAGCAACAACGTTCCACATAAATCAAATGAGTAAATATTATAAAGAAATAACATAAAGGGATCTACCTAAATGGTGTTAGTAAATGAATGGTTGCATAATAGGAGATATCTCAAGACTATAAATATTTTGAAACTTTCATCATCCACCAGTTGGTAGAATTATGGAGACAAATAAATAAATATCGCATGAAATTAGATAAAAACCCTTGGATCAACAAGTAAGGATGCCAAATCACCCTACGCCTTGCATTGTCCCCAAAGGAAACAATAATGTAAATTATGACATATAGAGAAATGATGATACAAATAGAGAGAATATCACAATAGGTTTTGATCCCTTTGTATCCTTGTACCTACAAGGGTATCAAGGGTCATCTAAAGAGTGTTGGCAAGAGACACTGTGTGGCTTCATTGGTGTTGTCATTGATGGCAACAAAGACCATTCCACACATCCGTAGGACATAGTGTATCTTTACTGGAAGTCAGATTGAAGAATACTTTGGTTTGGTAAGCAAGAACATAGCATGCAGCAAGGTCCGACAGTTAGGTCTAGATCTCTTAGAGAAAGTATCTTTGTAAAGTGCAGACTTAGGGAAGTCAAGAGGAATACATTAGCTGATAGATTCCAGGGATTGAGCCCCCAGTGATGTAAGAGTGAAGAGATATGAGTATCTAAGTATTGGGGTTTGGTTTGGCAGAGTTGACAGAGGAAGAACTAACCGACAGACTATCAGACCTCAATCCGGATGCGTTGTTGATGGTGATCAAGGTTCTTAAGGTATCATTCATGATTGGCTGACTTGTTAGATGAATTTTATAAGTATCTATTTGATTTGCATCACTTAGTAAGCAAGGATTCAATTGACAGACTAGAATTTGGGAAATATTGACTATTCCGGATGCCGACTAGAAAGAGGATGAAATCCTTTGTCCGGATATATATACCAAATGGATTTCGATGAGAAGGTGTGTGTGGTGTAATCATGAAGTGTTAAGAAAAGTAGAAGAGCAGTGTGGAAGTAGTAAGGTAGGTCCACTATGTGAAAGGACAGCAACTCTAAAGAAGAGAAAGGATGAAGTGCAATAGATCAGTATACTGAGCCTAATTGGAACTGAACTCTAGCATATGTGGATGCTTCTCATCAGTTCAAGTATTTTCTAGCATTCCGCATGGTATTTTGCATGTAGAAGATGTTAGGGTTTACATTCATGCGAACATTGAAGATTTTGGGGAATCCAAGTTGGCAGATATCTATCACAATCAGTTAATAGATGATGCTTTTGAACTCAAACCACAGTACCAGGCCATCCGGGATAAACATTTTGGTCAGTGCATTCATTTCCCCTATTTTGAAGAGGATGAATGGGTCCAGTATGTGTTGAGCAGAGTACATGATAACTTCTTATGGTTGAATAGACCATTCAAGATCACTAAGGATGCGATTAGGGTAGTAACCGGTTTGCACTCTTCCGGAGGGATACCAGTTCTCAAATCTGTCAAAAACCAAACTGTGAGTGAGGCTACTAGATCAAAATTTGATAAGAGAGCAATGACCATAGAAGATATCTCTGATCCAGATATCAAGTTTGCATCTATGATAATTGGTTATAAGATATATCACTCTAGCAGGGAGAATTCAGTACTCGGAACTACTGTGTATACTACTTATGAAATGTTGAGAAAGAATACAGATTATGATCTTTGTGAACTCCTTCTAAGCCAACTGATGGAAAACTTATAGAAGATTAAGAAGGACAAGAAGAACTCTTTTAAGTATGGTGGACTGATATTGTGTTTGTTTTTCTACTTTATGAATGAGCTGCCCAGATCCAGTGGTTGGGTGTGGCAGAATGACAGACTTGTTGCCATTCAAATCAGAGACTACCTGCATGGGCTTGGGAATACTAAGGCAAGAAATACAGCTCTGTGGGGTTATTTCAAGAAATTTCAGAGTATGATGCAAGCAAGGGAGAGAATTCCTAAATGTCTAGTTGAAAAGTATAAGGATACAGTTTGCTTTATGGTAGAAACTTATCAGTGCCTAATGGAGGCTGTGGAGCCAAGGATAGTCTGGATCATGCCAATGGGGTATGAAGTAGATGAGAAAATTGTAGAGCTACATGTTCAACATATGCTTAGTCAACCCAAGGATCCCAAGGTAGAAAGGTTTGGAACCTTTGAAGTGTTGAGTGTAAAGATTCCTGTGGAACTTAGACAACTGGAGATAAAGAGGAAAGTGAGAAGGGAAGTTGAAGAAGTCGCTAAAAAATTTGGAATATCCAAGGAGGCACTTGATGCAAACAGAGAAAAGAAAGAAAGGGAAGAGAAAGAAAAAGCAAGAGCAGAGAAAGAAGGTGCTCCAGTGGAAGTCCCCTCCCAGACCAGATCCTCTAAGAGATCTGTGCCTACCACTGACAAGAGCTCAAAGACATCAAAACCGGAAGCAAAATCATCCGGTAAAGCAGAGAAAAGAACTAAGACAAAGGCCACAAGGTCTTATATCAGTCAGAAGGATGAAGAAGAGACATAATCTGATGAAGAGATCAGGAAGATGATGAAGAAGAAGAAAGTATCTGGTGAAGATAAGGAGGCAGAGGTAGAATAGTTTGTTGAAAGACCCACTCTGTCCTTAGATGATGTAGTTAAAGCAGTCACTATGTATGGGAACCTACAACCAATAACTTAATTCTATGATGCATACAATAATGCAGATAAAAAGATTCTGAAGGAAGCCACAGTTAAGTATTTGAACATATACAATAAGGCTTTCATTGAAATCATCTCTCATTCCCAAAAGCCTAGAGAAGGAATTAGAGATAAGAAAGAATAATGCTAGAGCAAAGGATCTTGAGATCTGGGAATAGATAGCCATTCAACTCTTTTCTTCAATCACTCCGAAGCAAATGAATATGATCTTCAAAGATTGCAAGGATGAGTTCTGAAGCAAAGCTAGAATGAATCAACTTATGCTCAGTGAAACTAACAAAATAGGAAAAGAGACAGAAGAGATTCTCTGGAATGCTTACAAAAGATTCAACATTCCCATTGTAGAGGACTTAGGTGATGATCCCTCAGCTACAAATGAATCTACTGAGACAGTGGCAGAAGAGGTAAAGGAGACAGGTGAAGAAAAAGCTAAGGACTTAGATTCCTCTGCTCTGGAAGAGGAGGCCCATGATCAAGCAAACATCTCTCCTCTAGTTTCCACTACTAACTCCGGATCTAAAGAAGAGAAAAGAGTAGAAGAAAAAGAAGCAGAGGAAATGGAAAAACAAGATGACAATAATAAGGGCGCAGAAGGAGAGAAATTTTCAAAAACCACAGATGATAGTGGTAAGGCTGAAAAAGGGGACAAAATTCTGTCTTCGGCAAGAGACATAGCAGAAGCAGTCAAAGAGTTCTTGACCAAAGAAATGATGGAACTTGATGAACTGGAATTGCTTCAAGGTCCATTCAATTTTGATTCCCTCTCTCTGGTCCAAACCATGAAACTAGCTTCCTTCACTCAAGCTAAGGCAAAAGAATAAATGCTGAAGTCTCACATGGAAGACTGTGAACTCATAGAAACTACATCCGGTGTACTGGAAAAGATCATGCCATCCTTCCAAAAGGATCCTACAGCATCCACATCTGGTAAGCTAAAGTCTCTTGTAAATTCTGTTAATACACATTTTGATTCTTTAGAGAAAGCAGGAGAAGAGAAAGTTCAGAAAGAGTTTTTGGATAAGAGATTCTCGGAGTTACAAGGGCTTATAACCAATGACAGGAGAAATATGGACATTGGGATGAAGAGCTTAGAAAATGCTCTTAAGGATGGAGGAAAAGTGTATAAATTTTGTATATCCTGGACTAAAGTAACAAAGCATATTGAGAAGAAAGTGAAAGAACAAGAGGATAAAGTGTCAAACCTCTCTCAGAATTTTGATCCTCTCACTGTATCCATAATAAGCTAGGAATGTCAAACTATTGTAATCATGAATGAGATTAAGAAGCTTGAGAAGGAGAGGAAGAACATATTAAGCAGAATGGGTGAACTTAGAGGGATGATTATCCCTAAGTTAGAGGCCATGCATGAAGCCCTAACTGATGCTCAGGCCACAGCCTGGACTAGTGATCCGATAGATCTCAAGAGGGCAGAAGCTTTTGCATTCCTGTTGAGTGGTCACATCTCAATTTTGGACATGATGAAGCTGAGTTGGGCAACAAAATTTGCCCAGTTAAAGACATCTTTTGCAGATATACTTCAGTATATGTAAGTATAAGCATGTATATATACTTATGTGGCTAAGTATAGATTATTTTTGCAAATTTTGGTATGAGGACCCTACCCTTTTCCATTGATGTCAAAGGGGGAGTGAGGAGTAGTGAAAAATATGGAATCCAGCTAAGAGGGAGCTTCGGTAAAATGTACAATAGAATAGAGCATCAACCAAGGGGGAGTGTAGTATAACACTTAGTCATTTTTCACTAAGTGTTGCCATCAATGCCAAAGGGGGAGATTGTTGGCAAGAGACACTGTGTGGCTTGATTGTTGTTGTCATTGATGGCAAAAAAGACCATTCCACACATCCACAAGACATAGCGTATCTTTATTGGAAGTCAGATTGAAGAATACTTTGGTCTAGTAAGCAAGAACAGAGCATGCAACAAGGTCCGACAGTCAGGTCCGGATCTCTTAGAGAAAGTATCTTTGTAAAGTGTGGACTTAGGGAAGTCAAGAGGAATACATTAACTGATAGATTCCAGGGATTGAGTCTCCAGTGATGTAAGAGTGAAGAGATATGAGCATCTAAGTATTTCCGGTTTGGCAGAGTTGATAGAGGAAGAATTGACCGGCAGAGTATCAGACCTCAATTCGGATGCGTTGTTGATGGTGATCAAGGTTCTTAAGGCATCATTCATGATTGGCCAACTTGTTAGATGACTTTTATAAGTATCTATTTGATCCGCATCACTTAGTAAGCAAGGATTCAGCCAACAGACTAGAATTTGGGAAATACTGACTATTCTGGATGCCGACTAGAAAGAGGATGAAATCCTTTGTGCGGATATATATACCAAATGGATTTTGATGAGAAGGTGTGTGTGGTGTAATTGTGAAGTGCGAAGAAAAGCAGAAGAGCAGTGTGGAAGCAGTAAGGTAGGTCCGGTATGTGAAAGGACAACAGCTCTAAAGAAGAGAAAGGATGAAGTGCACTAGATCAGTATACTGAGCCTAACCAGAACTAAACTCTAGCATATGTGGATGCTTCTCATCAGTTCAAGTATCTTGTTACTCTATTTATAACTTGTAGATAGTGAGTCTCTTGTAAGCAGTAAGCCTCTTGTGAGCAGTGTGCTTGGGCAGTGAGCCCTAATTGGCAAGTGCCATTTTGTACTTCTATTCTTCTAACAGAGAATACATTCTTGGGTTAGTCACCCCGTGGTTTTTCCCTTAACAGGGATTTTTACGTCAAAATCATTGTGTTATGTGTATTGAATTTGTTTCTGCTTTCATGTTTATGAATGCTTATTTGCTTTGATGCTACACTAGTTGTTAAAGAAGAACAGAAAGTTAAATTAATCAAGATAACTGATTCATCCCCCCTCTCAGTTATCAACAAAGAGAGCTTACAAACAACATAAATAAAGCATCAAGCAACACAGTATGATGAAAAACAATCACATGCACTCATAACATAGGAAATAAGGACCACACTTACAAGTTGGCCTAAAGAAAATCATCCTCCTCTCAATATTGCTCATCACCAATATGGGAAGGTGGAGAAGATGCAAGAGGAACTATAGAAAATGTTGTGTAAGGAACAAGAGACATACCTATATCATCCTTACCTTCAGATTCACTATCAGAATATATCACAATAGGTTCCACTAGAACTTGTAAAGCATTTTCTTTTGCTAGAGGAGACAAAGCACTAGTAGATGTCTCACTCGCATTCATCGATGAGGGTGCTTGTGAGGAGGGAGATTCTCCTCTCATGCGGAAAGGCAAGCCATAGCAAAATGACACTTCTTTATTTCTCTTGTAATTTGATTTCACTTATCTTTGTTTGTGATGTTTGTTAAGGGAACTGTAGCATTTTTCAATGTGGGTTCCTTTTCTTCCTTTGCTTCAAGAATATTAGAAGAGACAAGAGGAACCATCGAAAGTTGAGAGATCATGGGGGGAGGGTTCCTCAATGCGGGCTTCTCTTCCATCTCAAATTATGAAACATGTGAAAGTACTTGAGCATCCACAAGCGGTTGAAAAGCCTTAGGAAATAATACACACACAATTGATTGATTTCCACTATTCTCTATAAAGGTAGGCGGGGCAAAAGTAATATTGTAGTTGTGGGGAGCTCTGTTTTGTGCTTGAAGGTTTCTTCATTTTCCTTGAAGGGATGGTGGAGGGGGAACCTCAACTTATTTACTAAATGCTCAGGGATGGGGAAGAGCCTTTGATTCGGGCTTAGATTCATTCACTACCTATGGGATAGGGAGAACTACTGTTGTAAACTTAGAAGATTGAGGAGGTTTGAGGACATCACCAAGAGGTATGTTACTAAGTGAAAACTTTGTGACTTTATTTTCTTTAAACTTTTGATATGAAAAAAATAATAGATCCTCTCTAGTTTGAGTGACTCCAACTGATTTGGGCCAAAAGTAGTCAAGTGTAAAGTGTCCGTTACGAGGGATGGGCTGGTACCGACTGTGATGTACATCATCCACATTTCCCTCAAATGGAAATTTTAAGCACTTGTGAACCATATAGGGGACTTCATGGAGTAGAGCAATAGGTGACCCAACTTCACATGAAATAAGTCTCATGTAGGAGTGATGGAAAAAGTAACATCCAACATTCTTGGGCTAAACTTAGCTATGAGAGTTAAGGCACCAAGAGTTGGAAGGATAGACCCATCATGTCTTCTAATCACCATCTCTAATACATTGTTGGTATCATGGTGCAAACCATGCATGTAGAGAAACTATTCAATTACTACATTTACTATGCATATAGGATCAACCATAGCACCTCTTATAGGTTTATCATTGATTCGAATGGTGATGTATAAGGGTCCATCAATATCTTTAGTCGTACCATCATGAGGAGTAAAATATATACCTAGCTTAGGTTTTTCTTGCTCTTTGTGAGGGTGAGCAGCTACCATGCAAACATATCCTTCAGAATCTTGTTCATGACAAGTATAAGGACATAGCACCTCTTGAGGTGGATCCACAACATTAGATTCATGATGAGGTAATGGATTTGTATATATTTGTACGTTTTGATTAGATGGAGCCACCAATTTTTTTTCCTTTATCATTCACAGCAACAACCTGGATGACATTAGAACCAATGAGGTCTTGAACTTCATACATATTTCAGTGTCATGATTGACAGTGTAATGAAATTGACAAAAGGTACTCAAATCAAAAGAAGATGCTTTCATCTTACTTTGATGAAGAGGTTGAATAGGTGGAAGCTTGATGAGAATGTTGTTCAATAGTTGCATCATTATAGAGTAAAGAGACTCTGATAATGATGTGAAATGTCTTGTCTTTGTTTTCATTTTATAAGGGGTTGAAGTAGGAGGTGATGCAACTACCCCATGTTTTCTCGTGTGATTCGATGATATTGTATTGACATTGATGAAATTCTTGTTGTGTTTTCTAAATTAATGAGCACGCGGGGCTTTGGATTGACAAACTGGAGCTGATGAGTTATTATTCTCAGACTAACTAACCGATAGTTGATAATCATGGAGAGCCATGGAAAGATGAGTGAAAAAATCATAGCGCATCAACAAGATTTTGTCACGGATGTGAGGTTGTAAGTTTCTAATAAAAATTCTTTGTACATTAGCATCCGAGATAGGGTATTGAATTTGTGAGAAGAGGGCTTGATAACACCCCATAAAATCAGTTATTTTTCCTTTATTCCTTGTTTGCAAAGAACCAAGTCTGTCAAAGAGTCTTGAGGTCCAATGTTCACTTGAAAGTGTTTGAGGAATTTATTGATTAGTTGTGAGAAAGAAGTGATTAAATTAGGAGGCAATGAGAAAAACCAATCCAAGGTTGTTTCTTTAAGTGACCTAGGAAATAGTTTTGCCAATGTTATGTCGTAAAATGCCCCCTAGGACTTTTACCAACTAAGTTTAGCTCTTGGGTTCCTTGTTTATCATCTTGCATATTAAATTTAACTCCCAAGACAAAATGGCCTAAAATGCATGTCAAATGGGGCTTGATGGTCATTTTTAAGTTTGACCCTACCTTAAAATAGGACCTAGGGGCTTGGGCACTCGTGCCCTAATTCTACCCTATTTTAGATGGGTCCCAAATTTGAATGTCAATTTTGTGGCCATTAAAAGGTTCCGTTGCCGACATCTTAAGTTTGAATTATGAAATTTGTAGCGAGAATGCCTATATAAACATGTTTAGGGTTTGATTTTTAAACTAGAAGATGATTATGATACTTTGGCGAGCTTATGATTTTAGAACATTAATTGTGGCATAGCAGATTTGTCTTGTTATTATGTTTGTTATACAAATTTGGCTTCATCTTCTCATGTGTTGAAGGATCTTCATCTATATGTGAGCTACACATCCGAGGTGATATCTATTTGTGTTGAATCAAATATTTATCAATTTTTTTTTGCCTCTATCCTACAAGGATAAACACTCTTTATCAAACAATGGTGTTGGAAGGCTTGAATTCCATTTTAGGGCTTGACTGAGGCAAGCGAGCCTAAACACCACAACCCCCAACCCCATTCCATGTGATTACAGGTGACAGGTGTCGTATCTTGCGGAGTGGAGTTGTAGAAGGCTGTGGTAGTGTGTGTAGATTCTAGATTTGAGAAGAAGAGCACTGCAAGGGCTTGGGTGCCCGCCTCGAAGCGCTCTGGATTTATAGGTCTGAAAACCTCTGGGATAGTGGTGAACAGTAGTAGACAACTTTTAGAAATCCCTGAAGAAATTCCTACCTTAGGCTTGGGCACTTGATCCTTAGCCCCCAAATTTTTTGCATCTTGAATCTTGAAAATACGGTATGTATCTACTCTGAACATAACATCTCTCTGTGCGAGCTTTTGTCAGGATTCATTTGTTTACTTATGATTTTGCATACTTAGGGTTTTAAGCATAATAGGGCATTAAATTAATACATTAATCAACAAATTCCAAATTTACCTATCATTACAAGTGACAATCAACTTGTAGGTGAATCCTCTTGCAAAATTTGAGATTTGACTTGGTTAAATGTCTTTGAATGTATGTAGTGAAAGGAGGATCTAGGCATATCATCAAATCAACCCTATTCCCACTTTTTCTACATAACATTTTGGTGAACCCATGTTTTTATTGAATTTTGCACCTTTCTTAGTGTTGTACTTCATATTTTCATTCATTCATTTCATTTCCATCTTATTGCATTTGAAAATTTACAAAAAAATTGAAACATTTGAAAAATTTGGAAAAAATTGGCATCCTAGGCTTGCATTTTTGTAGAGTTTGTATCAATTTCATTGAATTTCATCTAATATCTAAGTTTTACATTAGATCTAATATAAATTACATCAGTACATCATTCTATAATCTTTTCCATTGCATTTTCATGCTTAAATTGTTAGATTTTGCTTGAAATTGTGGATTTTTCATATAACCTAGTCTTGGCAATAGCTAGGGTTTCTGGTTAAAATCTTGTTTCAGATTTTACTACTCTTTTAAACACTCTTTTAGGTCTGATTTCTTATTGTAGTCTTGCATCATAGTGTTCTTTTGTATTTACATCTTAGATTTTGCATTTACACAGTCAATTTCAACAAAAAACTAGCATATTCATTCATCTTTCCTTAAAAATTACACTTGCATTGAGCATTGTAGAACTTGTGACATCATTTTCAGATCTGAGATGAGTTATTTCACATCATAAATCTTATTAGGCTTCATTCATACATCATTGTGTATAGTTTCATGCTTTAGGGTTTAAAATTCATGCATTTTCACTAGATTTTGACTCATCCTTCATCTAGATTTACATGATAGGTGTGTTGTGAAAGATATTGCTGCATTGTTGGATGATAATAAGGATTTAATTCACCTCCCCATTTGCAATTTTTTCACAACACTACTTCTTTTAGGCATTTGCATTGAAAAATTTGAAAAAATCAAGCATTTTTAGGTCATAAATATACATAGTTTTGCATACATTTCATTGCATATATATCAAATTATTTTAAAATTAGATTTAGTATCCATTTGAAAACATACATACATGGCTTCTAATTGAAAAAATAATGCTAGGTCCCCTCCTAGACCTTATTTGAAGAGAAAAACTTCTGAACCTAAAAAAACATTTACACCTTATGATAAAACAAAGAGTGATATTGAGGGACCTCTCTATATTACAATGAATGCAATGGAGATTCTTGTGCATGTTATACTTATAGATCCCAATTGCATGACTAATTTGGTAACATAAGAGTTCCTTCTTTCACATGATTTGATACAAGATTCTTATCAACCTTCAGATTTAATGATTAAAGCACATACTGGAGCTTTCATGCCTACCTTTGGGAAGATAACTTTATTGGTTACGGTTTATGATAAAGCCATGGATTAATTATTTGATGCCATCCCTTTATCTTACCTCTTCCGCATAAAACTAGGACATCCATGGCTAAAAGCTATGAAGGCTATCCCCTCAACAATACACAAATGCATAAAATTCCCTTTACATGGACAAGTGCGTACTATTCGTCGTAATACATGGCAACCCATGGTTATAGACAAGAAATTTACTCTTGATTACTTTTGGCCACGAATTGATATAGAACCCAAGCCATGAAGAGACCAAAATTTCTTAGCATACATATGATACAAAGCAAAACTTCTATCTAGAGTGGTCGAACCTTCTATTCAACAGGAAACAAGAGAAGAACAACCTGCATTAAAAGAACTTGCTAGAGAAAAAGGTAAAGGACTCTATACTAAGGTTCCTCCTCTGTCATACTTATAAGGATAGGGAGTGACTCAAGGAAAACAAAGCACTTCATCAAGACAAACTAGATTTGTACAAGCTTCCTCCTCTAAGATACAAAAACCTATGGAAAAACATGAGACTAATTTTGAAGATATAAGCAATAAAACAAGAAGGAATAGACAAGAAAGAGAAAGGAGGAAGAGAAGACAAGCTTTTACCTAATGAAATGCACCTCAACAAGAAAACATTCCACCTAATATTGAACTAAACAAAGAAAAACTTAAAGAGAAAGAGATTAAGAATAATGACAAATATTGGGCTATTGTACCTTATGTACCTCTTTCCTCTTGCATTCAAGATTGGGAAGATGATGATTTGCTTATCGACAACTACTAGTTCGGTTGTGCAATAGGTAAGTATTTCTAACCTTTGTGATCACTTATGTATTAGCATTATTTCCTTGTTTATGTGACCTCCCCTCTTGTGTTGTGTTCCTGTCATGATGTGTTATGTGTTGTTTAGGCCTCCTTGGATGACCATCGATACTCTTGTAAGAACAAGCATACCGAGAGACCACCTTTGTTGTGACCATTCTTCTATCTTTCTTCTCCTCTATTTTCATAGTTGTGTGTTGTGTCTTAGGCGCATAGCATTGCAATTGATGACCTGGGGGCATCCTCCTATGTGACTGTTCCTAAGGCACTTGTTCTCCTCTCTCTTTTTATTATTTGCCTTGTTCTAGTGATTCTATCTAGTCAACGGATGATGAAAAACAAACATATACTGATACGGACGGTGTGTCCATTTAACAAGCAAGTGAAAATGGACCTAGTCCATATATGAAGACAGGGTTGGTATATATATATATTCGATGCTTGGCTAGTAGAATCACTTCGTGCGATATTTGATGTTGTCTTATCATGCTAACAAATCATAATAATATATTTGCTTCATGCACTTTGATTATTTTGGCTATCTCACCTTGTTACACTCGGTTATGAGACACCTGCAATATAAGCCCCATGTCTATACTTGGGCTCAAATGGACCTAGTCCATATATGAAGACAGGGTTGGTATATATATATATTCGACACTTGGCTAGTAGAATCACTCCGTGTGATATTTGATGTTGTCTTATCATGCTAACAAATCATAACAATATATTTGCTTCATGCACTTTGATTATTTTGGCTGTCTCACCTTGTTACACTCGGTTATGAGATGCCTGCAATATAAGCCCCATGTCTATACTTGGGCTCGAACCCATTTGTGTAGCCTTGGCTTCTTTGTTTTCATGCATAGCTTTCATATTTGCTTAGATTCAGATGTGTTTGTAGGAACATTCAGTGATCGTGAGCACGTCACCTTTGGGGGCATGGGCTTTGCAAAAGCTCTTGTTCCCTTGTGTGTTTTCTCTCTACCTTAAAGTGCTTGATATTGGTACATGATATCAACCACCTTATGGTGGGGGCATATAAAGGTAAGATATCTAATGATTTTGGTACTAACAAAACATGTTTGTAAGCCCTCTGTGGAGGCGGGATGTTGTATCTCTGACATGAGTGCACATTTTTATTCTATATTGTAATTAGAAATCCCTTTGCGGAGGGGGGGATGGTGTATCTCTTGAGCTAGTGCACATCCTTTTTATTTCAAAAGTCCTCCGAGTAGGTGGGGTTGGTGTATCCTCCCTTAAGTATGTCTTTGGTGGTTGTTGTGGCATAAGCCCAACCATCAGGTATGCTTGTAGCGTGCTTGAGATGGTAGGGGCTTAGCAATAAGTCCCTTCCATCACCTTATTTGCCATGTTTAGGATATATAGTATGTATTTGGAATATTATATGATGCTTGTGTTTTTCATGTGTCTTCAATGTGTTTTCCCCTGTGTGTAGTCTGAAGAGCATGGAAAAATGCCTCTCATATGCTTTGGGGTTTGTATGGCGTGCTTGTTTTAAAGTGTAGTCTCAAGAGTATGGCGAAACGTCCCTCCTATACTCTGAGAGTTGTATTGCGTGTCTTTTCACCCATATGTAGTCTCAAGAGCATGGTGAAATTCCCCTCCTACATTTTGGGGTTGTGTGTTGCATTTTTACCTTCCACATATCTGCATTCATATATATGTGAAAATGAAAAAGAAATAATCACTTCATTCATTGTATTCATCATGTTTTTCATGTCTTCAATACTATCTTCTTTGTGTTTTGCATGCTTGTTACTATCTTCTCCATGTTTTGTGTGCCTATTATTATCTTCACTGTGTTTGGCATGTATGTGGTATGTTTTCTCTGATGTCTACCTAAGACTGGGGCTAGAAATAGTTCCTCAATCTTTGTGTATGCATTAGCTCCAAGTTCCTAGCATGTTTACTATGTTTTGAGCATACTTTAATGCATGTATGGGTTGTAAGATCATACATACATTAAAGTGGGGGATAAATGTTATGTTGTAAAATGTCTCCCTAGGACTTTTACCTACTAAGTTTAGCTCCCAGGTCCCTTGTTTTTCATCTTGCATGTTAAATTTAACTCCTGAGACAAAATGACCTGAAACCCATGTCAAATGAGACTTGAGAGATATTTTTGAGTTTGACCCTACCTTAAAATAGGACCCAAGAGCTTGGACACTCGCGCCCTATTTTAGGTGGGTCCAAAATTTGAATGTTGGTTTTGTGACTGTTAGAAGGTTCTATTGCCAATATCTTAAGTTTGAATTACAAAATTTGTAGCGGGAATGCATATATAAGCATGTTTAGGGTTTCATTTGTAAACTAGAAGATGATTATGATACTTTGGCAAACTTATGATTTTAGAGCATTCAAAGCATTCATTGTGGTAGAGTAGATCTGTCTTGTTATTGTGTTTGTCATGCAAAATTGGCTTCATCTTCTCGTGTTGAAGGATCTTCATCTATATGCAAGCTACACCTCCGAGGTGATATCTATTTGTGTTGAATCAATCATTTATCAATTTGTTTTTGCCTTTATCCTGCAAGGATATGCACTCTTTATCAAACAATGGTGTTGGAAGGCTTGAATGCCATTTTGGGGCTTGACTGAGGCAAGATCCTAAACACCACAACCCCCAACCCCATTCCTTGTGATTGCAGGTGATAGGTGTTGTATCTTGCGGAGTGGAGTTGCAGAAGGCTGTGGCAGAGTGTGTATATTGTAGATCTAAGAAGAAGAGCACTACAAAGGCTTGGGCACCCACTCAGAAGCCCTCTAGATTTGCAAGCTTGAAAATGTCTAGGACAATGATGAGTAGTAGCAGATAACTTCTAGAAATCCCTAAAGAAATTCCTACCATGGGCTTGGGCGCCTGCTCTTTAGTTCCCAACTTTTTTGAATCTTAAATCTTGAAATCTGGTATGTATCTACTGTGAATATAACATCTTTGTGTGTGAGCATTTGTCGTGATTCATCTGTTTACTTACAATTTTGCATAATTAGGGTTTTAATCATAATAGGGCATTAAATTAATACATTAATCAACAAATTCCAAAATTCCCTATCATTACAAGTGATAATCAACCTGTAGGTGAATCCTCTTGCAAAATTGTAGATTCAACTCAGTTAAATGTCCTTGAATGTATGTAGTGAAAGGAGGATCTATGCATATCATCAAATCAACCGTATTCCCACTTTTTCTACATAACAGCCAATATTGCATCCTCAAAGAGGAAATCACTACACATTGTTGTAAAGGTTGCCACATGGTTGTTAGGGTCTCCCTTCCCATTATATTTCTGAATTTGTAGGCATTTGAGCTCTTAGAATTGGATAAGACAATGGGCTACGGATATTATGTGATGTCATATTAGATTTAGGTGGACTATAACTTATGCTTGCTAATTGTTGTTGGATGGAGGTCATATTTTGCAAAAATTGGTTAATGCTAGGGTTGAAAGAAAAATTAGGTAAGGATTGGTATGAATTGGTAGGACTAGCTGCTGATTGTGTCACTGTATGATTAGATTTTTGGAAAGTGATAGGAGGTTTAGATGTAGGTGGAGTAAAATCAGGTGTACAATCTATGTAATTGTTTGGAATGGCACTATAATTATGAATGAGATTCTCAATAGATAAGACAACACATGTGGTAGCACTATTACTTGGTTGTGTTTTTGAAGTGAGAATAGAAGAAGTGTATGTAGGAATAGGGGATGTCCTGATTTGATTTGATGAAGTCACATTAGTGATGATCTCAGCACAACTAGCTGCAAACATAATGTTGTTATGCACTATGTGAGTTAGGCCATGCAAGAATTCCACTCCCTCTTGTCCTTCAAGAAATAAACCTCTTAGATTCTCAATGATAGGGATGACCTCCTCATATATATGTTCTGAGCTTACAAATTGGTGAAGGTTACCCAGCTTAGTGTCTAACCTTTGAATTTGAGCTTCAAGAACACGACCAACAAGGTCATCAATGTCAATGGTTTCATGAGAAGTTGATGCTTTAGGGATAAGTGAAGTAGGAAGTTTTGTTATTTGATTAAGAAATTAAGATTTTGATGTGTCAAAATTAACATTAGAACACATGATTCGAAGACTTCTTCTCACAAGTGTGTTAGAATCAGGGCACTAGGTCACAAATCTCATAAAGTCTGCATAAGCCCTAGTGACACATAAAATGCATCGATAGAAGAAATGAATGATTTAGTGAAAGAAGGGTTTGATTTTTTTGTGTAAATGAAGAAATGTTTTGTTTAAATGTAAATAAACATTATTCACTTAACAAATCTTTAATCAATTTCAATTCTATTCAAATGTAACTAGATAACATCAATGTATATGCTCAAACCAAACACTAAAAATCAATGCTTTCTTCAAAATGTATCAATCTAAAAGAAAAAATTCTTTTAAAATTTCAATGCAAGGTGACATTTGTAATTTGGCATAAAAAATTAAAATAATATTTTGAAATGTAAATGATAGAAGAAAAATCTGAAACGATATATCTCATGCAAACCCTAGGTTTCAATTTTGACTAGGTTTTAAAAAACGCAACCTTTTTTGGCAAAACCATAGAAAATAAGAAGTTTGAATGCAAGATGTATCACTATGAAATGATTAAATAATGTAATACCAATAAGATCTGATGCAAAAATCAGAAATTTAATTCATGCTATGATGATCTTATCTTGTGCAATGCAAACAAAATGACTAATATGCTTTTTTCAATGTCTAGAATGAAATGCTTGTTTTCCAAATTTAACATGTAAGGATACAAGAATGTTCTAAACAGAAAGGATGATAAGGTATAGAAAATTAAATCCATTTAATTAACCTAACAATGCAACAAGATCTGAAATAATGCTCTAATCTACAAACCCTAGGTTGAAGACTAGCTAGATTTCATAGAAGTGTAAGGTTTTTACAAACCCTAGTTTTGAAACTATGTAAAAATTATCAATGTAGGTATGCACAATGATCAATGAACTTAATCCTAATCAGATATAGGGACGAAAACAACTCAGATCTGAAGCAAGAAGGATGCTAGAGTGTAAAAAGAGTTAGGTTCACTAAAATGTTAAGTAGAAAAGAGTGACTTAGCATAAAAGGTTAAACTAGCTCAAACTCTCTTCTACAAACATTGAGACACAAACTGAGCTTGGCTACTACCCATTCGGAGAGCCAAACTAGAAGGATTTTGCCTATTTGTTTTATATAAAATAATAAATTAAATCCAACAAAACCTAATCAAGCAAGCTGGGGAAAAAGACTAAACCCTAGTTGACCAAGATGGACTTATAAGATACTATCAGAAACATGTACAAGAAAACTAAATAGATAGAAGAGATCAAGAAATAGAGAAGAACCTAAATTTGAGTTCGAGAATGTAGAAGACCCAGGGCACTGGGTGCCCTAGACCCAAATTAGGGTTTTTCTAGAAGTTTGAGTCAGGCTACCTTTGCCTGTCTATCTTCTACAGTCCTACAACTTCTTATGACCTAAATCTCCTGAATGTGACCTACACACAAGAAAAAAGGGAAAGCTTGTGTTGTGTTTAGGGGCTTGCTTAGTCAAGCCTTGTGTTGGTGTTTCCACCTCCACTACAATGATGTTTAGTGATCCAAGAGTGCATACCCTAGGAGGACAGAGGCAAAATTAATAGTATATGATGAAAGTATGAATGAAAATGATAAATATTACCACAAGATTGAAACCCTAGTTGGAGTAGATAACTCAAGATCATGCACTAAAAGGGAGATAGATTGATGAGGCTTGAACTTCCTTCAACACCTGCACATAAACTTCATAACATCCACAAGAAAACAAAAATTCCAAGCATGAAGAGCACTATAGCGTAGAATATCAAACTTGCAAACAATTCTAGTTGTTCTCTTGATAAGAAAGTAGTCATCTAGAGTGTAAAATGAATTATAAAACACCTTCTTATATGCATTTCATCTCACAGATGACAAATAAAAGAAAATAGGTCCGACATGTACAACCCAAGGAAGTGTCCTAGGCTGACACCACAAAAGAGGGGCTAAACGACCCATCTGGGACTAAGGTGCTAGGCACCCTAGTCTTTTAGCCCCACAAACTCTAAGGAGTGTATTTTAAGGTGGGCTTAGGCCTGTCCTAAGTTTATTCATTTTGGGTTTATTCATCGGGATTGAGATTCTATCTTTTAATGTTCAAAAAGGTGTGGATTGAGTGAGGTAGAAAATAATTGTTGTAAACAATAGAGAATTGATTCCATTGCTCATATGTAGCAAGGAGGGCATATTTGAATGTAAGTCAATTTTTTTGGTATAGGAAATGTGTAATGTAAACCTTTGAAAATACTTGAATGCAAAGTGTCTTGTTTTGAATTTCTACAAGTTTATCAGTTCCATTGTTTATAATCCTAATAATTTCCTTCATTTATTGTTGCTAAATGATATGATGTGTATGCTTTGTTAATTAACACAAAGATTGTAAAAAATCTAAGCTTTCTTAGAGATCCTTTGCATCACATTGTAGATAGTGTTTCTATTTGGTATTCAATAATTAAAGTAGATTAAATCAAGCATACCTTAACTAATATGATTTCTTCCTTGACATACATATCTAGCCTAGTTCCTATGTACATGCTTGCAGGACCAAGTTACAATGCTCTTAAGTTCTTATGATGAGCACCTTGTTTGTCCTTGCATATCTTTCCTTTTCCTAAACTTGACTCTATAATCCATATTGGATAAAGGTACCAATCTCTTTTCCTTTTTTTTTCTCTCACCATAAATAAAAACATAAATACTAACTCCAAACTAGTTCATAATAGATTTTACAAAACCAAAACCAAAATAAAGAGCTACTTCTTAGCTTTCTACACATACAATTTTTTTAATATTTTGAGTAAGTTAAGGTATTTATATTTATTTTCTTTGAAGAGTGTATCTATATTCCTCTAGTACATATGTATTGAATTTTTTAATAACTTTTGACTGGCTTATCCAAATTTGAAAAAAAGTACATAGGATTCTTCTACACTTCATTCTATACACATTAAATAAAATAAATTTATATTTTTAATTAGTTTTTGTGCAAGTTATGTGACATGCACATTTAGTGATGTAATTTTCAAGATGCATCCACTTCAAAAAAAAATAAAAAAATTCAATTAAAAAATATAAATAAATATAAAACTTGTAGTACTCGTTCTTAGCTACATTTCCACCAAATGGTTTTTAAAAATACCTAATACATTGCAAAAAAATAGGGGGTGCACACCAGACACTATCTTATATTTTAGTGATAAAAACATGAACACTTTTGTGTGCACTCAACATTTCACCCCCTTAACTTTAACACTTTTCCAAAATCTTTAGTATTTTAGAAACTAGATTTAGAGTAATACAATTCTTTTTCTTATAATATATTCAAATTTCTAGTGTACAAAACTTGAATTACTCATCCAAGTTCATCTTTAACTGATTTTAGAAAAAAAGTGGCCACTTTTGACCCCCTTTTGTACCCCATTTCCATGCACTTACCCACATATTGTACTTGACATGAGGGATTGGGGTCAAATACCTTTCATGACACTGTTGATAATGTTGTTAGAATTAGAAGAAGGTTTCAATTTTTTTTATCATAGAAATCATGGACAAGCACCTAGAGGAGAAAGACCTAGAGAGTAGGTGTTTAATGAGCATCTTGAAATTCTAATTGTGAATGATAATAAAGAGAGACATATAAATGCAAGTCCACGTGTTTTTTTCTCCTAGTCACTCTATTGATTGATTTTAGCATGATCTTCAATTTCATGATGCTCAAGGACATGACTAGCTTGACAATGACAACATAGAAAGAACCATTGATGAAAGACTTGATCTTATTGAGTAGATAAAATCTAGGCATGGAGAAATCCAAGAACAAATTGAGTTCTAGTTGGCCCAACATGCTCAACAAGCCCCTCAAGACCAATAATTTCATCATCCTACCCAAAACCTTAGACAAAATATTACTAACCAAATAATGCACCAAGAAAATATAATGTTTTAATTATAAAATTAGGCCTACAAACCAAATTATCCACAACAAAGAATAATCCAATTTAAGAGAAACACTCAAATACAAAATCTTGTGCAACCTCCTTTGGGTTAAAAATATATTGATAACTTGAGTTATATGGGATCTGTAACTACCCAAACCTAGTTCTAAATGACATTAGAGGAAAATAACATATTTTACAACAGAATATTACTATAATTGGTGAAGAATAGATTAGGCATTCTGTCAATATAACTGATGACTATGAGATTGATGTTGAGGAGGTCATCATGAAACTTTGTGTAGTCACTTTAAGAGAGTGCAAAAAAGTGGTACAAGAGCCTCCTAGATCATAGCATAACTTCTTGGGTAGAATTTATGGATGTATTTAGAATATAGTATGAAGATAGGGTGAATCCAAACCTTGTCATTCGTGAACTCACAACTATTAGAAACGACAATGAATCAATGATTGAGTTTAATAATAGGTTCATGACCATTATGAGAAACATGTCTCCTCACTTGAGGCTAAATGAGTCTGTGTACCTTGTGTTCTATTATATGGTGCTTTTGATTCTAAGATTATTTATTTCCTCAAGGAAAAGAACCCTCAAACATTAATGGATGCATGTATAGTGGCTATAAACATTCAAAGTAATATGAAATATTTAGGTAATAACATAAAGATGGATAAAGTAAAATTTGTCAACTTGATAGAGTTTAACCAAGTAAGTATTTAACTATAGATGATAATTTGGACAAGCTAATGGGTGCTCGCAAGGAGATAACATACAAAGTGGAGAAAATGAGAAGGGTCTTCCACCTTATAATGTTTCACCACACTTTAATAAGGGGTTATGTTTGCATAATATACCTTATAGTATAGATTAGTCCAAGATGTTGAACACACAAAAGTACTAAGAGGGGGGTGAATCTGTACGTAATTGTATTCTTTCCTTCTAAAATCATTCAATCAAATATTAGCATTTAAACCAATAGAAACAAAAGAGCACATAGGTACATAACACCAAGTTTATGTGGAAACCCAAGATGGGAAAAACCAAGGTGAGAAAGCTTCTTGGATCTACTGTCCAAATCCAACCTCACAAATGAAAATAGATTTACAATAAATTTTATGGGAAACAACCCAAAGGAATCTCCAACTCCCCGATACAAAGTTTAATGGGCTCTAACCCAAAGGAAGGAACAACTCCCTAAAGAGCTACAACACTTAAACCACTTACAAGAAGAGGCTCCAACCTCTGTACCAAAACACTTGAATGATTCTGAAGGTTTAATCACCTCTACAACATTATCTCCTTTGACTCTTTGAAATTGAATTACTCAGATAACTTCAACACCTTTGCTCTATCAATTCTACTCAAAACATCTCCTCAATACACTCTGACTCTGTTATGAATCAAGCATCATAGTCTCTAGAGTTCCTTTTCATATTTCGAACCATTTATCTTTTTTGCACACACATACACTGACACATCCACACTCTCATACACACATCCTCATACCTACACACTTAATACTTTGTAAGAATCTTGATCTTTCATTTATATGCTCTACAAGTCTTAAAAACTTCACCTTTGTTGGCCTTGATGAAATGTGTAACATGAAACTTGTAAATGACCTAGCTTATCGGCCACCAAATCATATGTGATAATGTAGTAGTACAATCCCACTATGTAGTTCATGCCAAGTGATCAACTAGACCTAATTTACCTTTGCACATATCTTTGTTGGCGCATACTTCCAAACACATGGCGCAATCACTTAAACATACCAAGTTGACACTACTAACACTTATCCTTTCATACATTAGCTCCAGACCCAATGTGGTACTGGAGAAACAAAATAACAAGCGGTTCACACAACAAGCATTATATGACCTAAAAAACCTTCTCATAGATTCCTTTATCTAGTTTATGCTTCTTCTTGCTGGTGCAATAAAACAAACACTGATGTCAGTATGCCTTACACAGTCTAGTTACACTATCTTGATATAGAACATTGAAAAACATACTTGCGGTACTCCAAGACACTTGAGACCTGAATTAAGCACACATCTAGATAATATAAACTTATGTTTCAAAAAACAAAGAAAAACATCAAAGTGTGGTGAAATGCGGTGGCTTTTTGTTCTTTTTGTTCTTACTTAACTGACTTTGGAAAACACTATGGTACTTTGTATCCTTTGAAAATCTAGTATATCATTTTTGTTTCTTTTCTTTACTTAGTTTTCAAACCACCAGACTATATCTTCAAGTGCAAAGAAATGTGGAGCATTATATTGTACCTTTGAGACTGCAACAACATTGTATCACCACTGTCTTCACTCTGCTAGCTCTAAAAAGCTCTACGTTAACTTTTGTGTTCTAAAACTTGAAAATGCATACATCTTGTCTATCTCTAGCTATCCTACAAACCACAAGGTCATATATTTATCTACAGTAGAATGTGATACAATCTTCCTAACCACAACTTCTTCATGTCACCATATCCTTCAACCTAACAACTTTCAATTGTCTATGAACTTCAAAAGATAAGGTACAACTATGTATAGATGATATTGACTCAATATCATGCTTATGTTTTTCATCACCATGTCTTTCACATCACAACACTTCCAATCATCGCTCTTTGACTACTCTAATCATCACTCATTTAATATCATATACAACAATATGCCTTCCATATCACAACACCTCTGATCTCTCTTCTAACATCAATGATTACCACTCATTTGACATCAATGACAACATATGCAACAATCTTCCCCTTCGTCATTAATGATAAAACTAACCTAATATACAAATTTTTCTCCCCCTTTGACATCAAGGGAAAAGGGCCAGTGATATTTCTCTATACGGATAAAACATACAAGCTCCCCCTTTCTATTTAATCCTTATCATCCTTCATAGTCTCTTATCTAGATGTTTGCCCTAAGAGGTAGCCATCATCAATCTAGGGATAATAAATATGCCTTGAACTACTCCCCCTAGATAGATGCATCATATGTGCATCTAGTTAGAAGGAGGGGAAACAACTCCTAACTTCTATGTAAGATATTCAAATGTGTCTTTAGAAAGTGCCTTTGTTAAGATGTTTGCAACCTGATCCTTTGTAGGTACACATTCCAATTTTACCTCTTGATTTGCAACCTTTTCTCTTAAAAAGTGATAGTTGATGGATATGTGCTTGGTTCTATCGTGCCTTGCACACATGCCCCATTTTGTCAAATGGAGACCCCCTTTTTTTCTTGGTCTCAAAATTTGATATTCTTGCTTGAGAGAAAATGAAGTCCTGATTATTTGATGATTTATCTTGTACTTGGACAATTTGGCCTGATTGAATGTCTTTTGATCATTGAATTTGGAATGATTTGATTGCATTTGAACCCAAGAAAGGGTCCCCTGAGTGCCTTTGTGCTAAAATCATGCCTCACTCTAGTTTGAGCTAAAATCCTATGTCATGGGATATAGCACTAAATACTTGTTCCAATGGACTCAGCTCTAAAAATGCATGTCACTTGACTTTGTGCTAGAAATTCACTTCACCAGATAAAGCACTAAAAGTTATTGTCACTGGATATATCCCATGACCCCAAAACGCTCCACCAAAAGCTATACTTAATAGACTTTGAAGGTAAGTGGATGTTTCTCCCTCCACAAGATGTAGCACTAAATATCATTGTCACATCACATGTCTGGTGATGAGCACTTTCCTCGCACATCCCGTCCCAAGCCTTTTCCTTGCTTTTTCAACTCCAGGTGCATAACACTCTTTCGAATGATAGAGGCATTTATGGCACTATCAGAGGGGGTTAAAAGAGCTAAATCCACTGTTTCTCTTCATTTGCATTCAAATTATTTGGCAATTTGAGCTCTAGTGACTTCGAAGAAAATTCAAAACAATCCCCTGCAAGTGGTTTCTTGGTTTTCTGAGTGAATTCAAGAAAACTTTGTCATCGACCTGCAAGTTCTCATAGTTAACTTAGCACACACAGGTTAATATTCGATTCTGTCTCTGTGAATTTCATTCAAAAACATTTATTTTACCTCATTGTTTATCTGTGTTTACTTAATCAATTTTATTCACTTGAATTGCCATGTTTTAAAGATGTAAGTGAAACCTTGAGTTTTGTTTCTAGCTGAACTTAGTTTGTTTAAAACTTAGTCATTAGGATTTTATGTTTAAAAGGGGGAGAGATACTTTATTTCAGGGTTGTTTGATGTGTTCGGAGGGCTATTCAAATTAGGGCACAAATGATTGTTATAATATAAATTTTTTGAAGTGTTATTTTGCCTAGTTTACCCTAGGTCAAATAGTTACATGACTTTAGAACCTTAGTGGATGTATCTCATACACTTTAGAAACCTCACACATCAGAAGGTATTTACATGATCATGCACTTAACACTTAGAAAATTTTTGCATTTAGGTCACTTGCGTGGAAATTACCCTCCTCTAGATTCGATTCGGTGACTTATATTTTCCCTGCTTGGCCTATAAAGTAATTATGACTTACTTTATACTTTAGGATGCCTTAGAGTGGTTTGTACTAATTCTTCATGTCATTGGATATGTTCAGTGACCTTTGGAGCCCCCGTCGATCCTATGAAGGCCCTTTCACCCACTCCATGAACTTAAAACCCTTAGTGCTAAAATGACTTTGTATTGGACATGTTTGGTAGTCACCCAATTCCCTGCTATCTGGTAGGTTGAGTTTCCTCTGCTAAGAAGACTTACATTGATTTTAAAGTGCTTTTCTCTAAAACTCTTCCTCACAATATATGTCATATGACCTTTGTTTTCCTCGCTCATCTGACAAGGTCAACTTTCCTTGCAAAATAATTAGTCCCTTTATGATTTTGCTAAAATGTTGCATGATGAGATACATCCGGTGAAGCTAGATTCCTCTGCAACTCTGGTGAGGGACTAAAAGCCCACTTATCTGGTGAACCCCTGAAGTCCCTCTTTTTCCTATTAAGGCTAAAAGACCCACTCTTGAGTCATAATGCCTAGTTTAATTAACCAGCTTGGTTTGTATTTCACCTATTGCATCATCTTAGAGTGTTTTAATTATGCTCAATATAAATTTAGAACATTTATTATCACCAATTAATGCATTTCATGGTGGTATTCAGTGACAGGGCAAAGACCTACTTTTATTGCAGTCACTTCAGTGCATGGACTATGCAAATGAACTAATTAAGGAATGGTTAGTATTTTGATATCTTGCACCTCCTTAGGGATAAGAATCTAGGTTATGAGTAGTAAATTGAGGATTTACTAGATATTTTAATCACTACATAAGCATATCCTGTGAAGGGGTAAAACCCCACTTTTGGTCCAAAACGCTGCATTTAGAATTAGAATGAAGTCAAATGATTGCAAACAGTTAGATACATGATTTCTTAGTAACTTTAAACCATTTAGCATCATGAAATCTAGGTTTAAACCAATGAACTAGCAATTTGAAAGGGTGTTCATTAGGGTTTGTTCTATAGGATAAATGTCTTCTAGGGTTGTAAACATGAAGCACAAATTCAAGGGAATCCCTCATGTAATCAAGATCACTTCAACATGGAACAACATAGGAGACACTGATCTGGGCCATATTGACTTGGACAAGTTTAGACTTTGTATCTTTGGCCTGAATCCTACCAAGTGGGCCAAGAAGATCAGAGATAATGGAATAGCAAAGACTGCATCTTTTCCCAATTCAATACAATATCCTGAGCTAATCACGTCTTGTGGGAAAATATACCACCCAGAGACAAGATCAATAGTGACACAAGATGGTAGAATGATAGCTAGCTTCACTATAGTGGCTCTTGCAGAGGCTTTTGACATCCTTCCTACTCTAACTTTGACAGTATTGAGGAAATAAGACAACCAAAGGATGTCTGATCAAAGACCTGATGCCTGTAGAAGGGTCATTAATGAGAAATGGATGAAACAAAAGAGAGAAGCCATGTCCAAGCTCCCTCAGGTATTATACATAAGTGATCTCAAGGAGGGGATAGGTAACTTGGTCACTCTCCTGAGCAGAATCATGGGATTACCTTCTACTTCTACTTTTCAAGGATAGATGTTTGCTTATATTGTGGAAATCATAGGAGGAGATATGAAGATACATTGGGCTCAGATTTTGAGTGATAACATCCATGAGGATTTTGTAGCGTTGAGTCAAGATAGATTTTTCTGATGGACCTCCTATGTGGTCTATACGCTGGCAAGGAATTTTGCCTATGCTGGTCTTTCCAAATTGGGAGAAGTAGGTAATGCTGATGGGCAGATGAAAGTTATGAATGTTATACTCAACTAGAGATCTCCCAATCATTAGTACATTATAAGAGAGTCACTGTTGCATTCACAATGCATATTACAAGAATGTTGCAAGGAGATATGTCTAGGAGAATAACTCTAGAAGCTGCTAATATAGTGCAAACATATGGTAGATGGTATATATAGTTCCCCAAATTCACCTACATTAGAGTTCAAGGTTTCACAAGGGCCATCTACAAGCTACCTGAGTATCCAACTGACAAGGTGGTGCTTCTGGAGTTGACAAGGCAATTATGCACTTGTCATGAACAATTGAAGCACTTACACAAGGCTTCCATCAAGTTCCCTATCATCTTGGAGGGGCCTCTTTTCGTGTGTGACTGTAGGATCAATAGAACATTCAAACACTGAGCTCCACTTACTACACTTGAATTTTTACAAAGCAAGATCTCATTTTGATCCCTTTTGTACTATTGAGAGACATGTGAGCAAGAAGCTATTTCACAAGAAACATTTGGAGGACTTCTAGGAAAACTATATAGGTGAACATGAAGTTATAAGAAGAACATGCTCAAGGATCCCCCTCAATTATATAAGAATACTCAATATTACTTTAGTACCAGACCAATTAACTGATGATGGTGATATGGTTTAGCAAGAGGCATGGAGGGCAATATTTAGACAACCCATCCCACCATCAAATTGGGTTGAGGCTGAGGAGAGCTCCTTGGAGGAAGTAATGAAATTGCCTATTAGATACAGTAGATTATGGGTCAAAGACCAAGTTGCTTGATTGACTACAGTAGGGGTAGCCCTAACTTACACCTAACAACCTTAGGATCGAGACAATGATGATGAGAAAGATGAACCCATAGAGGCAGAAGAAGATATAGAACAAGGGGCAATAGGGTGCAATCCAAGAGGTGGATAGTGAAGAAATAGAACATGACATCCCTCTTACGGATAAGAAAGGAAAATCTAAGGGACCTCCTAAGAAGCAGAATAAGGGTAGCCAATCTCTGGTAAAAACAAGAAGTTCTAAGGGAAAGGCTATGCCCAGTGGTAAGGGAGAAGGATCAAAAGCAAAGAAGGTTAAAGGGAAACAAAATCTACAAGTGATAGATTCATCAACTGCTGATATAATACTTCCTACCACTTCTTTTGTTCCTATACAACCTATTGATGTTACTTATTCCTCTACTGTGTCTAGTTTCATACCTCCTATCTCCTCAAGTGTTTCAACTATGTCTTCTCCCTCTATTTTTCCTACAATTGCATCATCACCCCTTCCTCCACCTTCCACTTCCATGACTTCCATCATTTTGTCCACTTCTTCATCCTCTTTGCCTTCCATTTTTATTCCCTCCATTAATCTTACCAACTCATCATCCTCTTCTTCCCTCTCATCCATTAGTCTTCCCATTCCCTCTTCACCTTCACCATCCATCTCACTCTCATATTCATTCCTTGCTCTTCCCTCTATTTCACCTCTTGTCATCCCTTCCTTAGCTCCCATTTTCACCATCCTTTCACCTCCTTCCTTCTCTTTGCCACATCTTAATCTAGCCACTCCCATTATCATTTATACCATGATTTCCCCTCCTATTCCTCCTTCCCTAGGTTTTGCAACATTTGCAAACCTAACTCGAGTGCAATTGCCTTCCTCTGCCATAAATTCTTTGTCAACAATCAATAACTCCTTGACTCAGCTATTCCAAGATCCAAAGGATGTGCCTAGACCTTCCTCCCCCCAATTTCCTTTATTAGAAGGGATTGAAAAAGTGTGTGCTGAGCTAATCATTGTGACATAAGAGGAGGTTGTGATTGAAGATATAACAAATAATCTTCCAATAGACCCAAGCACCATAGAGCTAGTGGACTTAGATGATAGTCCAACTAAGGAGAGTACAGATGATACTGCAATTGACACTGCTAGGCTGAGTATGACATAGGATTTGTAGCAAATAGGTCATACAGACTCACCTCCAAAGGAAGATGCAACAATTATAGGGGATCATGACTTCACAAATAAAGGCACAGGTTCTAAGGGCATTATTCTTTCTGATTCTTTGAATAAGGGAGATAGCCACATTGGCTCCCTTGGTCATTCTTTGGTAGCTCTAGTTTGGTTACAATAAAGTCTAAATAATCAGCTTCCTAGGGTAGAGGTGGTGGAATTGAATTTAGACAACGTTTTGGCAAGGATAGAGAAGCCTAAGAAGCAAAAAAAGGCTAAGGTTCAATCAAGAACATGTAAAGATTCTTTAGGCTCTCGTATAGCAGAGGTTGCAATTCCTCCTACATAGGGAAATAAAGAGGACATTCAACCTAAAGATTATACCATTTCTACTCTCAACTTAGGCCTAGTCTCAAAAGTACAAGTTGTTGAGGAATTCAAGGATTCAGTATCAAACATTTTGGACATAATAAAAAAAATGAACTAACAAAAACACAACTCAAAGAACAAAATGAGGAGTCAAGAGCTTGAATTAGATACATGATAAATCCTTCTCATACTAAAGATGGAACAAATATAGCCCTATCTATCCTTTCCAAGGAAGAGTTTGAGGATTTTGATGGAATAAGGTTGACTGGTTCAGTCACTAAAGATTAAATAAGGGGAGTTTACTTGGATGGCTATGTAGTGATAAATGATAGTTGAAATCCATAAAGATTTTTGTGCTCTCAAGTTTGAGTGAGACGAAGTGTTATAGGATTATAGAAACTATGATGACTACCATTCACACATGCATCCTTGTATACTAATAATGAGAAAGATGCTTGAAGAACTTTTGTTGGAAGAGAAAATTTTGACTAAGGATAGGTTACAGATGCCAAAGCATTGGCTGGAGATGTTAAACCTCAGGAAATAAATTTTTGAGACAGCTAAGGTAGAAGATGAAACATATAAGATGCAACTAATGGAGGTAATTTATATCCTCAATGATATTTTGAGAGCCTCAACATAGTTATATTTGGATGACACAACTCCCATTGATGTTGAAGAATGCAAGAAGCAGCTTGGTAAAGTAGTAGAAGGAGATTCTTTTCCATTTTATTTAGTAGACCAGGAGAGAGTTGTTGATTTGAGAGATTTATTCAAAGATTTCATGAAGAGCAGAAGGTCCATATTGGTGGTGCATCAAAAATTTTCTTAGTTAGTAGACACTATAAAATTTAGAATCAATTTTGTCAAAGATCTTGATCTAGCAGAGATCAATCCGGCACTACAAGCCCTACTTGCCTACAAAAACAAAGTGATAGAAAAGAACAAAGTTAACTTGGATGGAGATAGTCAATAGCTAGGTGACTAAATAGACATATAAGTTGAGTGCCAAATCCAGCTGGATTGCCACCTCCTCCAAAAAGTGCCACATGTCTTTTTTTGTTGTTTTATTCATTGTAAAAGGGTTTGGTCTTTATAGACAACCCAAAAAATGTCTATTTTGTCATATTCTAATGCATTGTAAAGTTGTATCTTGTCTTTTTCCTAGAGGACAAAGTCAAATCCAGGATTATAATAACCCACCATCCAAAATTAAATGCTATAAAATCTGAGCCCTTGGTGTTTAGTTAATCTCAATTGAACTCCTTCAAACACTTGGTATGACTACCCATCTATAAAAGGGTAGTCATTTTCTCTCTTTGTAACTAAGATTGGACAATGAATTATTGAGACTCTTCCAAAATATTGATCAATACAAAATAGATTTTACAGGTGTTGCTGAAAATTGTGTTCTTGTGTTATCTTGCTTTGGATTTCATGGTTCATTTCAAACTAAAATTAGATGAAGTACAGTTGCAATGGTGAATGAATGCTTTGATATTTGATGAATGCTCTAGTTCATACCATTTGTTCTTGTTGATTGTAAGTAGCTTTACATGGTTAGTTTGAACCTTGTTAATGAATTTAGTTTGATTGCATAATAGTAATTAAACTATACCATTAATTAGGTGTTTGATGAATGTATGTGATTTGAAAATTCTAAGCTATGTTTGAAGATTGCATCATTTTCTGTAGTACTATGGTTTCTTAACCTGCTTAAGTAAAAATTGGTTTATTAAGAGCATTTATCTATCTACAACATTTGATTCAATTATGATTTTTCCTTAGGTTTCATATCCACCTCTCTACCCTTAGACCTTTTGCATTTTCTTTACAAACATTAATTAGATTTAGGGTTTTAAGAAATGTTCACATAACCTATCTACTGATAAATTTCAGTCTTAACAGTTTGCATCACTTAGGGTTTCTACATACATATCGCTGTCATACTTTCATAAACCCTACATTGCATGTAAGTGCCCTTGGTTGGAACATTGAAGCACACATCCACTGAGTTATCCTACAAGTCAAGACCTGACAGTATAAACATTGGGGTAGTCCTATTCTAAAGTTTTGGGATAGGATTCCTTTCAAGAGAGGTGAGATATCCTATATCTTACTTGCGTTGTTGTGTACTAAAACCACCATCAACAGGTTCTAGAGTGCATCACTAGATTCTTTAAAATATTGATGGCACTTGTATTATCACATAGGATAGGAATGGGCTCATCATTTATTACTTTGATATCCTTCAATATTTGCTTCATCCATAACACTTGAGTTCAACAAGATATTGCAACTGTATACTCTCCTTCTGTTGTTCATAAAGAAACTGAATCATGTTTTTTACTAAACCATGAGATCAATCTATCTCCCAAAAAGAAAGCTCCACTACTGATACTTTGCCTATCATCAATACTACTAGCCGAATCTACATCAGTATATGCACTTAGGGAAAAATCATTACCTTTTTGATACCATAGTCCAAAATTCAGAGTGTTCTTCAAATTTCTGAAAATTCTTTTGACTACCTTCACATGTGTTTCTTTTGGATCAGCTTGAAACCTTGCAACCATGCAAATAGCTTGCATAATGCCAGACCTTGATGTTGTTAAGTAGAGTAGGCCCCCAATCATAGACCTATATAGAGTCTGATCATCCTATGGTGACCCATCATCTTTATTCAAACGACAACCTACTAACATAGGAGTACACACTGGTTTACAATCTTCCATACCAAAATTGTTTAACATCTCCTTGACATACTTTGCTTGAGAGATAAAGATACCTTCATTATTGAGTGACTTGGAGTCCAAGAAAGAATGATATCTCACCTATCATAGACATAAATATACATTAGCAAGATATCTTAGTTATTATAAAAGCATGAAGAACTAAACCAAGTTATGACATTCCCTTTAATAATCTAGGGGTTGGCAATTAATCTCTATAGGTCATCTTAACATTGCTCAAACCATTATCCTATAATTTATCCTATTTTCTAATTTCATATTTGTGATTTTGACATAGCTTGCTAAACTAGGACAACTAAAAATTATTACAACTTATATACATTATACTACAATATTCAACAAGAAAAAATTATTAATCTTGTTTCCATAAGATTACTTAATTGGAAGCATACAACTCCATCTCATTGTTACAAACATGAATGTTCCTAGAATTCACTTGTATGTTAGCAATCAATAACATAGTATAAACATCACATATTCGTTGGATTAAATTCATGTTGCATCATAACATAAAAATTAGTATCATGCTAATCTAAATCTAAGACAATTAGAAATTATATCACCAAATATCTCCTTGATGCTTCTCACTCCTACATGCACACAACCAAACTAGAGGAAGTGGACCAAGTCTTCTACCCAAGAACCCTCATAGTAGGTGACAATCTCGTAGTGAAATAATGGACGTGTGTTACATCCCCAACTTACAATTAGACTTAATCATTAACTTTGCATGATAATCGGGAGGATTAGTCATAGTTAACTAATTTGATATTGTGGAAATATCTGAATTGATCATTGTTAATGATGTTGATGATTGATGTTAATTAGTTTTGAACATTAATTATTTATATTATGAGATGCACTAATCATGATATTGTGGTCCTGAGTGTGAACAGGAAAATTTAATGACATTGGAAGAAGGAAGGGGGTATCATCCTAAGGGAATGGTTAGATGTTGAGAAAACAAGGTTGAATAGTCATATGAGTACTAGTTCCCATGTCCTTCCGAAACCCTAGCAAGTTTGCATGAGTCATGTCTTCCTTCTTTTGTGATTCTATCCTTGAGAGTCATTTTGTTGATGGTGCTTTAAATACTAGACGACATTCTTGGAATAACATCTCAAGTCGTATGATAGTCGAATTATGAGTCGATGAGATCTCTCATTATCCTATTCTTAAATAGGGATATTATTTGCTTATATTCTTGTCAATCGACTAAAGTTACCATCAATGATGGGGAAGAATTACTCGACCTTGGTTGCTTAAGATTTTAGTGTGATATCCTTTACATTCATCTCTACGATGATTTTAAATATTTTAATAGTTCACTGACCAATGTTTTTAGTCGAGGCTGTTTATATTTTTTTTTGGGTATATGCACACCTCTTTAGAGATGCCAAAGTTATTAACTCTTGTATATACGAATAACTATCTTATCTTATCTTATCCTTCCTACCTCATCAATATCCTTAAACCCACAAGGAGTGGGAAAGGAGAGAGGATCAGCTGAGTGGGCAGCGTGGATCAAAGATCTCGCTAGGTGGAAAGCCCTTAAGGCATGCAAAGAAAATGCTCAGGTTGGTTATGAATGCCATCTTGGGTGTCTTGGGAAAAAAGTTGAGTCAAGCAAATACGAGTTTTTGTTATTCTTTTGGAAAAGGAAGAGTCTTGGCAGGGAATTAGGTGTGTAGGTGGAAAACACCGTAAGTTACATTCTCTTGTTGCAGAGAACTATAGTAGGAGGATACGATAAGATTAGCAGGGAAAGCTTGGGCCTTGAAAGTTACTATCTTTTCTCTATAAGATAGTTACAGGTATCTCTAATCTAGAGCCCTTGGCTCCTACGACTTAATGACTGTAATGTAGTATAACTTCCTTTCGTTTGAAAGAACGTCAGCACTACCGATGGTAAAGATTAAGTAATACCTTACTTATAATGGATAGAGTTGAAATTGTATATTTATCTATGCATAACGTTGAATGAACTAAGAGTAGTTGATGGCTCTTGGAGCCCCAAATTGAATATAGTTCTTGATACTTTGAAACCACTACTCTTTGAGGTGCTCAGCCAGGTTGAGGCCAAAAGCTCTATGTGGGTTGCATGCATGAGCTCCCATAGGTTAAACTATTACTACGTGCCAAGTGCTATGCACCATACATATTTAATGATGCTTTATATCTTTATTCTTTCCAGTTGTGAACTCTTACAAACTTGTATATGCTAATGAGCTCGATAGGGCATTATTCTATATTGAATGGTTACTCGATGGTATCGACCTGTGGAGTAGTCCATACCATCATATCTATGGCCATAGCCATGAAAAAATATAAACACAGTAAACCCATGATAAACTGGGTTGTGCTACTACACTCGACACCTTATTCTACCAACTCGTTAGAAAAGATATTAGAATCGAATGGCCATCAATAAATATATAGGTTTTGTGAACATGATAACTCTTCGAGGAGAGTAACATAATACTAATCATACATTGTCAAAGTTATACTATTAAGATAGTCGAGACTTCAATCTTGTCTTCAAATTATGAAGTATGTTTTGACCTATCCTTCGACATAAGAATCTACCCTAGCACTATTATAAGCTAGTGGTTTTATATAGGATAAATGCCGACTATATAAGTGGCAGTTATGTTTGATATTTGACTTTATTAAAGTATTCCAAAGGATAAACTAGAGGTTTTCAACTCTATGAGTCTTTATGAACCTTTGAAATATATTATGATAAGAGTCTTTTCTTTTTATTATAATTTTTTTTTTAACCTTGTCATTAGGTAAACAAAGTAAACATTGACCGAGTAGGGTGAATGTCGAAAACAAGAATGTATTCATTATTCAAGAGAATGGGATAATATGACGTGGAGTCATTAGTAACCATGTCAATATGAAACCAAGAACCTAAGTATGGTGTTTGAAATAACATTCAAGTGTCCAAGGATTGGACTTAAATGAATTAAATCCTACTTATACTAGACCAAGAATGGTCGATGTTGATATGACTTGCATAGTGGAACAAGGTGCAGAGGAGTCACAAGTTCGTTATGAAATAAACTTTTTTTTATTATTTATATCCAAACCATGATGGGAGTCAAGTGTCCTGATATGGGCAATGAATTGAATTGATCTCGTTTATTCTAGACCTAGAGAGATAAAGATTGATTTGAACTTACTGTAGGACATGACAGCTTATAAGTTGAGTCAGGGTGGTGGACATACAACAATGTTCAATGTGTAACATTCATGTACGTAAAATCTTTGTCTAAAGTAATGCATCTGTCTCTACATTCATTGTTGGTCCACAGTGCTCTAGATGGCCTAGTGTCTCCAGTAGTGTCATAAATAGTTAGAGTGGATCTATAGTTGTGTGACCGTGAGACATTAGGAAGGACACAACACCAGATACTCAGATGGCTAACCTAAGGGTTCCTAATATCTAACCTTTCCATGAAGGGTAGGGCCACTTCTAAGCAGGGGACCGCATGTCCTTGGTTGGTGGAAAAGCACTAGGATGATGCTCTCCTTCCCAAGCATGAGATAAGCCAAGGCTTATGAAGATGGATATCATTTATTCCAGATACAATGTTTCTTATTTTATGACTTGATAGTCAATTGTAATGTATAATTTTGATATGTATAAGATGATTTATGATGCCTTGGGCATAACTTGTTCATGAATAGTGATAGTTGATCACTAAGGATATGTAAATGAACATTGATGTAACATCCCACTACATGACCCCCGAAGGGTAAGAGACAAAAGAGAAACAATATATTTTTTTTGACATAAGTGGACAACATACACAGATTCGGTTGCTGATTCGATAGATTGACAACATTCATGGCCAAGTATGGCCGAATGTGCAACCCAAAAGAGAGGACTAATTCACTCTCTAGAGGAAACATTAAAACAACTACGTTCATTTTAAACACCAAAGAAAATGTTCCTAATCCCAAACCTGATATAAACATGAATCCATAAGCATTAAAGTACAAGCAGATCTGATACCGACATCAGAATCCATAAACCAAATAGGAAACATCTCCTTTCTTCTCCTTAAATTTAATGATTAAAACTTCTCTTAAGAGAGTACAATTACATAACTACATATACAATTACAATGATATATTCTAAAATATGATACAAGTACAATAACATAGTCCTGAATATGATACAAGGGCTGAATGGGTACAATGCCTGAAAGAAGTAACGGAGAGAGAGAACATCTCCACTAGTGCTCCAAAACTTGTTCACCGGTCCCCAATGGTGGTGGCAACGCATCCCAACCATGTGGACTCATATGAGACCACCCCACCCTACTCGGAGATAGTTAAAGGCCCAAATGAAAGAACAACAACAAGGGGGTACAAGATGGCCAACACTCACATCAATCATGGAGTAGACATAGAGAACAATGCATACAACCAAAGTCATAACACATGTGTACTCATCCAAGTCATAGGTCAGGTACTACTCATGACTGCGAAGGTGCTAGATACTAGAGTGTAATCATATGGAGTGTCATCATGCATGCTCGAATGGATGGCACCACATGGAACCAAGTACTCCTCTCATGTAGACTGGGAGACTCAATTGTGCCTAAATCCACACCCCGCAGACAGATGACTCAACACCCTGCAGACAGATAGGCCTTCTCATTGCATCCTTATCCTTTACAAGCACTCAAGGCCATGCACGAGGACTAATTATCTTATTAATGTTTTTACCCCAATGTTTCCTATTTGGTTTATAGATTTTGATGTGGGTATCGGATCCGCTTGTACTTTGATGCTTATGGATTCATGTTTTTATCAGGTTTGGGATTAGGAACATTTGCTTTGGTGTTTAAAATGAATGTAGTTGTTTTAATGTTTCCTTTGGAGAGTAAATTAGTCCTCTCTTTTGGGTTGCACATTCGGCCATACTTGGCCATGAATGCTATCGATTTATCGAATTGGCAACTGAATCTGTGTATGTTGTCCACTTATGTCAAAAAAAAAATTGTTTCTCTTTTGGCTCTTACCCTTCAGGGGTCACATAGCTGGATGTTACAATTATTTTTTAAACTTGGTTATGTTCTGTTTAGTGTAATCCCCCCTCATTTTTGGCTTGTGATAGTTGGTAGTTTTTCTTTACTCTTTGTTGATCTGAGACAGTTGTTAGTCCTTCCACTGCTTATTGATAGTTCTGAGACACTTGGATTAGTAGGTTTATAGTTTATGTTTGTTTTGATCATGATGGACTATGTTCGACTGTTATAGCTTAGACATGTGTTATGAGTTCATGATGACATTAGTATTATTCTAGTTACGATGAGTTTGACATGAGTAGTAATGGTTTAATAATATCATGTTTTATTCTATCTGTTGATATCTGAATTCAAATAAAGTGATTATGGTCTTGTTTCAAGAGCAAAGATGGTGTAGTACTACTTGCTTCGAGTACCCTAATACGCTGTGATTCTCTGACTCTCTATGTGTAGACATATATGTATTTGATCGTATACAACCAATTGTTTGGATGCAGGCTATAGGTACCGAGGCTTGACTCCACCTGATATAGAAGGTTTGAGAGGGCTCTTGTACCAATGGGTATCAGTGATGGGAGATAACGTGAGGCCTATTCCACTAGGTCAGTCCTTCTCTTCTGTTGTGGTCTTGAGTCGTGTTGTGATGCTTGGTCCTTGCCTTTTATGTTTGGTAATCTTGTGTTGTGGAGTATCGTCAAGTTGTGTTAATAATGCTTCAATTTTGTTGGTTGGATAATATTCAGTTTAGCCTAGATCTTGGAATGACACCTTTGTAAGATTTTAAAATAGACTAGAATTAAGTGTCTGTTTATCCTAGTGTATTTGTGTCATAAGTTGTGGTTTCAGGATATTAGTATCTAGCTAATTAAATAATAATTTTGGTTATGTATTAATGGTTGTTGGTTGTTCGAGATGATTCTAGATTTGGGAATCTTTATAAAAAGTAAGAATTTAAATTTTGTCTGGGTAGTGGGATGCTGGGTAACGGATGCATGTCTGGGATAATTTATGGGTTGAGCCATTTTAATTGGGGGATTTTTGGGGGTTTTGGGAGGGAGTTGGAAAGAAAAAGGCAGAATTTGGGGAGAAAAAAACAAAGAATTTGGTTGCAGGAATTGGAGAAAATTTGAAGTGGGACTAAAATTTGGGTATGTGGTTTAGTCTCTCTGTAGAAATCTACATTTGTGTAGCTTGTGATTTAAAACTTAATGTAGCTTGTTCTGTGTATGAAATTTTCATGTCATGTAACTTGGAATTTAAATATCTTTATGGCTTGTATCGTCTTGTGTCCTGTGTGGTCGAATGTTGCTCCAACCTCTGTAAATTATTTCAAGATGTTATTCTTCTGGTTTAGCCTATGTCGTAATCCTTCTTGAAATCATGAGCCCAATCATCTGTAACCCTGCAAGTGATCTCAATCATAGAAATATATGATCCATTTTAATCTATTACCAATCTTTTGTCCCATTCGTTCTTGCATATTTATGTCATAGACAGAAGTGAAATGTCTAGTAAGAAAGAGTATCCTATATGCACATCAATGTGCCTCTCTCTACTAGCAAATTACTACTGCCCTTATTCAGTGGCAACTTGAATGAGTTGGATGCATCTGAGGCTATTTTTTTAAATACTCCACCATTCTTCAGAAGGCCTTTCCATATATTTTCCATGTCACCTTGCGTAGAATACAATACCTTGAATAGAAGTTGGGTGTCCCTTGTAAACACCAATTTTGCAAAGTACAATTTATTACTTTCAAGTAATTTCTATCAAAGCCCTTTTTGTTTTGAATCTGAAATTGATTGCAACCAAAATTCAATGTTATTGCAAATTTACCTTAGTCAATCTAATGGAGGATGTCGTATTTTCCTTGCCAGTGAATGAAATTTAGGTCTCCTTGTTTTCATCGACATCTTCTGCTATATGAGCATTTCATTCATCTTTAACCTTGCTTTTATCTGTGTAACCCCTGATAAAGATCTTGTGCCTCCAACATTGCATTGTCTGAATTCGTTTCCCTCCAACACTACCTCCACTAGAGAGTTACCTTGAAAGCATGTCTTGGAAATTTAGATTGTCTGAAGTTTCTTTTAAAAATCTCTTCATATCTGCAATAAAAATTTCTTATGGATGAAAGATATTCGTTCAATTCATGATTTGTATTTGAGTAAAACTCAGCTAGAAGCAATAGAAAAAAAAAATAAACAAGTCTTGATCTCATAGGATTTAACATTGTTATAATCTTAGGGATTGAAACTCTTTAGGAAATTTCCATTTCTATCTTTTAGACAACAGATTTCTATTTAATTCATTGTTACTTTTTTCTAGGTTCGGTATTAAACTTAGGTTATGCCTAGAAACTGTCTTATTAGAATCGTAGGCTTGGCATGTCATTTGTAAAGTTGTGGCATGTCATTTGTAAAGTTGTGGCTCATGGCAGATTTGTGTAATGGTAGACTTAGAATGCTAAATGGAGAAGTGAAGCATGTTGAAACTTACCTCTTATGTCAGTTAGTATAACCGTGAGCTGTGTAGTAGTGGTGAGTATCTAGAGAATGATCAGTATTCAAGCAGTGTTTAAGTTAGTCACTTTTGTAAAGGCACTATAGTCGTTGTAAGTACAGTGCATAGTCAGTTTTCATAACAATTAAAAAAATGTAAGTCAAAGTGCCTTCGTTTGGAAACGTAGATAGTAGGTTCGAAGGGGGTGAAACTCATTCGAATAGAAAACAAATTTATTTTCTTATAAATATGTTAATTAGAGTTGTTAATTGGTAGCATGATAGATAGGAATCCATGCTCTTATGAAAAGACGTGTATTGTTTTGATTTTGGAAGTGGTAATATGTTAGGAAATCATATATAGGTTTATAGTAGTTTGATTTAAATTGTTATGTTAGCTAGTGACTTATGTTTAAAGGAAGAATTATAGATGCTTAATGTTGTTTTAGAAGATGCAAGTTGGTTATATGAATTAATTAGTATACTCATTAAATACAAATTTGTTCATACTATCCTAGGAAACATTGATTTTAGTAATTATATCTTAAGTTAGAGTTTTTGTATGTTTGAGTTATAATACTAGATTTCTAAGGTGAAGTCCATGTAAATAATATAGTATATGTTAAATCATTTCTTTTCAATGAGAGTAAAAGCTTTGTTAAGATTGACAGTTTATATCATCCATTTAGAGTTATGTCAAGTTGTTTTCAAATATGGTTTTGTTGGAAAATTCATTGTTGGGAGTAATGATGTCCTTGGGTAGTTATTTCCATGATACATTATTATAGTAGATAAATATTTAGATAGAGGTTTTAGAGTGATTTGAATTATTATTTTTAGTTTCATAGGGTAATATTAGTGTGAAAATCAAGTATTGATTACCTAGTTATTTATAAATTTGTTAGTTATGCTTGTTACCCCATATCACACGAATGAGTGGTACCATAGTATATGTTATTTTACATCCTTCATTTTAAAAGGGAATGAAACACATTGTGATACCATCCATTGTTGTATGGTTTTAATCCCTTATTTTAGTTGATAGTACTGGTTTTTGTGTTGTTGCAACTGGGTTTTTATGTTATTCTGTTTCGAGTCATATTGTTAAGTCTTGTCGTAAATCATCTTTAACCTCATTCTTTGTTGTGAGGTGGATTTATGTAAGTGGCTTGTGTACTATTACCAACTCCAGAGGTTAGGGATTTTGGGTCTTCATTCCTTACTGTCGTCATATTGTTCAAAAGTTTCTTGATTTGAGTAGATTCTGTGAGAAAGGAAAAGTTTTATTACTGAATAGGAATTGGAGTGTTGGATTGTAAAAGTCAGATGTTATCAGTTTCCCTTGCCCTTGTATGTTCTTGCCTTGGATACTATTTGGGAGTGCTAGTTATATGTGGGGAAGTGGCTTCCATGGTGGGGCCGGTGCCTAAAGTGGCTACCTGGAAAACCCCATGGAAGTGGTAAGCAAGTGATAACTAAAATAATTGATTTTGGTGGGTTGGGTAGTGATCCACATAACAAGATAAGTATGATGCCTCACCCATGCCTTAAGTGCTCTCTCAGGCTAAGAATGGGATGAGAAGACCTGGTTGGCAAGGTCGACCTCCTTGTCCCCATAAGAGGATGTGTTGACTCTGCATGTGTCACCCTATGGGGTCGGTGCCTATAGAGAGGTCGCCAAGAAAACCATAGATGGGGGCCGGCTTCTAGTGAGAGATAGCCTAGAAAACCCATTATAGGACCATGCATTGACACTCTCCCTACTGCAGTGTAGCTACTTCCTATTTTATCTTTTGTTGTTACCTCTGGAGTGCAGACTTGTCGTGTTGGTTGATCCTATCTTGATGATTTGATTTTCTTGTGTTGGTGAGTACTGTCTTGTTTGTACAGCTTTGTTATACTGTTTGTCTGCATGGAGTCTGTATCTTGTTGTTGTATTCATTGTTGTAACTTCGACCTAGTGGAGCCTCAATGTTATCTCCTAGCTCAGTGGGGTGGACCTCAGGGTTCCACATGGTTGGGAGGCAGAGCTATCTATTGGTCTTCTTGGAGGTTCGGTTCGACTCCAGTATAGAAATGTTCTAGTTCCAGATTTGTTTACACTTTCTAAGTTGTTGTAATAATTCATAATTGTATCTTTTGTAACCAATGTAATCAGCCTTGTAACCTTGTAACCTTGTATGGAATCTTGTAATCATTTATCTCTGCAAATGTATAAAGTATTATTCTTATGTTACATGGTGTTGCATAGCACTTGTATAGTTATTTTTCTAACTGATGCAGTTTTGTGCCCTAGAGTTGTTAGTTGTATATTACTTTTAATGTTGTTGTTTTAATGTTAATGCATATTTTAGTTTCAAGAAAAAAAAATATTTTTGTATTTTTGTCTCTTGTGGTCTAACACTCTAGGGTTGCATGATGGGGCATCACATTTAGAATATCATGCTCAATTGTTGAAATTAAAATGATTCATAATGGTTAAATTTGATTTGTGAAATCAAATGTTTAACTAATCTCTTGATTATGATAAATGTTTATGTTGACTTTTGGGCATTATGGAAAGTGATGTTACACATTTGTGAGTAAACAATAATCATAGATACCTCAACCTCTTGAAGAACTGGGTTGGTCAACAATCACTTAACATTTGGCTCCTCATATCATACTTGTGAAGCCTATAGGGAAATTCTAGAAGAGACCATTTGGATAATCATAGGAATGAAGAAAGAAATATGAGAAGAAGGAACCCCCTTTTCTCTTTATCCCCTCAACTTTATATAGAGTTTCCTCTATAATTTTAGCAAATGTCTTACATCTCATTGTGGTTTTATAACTTTGGTGACCAAGCCATCATATTAGGCTCCTCAAATTGCCTATTTTTTATTTCTTTCATGCAATAACCATTCTTTGGATTTCTCAAATAATGTAAAACTTTATCAAGTCTAAGTGATTCTTTATCTATAGGGATAAATCCTTGTGTTGTTTGTGGAACTCTACCACTCTCATGATCCATTAATACTTTAGATGACCATCTATCCATTTTCTATGGTTTCTCCCAGACTTAATTGTTTGGGCAATTTAATCTTGATTACCTTGGTTTGTCAATCTGTAATTCCTTGCATCCTATAGATCTAGTCAATTATGGAGGCATATCCTAGGGCCCCAGGTTCAACCCACATAATTTTCTAGGTGTGTACATAATTTAATGACAATGAGCATACTAAGATTATCATTTTCCTAGATTATAACAAATTGATTCTACCAGATATCAACATTCTTACCTTTATGAGCTAAGTACACCTTTCCTTTAAAATTAATTTCTTAAAATAGCATTTATTTTTAAATTATGTAACACCATCTATCATTAATGTAATCTAGGTTGATTTATATTGTATGCAATTTATTTAATTAGCCTAAGTCATATTTAAGGAAAAGAAAAAATATTTTTCACTTTATTTTGTTAGCCTATTACATTTAGCTCTAGAAATTTTAATGTAAATTAAATATCATATTAAAATATTTTGCACTTGAATTAGTAAATGAGTAACTTTTGAGTTAATTTTTGAAAGAAAATGTGTTCTTTTTTTGGGGTTACTCTCTTTTATTGAATTGTCTAGGCTTAGTGCTTGTTTAGGATTTTGACAAAATCCAAGACTATGTGGTGGAGAAAAAAGATAAAGTTTCATGATTGAATTGTGCAAAGAGATATGTAGAGGATTTAGAATACCACTTATAAACACCTCGCCCACTTTTATGTGTGCTTCCCAACCATCAATACCTATCCATATCACATTAATTAAATTATTCTATTTCCCTTTGATACTCAAGAAATATATTGGGTCACATTTTGTCTATTTAAAGAATCTCAATATGCATGCATGTGTTAAGATATTGATTTAGAGATGAATTCCTAGGGTGTTGGGTTGTGTTGTCATCATTGGACATGCCATGTATGCCTAGATTTGTTTTTAGGCACTTATGGGGTCAAGTCTACACCTGTGAATTTGATCTAGGGTGACAGATAAGAGATCTTGGGAGCAAGACTAATCTTGGATGATGAATGATAATGGTATCGAGATATGGTGATGTCATGAGTTGAATTAATGTAAGAATATGCCACTTGTAGACTAGTAATTACATTTATGACACTAATCAAACCGGGTCCAATACATAAGGGAAAGGGAAAAGGGGCATGGGTATGTAATTTGCACCATAATAATAATATTGTTTACTAAAAAACTTAATTGGTATAAAGGGTTTGAAGATCTATATATTTCAAATTATAAAAATAAATAAAAGAAAGAAAAATAAAAAACTATATAAAATAATAATCCAAATCAAGATGCCCTTAGGGTCTAGATTGATTGATAAGTTGTTGGAAAACATGTATATTGGTTTTGTGTTCAAACCCTAACCACACAACAAGTGAGGAGAAGGTCACTTGCTAAGGAGTTATAATGAGGTTTTGCCCATAGCAATAAGTAGTATTAAAAAGAGATCTTGATTCTCCTTATAAGTACTATTAAGAAGATCTTTATTCTCCTGGTAAGTAGTATTAAAAAGAAGAAGAATTAAGATATATGTTAGTTTACATTGTTGTACCTAATAAATTATGATTAGTGTTAAAGAACAATGAAGCCATTTATATCTTGAAAATGAGGTTGAAAAATAAAAAGAGGAAGAATTGAGATATATGTTAATGTAATAGAAAGAGCCTTATCAAACTAAGTTATAAAGTGCCAAAATTTAGGGGGGGTCACATAATCAGGGGGAAAATCTCATAATTTTAGGGGGTCAACACCAGCATTTGATCATGCATGTTTTGGATACTCCATATCCTACCTATAAATGTACCTATTGTGGAAACCAACATAATGACACAGTGTGTCCTTATTTCTCACATGTTTCTTTCAAACTCCCTTGTCAAATTGCAAAACCCCAAACACCTATTGCTACATCTGAATCTCGAGTTGATACTCCATGGCCTCCAACGATTCATTGCACTAGGACATTGATCTTATCTTTTCAGATCCACCACAATGGGATGTAGATTTGGGAGACACCATTGAGGACATTCATCTTCTTTTCAATGATAGCTTCGGTGAAGTTGCATCTACCTTATCTTCTTTAGATTTGATTTCTCTTCCTTTGCCTACATCTGCTTCTATAGTGATAGTATTAGATTCTTATGGTTCCAATTATCACCATACATCTATGGTCCCTGTTACCGCATCTTCTATGATACCTAGTTCATTCCATCAGCATTCATCACATGTCAGCATTGGCTTTGATATCATTGAGCATTCTTTAAAGACATTATGGGCATCATCTGAGTCTTTGAATCATGTGTATAATGCAGAGACCTTCCTACTTCTTCTTGTATGTTCCTATTTGAAAATGGGAAGATTATTTACACACTATTGTAGTTCAATTTCTATCTAAGGGGATAAATGTGGTTCAATATTCATCGATTCTCTTTAGCATACTTCATCAAGCATCTATGCACACTGTAGCATATCTTATGGGGGGCTCCATGTCTCTCTAAGTTGTATCTCCTATTTTGGAGAAATTCATTGTACACATGTGATAGAAGTTGTCCTAGTGGGTAATGATATAAGCCCATCCTTCTTCTTCACTTGTTTGGTTTTCATGCATTTTGTTTCTCTTTTGGAGAGGACTTTTGTTCACACTGGGTTTTCTCCTTTATTCCATCTTATGAGAAACTTTGTACATGGGTGCCTAACATGGCCTAGTGGCTGAGACCCATATCTTTATATCTATTGCACTTTTGTGATCTCCCCAAGTATCACTTAAGGGAGGGTGTTAGAGTGAATAATTTATCTATTCACTATAGCTTAAGTGTACTTAGGTTGATGAGGTTAGACAACATATTGTCTAACTGAATGTATAACCTTTTAAAGGTTATAGGTTACCTAGTTGTTTGCTAAACCTCATGTGCATACCTTTTGAGGTTGGAAGACTTTCCATCTCACCTCAAAAGGCACTTTGTAGTCATCCAACACTTGTCACACAAGGTTGTTGGTTTGCACACTCCAAGTGATCTAAAGTTTGACACCTTATAGAACACTTGTATTCATGCACATGCCACATCACGTGGCACTTGTCAATCCATGTGCAAGGTGGATTGTCTCTTCCATGCCTATATAATGAGGCATTCTCTTGTAAATTTGTATATTAGATCAATATATGTTTATGCTCAATAAGGTTCATCAATATCATTGATTTCTTAATCTCTATTTATTAAATTCCATATTGTGAGAGTGTTGATCAAGTTGCAGAGCATGCTTGGCTAATTCCAACACAAATAATGGGAGCTATGACTACTAAGAATAGCATACAAAATCCTCAAGGTATAAAATAAATAAAGATTAACCTCTACCTAGTCAACTATGATTTGGGTAAGACACTTTATATCTATGTACCATTGAGAATAATTAATTGGTAAAATAAGATTAATATAGACCGTAGTATTTAGATAAATAGTTCATAAAGTACTTGGAATTTTATCTTAACACTAGTCTTTACTAAAGTAAGAAACTGTAGGGCATTATATCAACCTTAACTATTGTATTTTACTATTCATTGAACTTTTATCCATTCACCATGATGTTTGATCTATTATCTATGGTAATTATCAACTAAGCATTCACCCCAACAAATTCATGTGAAAGTGGTGAATTTTTGCAATTTTTTCATGAGTAATTTTATTTCAAAATACATTTCTCCTTGAGTTCTTTGTTTCTCCTTCCTTTAGTTAGCCTCAATCTAGATCCATAATTCATATACATGTTTTTTTTCACCCATTGCTTATTAAATATATAATTTGAGTCGTTTGGAGGCTCCTAAAACCTATATAATTGGTATCGAGCCCTCTACCAACATTTTCTTAGATGGCTATTCCTTTTGAGAATTCATTTTATTTATTTGTTCATCCAACTTGTTTCAACATGACCCTAGAATCTTTAGGATTTATACTCATTCCTTGTTTACCTTAGGAGACTAATCCATGAACAACTACTAGAAGGAACAAAGAAATAAATGGATTCCAAAGGACTGAAGCCACACTAAAGCTTGCTCTATGCCTAAAACACATCTATCTCTAAGAGTGGATGTTCTATTTAGTTGATTTATTGTAGTTGTCTTTGTAATAGATTAGAAAAATATTGTCTCTAAAAAGATTGTTTACATTGGTTTAGTTTCATTTATGAATATGAAATTAAAATAAAGACATTTATTCTGTGTTTATTTTTGTTATTATCATTGTTTGTTCTTGTTTTTTTGTTTCAATATTCTAAAGCATATGAAGTAATTATTTCTATTTAAAATAAATTCATTTAGTTTTCTAGAAACTTAGATCCCAAGAGGATTTCCCCACAACATCCTCTTAGAAGTATATGAGATTTCAAAGAGGTAATTTCTAAGGAGATACTAGGAATAAGTCAATAGAAAATAAGTTCCTACTAAGATAACATTTTAAAGATCAATATGTCACAAAAACCTTAAAAATATAGAGAAAATATTGTTAAGATTTGAGTAAAAAAGTAGCTTGTTACTTGTGTTTTTCTTCAAAAAGTTATTCTCAACCTTCAAAAGGAAAAGGTTATCTATTGTATATAAATGACTAATTCTTCTATATATAAATATTTATTATTACAAAAGATTCCTATATGTTTATTTAAAGCATTGTTGTTTTTGTGCAAATATAAAATTTGATTTTTACATCTATAAAATCCAACTATTGCTTTATTTTCAAAAAAAGTAATTAAATATTACTATGTTTATTTTGAAAAGGTAAAAGTCAACAACATCCATTTAAGTAATATTATTTCCATTAAATTAATCAAATTCATTTGTTAAATTACTTTCATTTGATTAGCTATTTATTTAATCAATTAAGTTGTATTACATTTATTCCATAAAAAAGTAAAGACTTGCATACTCATTTAATGAAGTTGAAATTATATTAATTTATTTATTTTAAACAAATAGATTAAACTTATTTTGTCATTTTCACCAGATTGATTGTTTTATTTAAAAGACTAAAAATGTTATAAAACTAGAAAAGCAAACAAAAGAATTGAAATGTCTTCTACAAATTATCCAAACCAAAAAAAGATTTAAAACAAACTCTAACCAAACAAACAATACACATATAACCATTGAAATATATGGAAGTGACATTAAAAATACAAGGCAAACTTAAGAGTGAAACTTGTGATATAGTGCAATTTAAGATTCGACTAGACTTAAAGAAAGAATTATAGGAAGGGGTTTTCCTTGTTACTATGAATCTTCTACTTGAGTAGATTGACATTCTAGAAGAATAATTAAGACATATCATAATTCTACCTACTCCAAGGATTCTTTCTATACACCTTACTATCTCATCATCAAGTACCAAAAGATCATTCTGACCACCCACTTGTACATCCACAAGTACCTCCACTTCCCCTTATTTTTGAATGATGTTAGTCATAAACACCCAATCATCCATCCACATATGCAAAGTTCTGTATGCTACATTTTCATGCATACAAAATTTAAGAACCAAAATGAGTCATAAATGAAATAACCAAAAATCCTATCTCAATGGTTAACTATCCAAAAACTAGCCCCACAAAAAGACAAAATAAGCCTTTTCAAATATACTCTACCATCCTCAAATACCAATGCAATAGAAAATACCAAAATTATAAAATAACAAGATCCACTTTTTTGGGAATACAACTCATTCATCACACTATGTGTATAGGAGAAATTTAATCAACCAAACCACTAGGAAGAGCCTTATCAAACTCCAAAATACCTTCTCCATAAATACCTCCTCCATGCTTTCAAAAAGGATTATATTCTCAACATTAGGAAGAAGCATACCTAAAATTCATTCCTTTACATTTGAATTAGGAGCCCTTGCATCCAATTTAAGCTTAAAGTTACACACCATAGAGGCTCCAATTATAAGTGAACCAATATTACCCAACCCATCCTATCTAAGAATTATTTTGTTGAACTTAAGGTTTTTCACATTCAAAATAGAAAAAGAGTTATAAGGTCATTGAACAAGATGACACCACCATTGGATGAATCACATGAAGAATTATCACACAACATTATAGAAGATAATGGACATCAATAGAACCTATAAAAAAAACAAGAAAAGGATTAGCATGAATAATAAATGTGTGGATTAGCATGAATAATAAGAATTCAAAAAAATGCTGGAATGGTCGTCATCGGATAGTTTTATTTGTGCTTTTGTTACTGTTAAGAAAAGCAGCTCTTATGTTACCGTTAACATTAAGATTAGTATTGAGGGTGCCGTAGATCTTTATAATTTGCGCGGACTCCACCCTCGGCCCATTCTGGGTATTCCGCTTGAAAGATATCCATTCTAGACTTGGTAGGAGTGGCAATGTCGCAGGTTCTGAATACAAGCCATTTTAGGTTGTACCCACAAAGAAGGCGTTCCTCCTCCATACGTTGCCAGAGCACAAGCACCCGCTACGACGAAGAACAAGAATCAGCAGAAACAACGTGACATACAGTTAGTCTTCTTTATCCTCGCCCATAATTAATGGCCTGACATACAGTTAGTCTTCTTTCTTCTTCTGCTCTTCACGCCATTCTCTCTCTCTCCTTCTCTCCGCTTTAACATTATTTCAAAGTTTCTTTGATTATTTTCAGTCGCCAGATTTTCATTTTTGTTTGTTTGCAATGACACAGGATTATCCGTAAGGTGGCCTGGTAATAATTGTAGTGGAGATTGTGTTTTTGTTTTTTTGGCAGTGCGATGATGCTCAGCCCTGTTCAAATCTTCATGGATTCATCCGACTGGCCACAGGTAAAATTAATCAGTTTTCGTAGTTTCAAAAACATTTCTACAATCAAATTTTCATCTGGGTATCTATGATTTTTATCCCATTAAGATGAGATTCATGGTTTTGTTATGAAAAAATCTTATACCCACAAGGTCTAAGACATCATCACTTGGTTTGTTTCTTAAACAAAAGAGAAGAAAATCAGCATGTTAGTTATAATTTGCATCTGGTGTCTGATTCGATCCCATTATTGCAGTTGAGATGAGATTCATTGTTTTGTTTTTCAAGGTAGATCATCATACACAGTCTAGTTTTATTTGAATGATGCATATAATTTTTCATTTGGTCATCTGAGATTTTATCTCATTATAGCAGTTTAGATGAGATTGACAGTTTAGTTATGAAAACTTCATATACTCATATGGTCTAAGACATTACCTAGTTTGTCACATATCTGATTAAGATCACCATCCTTTTTTAATTTTTATATATATGCCCCTCTAGATGTCTCTGATTGGAGCGGAGATGAGATTCATGGTGTGGTTATGAAAAATTCTTTGTTTCATGTCTTTTCTTGCTAGTTTGCAAACTACATTTGTATTCCGCTAAGAATGTCAAATAAATACATAGTAAACCCTGCACCTTCTGATAGAATCTAAACAAGCATCCTGAAAACTCATATACTAGGGAAACATCACTAACATGTTACACTAGTGGTAAAGATGGATCAGATTTTATCTATATCTTCATCTTCAAATTCAATAGAGTCATCACCAGGACCTTCATCATCTTCGTCCATACCAGCAATACCTTCATTGAGCCTGACATTATCAGGAAGCTCACCATAGGCCTTGAGAAACCTAGCCTCATTAGGCATGTATTTCAGGATAACATCAGCCTTATCATCCTGGTAATCTCTGACCGCAACTAGGATGATGTCACCAGCAGCAATCCATACCTTCTTATGCATCTTGGCATGGCTATGACAGAGATGTTTGGTCCTATCAATGTAAAGGGCCTCACAACGCCATACTCTTGCCCATCTTCCTTGAAGACCAACTTTCTCTTTTCAGGATCAGCCTCATTCTTTCGCCTCTTTCTGTTCTTTCCTCCCTTTCCCTTGTTCTTCGGCAAATTTATTTGCTGCTATAGCCTGAAAGTATTGTAAGAATTTAGTAGCAATCTGAGAAAACATCCTATTCATTTATAAACTATTTACCAATAGTAAAACAAATATGTTTTAGAAACAAATTGATAAATGCCAAACAATTATTGCAACCAAAAAGATATGAAAGAAGCTTTTCCACCATTTTTAGGTTGCCTCTTGCAGCACCCACCATGGTTGATGTTGATTTTTTTTTGCCTTGCAATGTTTCAAAATGTTTGGAAGCTTCAATGAGTAGTTGAAGTTAGATCAACTTCAATAAATGTGATTTTAGAAAATGTTTGGCATCTCAAACTTGAGAAAAAGTTTGCACTTTGACAATATGTTGTTGAAGTCAATAAATGTAATATGTAAACTGATTTGTTTAATACAAATGATTTTTTATTTGGAAGGAGTTGAATTGGCCCCCTTCCTAAGGCTGCGAGGAATGGCCATTGGCCAAGACCATTCTTTTAGGCTTGGTGTCTTTTTAAAAGGTTGGAAGGAATGACCAATTTGTTATTCCTTGAAACTTTCTTTGTGTTCATTCTTTTTTAGTTTTTCTCTTTTTATTGCATAAAATTTAGAATCTCTCTTTTTCTTTATTTCATCACATTTAATGACTTGAACATTTTAATTGATGCATTGAAATTATCAAGCATTACAATATTTGGTAACCACAATGCAATCTAGTAATTTTGTAATAATTAGTGTTGTGATATTAATCAAGTTGCAATCTAAATATGTAATAATTAGTGTTGTGATAGTAAGAGGGAGAGGGAGAGTGACAGAGAGGGAGAGAGAGGGAGGGGGAGGGGGAGGGGGAGGGATGGAGGTGGGGAGATAGATAGGGGGAGGGGGGGAGGGGAGATAGAGGGGGAGGGGGAGGGATGGAGGTGGGGAGATAGATAGGGGGAGGGGGGGAGGGGGGAGGGGAGATAGAGGGGGAGTGAGAGAGGGGAGAGGGAGAGGGGGGAGAGAGAGGTGGAGAGGGGGAGGAGGGAGAGAAAGAGGGAGAGAGAGAGAGGGGGGGTGGGAGGGAGAGAGGGAGAGGGAGAGGGAGAGGGGGAGGGGGAGGTGGAGGGAGAGGGAGAGGGAGAGGGAGGGGGATGGAGGTAGAGATGGGGAGGGGGGGGGGAGAGATGGGGAGGGGGGGGGGGGGGAGAGATGGGGGAGGGAGAGGAAGAGGGGGAGAGAGGGGGAGGAGGGAGATGGAGAGGGAGGAAGAGGGGGAGAGAAGGGGAGGGAGGGAGAGAGAGGGGGAGAAGAGAGGGAGAGGGAGAGACAAGGTAGGGAGAGGGAGGTAGAGGGAGAGGGAGAGAGAGGGAGTGGGAGGGGAGGGGGAGGGAGGGAGAGGGAGGGGGAGGGAGGGAGAGAGGGGAGAGGGAGAGGAATGCGAGGGATAGGGAGATGGGGAGAGAGAGGGGGAGGGGAGGGAGATTGAGAGGGAGAAAGACGGGGAGAGGGAGAGAGAGGAGGAGAGGGAGAGAGGGAAGGAGGCTAGCGAGAGAGTGGGAGGCGTGAGAGAGGGGAAGAGAGGGAGTGGCAGATGGGAGATGAGACAGGTACTGGGAGAGGGAGAGGGAGGGAGAGAGGGGAAGGGAGGGGGAGGGGGAGGGAGGATGAGAGGGAGAGAGGGGGAGGGAGAGGGGCATAGGAGGAGAGGGGAAGAGAGATGGAGGGAGAAGGAGAGAGGGGGAGGGAGAGGGCATAGGAGGAGAGGGGAAGAGAGATCGAGGGGGAGGAGAGAGGAAGAGGAGAGGGAGGGGGAGGGATGGGGATGGAGGGAGAGATAGAGAGGGAGAGAGGGAGAGGGGAAGAGGGAGAGGGAGAGGGAGAAAGAGGGGGAGAGAGAGGAGAGGGAGAGGATAGAGGGAAGGAGGGCTAGTGATAGAGTGGGAGGGGAGAGAGGGGAAGAGAGGTAGAGTAGGAGGGGGAGAGGAGACAAGGAGAGGGGAGAGGGAGAGGGAAAGGGAGGGAGGGGGATTGGGAGGGGAGGGGGAGGAGGGGGATTGGAGGGGGAGGGGGGAGGGGAGAGGGGCATGCAAAGGGGGAGGGTAGAGAGAGAGGGAGAAGGAGAGGGAGAGGGAGAAGGAGAGGGAGAGGGAGAGAGCAAGAGAGAGAAGGGAGGGAGAGAGGGGCGAGAGAGGGAGAGGTAGAGGGAGGGGGAGGGAGAGGGAGAGGAAGAGGGAGGGGGGGGAGGGGAAGGGGCAGGGAGAGAGAGGAGGAGAGGGGGAGAGAGGGAGATAGAGGGAGTGGGAGAGGGGGAGAGGGGGAGAGGGGGAGAGGGAGTGGGGGTGTGAGGGAGGAGGGGAGAGGGAGAGGGAGGGAGGGAGAGGGGAAGAGGGAGATGGAGAGATGGAGATAGGGGAGAGAGAGAGAGAGAGGGGAAGAGGGTGAGAGAGAGGGAGAAGGAGAGGGAGAGGGAGAGAGAAAGAGAGAGAGGGGAGGCAGAGAGGGGGGAGAGAGAGAGAGGGAGACGGATGGGGAGGGGGAGGGAGAGAGAGGTGGAGGGAGGGAGACAGAGAGGGAGAAAGAGGGAGAGAGAGGAGGAGAGGAGAGAGGGAGATAGAGGGAGTGGGAGAGGGAGTGAGGGTGGAGGGAGAGAGGAGAGGGAGAGGGAGGGAGGGAGAGGGGAAGAGGGGAAGAGGGAGAGGGAGAAGGAGAGGGAGAGATGGAGATAGGGAGAGAGAGAGAGGGGAAGGGAGAGAGGGTGAGAGGAAGAGGGAGAAGGAGAGGGAGAGATGGAGAGACAGGGGAAGGGATAGAAGGGGGAGAGAGGGAGAGGGAGGAGAGGGGAGAGAGGGGGAGGGAGAGAGAGGATGAGAGGGGGAAATGAGGAGAGAGAGAGAGAGAGAGGGGGAAATGAGGAGAGAGAGAGAGAGAGTTTTTCCAAGATCACATCCTCAAAGAAGAAATCACTACACAACGGTAAAAGGTACCACATGGTTGTTAGGGTCTCCCTTCCCATTATATTTCTCAAATTGAGGAGTTTCAATTTTTTTAGGCATAAGTGTTTTTAGGATGGAATAGGATGAAGGTCTATGAATATAATGTGTTGTCATACTAGGATTAGGTGGACTATTACTCATGCAAGTCAATTATTGTTGCATAGAGGTCATGTTTTTCAATAATATACTACTAATGGTCATGTGCCCAAGCTTAGTCATTTATATGCAATTTTTAGTATTTTTTTAGTCATTTATTATTGTTTTTCTACTAGTGACTGAGGAGATGTTTTGAGTAGAATTGATAGAGCAAAGGTGTTCAAGTTATTTGAGTAATTCAATTTCAAAGATTCAAAGAACATGATGTTGTAGAGGTGATAAAACTTTAGAATCATTTAATTGTTTTGGTACAAAGGTTAGAGCCTCTTCTTGTAAGTGTTTTAAGTGTTGTATCTCTTTATGGAGTTGTTGCTTCCTTTGGGTTAGAGCCCATAAAACTTTGTATCAGGGAGTTGGAGCTTCCTTTGGGTTGTTGGCCATAAAATTTATTGTAAATCTATTTTCATTTGTGAGGCTGGATTTGGATAGTAGATCCAAGAAGCTTGCTCACCTTGGTCTTTCCCATCTTGGGTTTCCACATAAACTTGGTGTTATATGCTTGTGTGCTCTTTTTTTTCTCATGGTTTAAATGCTAACATTTGATTGAATGCTTTTAGAAGGAAATAATTTGATTAAGTACTGATTCACCCCCCCTCTCAGTACTATTCTGTATTCAATATCTTTGACCAATCTATACTGTAAGGTCTATTATGCAAACATAACCCCTTATTAAAGTGTGGTGAAACATTATAAGGTGGAAGACCCTTCTCATTTTTTCCACTTTGTATGTTATGTCCTTGGGAGCTCACCCATTAGCTTGCCCAAATTATCATCTATAGTTAGAGACTTACTTGGTTAAACTCTATCAAGTTGACAATTTTTACTTTATCCCTCTTTATGTTATTACCTATATATTTCATATTACTTTCAATGCTTATAGCCACTATGCATGCATCCATTAATGTTTGAGGGTTTTTGTCCTTGAGGAAATAACTAATCTTAGAATCAAAAGCACCATATATAGAACACATGGTACATAGACTCATTTGGCCTCAAGTGAGGAGACAAGTTTCTCATAATGGTGATGAACACTATTATTAAACTCAACCATTGATTCATCGTTGTTTCTAATAGTTGTGAGTTCATGAATGACAAGGTTTGGATTCACCCTATCTTCATACTATATTCTAAATACATCCATAAATTCAACCCAAGAAGTTATTCTATGACCTAGGAGGCTCTTGTACCACTTTCTTGCACTCTCTTAAGTGACTACACAAAGTTTCACGATGACCTCCTCAACATCAATCTCATAGTCATTAGTTATATTAACAAAATACCTAATGTGTTCACCAATTATAGTAATATTCCCTTGTAAAATATGTATTTTTCCTCTAATCTCATTGGGAACTAGGTTTGGCTAGTTAGGGATCCCATATAACTCAAGTTGTCAATATATTTTTAACCCAAAGGAGGTTGCACTAGTTTTTGTATTTGCGTGTTTCTCTTAAATTGGATTATTCTTTGTTGTGGCTGATTTGGTTTGTAGGCCTAATTTTATAGTTAAAACATTAGATTTTCTTGGTGCATTATTTGGGTAGGAATATTTTGTCTGATGTTTTTGTTAGGAGGATGAAATTATTGTTCTTGAGGGGCTTGTTGAGCATGTTGTGCCAACTAGAACTCAATTTGTTCTTGAAGTTCTCCATGCCTAGATTTTATCTAGTCAATAAGATCAAGTCTTTCATCAATGGTTCTTTCTATGTTGTCATTGTCAAGCTAGTCATGTCCTTGAGCATTATGAAATTGAAGATCATGCTAAAATCCATCATGAGAGTGAGTAGGAGAAAAAACATGTGGACTTGCATTATATGTCTCTCTTTATTATCGTTCACAATTAGAATTTCAAGCTGCTCATTAAGCACCTACTCTCTAGGTCTTTCTCCTCTAGGTTCTTGTCCATGATTTCCATGATAAAAAAAATTGAAACCTTCTTCTAATTCTAACAACATTATCAACACTGTCATGAAAGGTCTATTGATCCCAATCCCTCAAATCAACTAGAATATGTGGGTGAGTGCATGGAAATGGGGTACAAAAAGGGGGTCAAAAGTGGCCACTTTTTTTTTTCTTTTTCTGAAATCAGTTAAAGATGAACCTGGATGAGTAATTCAAGTTGTGCACACTCAAAATTTGAATATGATAAGAAAAAGAATTGTATTACTCTAAATCTAGTTTCTAAAATACTAAAGATTTTAGAAAAGTGTTAAAGTTAAGGGTGTGAAATGTTGAGTGCACACAAAAGTGTTCCTATTTTTATCACTAAAATATAAGAGTGTCTGGTGTGTGCCCCCTATTATTTTGCTACATTAGGTATTTTTAAAACCATTTCGTGGAAATGTAGCTAAGAGCAAGTTCTACAAGTTGTATATTTTTTTATTGAATTTTTTTTTTGCATTTTTGAAGTGGATGCATCCTGAAAATTACATCACCAAGGGTGCACGTCACATATCTTGCACAAAACTAATTAAAAATATAAATTTATTTTATTTAATGTGTATAGAATGAAGTGTAGAATAATCCTATGTACTTTTTTTTCAAATTTGGATAAGCGAATCAAAAGTTATTAAAAATTTGAATACATATGTACTAGATGGATATAGATACACTCTTCAAAGAAAATAATATAAATACCTTAGCTTACTCAAAATATTAAAAAAATTGTATGTATAGAAAGCTAAGAAGTGGCTCGTTATTTTGTGGTGGTTTTGTAAAACCTTATTGCAAAACATGTAAACCTGATGAGGTTGAAGTTTGAATTTGACTTGTTTTATGTTGAAAACACAAATTTAGGAGCCATAATAGATGCCCAACCTTTAGGATTCTAAATCCAAACCTAAATGGGAAAGGATCATATATATTTTGAATTCAAGGCATTACAAATGCATACATGTTAAAACATGTATGATTTATGCCTTTCATAATGTAAATCTGTTTTGCTAAAAAATCTCAAGGTTGGCCACTAATTTTTATCCCATTTCCAGGCACTTACCATGTCTCCCTCCTAATGGACCAGGTTCATAGTCATTCAAGAGTGTTTGAGTTGACTTACCCATTTTTTTCTTTCCAAGATATTTTTTGCAGCCCTTTAGGTGCAACATGATCCTCCTCATCTTATAAATACCTTTAATGTCTTCTTTCTTCTATTCTTTACTTTTGAGTTCATTTCACTAGATTCACTTGAATAGAGCTACTATTAGTGTATACCTTTAATCTATAGGCATACACATTTGTAATTAATCATACTTAGGCATATTGACACATGTTCTTTGAACTTGTCAAAGTAGTTGAGATGTTTTGAGAGGTGTTGACTTGCATCGACACCTAACGCTATGTTTGTGGGAGGTTACTCACCACAACTCCATGTAGAGGAGTCATATCCTCCTTTCTTGGAGATTCAGGTACCTACACTTCTCTATTTATACTCCCCTCATTTGATAATACAAATTGGTCGATTCCATTGCGATTCATGTGCTTGTTAATTGTTTCCATGATTTTGGTTTTCTACATGGTATCAGAGATTTGTGGATTACCTTCAAGCCATCATTTGTTCATTGTTCTACTCGCCCCCATTGACATCGAGCTCCATTTTGTAAGGTTTTCTTTGTTTGGTTTGGTTGCTATTAATTGCATTGGTTTGTTTTGAATAGCTGAGTAGGATTGGTGTTTGATTGCCCTTACAAGCGCTTGCATGATAGTGTGTTTGAACTGCCCATAGAGGGCTGTGTTACTAGCGCTTGTGGATGCTCGAGCACTTTCACATGTTTCCCAAGTTGAGAAGAGAAATCCGCATTGAGGAACCCCTCCCCCAACATTCTCTTAACCTTCAGTGGTTCCTCTTGTCTTCTAATGTTCTTGAAGCAAACAAAGGAAAGGAATCGACATTGAAAGATGTTACGGGTTCCCTTAACAAACCATCACAAAAAAGCTAAGTGAAATCAAATTACAAGAGAAATAAGAAGCATCATTTTGGCTATGGCTTGCCTTGTCGCATGAGAGGAGAATCTCCCCTCCTCACAAGCACCACCCATCAACGAATGTGAGTGAGACATCTACTAGTGCTTTGTCTCCTCTAGTGAAAAGAAAATGCTTCACAAGTTGTAGCGGAACCTATTGTGATATATTCTGATAGTGAATCTGAAGGTAAGACGATACATGTATGGCTCTTGTTCCTTACACCACACTTGCTATAGTTCCTCTTACATCTTGTCCACCTTCCCATATGGTAATGAGCAATATTGGGAGGAGGATGATTTTCTTTAGGCCAACTTGTAAGTGTGGTCCTTATTTCCTATGTTATGAGTACATGTGATTATTTTTCATCATATTGTGTTGCTTGATTGCTTTATTTATGTTGTTTGTAAGCTCTCTTGGATGACCCTATTGGCAAGAGACACCGTGTGCCTTCATAAGTGTTGTCATTGATCGCAACAAAGTCTATCCCACACATCTGTAGTACTTACTATGCCTATACCATAAGTCAGATTGAAGATTATTTTGGTCTAGTGAACAAGACAGAGCATGTAACAAGGTCTGACAATCAGGTTTGAATCTCTTAGATGGTGTAACTCAATGATGCAGAGGAAAAGAAACTCAACTTCACACTAGCATTTTGCATAACACAACATGACCAACACCTGGTCTCTGACCTAATAACTTCATTCTACATCTTCCTAAGATGCCCAACTCTAATCAAAGCTCTATCCAACCACTATGGCAAGACAGCAATCTTCAACACTGTTTATTAAAGATAGTCACACACTTCTATTTCTAAGGAAATAGTAAGGGTACCCTCCTTGGGGTGATCTCCATTAACACAACTTCAATGACCAAACAACAACATGATGAACAAAAACTATTACCTTCTTGACATGACTGATGTCCCTTCTCTAATCCTTTAACACATGATTCTGTAGAGGTCTTTCACACATGCCCACACTCACCCTACACCATCCTCCTTCCTCTGCAACCTTCACAAGGATATGGGCCAACTACCATACATCCCATTCCATTGATCATCAATAGGAAAAGATCAGTGAAAAGAAGGATTATCCATCGGGCTACTCAAAGATACCCTAATTCAGGGTTTTAGGATAGTCAGCAAGAAAACAAATAATTTCTCCCTCCTAAAGTAGTGTCAAGTCTTCAAACCACTTGCAAGAGATAGATAACTCTCCACCATAACTAACCATCAAAGATTCCAACCTCCCACCAGGCCGTACAGGTACGGAACAAGGCAGAAAATAGTGTATTTTCTTGACTATCATAGCAATTTTAAAGAGTAGCTTGGGTATTTGAAGATCCTATCCTATCCTCCTTCAATTTCAAGGCTCAAACTCACATTAATGAACAGTCCATTCATCAACCTTCATTTTCAAGTATTCAACATCCCTTGATAGGACTGTACAGTACAGTGGTATGGCTTACAATACACAAGAATACAGAAAATGCAGCAAATATAGAAAAAATAGTTCTCTTTTGTTATTTCTTACCAATCTCTCGAGTGGTCCCATACAATGAATCATCTTTGGCTTCAAATAGCCTTCAACAATGCATGGAGTGGTTGATAGAACTGCCCAACCATCGGGCTTCTTCTTGCTTTTTAACAGCAACACTAAAGATAGAAATTGTCTTCTTTGAAACTATTTTTTAGAAACTACCCTTTCACCGATTGTAGTGACTATTTCATGTTAAGAAAATGCTTTCTAACCTTTTGGAGAACCTAAGACAAGGTGTTAACCCATCTTCAAACCTAAGACATGCCTTTAAAAGGCTTACAAACACTAAAAACTTTAAATGACTATTCTATATAAACATTAAAACTTAAATGACTCCTAAGATTGCCTTTTTGCCACAAGACTATCCTCTTGAGGACTACAACTTCAACAAGAAAATAGATACTAGCTTTTTGGACATAGTCCACTACAAGCATGACTACAAGCCTTATTACAACAATTAATGGTCTCAAGGACCTCATTAAACTACTTGAAGATCAAATAAAACCCTGATGTGAAGGTGCTCCTACACCATACAACCAACCAACAAAGATTTCTAAGTCCCTTGGAAATGTATCTGCAACAAAAGTCTTTCCTGCATCTCTGTCTGTCTCTTCATCTTCTCAGCTTTAGTCTTCCAATCTTTAGACTAATAGGGAAGGTGACCAACCAACCAACAGAATAAACTACCATCTTCACAAAGCATCCTCAGGCTCCTTCTACTCCCATCAGTGGAGTATTCTTTAGGCTACAACATCAAGTGCTTCTTCAGGTATCCATCTCTCTCATTGCTTCACAACACCAACTCACCAAACCATCCATCTCACCCAACAGTAGATCCTAGTGATGCACCTACCACTCTCTCCTCAGTGGTTTGTCTATGCATCCTTCTCCAGCCAAATCTCTATTGGAGAATGGTCATGACAAACCTCATCTTGTCTGCCCACACACACAACCTCAGAAAACATCCTTCTGCAACTAGATGGATAAGCACCTGCAACCAAACAACTTAGTAAACAAAAATAATGGTCACCAACAGAATCTTTCCTTCAGTTCTTCACCTGCCTTCTCAGTGACAGGAACAAACATAACATCTCCTCCCAGAGCTTTTACTAGCTCTGATACCAATTTGATGCAGAGGAAAAGTAACTCAACTTCATACTAGCATTTTGCATAACACAACATGACCAACACTTGGTCTCTGACCCAATAACTTCATTCTACATCTTCCAAGATGCCCAACTCCAATCAAAGCTCTATCCAACCACTATGCAGGATAGCAATCTTCAACACTATTTATTAAAGACAGTCACACACTTCTATTTCTAAGGAGACAGTCAGGGTACCCTCCTTGGGGTGATCTCCATTGACACAACTTCAATGACCAAACAACAACATGATGAACAAAACTATTACCTTCTTGACATAGCTGCTGTCCTTCTTTAATCCTTTAACACATGATTCTGCAGAGGTCTTTCACACATGCCCACACTCACCCTACACCATCCTCCTTCCTCTGCAACCTTCACAAGGCTGTGGGCCAACTACCATACATCCCATTCCATTGATCATCAATAGGAAAGATTAGTGAAAAGAAGGAATACCCATCGGGCTACTCAAAGATACCCTAATTCAGGGTTTTAGGACAGTCAGCAGAAAACAAATAATTTCTCCCTCCTAAAGCAGTATCAAGTCTTCAAACCACTTGCAAGAGACAGATAACTTTCTGCCCTAACCAACCATCAAAGATTCCAACCTCCACAGGCCGTACAGGTACGGAACAAGGCAGAAAATAGTGTATTTTCTTGACTGTCATAGCAATTTTAAAGAGCAGCTTGGGTATTTGAAGATCCTATCCTATCCTCCTTCAATTTCAAGGCTCAAACTCACATTAATGAATAGTCCATTCATCAACCTTCATTTTCAAGCATTCAACATCCCTTGACAGGACCGTACAGTATAGTGGTATGGCTTACAATACACAAGAATACAGAAAATGCAGCAAATACAAAAAAAATAGTTCTCTTTTGTTATTTCTTACCAATCTCTCGAGTGGTCCCATACAATGAATCATCTTTGGCTTCAAATAGCCTTCAACAATGCATGGAGTGGTTGATACAATTGCCCAACCATTGGGCTTCTTCTTGCTTTTTAACACAACACTAAAGGTAGAAACTGTCTTCTTTGAAACTATTTTTAGAAACTACCCTTTCACTGATTGTAGTGACTATTTCATGTTAAGAAAATGCTTTCTAACCTTTTGGAGAACCTAAGACAAGGTGTTAACCCATCTTCAAACCTAAGACATGCCTTTAAAAGGCTTACAAACACTAAAAACTTTAAATGACTATTCTATATAAACATTAAAACTTAAATGACTCCTAAGACTGCCTTTTTGCCACAAGACTGTCCTCTTGAGGACTACAACTTCAACAAGAAAATAGATACTAGCTTTTTGGACATAGTCCACTACAAGCATGACTACAAGCCTTATTACAACCTTTATTGGTCTCAAGGACCTCATTAAACTACTTGAAGATCAAATAAAACCCTGATGTGAAGGTGCTCCTGCACCAGTCAGTAAGTTGGAGACTTGGACAAGTCAAGAGGGGCATCATGACTACTGTATTCCAAAGATTTAGCCTCTGGTGATAAAGCAAGAAAAAGATATGAGCATTTGAGTGTTGGGTTCCAATCAGGCAGAGCAGACAGAGGAAGAACTGACCGACATAGTATCAAACTTCAATCCGGATGTGTAAAAGGTCATGATCAAGCAATCTATTATATTATACATTGTTAGATGACATGATTTATGACTTCTATGCCTATGTTTTTGATGCACATTACTAATCAAGCATTGATTAAGCTGACAGATTAATAACTTGCAAATATCTTAGGTGTTCTTGTTGCCGACTAAGAAGTTGTTGGAAATCCTTGATGTGGATATATATACCCGATGGATTCAAGCCTTTAAGTGTGTGATAGTGATGATATGTATGGTTAAGTAGGAAGAAAAGCAAAGACAAGTGCGAAGGTAGTAATTCAAGCCTAAAATGTGACAGAAAAGTTATATTGAGTAGAGGAAGAATGAAATGTACCAGATCAATATATTGTACCTAACCAAAACTGAAATCCTACATGCATAGATGTTGTTCATCAGTTCAGACACTTTGGTATCATCTGTAAGCATTTGTAGACTATAAGTCTCCTGTAGGCAGTGGGCCTCTTGTGAACAGTGTGCTCAGGCAATGAGCCCTAATTGGCAAGTGCCAAATTTGTACTCTTTATTCTTTTAACAAAGAATACAATCTTGGGTTAGTCACCCCATGGTTTTTTCCCTTAACAGGGTTTCCATGTAAAAATACTTGTGTCATGTGTTAATTTATTTTTTCGCTCTTATGATTATCTTGTTTTGGCATAACATTAAATGATGAGTTAAGGAAAAAGAAAGAAAATAGAAAAGTTATAAGATAACTGATTCACCCCCCCTCTCAGTTATCTGCATTGTTTCCAACAATTGGTATCAGAGCAAGGTTCCTCTGAACAAAGCCAATAGCTTGAGGAAGATCTGGGAATCTCAATGGATTCATATAGTATGAAGGAACAACTTCAGTCTCCCCTAGATGATCTTGAACAATCCCACTCTGAAGTCAATAATTTGAGAGAAAGACTCAAACAAGCTGATGATTTCATAAATGAGCTAAAAGAAAAACTTAGTATCTCTGTGAAAAAGAGAAATGAACTACTTTAAAAATTACCCAATCAGAGTGAAGTCAATGATACTAATGAAGATCTAAATGAGAAAAATAAGCTATGTGAGAAGCTGTCAAAAGAAGTCATTATGGTAAGGCATGAAATGGAATCGGGGGTTATGAGATTCACCCAAGAAATTGAAGAAAAAAGAAAGATTGAAGATAATCTAAAACAATCCCTCAAGGAGAAAATAGAGGACTGCCACAAAATGGACAGAATAATTAGGCATCTTGAATTTGATCTTGAAGAAGATAGAGACAATGAAGAACAACTTGAGAATCAGATAGACACTCTTAAACAAGATCTTCAAACTACAAATGAATACAAAGAAAAATTCAAGATAAGATCAGCCCAACTTGAAGTTCTTCTTGAAAGCCAAAAGAGGGTAGATGATAAGCGTGGCTTGGGATATGAGAAAGGTTAAAAGTCTGGATCCAGTCATAAGAACTTTGGATCAGGAAATCAAAGAAACATGCCTAGAAGACCTCCGGTAAGGAAACCAAACAATCAAAGATATCCATCCTTCAATGGATACTGCTTCAATTGCAACAAGTTTGGTCACAAAGCAATCTAGTGCAGAAACAGAATGAATCAATTCAATCCATCCTTCTCCGGTCTATGTTTCAGTTGCAAAAGGTATGGTCACAAATCTCATGAATGCAGAAATATGCAAATGAACAATTTTTTCAATGGTAAATGCTTTGTATGCAATAGAATTGGACATATGGCTAATGAGTGCAGATCAAGAGGATATCATTCAAATAAACAAAGAAATGTTGTGTGTTACAATTGCAATAGATCCAGTCATATTGCCAAATTCTATAGAAGTAGAAATTAGGATAGAAAAGGTCCGGTGGAACATGATCAGAAACAAGATAAAAGGCAAAGGTAAAGTAAATGTGGATGAAGTTCAAAAAGAAATGAGCAAGATTCCAAACATTTTCTAAAATTACATTTATTGAAGTTGATCTAACTTCAAGTACTCATTGAAGCTTCCAAACATTTCCAAACACTGCAAGGCATAAAAAAATCAACATCAACCATAGTTCTGATTTATATCACTTTCTCTGCCAATACAAAGTAGAGCAATTAAATTTACTATTATTAAAATAATAATAATAAAACTATGCAATGATAGGAATATTTGATAAATTACTTTAATGAAAATACTTGTGGTGATTCTGAACTTGAATTATATAAGCTTGTTTTATAGTATAATGTGGGTACCACTAATTTATTGACATATTCACAGAATTAGAGTATCTCATTAGGTGAAGAACAACTATAGAATTAGAGAATCTGAAGCGTGCACTGCACCTCCTTAATCAGAATACCTTCTTCAAACATGGAATTAGCCCATGATAAAATACCCATTACAAGAATTCCTGTCATATTTTTGAAGGGAAGGGCAGTCCCATGGCATTTGTGCTGTCCATGTTCTATTTACTAGCAAGAAAGCATAGAAAAAGGGAAAATGTAGTTGTGATGAATCTCAATAGCTCAACTAGGCAAAATAACAGAACTGTAGAGAAACTCATAAATAATAGAATTATGCAAAGAAATAGATCATATTGGCCATCACAAGATGCAGAGATATTTAAACTCTTACTCTTATTTATAGTTGCCACAATAGGTTCCCAAAAGAGAGTATAGAAAAGGACTATGTACAAATTGTAGCACTACTAGAGTAGTCAGAGCTCTCATCCCAAAGAGTGACATCTTCTATTGTTAGCTTTATCAAGAATGCAACTTTCACATTTTTCAAGGCTCTAGAAAACTTGAGACTGAGGCAAGCCTCAAAACTGTACTCTTGTTAGGGCAAGATTTAGGATTTGCAAGTTAAATGACCAATTTTGAGTCTCATAAAGATAGGAGAAATATTTTAGCATATTGGGTCTTTCTTTTCTTTTACGATATTGATGTATTTGAATCAGAATAAAGGTAAATCATGATTAGATAAGGTTTGTGGAATTCAATAAGTGGATGGAGTTTCTGATTTGTACAAGACATAAAATGGAACACAGATTCTCCTCACCCTGGTGGGCTCAACGGGCATTGCAAACATCGACAGCAACCATGAGCGCCAGAGCACCGTTTCCTCTTCTTTATCAAGGCAATGGCGGATCTCGTAAGCTTGGAGGAGGAACGCCTACAACTTCAAATGGCTTGTATTTAGAACCTGCGACATTCTTTCTGCCACTCCTACCAAGTCTAGAATGGGCCGAGGGTGGAGTCCGCGCAAATTATAAAGATCTACGACAGGCTCAATACTAATCTTAATGTTAACGGTAACAAAAGAGCTTCTTTTCTTAACGATAACACAAGTACAAATAAAACTAACCGATAACGGTCATTCCAACATTTTTTTGAATTCTTATTATTCATGCTAATCCACACATTTATTAGTTGTGTGCATGGAGGAGTGAGAAACATCAAGGAGATATTTGGTGATATAATTTCTAATTGACTTAGATTTATAGTAGCATGATACTAATTTTTATGTTATGATGTACTATGAATTTAACCCATGGAAGATGTGATGTTTATACTATATTATTGATTGCTAACATACAAGTTCAAATTCTAGGAACATTAATACTTGTAACAATGAGATGGAGTTGTATGCTTCCAATTAAATTAAATAATCTTTTGGAAAAAAGATTAATATAATTTTGTTCTTGTTGAATATTGAAGTATAATGTATATAAGATGTAATAATGTTTAGTTGTCCCAATTTAGCAAGCTATGTGAAAATCACAAATATGAAATTGGAGAATAGGATGAATTATAGGATAATTGTTTGAGAATTGTTAAGAGATTAATTGTTAGCCCCTAGATTATTAGGGAAATTCATAACTTGGTTTAGTTCTTCACGCTTTTATAATAACTAAGATAACTTGCCAATGTAAATGTTTATGTGAAATCTCTAGAATCTCTTGATTATGTGTTACAATAAGTATAATAGGGCATAAGATGTGATATATTCTTGTCTCTTTATGATTTATATGAATGTTATGTTTTTTATTGAAGTCATAATAAGTAATGATAAATAGACTTTTGATAGAGGGTTAATAAAGGAATTATGATAAAAACATTATAGTGAAACAAAACTTGAAGACCTAGACTAGTATTACATTTGATAACAATCTTTGTTGCAATGAGGCTAAGAAATGAATACATACATTAATCATTTAAATTATATAATTTGATTTAATTAATTCATGCTAGAAGGGATATGAATATAGTTGAAAGTGAAATTCCTAAATACGAATTGACTAATTGGGTGAAATTGTTTAATGTGTCTTAGTGTGTAGCTCACTATTGATTTATATTAGAAATTTCTTATAAGAAACCCCATATGAATCGTAAGATTAGATTTTAGTTGATTCCCAAAGGTGTTGTAAGATGGAAGTATCAAGTTCAATACCTATGTCTTTATAGTCTTCAAAAATATTTAGAGAATTTATATAAGCCTCACATGGGCTAAGTTGCTAAGGATTACATATTAAACGCTATGATTGTTAGTTAAGTTATCCTAAATTGGAAACAATCTTGTATTTTCCCTATTACTTGAGCTTGTAGATAATCCCTGAGCTCTTATAATTAGAAGAACTTAACTATATCCTAATGCTAAGGAAGTAAAATTACATAATCTATTAAGTCACTCTCTGTAAGTAGGGGATGTGTGACCCAATCTAGAGTGAGCCAAATGGTCTACATTAAAAAATAGTCGAATGCTTTATACCTAATGTTTATCCTAGATGTCTTTCCATTGCTCAAGAAAAATATTTTGATGTCATCACCTAAGTGTCAAATAAATCCATCTCATGATCTCCTTTTAATTAATTAATATTGGAGGAGGAATTTAATTATCATTTTCATTCCCACTTTATGAATCCCAATGGCTAGTGCGAATCCAGAGTACTCGATTAAATATGCATAAAATTCATTAACCTTGTTTCATTAAAGAGACACACCTAATGCTATTTTTTGTTGTGCTATTAACATGGTTTCCTTGGATTAGATTTGGTATGAATTCAGAGGATGTTAATAGTCAAATGATATAGATGTTGCAATAAAGAATACTTTTAGAAGAAGCCATTAATGTCTTGAATGACCTATATTGTTAAGCCTCATGTTAACCTCTCTGAGAGTTGACTTAAGCATGTTTAACTAAAGAAGCTCTAATACAGTATCATCCTTGGGGAATAGAGAAATTTTGCATCATCAATGAGCACTTATTTTTAGTTTTAATCCATTAGTTAGTTGTAGAAGACATCAAAATATTTTATTGCATTTTACATTTAAGTCTTGAAATTTTGGTATACCATTCTTGAGGAGCATCTAGAGGTCATAGCCAGGTTTGAAGAGAATTAGATTCATGTAATGAATTATTTGGGTAAATGAACCTATATCAAATTAACAAATTTTCACAGTTGCAGAATTATCATTGGCACCATATAACTTGGGGTTTGTGATAATCAAGGAAGAAATGTGAAAACTTATTAGACCCATGGGAGAAAATATCAGGAACTACACAATTTTCTTTTCTATTTATTTGTTTTGGTTCGAGAAATTAGCTTACAATGGCTGACTCCACATTTCAAGAAGTATAAAACTTTGTGCCACCCTATGGTTGACACAAATCATTATGGAGGCTGGGGACTGATGTAAATTAGTTTCCCACTAGATCATTTGGAATCATGAGGAGAGAGAGAGGGAGAATGTTGAGTAGGAGTTGGAAGTCTAAGCATACACATGAACATGAGGATTTAGGATGGAGTTTGAGAATAAATTTATTATATATTTTAGTTGTCATATGGATACAACCTAGCATTTATGCCCTTGCAGTAGATTGTAATGTATTTAAGAATTAATAATATAATGATGAATCTTTTAGAGGCTAGGTTTTTCCCTCTTTGAGGGTTTGCCTAGGGTATATCATGTGTCACTTTATTGTGAGTTCAGTTTTGTGTATGTGTTTATTGGTATTGGTTGTATGACTAGATTGTCCTTCATTGGACCCTCCTACCATGACTAGATCAATTGATATCAAAGCGTAATGTTCAAATCTTGTGGAGGGTAAATGGTTGCTCCATGGGTTTTGGTTGTGACCAGATCATTGAATTGAGCCAACCTATAAGAAAATTGTGAATAGATTGTGATGTGGAGCATTCTGAGTAACAACTATCCCAGTGCAGCTGCATTTAGTTAGGAATGACTGTTTCAGTCATTTAGAGTCAGACTGGAGATTTAGTGCCAACTCATCCAGATGTTTGGTCTAGTCACTTTTAGTTTTGCTGATTCATGTTCTGTTTAGTCTTAGTGTTAGCTGGGGGAGTTACATAGGAGTAAAATTAGGCTTAATTGTTTCAGTTAACTAGTGGTTGCCTTCCCCGTAGGAGGAAGTTTAGGGGGAAAATTTGGAATAAAGGGGATTGGTTGCTGTTGTTGGAGTCAGTTTTTTTGATCTGGAAAAATAATGTAAAATCTTCATCTAGAGAATAATGAAGAGATTCATCAGTGTTCTTATTTTCTTTGATTTCCCTAATTCTCTATTTTTTTCTAGTTCTCTACAGCTCAAGAATGTGATGAAAAGTTGCAGGTCTGAGGTTTGCCTACATCAGTTTGGTATCAGAGCAAATCCTTCCTGTGTCTAATGCATACCTTTCAAAGCAAGGATGCCAAGGCAAGGTGCATGGCCTAATCTGAAGGTGTGAAATGCAGACGTGGAGGCTTGCATACAGATTGCCAAAGAGTATAAGCCTTCGATACTGAGGATGTTTGCTGGATAAAGGTGGTAGTCAATTGTCATGTTGTTCCTTCCTCTTGCCATATTTAGATTCCAACTATGCCTTGAGTAGGTTGAGAGGTTGATGACATCCCCTACATCAGTTTGGTATCAATCGGTAGAGGTGAGAAAACTGTTATTTTGTTTTAAGTAGAAGTTGTTGACATAGCAGTCAACATAGGAGGAGAAGGAGACGCCCACTAAAGATGGCAAGAGAGATTCATTTCATAGAGGGAAACATATATCCCAAAATCATTATCGATGCATATTTGGGTCAAGTACACCACAATGTTGTCTATTTGAGCCCTATTTATTACTTTGCAGTCAGGAGATAAGTTTTACTGAAAGCTAGAAGCATCTGCTATAAGAGTTGTATTACTGAGCTTTATTACTCTGGAACAAATAATTATTTACTCTGCATTAGTTTATAGGAGATTTGTGGCTGTTTGAAGGGCATTGATGGTGAGAAACAAAACTTGTAAATGAAAACTTGTTGGAGGACCGAGTTCTTTGTTGTGTGATAACTGTTGCTGCCAGAGCTGAAGAATGCTGAGATTTGAAGTCTTTTGTATTGGCCTATGGAGTACTAACTTTCTAGTTTTCTATCTGAATTTGTGTTAATTTGTTAAGGGGATGAAGAATAGAAATAGGATATTGTTACATGGTCAATAGGTCATCCTTCTAGAAGAAAAAAAAAGGAGAAGAGAGTTGTAGCTGTATTTTGGGGGTTGTGTTTATCACTATGAATTTAAATATGGATTTATATCATGATGTGAGAAAGAGGATAGCCAAGCTAGAAGAAAGAATAAAGAAGAGATAGAGACTAAAGCCAACAAAAGACCAACAAAAGGAGTTGTAAGAATTAGAGTATGAATTGGAGGAGTTAAAGTGGATGTTGGAGGAAAATGAAGCATGTAGAAATAAGAAGACAAAGAAGAAGAAATCTATAACAAAGGCTTTGAAGAGCTGTGAGAAGGTAAAAAATAATGGTGAGTATAAATACCTAACTTGTGAGGAAGAGTTATATTCAAAGAGGAAAGCCGCCATAGAGGAAAGAATTAGCCAATGGATAGAACTCCTGGAACAGGGAAAGCTTAAATCCCTGGATGAGTTGGCAAGATTGTTATTAGATAAGAGGCCAATAAATGAGACTTGTGAAGAGTTTGAGATAGATGATGAATGGGATGAAGATCAAGATGTTGAATTGTGTCACCCCACAGAAGGGGAAAGTATTGAAGATTACAATACAAGAGAAGAGTTTGAAGACTTAAATGAAGAGGAATGCAGCCTATCACGAGAGGAGACCAAAAATGTTGTAGCAGTGGAAGCATCCCACATTAGAGAGGAAGCTGCAATAGAGATGGAGTTTTTTGGGAGCCCCATATGTGATGAAGTCCTATTGGTTTTAGAGAAGACAACCAATGAGAAGTAGCTAGAGGAACATCTAGAGAATCCCAAGATTGATGAAAAGAGAAAAGAAGGAGATCATCTCTTTCTTCGAGAAGAAATGAGAATGATTGAGAGAGAGTAGGGACATGTTCATTTGTGATACAAAAGAAGAGGACAATGCAAAAAATGAGTTGTCTTATGAAGACCTCATAAAAGAAGAATTGAAAAGCATGCCTAAATGACATAATGCAGAGGAGGAAGCACCTATGGGAAATTTTGATTCCCTCAACTTTATTTCTATTTTTAATGGTTTTTGTGTAGGTGTAGTAGAAGATGGTATGAGTGATGTAAAGAGCCATGATGTTTTTCCTGGGAGGACCACTAAGTCTTCAAAGTGTTGGGTAAAGAGCAAGAGCATAATTTGGAAGAGTAGGACAAACTCTAATCCAACAGGCTGGAAGTGAAAGAAGAAAAAGTTTGATGATTTGGAGAGGTATCTGGTCTGGTGGAAGGGAACACCATGGCTTGGTTCTTCAAGTCAAAAGGATGGTTCTATCATCTAGGAGTAAAAAAGAGAATAATGCAATAGTTGAGTCTTTAGGTTTCTTAGTGTATTACTTGTTAAAATGTTGTCAAATAAGTTAGCTTTGAACCGGAGGTTCAAAATTATTAAAAGTAGGAGAGAATGATGCGGAGCATTCTGAGTAACAGCTGTCCCAGTGTAGTTGCATTTAGTTAGGAATGACTGTTTTAGTCATTCAGAGTCAGACTGGAGATTTAGTGCCAGCTCATCCAGATGTTTGGTCTAGTCACTTTTAGTTTTACTGAGTCATGTTCTGTTTAGTCTTAGTGTTAGCTGGGGGAGTTACGTAGGAGTAAAATTAGGCTTAATTGTTTTAGTTAACTAGTGGTTGCCTTCCCCATAGGAGGAAGTTTAGGGGGGAAATTTGGAATAAAGGGGATTGGTTGCTGTTGTCGGAGTTAGTTTTTTTGATCTGGAAAAATAATGTAAAATCTTCAACTAGAGAATAATGAAGAGATTCATCAGTGTTTTTATTTTCTTGGATTTCCCTGATTCTCTACTTTTTTTCTAGTTCTCTACAGCTCAATAATGTGATGAAAAGTTGCAGGTCTGAGGTTTACCTGCATCAGATTGTTAGTTAATAGTCGATTGCAAGGGGTGATTGTAAGTGGTTCACTGACCGAAGGTACTTTGTAACAAATATAGGAAAGACATTGCCATGAAGATTCTAAAGAGTTTCCAACATTCCCAAAAAGATGGATGAGGTATTGAAAGAGGTGAGAGAGAACAAAATTGAATTGAAATCCTTAGAAGAAGATAGAAAAGGGGTTAAATCCCAAAGGATGATGATGATAAAGATGTGGAAGAGGGAGTCAAATATGTTGTACAAGACTTGGAAGATCAAGAAAAAGAGTAAGAGATGGTAAAGGTGTTAAAGGCCATTTCCAAGATTTACAAGAGGCCTAGAAGAGAAGTTCCAAACTACTATGGTGATTTGAATCTTGAAGAACTGATTGATTGAATAAATGAATTGGATGAATATTTTGAGTATGAGGATATTGAAGACCCTAAGAGGGTTAGGTTTGCAAAGACTAAGATAAAGGAATAGGTTGTTATTTAGCATAAGGAAGTAAAACTGGAAATAAATAGGAATGGAAAGGAAATGATAAAAAAAAATGGGAGAAGATGATTGAAAAATTGAAAATGTACATTTCATGCCAATGGACTATGAGCTACAAATACTAAATAAATTGTAAATATTGAGGAAAAGGGATAGGACTGTGAAGGAATACACCAAAGAATTTCACAAACTAATTATTAGGACAATGCACAGTGAGATTGACAAAGAGAAGGTTGAAAGATATCAAGATGCATATTGATAGAGTAGAGGTGTTGAAGTTATCTGAGTAAGTCAATTTTAAAGAGTCAAAGGAGTTGATGTTGTAGAGGTGATTGAACCTTGAGAATCAGTCAAGTGTTTTGGTATAGATGTTGGAGCCTGTTCTTGTAAGTGTTGTAGATCTTTAGGGAGTTGTTGCTTCCTTTGGGTTGGAGACCATAAAATTTTGTATCAGGGAGTTGGAGCTTCCTTTGGGTTATTGCCCATAAAATTTATTATAAATCCTCTTTCACTTGTGAGGCTAGATTTGGATAGTAGATTCAAGCATCTTGCTCACCTTGGTTTTTGCCATCTTGGGTTTCCACATAAACTTGGTGTTATGTGCTTGTGTGCTCTTTTGTTTCTCACGGTTTAAATGATAACATTTGATTGAATGCTTTTATAAGGAAAGAATTTGATTAAGTACTAATTCAGCCCCCCTCTCACTACTTCTATGTGTTCAACAATTGGTATTAGATCAAGGTTCCTTGGTGCAGCCTACTAATATGGTATAAACCTATGTCTAAATTATAGTTGATCTCACTTTAAAATTAATTAAATAAAATATGCAACAAAAAATTATGCAAAATATATGTGCACTAGATATTAGTGCTATGAATTTATGTTTAAACATTTATAATTTTATCCTTTCTATAAAAAAAGTTATGCTATATGGTATAAATATCACTTTTTAAAAATATTGTTAACTATAAAAAACAAGTTATTAAAAGTTATGTAAAAATTTCTACAAATTATTTTTTGAAATTTTTAAAAATATATATTTAGAATCTACACACAAAATCTCAAATATCACTAGTTCACATCATCTTCAAATTCTTAATGATTTAGTTGCTATAGGTGTTAGAAAGTGAAAATTTGGTTTAAAATGTTCATTTCAATTTCCCATTTTGGGAAAAATTGGAACACATTGTTGTGGGTTCACCCTTCTCTAATAATCTAATTGTTGAATAATAATGAAATCACAACTATCTATGAATCTCTTTTTGACATTTGTCTATAAAACAAGTAACACATGAAAATAAAGAAATCTTCAACACTCTTTTCTAGTTTTCTAGAGTTTGCTTTTAATGACTGCACGTTCAAGAATTTCACACATAAGAACAAACACAGTGATAAAAATCACAATAAACCTGCAGGTTAACACAATATGATGACAATTTGATATTTTCTTCACATATTTATGCAAATAAACATCAAATACTTATCTATAGAAACACAAGTCCACCTTCTCCAATGAGTGGCCAGCTCTCCAAATATTAGATTGTTCTCAAACCAACATGTTTAACTTAAAAATTATAGAAATGAAAACATAACACTATATTTACTCATAATAATACTACTTCAATTCTACAATTGTATTCACCTAAAAAGATAGATTGAACATATGTTCTCTAATTGCAAATATAAAAGATAATAACAACTAACTCTAATGACTTCCTAACTATCACTACTTAACTACAAATCTATGAGAGATTCCTAAGATATAGTGACGTGTTGAACATGCACACACTATTCACATCTTATAAGGAGTCTCAACTGAAACAAAATAAACAAGTTTGTTAGAAAATTAATACAAAGTTTGTTTTTAACCATAAATTGAGGAACTATCTTGAATAATGACTCCTAACAAGAGTCTACTATCTATAGAGGCTTCATCTGCAATTAATGAACTAGAGTTGTTGATCTCATTGCTACGTATGAGGAATTTCAACATGAGTGAAATGGAGCTTTGTGGCTAAGTGTGTATCATTTTGGAGTCTATAGTCTCGGCAATACATGAGTCTACCTCCACCTTCTCTAGAGCTTGACATCTCCGAAGTTGGTGAAAATATCTCTAGAGTACATAGTATTGATGACCATTTCTAGATTTTTAGCATAAACAATTCCAAAAGTTGCTAAGATACACTATTAGAAAAAATACATCTTTTGCATAGGATTTAATCAATTTTTGCCTTGATTAATTAACAATAAAGAAACCAAAATTATGCAATATATTCTACCCTTGATAATCAATAATTTCTAAAAACAAACATTAATTTAGCATGAATGAAGAGGTGGATAAGGGGGAAAAGGTTACTTTTCCTATGAATATGATGAGTCCAAATTTAGCCTCATTAGGGGTTTCTTTTTTTGGAGAGGAGGTCCAATAATAAAGTAGAGATATAAGAAGTGATTAAGAATCTTAAGATCACAATCATGTTGGGTTGCAATAAGTTAATAAAATTCAAGGTGACTATTAGGTGATTATCACAAGTTTGACTAAAGGTGTAATTATCTTGAATTGTTTGACCTTACAAGAGGGGCCTATTTGCTTGGATAGAATGTCCAGTAATGAAGAGGTAGAGTTTAATATTATGACCTTGTTGGATTGCAAGAATTTAATCATTTAAGGTTATTCTTAGATGATTATCACATGCTTGATTAAATGGTGGAATTAGGGACTAGAAACTTAGTAGCATTCTTTCACAAGATTTGTTAATCATCGAAGGTGAATCGTAGCTAATTATCATAGGTTTGAGTAAAGGGGAAACTAAGTATAAAATTAATAGAATCTTTCAAAATCCTTTATTTTGTGTAATCATTTTAAGGATATCATCTTCTTACATTTTTGTATGGAGTGTAATAAAGTTACACTTATTTGTAAATAAAAATATTGATCAAGTTCTTTGTTTTTCAACCAAGATCATGATAGCTCTATAGAATGGTAGATCCCTTCAGCCATTGTTAGTGTGGATTTCCCCTCCCACAGTGTGAAATGATACCCTAACTTTCATTCTCCTCCATAGGGGATTTCCTTTAATATTATTTATGTGTGACTAGGGGGATTTAAAAATGTTAGACAAGATGTGCATTATCATAGCATGCAAGTGTAGTCATGTCATGATATGGGGGTATAGCACTCACATGTATCAATTTTTTATATGATAGATTGTGTTGGAAGTGCCCATTTAAGGTTGGAGTGTGTGAGTTGTATATAGAGGGAAGTAAAATCCTTTTCTTGTTTTCTTTATAGGTTCTATTGATGCCCATTATCTTCTATAATGTTGTGTGATAATTCTTCATGTGATTCATCCAATAGCGACCTGTCATATTGTTCAATGACCTTATAACTCTTTTTCTATTTTGAATGTAAAACACCTTAAGTTCAACAAAATAATTCTTGAATAGGATGGGTAATATTGGTTCAATTATAATTGGAGCCTCTATGGTGTGTAACTTTAAGCTTAAATTGGATGAAGGGTGTGATGCCTCGTCGTGCAACCCTAGAGTGCTAGACTAAAAGTGCAAAATTAAGGAAATAATTTTTTTTTAAAAAGCAAGAAATTGCAACATTAATAACTCGAGATATCATAATACATGATATAAAGGAAAGTGCACTTCTAACTACTCTAGGGAAACATAACTGCATCAGTGAATATAAAGTTTATACCATACAAGGATACACATAATATTGCTACAACAGATAAGCACAACTTTTACATTCGCAAGATAGTTGATTTACAAGGTTATAGAACAAGATTACAAGACTGTTCATGTCGGTTTACAACTGAATACATAAGACAGTATACAACATCACTGAATGTGGATAACAATCTGAAACTGGAACACCTCTACACAGATCTCGAACTGCATCTCCAATAAAACCAATGGATAGCTTTGCCACCCAACCATGTGGAACCTTGAGGTCCACCCCTCCAAGCTAGGAGATAACAACGAGGATTCCACTGGACCAAAGAAACAACATCCGAAATAACCAAATGAAGCAGACTTGACACAACCAACCAACAAAACATGACTGCACAAGAAAAAACAACACTCTAGAGGTAACAATGAAAACATAAGCGGGAAGTAGCTAAGCTGCAGCATGGAGAGTGTCATCACAAGGTCCTAATCATGGGTTATCCATGCTATCTCTCACTACAAGCTAGCCCCCATCTATGGTTATCCTGGGAACCCTTTGGCACTGACCCCATAGGGTGACACAAGTGGAGCCAACACATCCTTTCTAAAGCGTGCCACAGTTGTCTACCGACTACCACTAAAGGCTTGAAATTAACCTAACCAAGATGAGGTGAAATCTTTTCCCAGCCGTATGAGTCCCATCAACCCTACCAAATGATACACATAACACCACAATGACAGCCGACCACTTACTACACCATTTTGACGGTTAGAAATTCAAGTAAGCGACGAGGTCAAAGAAATACCATTTACTAATTACAAGACTAACCACATGGCTCGTGGGTTAACCAAACACAGATCACGGTTTTAACATTCTACTACTCATACACATCTAAGTTTAACAAAATCAGTAAAACCACTTAGCCACCAATTTTCCCATGACACTCCAAACCCACAATATTTTCCTCAGCAAACACTATGTTTGGAAAAGAACAAATCTTAAAGTGATAGCGAATGCAAGAGAGTCTGTAGGAGAACTAAAGATGGAAATGGGAATTTCTAAAAGGATCTCTGACTTCTAAGTCTAACCCAAGAAAAACACTATACACAAGACTCATATTTATTTTTCTACATGCTTCAAGCTGGGTATTACTTCTAATGTAAATGCAAAATTACACGGTATCTTTCAACCAACAAGAAATTTTTTGATGTAGATGCGAAGGAAATTGTGAAGAAACTTCACCAAAATTTGGTCAGATCCCTAGACATGCTTGTAGGGTAGCTTCTAGTGGAGGTAGAGTTGAAGGCACAAGATCATCATCAAAGTTACAGAGACAAGAGTAAAGAATCCAAGGTAAACTAAAATATGAAGATATGAGGACCAATAACAAAGTTGCAAGCACTAACAGGTTGTAGGGAAATTAAGTATAAAAGCCAAATCACATCTTTCTGAGCATTTCACCTCTATCAGAGAGATACAAATGTGAGATAAAATGCAAGAATGACAGGGACAAGAGATTGGTAAAAGCTTCACATTGAGTCATCAATTTCATAGGATTTAAATCACATTACAGGGTTACAGATGATGGCACATGATTTCAAAAAAAGGAATCTAGGAAAAAACTAACCCAAAAGAATACATCTTGGAGGAATCTATAGAGGTTGGAGCTACATTCGACCACATAGGCACAAGACATTACAAGCCATAGAGATATATGGATTCCAATTTACAGGGCACATAACTACACACATACGGAACAAGCCGCAATAGATATTAAATTATAAGCTACAAAAATTGCAAATTTTTACAGAGAGACAAATCACATACCTAGATTTCAGTCCCACCTCCAAATTTCTCCAACTCTTGCAACCAAATTCCCTATTCTTCTCCCCAATATCTCTGTCCTCCTTCCAACTCCCCCCAGAATACAATTTTTTTCCATATAAAAATGGTTCAGCTTAAAAAAATAAATGCATACATGCATTTGTTACTCAACAACCCACTCCTCCGAGAATTTCAAAAATTTGTCATAAAAAAGATCCCAAATCTTCCAATTTCAAAATTGACAACTCAAGGCATTAATTTCACATATCCAAATTATTCTGTACCAAATATGTACTAATTACCCGTAACTCCAATTTATGACATAAATACTTTAGAATAGCAGATTATTATAAAATTTAACCAAGGTGTCATTCAAAGTTTTAAGCTAAACCAATTATTATCTAATAAACATAATAGAAGCATTATTAATTTATAATAAATCATTAAGGTATTTTCCAACCAAACATGAACATAATTAAGCATTATAAAACACAATCTCAACTATACACCACAACACAAGATTACCAACATAACAAGGCGAGGACCAAGTGTCCCAACACAACTCGAGACCACAATGAAAAGACAAGGACGACCTAGTTGAATAGACCTTGCGTTATCTCCCATCATTGATACGCATTGGTGCAAGAACCCACTCAAACCTGTTATATCACATGGAGTTGAGGTTCGGTACCTGTAGCCTGCATTCAAACAATTGGTTGTATACAATCAAGTACATATATGTCTACACACAGAGAGTCAGAGAATCACAGCGTAGTAGGGTACTCAGAGCGAGTAATGCTACACCGTCCGTACTCTTGAATCGGATTATAACCACTGCATTTGAAAATAGATATCAACCAATCCAATAAAACATGCAAATAATAATCCATTACTAATCATGTCCAACACATCATCACTGAAGTAACCAAAATGTCATCATAAACTCATAACAATGTCTAACTATCTCAGTTGAACATAGTCCATCAAAATCAAAGTATACATAAACCATAACCTACTAATCCAAGTGTCTCAGAACTGAAGAAATGAAATGAAAGACTAGCAACTATCTCAGAACTGTCAGAGAGAAATATGAACTAATAACTATCACAAGCCAAAATGCGAGGGGCATTACATCCTCCCCCCTAGAATTAGGATTACTCCTAGAAGCCTGCAAATAAGTACATATATAACTCTCTTATCCTAGAAGCATCCTCCTAGGTAGCAGAAGTCTCATCATTAGGATCCCACTGGACCCTGACCTGCTCCACTTCTCTGCCCCTGAGAGCAAGTCTCCTGTGTTGTAGAATGCCTACGGGCTCCAAAGCGAGTTGCCCATCCTCTACCTGTAGAGCAGTCCAATCAAGAACATGAGCAATATCTAGATAGTAAGGTCTAAGTACAAAAACATGTAACACATCATGGATGCATGAAAGGCTAGGCGGTAAAGCAAGACGATAAGCAATTGGACCAATCCTCTCCAACACCTCAAAAGGTCCAACAAAGCATGGTACTATTTGTTTGTACTCGAATCAGCAGAGGGTTTGCTAGTTCCAATGCACAGACAGATTCGGCCAACGAATACAGGAGGTTACGTGAGCTGCCTCCCCTTCACTTCTGGTTTTGCCGCACCAAGGGGGGATCCCTATTTGCTAAAGATGTAGCATTGACTTACCCAATGACAAAAAGATTTAGCTTTGTGAGAACATGCAGAATACTCTCATGTGTGGACCAAGATTTGTGTGACAAATCACAAGGTTGGCAACGTTCTTGAACATATTTGTTTGGTTGTGGATGAGAGTATGCAGGGGTCCTAATCCTACTCCTACAAACTAACAGGTGGAAGTTATGAAAAGATGGATTTTATGTTTTGGATGCAAGACAAGGGGTTTTAGATCATAACTATTAACCCAGGAGTAAACCAGTGCCTATCTCAGTGCAAGGAGTCAACTAGATGTATACAAGAGAATAGATTGCATTTTGGATTCAAGTTTCAAGGGGTTAGATTGATGTTTACCTTACAAACATCACCCAAGAATAGGTATTTAGCTGCCTCTACTTACATATATCCAGGTTGACACAAACCCTCTCCATACTTCACCTAAAACAATTTAATCCACTCCTTGAATGGAGGTTAGAGATGAAGCATGTGATACAGAAATCCATACCCTAGAACCTAAGAAACCCTTAGCAGCCAGATTCAAAAGAAGGAAAAGCATGCAACACATGGAGACAAGCAGCTAAATACATGCATAAGAGCATTTTTCATATAGAACAACAATGAAACTGAAGATATCTGTAATGTACATTCATAATACAACTCATAAACTCCAAAAATGAGATAAAACAGCAAGGAAATGCCCTGTTTTTCACTATTCTCACAAAAATGCCCAAGTCTTCAACAACCACAATGAGTAACACCGTTTGGCTTTTTATGCCAAGATTGTGCACTCAACAAAAAATTACAAGGCAAATCAAAAAATCGCTGGATACAATGAATCTTTAGATTGGTGCTCAAATCATTCAATGCAGCAGCGAGAAACAGAGGAAAGAGTAGGTGGAATTAGGATCTGAGCCGCCTCCCAAAGAATTTTGTCATAAAATAAGTGGTTGACCTATCCATCATCGACCCAAATCTTGCAATTGTCGCCATTATTTCTCAGCTACCCGCAGATCCTCAGTGGCGAATACATCTAAAGTTTTTCCCGCTCAAAGCACAGCCTGCATACAAAGGAAAACACCCCCGCTGAAGTTTTAAAACATGTCATTGATCATCTCCTATCGCACAAGATCCGTGGCTCAAAATACACTAAAAAGTCAAGAACCAATGAAAATGTCCCACGTAGGCACTTCGCTCCTCTATCGCCGACCTTTCTAATCCTTATTTTGCCTCTTTCGCCTTTGTATATGCAAAATGCATATACATGCAACAACTTGATATACAAAGCGGACCCCATGCCAGTTTAGAATAAATTGGAAAACTACTCGGGTCTGGCTTGTATCTTTCTCCTTTGTATATCCATGATTTACAACACACACATACATACAAGCCGTGAACTTTAAATCATTATGCATCAGAATTAACCTCCTTTTGAAGTCCAGCTTGTATTTTTCTCCATGCACACAGACTTGTATATCGGCATATACAAGCATTTTATACAATCCACGAACCTCAAATATTTATAAAGTAGCTTGAAAATTCCATCGCGTCTAGGTTGTATATCGCCTTCCTTGCATATTACGAATGTACATTCCACATACATTCGCCTTTGTATGTCCACAGGCTCCACCAATTGTATATCCTGCTTTGTGCATTTCCATTGTATCTTTCTAATGCATGTAGCCATTGTATATTTGGACATACAACAAAATATAAACAAGAAAACCTGATATACAACGGTGGCAAATTCCTAGAATCTTTAATAGATTCTCCCAATGTACATGCATCCTTTTGAGCCCGATATGCATTTAAACTTTGCATACAACTGCAGAATATTCTCAGGAATCTGTGAGAGATTCTCTCTTTGTATATGCAACCCGATATGCACCTAAAATGCATATAACTCAATCCCTTATCATGTTTTGGAGGCCGATTGAGATCTCATAAGCTTGTCAACATACAATTCTCCTTTGCATATACAAAACTTAGCATTTTTCTCAAGGCGACAGGAAAAAGCAGTGAAACATTGCATGGGGACTAGTCAACCTTCGAACACTAAAGCATGAGGATGAGACTTAATAACCAGGAACCCACCATAGAAGGCCAACATCAGAATAGACAAAACAATGGAAGATCCCATGACTTAGAAAATTTAGGGTTTGAATGAGAAAACCTGCAAACGTTCAAGCTTAAAACCCTAAACATAAATGATTACCAACACTATCTTAGAGCCCTTTCCGTAATGGATTGGACTCTTCTGTGGTCGTACACGCAAGAATGCCTGTTCCCCAACTGAAAACTGACGATCGATCCTATGAGCATCTGCATACTTCTTCTATCTGTCTTGAGCTACCACCAAATGCTCTCTAATCCTCTTGACCTACTGCTCCATATCTCTAAGCATATCAAGACCTAAAATAACTCTATCCTCCAGACGATTCCAACTCAAAGGAGTCCTGCAAGGATGACCATACAAGGCCTGAAATGGAGACATGCCAATAGAACTGTGATATCCATTATTATAGGCAAACTCCACCAGGTATAAGTAGTCCTCCCAATGGCTCTACCGATTCATCACATACATCCTCAACATATCCTCGAGAACCTGATTAACCCTCTCAATTTGACCATCAATCTCTAGATGCTAAGCTAAACTAAAGTTTAGTTGTGTCCCCAAGGCATGCTGCAAAGAAGTCCAAAGGGCGGAAGTGAACACTGGATCCCTATCAAAAATGATCCTACAAGGAATCCCATGAAGTCTGACGATGTCCTCCATGAACACTCTAGCCACCGTAGATGCATTGTAAGAAGCATGGATAGGAGAGAAGTGAGCTACCTTCGTCAACCTATCCACAGTGACCATAATAGCATCGTGTCGATGAAAGGATACTGGCAAACCAATGATGAAGTCTATCGAAATGATATCCCACTTCCACTCTAGAATCAAATGAGGCTGCAAAAGACCTACAGGGTGCTGATCTCTGCCTTCACCCTCTGACACTTAAGACATCTCAACACAAAATCAGCAATATCCCGCTTGATACCACTCCAAACTACATGCATCTTCTTGACACCTGGATGAGAAGAATAGGGTGCCTGATGCACCTCAGACAACACTAGGGTGCGAAGACCCTCCGAAATAGGAACATAGATATGACCCATATGATGCAAAAGACCATCTGCCTCAAGAGAGTAACCAGAGAATCTACCCTCTAAAGGTCTACCAGACTCAATCTCATATCTCACCTCCTGACACCAACTATCGGTAGGAAGTGCTATGAGGATCTGACCTCTCAAATCAATTGTAAGAGAGACTATTGAGATCTCATGCCTCCAACGACTAAGAGCATCCGCTACCACATTCCCCTTACCCTGAATATATCTAACCTCAAAGTCATACTCACACAAGAACTCCATCCAATGCCTCTACCTCGCATTCAAGTTTGGCTGCGTGAAAATATACTGCAAGCTACGATGATCACTATGCAGCTCAAACTGATGGCCTAAAAGAAAATGCCTCCATCTCACCAAGGCATGCACAACTGCTCCTAACTCTAGGTTATGAGTGGGATAGTTCAATTCATGATCCTTGAGTTTGTGAGACTCATAGGCAATCACACGACCATCCTGCATGAGAACTACTCCCAAACCCTCCAAAGAAGCATCAGTAAAAACAACAAAGTTCCTAGCAGGATCAGGAATAGCTAAAATAGGTGCACTGGTCAACTACCCCTTAAGGGTCTAAAAATCTACCTGACACTACTCTAACCAAACAAACTTCCTCCCTTTCCTCTGAAGAGAAGTAATAGGATGAACAATCCTTGAAAACCTCCTAACAAAGCAATGATAGTAACCTGCCAAACCCATAAAACTATGGACCTCAGAAACATTAGTGGGTGTAAGCCAGTCCTTAATAGCTTGGATCTTCAAAGGATCCACCACAATACCCTCTCCAGAGATAACATGACACAAATAATTAACCTCTGTCTGAAAGAATTCACATTTCAACAAATTGGCATACAACTGATTTTCTCTCAGACACTGCAACACCTGATGCAACTGCTCCTCATGCTCCTCCATAGTCCTCGAATTGATCAATATATCATCTAGAAATACAAGGACAAATCAGTCGAGATAAGTATGGAAAACACCATTCATCAAGCTCATGAAAACTGAAGGTGCATTCGTCAACCTGAATGGTACCACTGTGAACTCATAATGTCCATAACGGGTGCGAAATGTTGTTTGTGAATATTTGCCTCAAATATCCACAACTGGTGATATCCTGACTTAAGGTTAATTTTTGAGAATACCTTTGCTCCTTTAATCTAATCAAACAAATCATTGATCTGAGGCAAGGGGTACCTATTCCTTACTGTTACCTTATTGAGTTGTCGATAATCGATACATAGCCGTAGAGATCCATCCTTCTTTTTCACAAAGATCACAGGTGCTCCCCAAGGAGAAACACTAGGTCAAATGAACCCTTTGGCTAATAGCTCCTCCAACTATAGTCGAAGATCCTTAAGCTCCTAAGTGGTCATCCTATATGGAGCTTGTGAGATAGGCTCTACACCAAGAACCAGATCAATCCTGAAATCGATGTCATGCTTAGGTGGTATCCCCAGAATATCAGATGGAAAAACATCAACATACTCCCTCAAGAGTGGGTGATTGTCAAGAGATGCCTCTCGACTCTCCTCCATCTCCAAGTCACTAACAGAAATTGCAAAAAGTTGACATCCTTGACGCATACATCTCTTAAGCTGCATAGCAGAGATCATACATAGGGAAATAGGTCTCTAAACACCTACAACCTCAACTTCTGCACCAGAATCATCCACACATCTAACAGACTTATGTTGATAATCTATCACTACCTAATGGGCCTCTAACCAATCCATCTCCAAAACTATATCATATGATCCAAGGGGTAGGATACGAAGGTCTACTGTAGTGGATAGAGAACCAATCCTCAACTCACACCTGGGAACTAGAGACTCAACTGCAATCTTAGCCCCAGAAGCTAACTCAACCTACCACCTATCATCCTGCTTTGTTACCACTAAGCCACAACGCTCCACAAGAGAAGGAGATATGAACGAATCAGATGCACCAGAATTAAAAAGAATAGAAAAACCAATACCTCGCATGAAACTAGAAGTCTCCACCTTGGTGCCCTGATGCTCTGCCTGACAGTTATCCACTGCTGCAAAGACTCTATGTGATCTGCCTGCAGCACCAACTGTTGGCTCAGAAGCCGCTGGTCGATGCCCAAATCCTGAAGCACCCTTCTGTGGGCATGTCTAGCAATATGGCCCTGTTGGCCACAAGAAAAACACCCTGTGCCTCTGCCAAAATCACCACCACGCTGGAAAGCACAAGACTACTGAAAACTACCTCTGCTCATTGCAGACTGAGTGCTCTGAGTGGGTCGATCAACACGATCCTGTCTAGCACGCTGCCAATTCTGGTTCTTCTTTTTTTGAAACCTATTACCTTGCTGATCCTGAGAGTTCTTCAGCTTGGACTGAGAGTACTGCTACTGCTATCAACCCTTAGAGGGTGCGTGAGAACTTGATGCCTGAGCATGACCACCACGAGAACTATATCCTACAGAAGGTGCACTACCAATGTGCACACCTGTATGCCCACCGAGTGCCATGGCCAAATTCTCCTCCACTAATCGAGCTTTCTCCATGGCAACCTCCATGGACTTAGGTTCGAATACATGAACCCCTCCACTAATTTGTGCATTCAAGCCCCTGATAAAATGTTGTACCAACATAGACTCGTCATCCCCGATACCTACATATTGTTTGAGCTCATAAAATCTGTTTTCGTACTGCTCAACTGAGATTGCCATCTGCCTCAGGTCGTGAAACTCACCTGCTCGACACTGTCTCCAATGATCAGAAAGGAAATGAGCTTTGAACCTCTCTAAAAATAACTCCCAAGAGACGGTGCTAATGTCTAAATGTAGCTTCTGCTCCTCTAATCACCACCAAGTCGAGGCAAATCTACGGAGATGCAAAATAGCGCACCTGGCTTTGGTGTTGCTTCCATAAGGGTGCATAGCAAAACATCTACCTAAATCCAATAACCACGTCTTCGCTTCTAGACCACAACCAGCTCCATCAAATTTGGGATGGCGTGCCCTTAGTAAGTCTCTCATATGGCTCACTAATGTGGCCTCCTACTTAGCTGTCAACTCTCTCCATCTAGGAGATCTCTCTCTCTCTAAGATCCAGCTGATCCACCTCCTGACCCCCTCTAGGCTGCTCAACCTCCCATCTCAGGCCTAAACGAGCAAGGGCCTCCTCAAGAATTTGTCTCAACTGGGCTCCATCAGGCTAACCCTAACCCTCCATACTTTGACCCCCACCTTCATGGGCACTCTCATGAGGAGAACTGGGAGGAGGTGTACCGCCACCACCTCTCCCATGACCCCTACCTCTGCCACAACCTCGGCCCCTACCTCTAGGCATCTACCTACAACACCAAAGGCAAATTATTATTACATTCAAAAAGGGTCACAACAAGGATATAAGTTATTCTACAGAGTTTAAGCATTAGGTCACATAATGGGCTCAAGTATAACCAGAGTACCCAATGTTTAAACCTGGCTCTGATACCAAATGTGATGCCCCGTCGTGCAACCCTAGAGTGCTAGACTAAAAGTGCAAAATTAAGGATTTTTTTTTTTTAAAAGCAAGAAATTGCAACATTAATAACTTGAGATATCATAAAAGTGCACTTCTAACTCCTCTAGGGAAACATAACTGCATCAGTGAATATAAAGTTTATACCATACAAGGATACACATAATATTACTACAATAGATAAGCACAACTTTTACATTCGCAAGATAGTTGATTTACAAGGTTACAGAACAAGATTACTAGACCGATCATGTCAGTTTACAGCTGAATACATAAGAAAGTATAATACATCACTGAATGTGGATAACAATCTAAAACTGGAACACCTCTACACAGAACGTGAACCACATCTCCAATAAAACAAATGGATAGCTCTGCCACCCAACCATGTGGAACCCTGAGGTCCACCCCTCCGAGCTAGGAGATAACAACAAGGATTCCACTGGGCCAAAGAAACAACATCCAAAATAACCAAATGAAGTAGACTTGACACAACCAACCAACAAAACATGACTGCACAAGGCAAAACAACACTCTAGAGGTAACAATGAAAACATAAGAGGGAAATAGCTATGCTGCAGCGTGGAGAGTGTCATCGTAATGTCCTAATCATGGGTTATCCAGGCTATCTCTCACTAGAAGCCGACCCCCATCTATGGTTATCCTGGCGACCCTTTGGTACCGGCCCCATAGGGTGATACATGCGGAGTTGACACATCCTTTCATGTGGACAAGGAGGTTGACCTTGCTGACTAGGCCTTCTCATCCCATCCTTAGCCTTCGAGAGCACTCAAGGCATGGGTGAGGCAACATGCTTATCTTGTTATGTGAAAGACTACCCAACCAACCTAGGTATATTTTAAGTTATCACTTGATTTACCACTTCCATGGGGTTATCCTGGCAGCCACTTTGGGCACCGGCTCCACCATGGAAGCCACTCTCCATTCTACACTAGCTTCCCTTAACGAACATCAGAAACAAATGACATGAATGAGCGAGAAATTTTAATACATCACATCCCATCATGATACAAAACAAACACCTGGTACTATATCCAAGAGACCATTTTCCATTCATTACAAGACACGATAATTCAATTATCCCATTACCTTGACATGCCACTATTTGAACCAAAAATCAAAACACCACACCTCTAGAGCTAGGTACACACCAAGGATAAGGTAACCATTATCTGGCAAGAACAACACTTCCAGTTTTGACACCACTTGGTCACGACATCTCACAAAATCCCCACTTCACAAGAAAATAAATCCTCAACACAACTCGCCCCAAGATAGATACAAAGATCCCACACAAGCGAAAGATGCAACAAGAAACGAAATCACGCCTACGAAATTCAATGAACTGCTAATTCGAACATGAAATTAACTTATGAAATTCTAACTTATTACAAATAACATACAAGTTTACGGAACAATAATTTCCCTACAATTCCACAAATAAACATAACGTACTATCTAACTTTTTTACAATTTCCAACAACTACTTAAAGACTTTCACAAACAATATTAATTCCTTTCCCATAAGAAATTTAACTATCTATCGTATTAAAATTTTAGACCAAACCTTAATAGTTTTATACAAGCTTAAATTTCCATCTAGCATTTAACAATTCCTAACATAACACATTACGAATGTCAAAATAAAAGTATTTAAATTTATAAGTTTTAATCTACTCACACTAGACCACATTTGAACTAATACACCATTATAAGAAGACCTATTTCTATAATCCAATAACTATCAAAAAAACAAAACAACTATAACGATTTAAATATTTGCTTCTATTTTACCATTCATAACATCTCTTGAATTAACTACAAGTAATTATGAACCTTCTTAATGCGTAAGTCACTTGTTATCCTATTAAGATTTTAAAACAAACATTATCATTCTAATAGTCTTCTATAACCTTAGCTTACTAACAAACCTATCTATAAGGAAAATGCTTGTCTCTATTTGTATTAAACTCCCCTTCGACCCCACTACCAAGTTACGACCTAAGCCACATCGACTAACACTTAACCTATTATGGAAGCTGACCAGATGAACTTCTACGATGGTAGAGCCAACTAAAAGCGACCACTAGAAGATGAATACTATTTCCTAAAGAGTGCCACAGCTATCTACCGACTACCACTAAAGGCTTGAAATTAACCTAACCAAGATGAGGTGAAATCTTTTCCCAGTCGTATGAGTCCCATCGACCCTACAAAATGATACACATAACACCACAATGACAACTGACCACTAACTACACCATTTCAATGGTTAGAAACTAAAGTAAGTGACGAGGTCAAAGAAATACCATTTACTAATTACAAGACTAACCACATGGCTCATGGGTCGACCAGACACAGACCACAGTTTTAACATTCTACTACTCATACACATCTAAGTTTAACAAAACCAATAAAACCGCTTAGCCACCAATTTTCCCACGACACTCCAAACCCACGGTTTTTTCCTCAGTAAACACTATGTTTGGAAAAGAACAAATCTTGTAGTGACAGCGAATGCAAGAGAGTCTGTGGGAGAACTAAAGATGGAAATGGGAATTTCTAAAAGGATCTCTGACTTCTAAGTCTAACCCAAGCAAAACACTATACAAAAGACTCGTATTTATTTTTCTACATGCTTCAAGTTTGGTATTACATCTAATGTAAATGCAGAATTACATGGTATCTTTCAACCAACAAGAAATTTTTTGATGCAGATGCGAAGGAAATTGTGAAGAAACTTCACCAAAATTTGGTCAGATCCCTAGACATGCTTGTAGGGTAGCCTCTAGTGGAGGTAGAGTTGAAGGCACAAGATCATCATCAAAGTTATAGAGATAAGAGTAAAGAATCTTAGGTAAACAGAAATATGAAAATATGAGGACCAATAACAAAGTTGCAAGCACAAACAGGTTGCAGGGAAATTAAGTATAAAAGCCAAATCACATCTTTCTGAGCTTTCACCTCTATCAGAGAGATACAAATGTGAGATAAAATGCAAGAATGACAGGGACAAGAGATTGGTAAAAGCTTCACATTGAGTCATCAATTTCACATGATTTAAATCACATTACAGGGTTACAGATGATGGCACATGATTTCAAAAAAAAAGAATTTAGGCAAAAACTAACCCAGAAGAATACATCTTGGAGGAATCTATAGAGGTTGGAGCTACATTCGACCACATAGGCACAAGACATTACAAGCCACAGAGATATACAGATTGCAATCTATAGGGCATGCAACTACACACATACGGAACAAGCTGCAATATATATTAAATTATAAGCTACAACAATTGCAAATTTTTATAGAGAGACAAATCACATACTCGGATTTTAGTCCCACCTCCAAATTTCTCCAACTCCTGCAACCAAATTCCCTGTTCTTCTCCCCAATATCTCTGTCGTCCTTCCAACTCCCCCCAGAATACAATTTTTTTCCATATAAAAATGTTTCAGTTCAAAAGAATAAATGCATACATGAATCCGTTACTCAACAACCCACTCCTCCAAGAATTTCAAAAATTTGTCATAAAAAAGATCTCAAATCTTCCAATTTCAAAACTAACAACTCAAGGCATTAATTTCGCATATCCAAATTATTCTGTACCAAAAATATACTAATTACCCATAACTCCAATTTATGACATAAATTCTTTAGAATAGAAGATTATTCTAAAATTTAACCAAGGTGTCATTCAAAGTTTTAAGCTAAACCAATTATTATCTAATAAACATAATAGAAGCATTATTAATTAATAATAAATCATTAATGTATTTTCCAACCACACATGAACATAATTAAGCATTATAAAACACAATCTCAACTATACACCACAACACAAGATTACCAACATAACAAGGCAAGGACCAAGTGTCCCAACACAATTCGAGACCACAACCAAAAGACAAGGACCAACCTAGTGGAATAGACCTCGCATTATCTCTTATCACTGATACCCATTGGTGCAAGAACCTGCTCAAACCTGCTATATCAGGTGGAGTCAAGGTTTGGTACTTGCAACCTACATTCAAACAATTGGTTGTATACAATCAAGTACATATATGTCTACACACAGAGAGTTAGAGAATCATGGCGTAGTAGGGTACTCAGAGTGAGTAATGCTACACCGTCCCTGCTCTTGAACAAGATTATAACCACTGCATTTGAAAATAGATATCAACCAATCTAATAAAACATGCAAATAATAATCCATTACTAATCATGTCCAACACATCATCACCGAAGTAACCAAAATGTCATCATAAACTCATAACACATGTCTAGCTATATCAGTCGAACATAGTCCATCAAAATCAAAGTATACATAAACCATAACCTACTAATCCAAGTGTCTCAGAACTGAATAAATGAAATGAAAGACTAGCAACTATTTCAGAACTATCAGAGAGAAATATGAACTAATAACTATCACAAGCCAAAATGCGAGGGGCATTACATCCTCCCCCCTAGAATCAGGCTTACTCCTTGAAGCCTGCAAATAAGTACGGATATAACTCTCTCATCTTGGAAGCATCCTCCCAGGTAGCAGAAGTCTCATCATTAGGATCCCACTGGACCCTGACCTGCTCCACGTCTCTGCCCCTGAGAGCAAGTCTCCTATTCTGTAGAATGCCTACATGCTCCAAAGCCAGCTGCCCGTCCTCTACCTGTAGAGTAGTCCAATCAAGAACATGAGCAATATTTTAATAGTAAGGTCTAAGTATAGAAACATGAAACACATCATGGATGCGTGAAAGGCTAGGCAGCAAACCAAGACGATAAGCAACTGGACCGATCTTCTCTAACACCTCAAGAGGTCCAACAAAGCGTGGTGCTAGCTTAGAGCAGATTGGACTCTTCCGTGGTCGTACACACAAGAACACCTGATCCCCAATTGAAAAACTAATGATCAATCCTATGATCATCTGCATATTTCTTTTTGTCCTGAGCTACCACCAAATTCTCTCAACTTGCTACTCCATATCTCTAAGCATATCAGGACCTAAAATAACTCTATCCTCCAAACGATCCCAACTTAAAGGAGTCCTACAAGGATGACCATACAAGGCCTAAAATGGAGACATGCCAATAGAACTATGATATCCATTATTATAGGCAAACTCCACCAGGTATAGGTAGTCCTCCCAATGGCTCTGCCGATCCATCACATACATCCTCAACATATCCTTGAGAACCTGATTAACCCTCTTAGTCTGACCATCAGTCTCCAGATGGTAAGCTGAACTAATGTTTAGCTATGTCCCCAAGGCATGGTACAAAGAAGTCCAAAGGGTGGAAGTGAACACTGGATCCCTATCGAAAATGATCCTACGAGGAATCCCATGAAGTCTGACGATGTCCTCCATGAACACTTTGGCCACCGTAGATACATTGTAAGAAGTACGGACATGAGAGAAGTGAGCTACCTTCGTCAACCTATCCACAGTGACCATAATAGCATCGTGTCGATGAGAGGATACCGGCAAACCAACAATGAAGTCTATCGAAATGATATCCCACTTCCACTCTGGAATCAAATGAGGCTGCAAAAGACCTGCAGGGTGCTGATGCTCTGCCTTCACCCTCTGACACTCAAGACATCTCGACACAAAATCAGTAATATCCCGCTTCATACCACTCCAAAAGTACAGCTGATGCAGATCTGCATGCATCTTCTCGACACCCGGATGAGAAAAATAGGGTGCCCGATGTGCCTTAGACAACACTAAGGTGCGAAGACCCTCTGAAGTAGGAACATAGATACGACCCATATAATGCAAAAGACCATCTGCCTCAAGAGAGTAACCAGAGAATCTACCCTCTAAAGGTCTACTAGACTCAATCTCAGATCTCACCTCCTGACACCAACTATCGGTAGGAAGTGCTGCAAGGATCTGACCTCTCAAATCAATTGTAAGAGAGACTGTTGAGATCTCATTCCTTCAATGACTAAGAGCATCTGCTACCACATTCTCCTTGCCCTGAATATATCTGACCTCAAAGTCAAACTCACACAAGAACTCCATCCAACGCCTCTGCCTCACATTCATGTTTGGTTGCGTGAAAATATACTGCAAGCTACGATGATCACTGTGCAGCTCAAACCGATGCCCTAAAAGAAAATGCCTCCATCTCACCAAGGCATGCACAACTGCTGCTAACTCCAGGTCATGAGTGGGATAGTTCAATTCGTGATCCTTGAGTTTGCGAGACTCATAGGCAATCACACGACCATCCTGCATCAGAACTGCTCCCAAACCCTCCAAAGAAGCATCAGTACAAACAACAAAGTTCCTAGACGGATCAGGAACTGCTAAAATAGGTGCACTGGCCAACTGCTCCTTAAGGGTCTGAAAAGCTACCTGACACTGCTCTGACTAAACAAACTTCTCCCCTCTCCTTTGAAGAGAAGTAATAGAATGAGCAATCCTCGAAAACCCCCTAACAAAGCGACAATAGGAACCTACCAAACCCATAAAATTGCGGACCTCAGAAACATTAGTGGGTGCAGGCCAGTCCATAATAGCTTGGATCTTCAAAGGATCCACTGCAATACCCTCTCTAGAGATAACATGACCCAAATACTTAACCTCTGTCTGAAAGAATTCACATTTCGACAAATTGGCATACGATTGATTTTCTCTCAAACACTGCAACACTTGACGCAACTGCTCCTCATGCTCCTCCATAGTCCTCAAATAGATCAATATATCATCTAGAAATACAAGGACAAATCGGTTGAGATAAGTATGGAAAACACCATTCATCAAGCTCATGAAAATTGAAGGTGCATTTGTCAACCTGAATGGTACCACTGTGAACTCATAATGTCCATAACGGGTGCAAAATGTTGTTTTGTGAATATCTACCTCAAATATCTGCAATTGGTGATATCCTGACTTAAGGTCAATTTTAGAGAATACCTTTACTCCTTTAATCTGATCAAACAAATCATCGATCCGAGGCAAGGGGTGCCTATTCCTTACTATTACCTTATTGAGCCATCGATAATCGATACATAGCCGCAGAGATCCATCCTTCTTTTTCACAAAGATCACAGGTGCTCCCTAAGGAGAAACACTAGGTCGAATGAACCCTTTGGCCAACAGCTCCTCCAACTGCAGTTGAAACTCCTTAAGCTCCTGAGTGGTCATCCTGTATGGATCTCGTGAGATAGGCTCTGCACTAGGAACCAGATCAATCCTAAAATCAATGTCACGCTTAGGTGGCATCCCCAGATTATCAGATGGAAAAACATCAGCATACTCCCTAAAGAGTGGGTGATCATCAAGAGATGCCTCTCAACTCTCCTCCATCTCTAAGTCACTAACAGAAACTGCAAAAAGTTGACATCCCTGATGCATACATCTCTTAAGTTGCATAGCAGAGATCATACATAGGGAAATAGGTCTTTGAACTCCTACAACCTCAACTTTTGCACCAGAATCATCCACACATCTAATAGACTTATGCCGACAATCTATCACTACCTAATGGGCCTCTAACCAATCCATCCCCAAAACTATATCATATGATCCAAGGGGTAGGATACGAAGGTCTACTATAGTGGATAGAGTACCAATCCTCAACTCACACCCGGGAACTAGATACTCAACTACAATCTTAGTCCTGGAAGCTAACTCAACCTGCTACCTATCATCCTACTTTGTTGCCACTAAGCCACAACGCTCCACAAGAGAAGGAGATATGAACGAATCAGATGCACCAGAGTAAAAAAGAATGGAAAAACCAATATCTCGCATGAAACTAGAAGTCTCCACCATGGTGCCCTGATGCTCTGCCTAACAGTTATCCACCGCTGCAAAGACTCTATGTGATCTACCTGCATCACAAACCGTTGGCTCAGAAGCCACTAGTCGATGTCCAAATCTTGAAGCACCATTCTGTGGGCACTATCTAGCAATATGGCCTTATTGGCCACAAGAAAAACACCCTGTGCCTCTACCAAAACCACCGCCACCCTAGAAAGCACAAGACTGCTGAAAACTGCCTCTGCTCACTACGGACTGAGTGCTCTGAGTGGGTCGATCAACACAATCCTATCTAGCACACTACCAATTCTAGTTCTTCTTATTTTGAAACCTATTACCTTGCTGATGCTGAAAGTTCTTCGGCTTGGACTGAGAGTACTGCTGCTGCTGTCCACCCTTAGAGGATGCATGAGAACCTGATGCCTGAGCATGACCACCATGAGAACTATATCCTGTAGAAGGTGCACTACCAATGTGCACACTTGTATGCCCACCGAGTGCCATGGCCAAATTCTCCTCCACTAACCAAGTTTTCTCCACAGTAACCTCCATGGACTTAGGTTCGAATACACGAACCCCTCCACTAATCCAGGCATTCAAGCCCCTGATAAAATGTTGTACCAACATAGACTCATCATCCCCGATACCTACATATTGTTTGAGCTCATAAAATCTACGCTTGTACTGCTCAACTGACATTGCCATCTGCCTCACGTTGTGAAACTCATCTGCTCGACGTTGCCTCCAATGATAAAAAATGAAACAGGCTCTAAACCTCTCTAAAAATAACTCCCAAGAGACGGTGCTAATGTTTAAATGCATCTTCTACTCCTATAACTGCCACCAAGTCAAAGCAAATCCACGAAGATGCAAAATAGTGCACTTGGCTTTGGTGTTGCTACCATAAGGGTGCATAGCAAAACATCTACCTAAATCCAATAACCACGTCTCCACCTCTAGACCACTACCAGCTCCATCAAAGGTGGGAGGGTGTGCCCTTAGTAAGTCTCTAATATGTCTCACTAATTTGGCCTCCTACTCAGCTGTCAACTCTCTCTGTCTAGGAGATCTCTCTCTCTAGGATCTAGCTGATCCACCTCCTAACCCCCTCTAGGCTGCTCAACCTCCCGTCTCGGGCCTAAACGAGAAAGGGCCTCCTCAAGAATCTCTCAACTGGGCTCCATCAGGCTGACCCTGACCCTCCATGCTCTGACCCTCGCCTTCATGGGCACTCTCATGAGGAGAACTGGGAGGAGATGTACCACCACCACCTCTCCCATGACCCCTACCTTTGCCATGACCTCAGCCCCTACCTCTAGGCATCTACCTACAACACCAAAGGCAAATTATTATTACATTCAGAAAGGGTCACAACAAGGATATAAGTTATTCTAGAGAGTTTAAGCATTAGGTCACATAATGGGCTCAAGTATAACCAGAGTACCCAGTGTTTAAACCTGGCTTTGATACCAAATGTGATGCCCCGTCGTGCAACCCTAGGGTGCTAGACTAAAAGTGCAAAATTAAGGAAATAATTTTTTTTTAAAACACAAGAAATTGCAACATTAATAACTTGAGATATCATAAAAGTGCACTTCTAACTCCTCTAGGGAAACATAACTGCATCAGTGAATATAAAGTTTATACCATACAAGGATACACATAATATTGCTACAACAGATAAGCACAAATTTTACATTCACAAGATAGTTGATTTGCAAGGTTATAGAACAAGATTACAAGACCGATCATGTCGATTTAGAACTAAATACATAAGAAAGTATACAACATCACTGAATGTGGATAACAATCTCAAACAGGAACACCTCTGCATAGACCTCGAACCGCATCTCTAATAAAACCAATGGATAACTCTACCACCCAACCATGTGGATCCTTGAGGTCCACCCCTCCGAGCTAGGAGATAACAACGAGGATTCCACTGGGCCAAAGAAACAACATCCAAAATAACCAAATGAAGCAGACTTGACACAACCAACCAACAAAACATGATTGCAAAAGACATAACAACACTCCAGAGGTAACAATGAAAACATAAGAGGGAATTAGCTAAGCTACAACATGGAGAGTGTCATTGCAATATCCTGATCATGGGTTATCCAGGCTATCTCTCACTAGAAGCCGACCCCCATCTATGGTTATCTAGGTGACCCTTTGGCACTGGCCCCATAGGGTGACACATGCGGAGCTGACACATCCTTTCATGTGGACAAGGAGGTCAACCTTGCTAACCAGGCCTTCTCATCCCATTCTTAGCCTTCGAGAGCAATCAAGGCATGGGTGAGGCAACATGCTTGTCTTGTTATGTGAAAGACTACCCAACCGACCTAGGTATATTTTAAGTTATCACTTGTACCACTTCCATGGGGTTATCCTGGCAGCCACTTCAGGCACCGACCCCACCATGGAAGCCACTCTCCATCCTACACTAGCTTCCCTTAACCAACATCAGAAACAAATGACATGAATAAGCGATAAATTTTAATACATCACATCCCATCATGATATAAAACAAACACCCGATACTATATCCAAGAGACCATTTTCCATTCATTATAAGACATGAAAATTCAATTATCCCATTACCTTGACATGCCACTATCTAAACCAAAAATCAAAACACCACACCTCTAGAGCTAGGTACACACCAAGGATAAGGTAACCATTATCTGGAAAGAACAACACTTCCGCTTTTGACACCACTTGGTCACAACATCTCACAAATTCCCCACTTCACAAGAAAACAAATCCTCAACACAACTCACCCCAAGATAGACACAAAGATCCCATACAAGCGAAAGATGCGACAAGAAGGGAAATCACGCCTACGAAATTCAATGAACTCCTAATTTGAACATGAAATTAACTTATGAAATTCTAACTTATTACAAATAACATACAAGTTTACAGAACAATAATTTCCCTACAATTCCAAAAATAAACATAACATACTATCTAACTTTTTTACAATTTCCAACAACTACTTAAAGACTTTCACAAACAATATTAATTCCTTTCCCATAAGAAATTTAACTATCTATCGTATTAAATATTTAGCCCAAACCTTAATAGTTTTATACAAGCTTAAATTTCTATCTAGCATTTAACAATTCCTAACATAACACATTACGAATTTCAAAATAAAAGTATTTAAATTTATAAGTTTTAATCTACTCACACTAGACCAGATTTGAACTAATACACCATTATAAGAAGACCTATTTCTATAATCCAATAACTATCAACAAAACAAAACAACTATAACTATTTAAACATTTGCTTCTATTTTACCATTCATAACATCTATTGAATTAACTACAAGTAATTATGATCCTTCTTAATGCGTAAGTCACTCGTTATCCTATTAAGATTTTAAAACAAACATTATCATTCTAATAGTCTTCTATAACCTTAACTTACTAACAAACCTATCTATAAAGAAAATGCTTGTCTCTATTTGTATTAAACTCCCCTTCCACCCCACTACCAAGTTACGACCTAAGCCACATCGACTAACACTTAACCTATTGTGGAAGCTGACCAGATGAACTTCTACGATGGTAGAGCCACCTAAAAGTGACAAACAGAAGATGAATACTATTTCCTAAAGCACGCCACAGCTTTCTACCGACTACCACTAAAGGCTTGAAATTAACCTAACCAAGATGAGGTGAAATCTTTTCCCAGCCGTATGAGTCCCATTGACCCTACCAAATGATACACATAACACCACAGTGACAACCGACCACTTACTACAGCATTTTGACGGTCAGAAACTAAAGTAAGCGACGAGGTCAAAGAAATACCATTTACTAATTATAAGACTAACCACATGGCTCAGGGGTCGACCAAACATACACCACGGTTTTAACATTCTACTACTCATACACATCTAAGTTTAACAAAACCAGTAAAACCACTTAGCCACCAATTTTCCCATGACACTTCGAACCCACGGTATTTTCCTCAGCAAACACTATGTTTGGAAAAGAACAAATCTTATAGTGATAGCGAATGCAAGAGAGTCTGTAGGAGAACTAAAGATGGAAATGGGACTTCTAAGTCTAACCCAAGCAAAACACTATACACAAGACTCGTATTTATTTTTCTACATGCTTCAAGCTGGTTATTACTTCTAATGTAAATGTATAATTACATGGTATCTTTCAACCAACAAGAAATTTTTTGATGCAGATGCGAAGGAAATTGTGAAGAAACTTCACCAAAATTTGGTCAGATCCCTAGACATGCTTGCAGGGTAGCTTCTAGTGGAGGTAGAGTTGAAGGCACAAGTTCATCATCAAAGTTACAGAGATAAGAGTAAAGAATCCAAGGTAAACAAAAATATGAAGATATGAGGACCAATAACAAAGTTGCAAGCACTAACAGGTTGCAGGGAAATTAAGTATAAAAGCCAAATCACATCTTTCTGAGCATTTCACCTCTATCAGAGAGATACAAATGTGAGATAAAATGCAAGAATGACAGGGACAAGAGATTGGTAAAAGCTTTACATTGAGTCATCAATTTCATAGGATTTAAATCACATTACAGGGTTACAGATGATGGCACATGATTTCAAAAAAAGGAATCTAGGCAAAAACTAACCCAAAAGAATACATCTTGGAGGAATCTACAGAGGTTGGAGCTACATTCGACCACACAGGCACAAGACATTACAAGCCACAGAGATATACAGATTCCAATCTACAGGGCACGCAACTACACACATATGGAACAAGCTGCAATAGATATTAAATTATAAGCTACAACAATTGCAAATTTTTGCAAAGAGAGACAAATCACATATCCAGATTTCAGTCTCACCTCTAAATTTCTGCAACTCCTACAACCAAATTCCCTATTCTTCTCCCCAATATGTCTATCCTCCTTCCAACTCCCCCCAGAATGCAATTTTTTTTCTATATAAAAATGGTTCAGCTCAAAAAAATAAATGCAGACATGCATCCATTACTCAAGAACCCACTCCTCCAAGAATTTCAAAAATTTGTCATAAAAGAGATCCAAAATCTTCCAATTTCAAAACTGACAACTCAAGGCATTAATTTCGCATATCCAAATTATTCTGTACCAAATATATACTAATTACCCGTAACTCCAATTTATGACAAATACTTTAGAATAGCAGATTATTATAAAATTTAACCAAGGTGTCATTCAAAGTTTTAAGCTAAACCAATTATTATCTAATAAACATAATAGAAGCATTATTAATTAATAATAAATCATTAAGGTATTTTCCAACCACACATGAACATAATTAAGCATTATAAAACACAATCTCAACTATACACCACAACACAAGATTACCAACATAACAAGGCAAGGACCAAGTGTCCCAACACGACTCGAGACCACAATGAAAAGACAAGGACCGACCTAGTCGAATAGACCTCGCATTATCTCCCATCACTGATACGCATTGGTGCAAGAACCTGTTCAAACCTGCTATATCAAGTGGAGTCGAGGTTTGGTACCTACAATATGCATTCAAACAATTGGTTGTATACAATCAAGTACATATATGTCTACACACAGAGAGTTAGAGAATCGCGGCGTAGTAGGGTACTTGGAGCGAGTAATGCTACATCGTCCCTGCTCTTGAACAAGATTATAACCATTGCATTTGAAAATAGATATCAACTGATCTAATAAAACATGCAAATAATAATCCATTACTAATCATGTCCAACACATCATCACTGAAGTAACCAAAATGTCATCATAAACTCATAACACATGTCTAACTATATCAGTCAAACATAGTCTATCAAAATCAAAGTATACATAAGCCATAACCTACTAATCCAAGTGTCTCAGAACTGAATAAATGAAATAAAAAACTAGCAACTGTCTCAGAACTGTCAGAGAGAAATATGAACTAATAACTATCACAAGCCAAAATGCGAGGGGCATTACAAAGGGCTCCTAATTCAAATGTAAAGGAATGAATTTTAAGTATGCTTCTTCTTAATGTTGATAATATAATCCTTTTTTAAAGCATGGAGGAGGTATTTTTGGAGTTTAATAAGGCTCTTTCTAGTGGTTTGGTTGATTAAATTTCTCTGCTACACATAGGGTGGTGTCATCCCACAATAATGGGTTACACTTTTTGGCCAAACTTGACATTGAAATCAATATTTTGAACTAAATCTTCATGTTCTGACACCTATAGCTACTAAACCATTAGGAATTTGGAGATGATGCAAACTAGTGATTTGTGATATTTTGTTTGTAGATTCTAAATATATATTTTTTAAAAAATTTGGAGTTAAATTGTAATTTTTTTGTATCTCCTTTGATAACTGGTTTTTAATAGTAAACAACATTTTTTTAAAGTGATGTGTATTTCGTAGCACATAACTTTTTTTCTACAAAGGATAAAATTCTAATTCTTTTTAATTTATATTGGTAACACCGATATATAGTGTATGCATTTGGTTTCATAATGTTTTGTTGAATATATATTTTTTAATTAATTTTTGAAGTCAAACCAATTATAATTTAGACAGGTGTAGTCTGTAAAACATAACTTTTTCTATATGTATCAAAATTCATTTTTTTTTCTTTTGTTCAAACAATGACATCAATACCTAGTGCATAGATATTTTTTAGAATTTTGTTTCAATAATTTACTAATTTTCCATGTGTGTAGAATAGAGAACGTGATGTTTGGTGAAAAAGATACATTCACAAGAAATAAAAAATAAATATAATACTCAAACTAAATATATTTAAAATTATATTTTTTGGAAAGCTTATAATAAGGACTACATACTTACAAAGCATAAATTTTAAATGAATTCATTTGATCCCTCAAAAGATAAATCAAAATTGGTTTTTTATCAGCATTTTGATAGGTGTAGAGGAGACTCCATTATCGGTATGGTTTAAAACTAGTGGGGTTCTATCCAAGGGGGTTTGAATCTAATGGGGTTTGATCAAACCCTCTTCAATTAAAATCTTTTAAATGGAACCTTTCAATGCTTAAATCATTATATTTTCTAAAAATATATGATTTCAGCAAAAATCAGGATGTCCCAAAAAGTGTAACCCATTATTGTGGTAGCACCTAGTGATGAATGAGTTGTATTCCCAAAAACGTGGATCTTGTTTCATCATGTCATGACTTGGATTTGTATGTGGATGGGTTGAGGTTTATTCTACAAGACTATTGTTTGGCGGTTTCAAGCTCTTTCACTCTCCTTGCCATCTCCATATACAATAGTATTTGGCCAAAAAAAATCTTTGGAGGAAAGGGGGCCAAGACCAAAGGAAGCATTAGGGAGGAGGCTAAACAATATGTTGATCCCAAATTGTTGATGTTATTTTGGGACCTTATACTTGTCTTAGATGATTTATTTGTTATTTTATAATCTTGGTATTTTCTATTGCATTGGTATTTCAGGATGGTAGAGTATATGTGGAAAGACTTATTTTGACTTTTTGTGGGGCTAGTTTTTGGCTAGTTAACTATTGAGATATGATTTTTTGGTGTTTCATTTATGACTCATTTTGGTTATTAAACTTTGTATACATAAAAATTTAGCACACAAAACTTTGCATATGTGGATGGATGATTGGGTGTTTATGACTAAAGTCATTCAAAAATAAGGAGAAGTGGAGGTACTTGTGGATGTACAAGTGGGTGGTCAAGATGATCTTTTGGTACTTGATGATGAGATAGTAAGAGGTGTATAGAAGGAACTTGTTGCCTAGGTTGAGGAGGAACTCTTGGAGTAGGTAGAATTGTGATATGTCTTAATTATTCTTCTAGAATGTCAATCTACTCAAGTAGAAGTTTCATAGTAACAAGGAAAACCCCTTCCTATAATTCTTTCTTTAAGTCTAGTTGAATCTTAAATTCAATTATATCGCAATTTTCACTCTCAAGTTTGCCTTGTATTTTTAATGTCACTTCCATATATTTCAATGGTTATGTGTGTATTGTTTGTTTGGTTAGAGTTTGTTTGAAATCTTTTTTTGTTGTTTGGATAATTTGTAGAAGACATTTTAATTCTTTTGTGTTCTTTTCTAGTTTTATAACATTTTTAGTTTTTTAAATAAAACAATCAATCTGGTGAAAATGACAAAATAAGTTTAATCTATTTGCTTAAAATAAATAAATTAATATAATTGCAACTTCATTAAATGAATATGCAAGTCTTTACTTTTTTTTGGAATAAATGAAATACAACTAACTTAATTGATTAATTAAATAGCTAATCAAATTAAAGCAATTTAACAAATGAATTTGATTAATTTAATGGAACTAATATTACTTAAATGGATGTTGTTGATTTTTACCTTTTCAAAATAAACATAGTAATATTTAATTATTTTTTTGAAAATAAAGCAATAGTTGGATTTTATAGATGTAAAAAACAATTTTATATTTGCACAAAAACAACAATGCTTTAAATAAACATGTAGGAATATTTTGTAATAATAAATATTTCTATATAGAAGAATTAGTCATTTATATACAATAGAAAACCTTTTCCTTTTGAAGATTGAGAATAACTTTTTGAAGCAAAACACAAGCAAGAAGCTATTTTTTTACTCAAATCTTAACAATATTTTCTCTATATTTTTAAGGTTTTTGTTACATATTGATCTTAAAAATGTTATCTTAGTAGGAACCTATTTTCTATTGCCTTGTTCCTAGTATCTCCCTATAAATTACCTCTTTGAAATCTCAAATACTTCTTAGAGGATGTTGTGGGGAAATCCTCTCGGGATCTAAGTTTCTAGAAAAATAAATGAATTTATTTTAACTTAGAGAAGTTTTTACTTCTTATGCTTTAGAATATTGAAACAAACAAACAAGAACAAACAATGATAATAACAAAAATAAACATAGAATAAATGTTTTTATTTTAATTTCATATTCTAATAAATGAAACTAAACCAATGTAAACAGTCTTTTTAAAGACAATATTTTTCTAATCTATTACAAAGACAACTACATTAAATTATCTAAATAGAACATCCACACTTAGAGATAGATGTGTTTTAGGTATAGAGCAAGCTTTAGTGTGGCTTGAGTCCTTATGAATCCATTTATTTATTTGTTCCTTTTAGCATTTGTTCATGGATTAGTCTCGTGAGGTAAAGAGGGAAGGAGTATAAATCCTAAAGATCCTAGGGTCATGTTGAAACAAGTTGGATGAACAAATAAATAAAATGAATTACAAAAAGGAATGGCCATGTAAGAAAATATTGGTAGAGGGCTTGATACCAATTATATAGTTTTTAGGAGCCTCCAAATGACTCAAATTAGATATTTTATAAGAAATGGATGAAAAAAAAACATGTATGTGAATTATGGATCTAGATTGAGGCTAACTAAAGTAAGGAAAAACAAAGAACTAAATTCACTACTTTCACATGAATTTGTTGGGGTGAATGCTTAGTTGATAATTACCATAGATAATAGATCAAACATCATGGTGAATGGATAAAAGTTCAATGAATAGATAAAATACTATAGTTAAGGTTGATATAATGCACTATAGTTTCTTACTTTAGTAAAGACTAGTGTTAAGATAGAATCCCAAGACTTTATGAACTATTTATCTAAATACTATGGTCTATATTAATCTTATTTTACCAAATTAATTATCCTCAATGGTGCATAGATATAAAGTGTCTTACCTAAATCGTAGTTGACTAGGTAGAGATTAATCTTTATTTATTTTATACCTTGAGGATTTTGTATGCTATTCTTAGTCATAGCTCCCATTATTTGTGTTGGAATTAGCCAAGGATGCTCTACAACTTGATCAATACTCTCACAATATGGAAATCAATAAATAGAGATTAAGAAATCAATGATATTGATGAACCTTATTGAGCATAAACATATATTGATCTAATATACATATTTACAAGAGAATGCCTCATTATATAGGCATGGAAGAGACAATCTACCTTGCACATGGATTGACAAGTGCCCGGTGATGTGACACATGCATGAAGACAAGTGTCCTATAAGGTGTCAACCTTTGGATCAATTGGAGTGTGCAAACCAAAAACCTTGTGGGACAAGTGTTGGATGACTACAAAGTGACTTTTGAGGTGAGATGGAAAGTCTTCCAACCTAAAAAGGTATGCACATGAGGTTTATCAAACAACTAGGTAAGTTCCTCTAACCTCTAAAAGGTTATACATTCAGTTAGACAAGATGTTGTCTAACCTCATCAACCTAAGTACACTTAAGCTATAGTGAATAGATAAATTATTCACTCTAACACCCTCCCTTAAGTGATACTTGGGAAGATCACAAAAGTGAAATAGATATAAAGATATGGGTTTCGGCTACTAGGCCATGTTAAGTACTCATGTACAAAGTTTCTCATAAGGTGAAATAAAGGGGAAAACCCAGTGGGAACAAAATTCCTCTCCAAAAAGAGAAACAAAATGCATGAAAACCAAACAAGTGAAGAAGAAGGATGGGCTTATATCAGTACCCTGTAGGACAACTTCTATCACATGTGTATAATGAATTTCTCCAAAATAGGAGATACAACATAGAGAGACTTAGAAGCCCCCCATAAGATATGCTGCAGTGCGCATAGATGATTGATGAAGTATGCTAAAGAGAATCCATGAACATTGAACCACATTTCTCCCCTTAGGAAGAAATTAAACTATAGTAGTGTATAAAGAATATTCCCATTTTGGATAGGAACATATAGGAAGAAGTAGGAAGGTCTTTGCATTATGCACATGATTCAAAGACTCAGATGATGCCCATAATGTCTTTAAAGAATGCTCAATAATCTCGAAGCCAATGCTGACATGTGATGAATGCTGATGGAAAGAACATGGAATGAACTAGGTATCATAGAAGATGTGGTAACAAGGACCATAGATGTATGGTGATAAATGGAACCATAAGAATCTGATACTGTCACTACAGAAACAGGTGTAGGCAAAGGAAGAGAAATTGAACCTGAAGAAGACAAGGTAGATGCAACTTCACCTAAGCTATCATAAAAAAGAAGATGAATGTCCTCAATGATGTCTCCCAAATCTGCATCCCAATATGGTGGATCTCGAAAGATGAGATCAATGTCCTGGTGCAATGAATCACTGGAGGCCATGGAGTTATCAACTTGGGATTCAGATGTAGCAACAGGTGTATGGGGTTTTGCAATCTGACAAGGGAGTTTGAAAGAAACATGTGAGAAATAAGGACACATTGTGTCATCATGTTGGTTTCCACAATAGGTACATTTGTAGGTAGAATATTGAGTATCCAAAGAATACATGATCAACTAGTAGTGTTGACCCCCCTAAAATTATGAGATTTTCCCCTTGATTAGGTGACCCCCCCTAAATTTTGGCACTTTATAACTTAGTGAATTTTATAAAATAAATATGGCCAATACGTGGGAAATTGGAAAACATGCACTTTTACAAAAAAGGGTGTTCAATTCCGAGCTACCGAGTAAAAGTTATTATAATAACAAGTTCCTATAAAATGAGCCTATTTTAAAAACTGCCCTTTATTAAAGCAAAAAGGTGCCTATAATCTTGAGAAGACCTAGCCTTCCAACTACTCGTTGGAATTGACATGAAATGAATATTATAAAGGTTTGATATGTGAGGGGGAATTGGCCTCCTGCCAACCTGGGCCTCACCCTTCATCTTCTACAATGTGGATAGTCAAGGTTTGAAAACCTTAAAATACTGTAAATATGCTCAAGAAAATAAAATTTTTGTGGTTACAAAGTTTTTAACAGAAGTTGTAACTATATAATTCAAAAATGTTAGTGTTTTAGGTGTAGAAGTCCAAAGAGGACTCAACCTATGTGTAAAAGAAAAGGAGGATTTGATGCAACCTAGGCTGAATCTTGAGGCCGATGATTCTATGAAGAGTCTAGAATAGAAGTGTTGATTAGTATTCTAAAGGAAAAGAGTCATGAATAGGATTGTGTATGGCTATTGAAGAGGCCCTAATATGGTGTGATTAGAGAAAACCTCCCTCCCATGAAACCTTCACCATAAGAAGATTGGGAGGCAAATAAATAGTGACCTTGGGCGACCTTCTTTCAAACTGCAACCTTGAACAATAACTACCATCAAATGTGAAAGCGAACTATGTATTTGAATCAGTAGACAATGACCTTCAATGTTTATGGGCTGCAAGTAAGAAATACCAAATAGTTCGTGAGACTAGAATGAAGACCCTCAAAATGCAACCAGATATCTTCCAACAACAACTGTGAACCTTTGTCGATGTTATTGATAGTGTTGAAAACCTCAAAACAACAACCTCACACACGAGATGGCGACTAGGGAGAGTGTAGTTGTATTTGACAAAGAATGACTTGGATGGCCAAAGGTAGGTCATTGATTTTTCTAGGGTCAATAGGGCCACAATAGGGCTAAGACTTCTTGCTAGGGTGTGGCTCTTGGCTAGGCTTGTTATATGTGAAAATTAAGATTTGGTTGAAAATGTAGTTAAATAGATTCAATCAAACCCTCCTTTCACATTAAAATTCAAGGACATAGACTGAGCTAAGTCACTACTGATGAAAGAGGACTCAGCTATAGGTCTGATGCCACTATGGAATGATAAGGAAGGATAGAATAGATTCATGATTTTTTCAAACCCTAATCCAATTAAGCCTTAAACCCTAATTATATGAAATCATAAATAAACAGATGAAACACGACAAATGCTCACATATGGAGGCACTAAATACATATTAGAAACACAACAAGATTTGGAATTTTAGAGGTGGAAACTTTGGGGACAATGATCTATATCAGACTGCAACCTACTTCAAAGTTTCCAAAAATGTTAAAATGGAGGACTTGGGGGTAGGAGCTTGAGTCCACTAGGGAATATTCTTTTCTCTTTTCTTCATATCCTAATTCTTTATCTTTTGATCTACTTCTCTACAACTCCACTTTGTCAAATCCTGCCCCTGTAACTTGCAACCACAAAGAGAGGGTTTTGGAGGTTGTGGTGTTTAGGAGCTTGCCTTAGTCAAGCCCTAGAATGACATTCAAGCCTTCCAACACTATTGTTAGATAGAGTACATGCCATTGTAGGGCAGAGGAAAAATCCAATGATGAAATAAATTGATTAAAGCACAATAAGATGTCACCTTAGAGGAGAAAACTGTCACCGCTTAGATGAAGAGCCTTCAAATCATGAGGAGATGGATTGATGGAGCCAAATCTGCAACAAACACATACAAACACAACATAATACTCCTCTGCAACATAATGAATGCCTTGAATATCCTTAGCTCAATATCACAAGTTCACATTATCCATCTAAGTGTAAAATGAAGTCATAAACCTACTTAAATATGTATTCCCGCTAAACTTTCATAATTAAAATTGAAAAGGTTGACAACGGAAATCTTTTTAAAGGTCCTATGCCGACATCCTTAAATTTAGGTACAAAAAAATCAGCTTGGACTTGGGCACAGACACCCAAGTCCCAAGGCATGATTTAGGTCTTGATTAAAGTTTAGAATGATCCCTTAGGCCCCATTTGACATGGGTTTTGAGGGAATTTGCTCCGGGATATATTTTAAATAGCATGATTAAATTAAGGGCACTTAGGAGCTAAACTAGGAGGTAAAAAGCATAGGGAAAATTTTTGCACCATAACAGGGGCTAATAGTATTCAACACAGAAAACTACTGCCTTCCTTGCTTTCATGTAGGTTACAACAACATACAAGGGTTGTAGACCTTGATGAGGTTGTGAGCCTCCACTAAAATTGCCTACCTCCATAAAATCTATTGATCCTACAGATGGAAGCCCCAAACTTCAGAAAAAAAGATGACGAGTCTGTAGAAAAACAATGGCGCCTAGAAAATTTGCCATCTAGTTGAACCAGCTTACCTTTCAAATGCCTGCATAAACAAAATAATCGACCCAAAATATTGGTAGAGGCCAAATGGTCACTTGATTTGTCAAAGATTTTACAAAATTAAATAAAAAAGCATCAATTTGCAGAGGGCAAATTTTCCCTTTGCAAAAAAAAATCATTTTTGTATAAACAAATTGCCCAAAATGCAAAAGCTCCTTCAAAATTTGATTTTTCTAAAAAAAATTTGCTATTTTTTGCAAAAAAATTACGTTAGGGAAAAAAAAACAATATTATTTTTATAGTGAAGCTCGATCCGTTTCACTCAAGGACACATTGAATTTAGCCTCACCTCTGGATTCCCTCAAATTGAAGAGCTTGTCTGCAATATGGCTATGATACCATGTTAGAATTAGCTAAGGATGCTCTACAACTTGATCAACACTCTCACAATATGGAAATCGATAAATAGAGATTATGAAATCGATGATTTTGATGAACCTTATTGAGCATAAACATGTATATTGATCTAATTTACAAATTTACATGAGAATGCCTCATTATATAGGCATGGAAGAGACAATCCACCTTGTACATGGATTGGCAAGTGCCTCGTGATGTGGCATATGCATGAAGACAAGTGTCTTATAAGGTTTCAAGCTTTGGATCACTTGGAGTGTACAAACCAACAACCTTGTGTGACAAGTGTTCGATGACTACAAAGTGCCTTTTGAGGTGAGATGGAAAGTCTTCCAACCTCAAAAGTTATGCACATGAGGTTTACCAAACAACTAGGTAATGTGTAACCTCTAAAAGGTTGCACATTCAGTTAGACAAGATGTTGTCTAACCTCATCAACCTATGTACACTTAAGCTATAGTGAATAGATAAATTATTCACTCTAACAATTTGTGATGTTTGACAATGTGTGGAATCCTAATACTAAATTCTCTCTTATCTTCAAAAAATCATTTTTGTGACATGTCCAATAGGCAAATATTTCATTCAACAAATGTAAATTCTCAAGGGTTCAAAAACATGTGATTTTTTTAGACAACCTTCATGTAATACCCTGCATGTTACAAGAACATGCACAATTGTAGTGGAGTTCAAGGTTCTTATCTTTATTCTCCAAATTCAAAATAGATTCTTATGTCCCCATTCTTTTGGGGATAGGTATCTACTGATAGATTTTCATATATTATTGAGGTAATTTGATCACTTGTGGGTTGTTTGTACCAATCATTACATGGTTTATTTTTGTTATGTCGATATTAGAAGTCACTTCTATAACATTGTCTTCTTCTAGTGTTTTGTGGATTTAATAAATTGGATTCATAATCCATCCAAACCTTCATTTGATAGATCAACCATCGTGTAATAGATCAGCCATGCACATGTCATTGATTTCATCCATGTGAATAATTGGCATCATAGTGGAAGCATAGGTACCTAAAGGATAAGCATCAAATGGGAACACAAAAGGTTTATTCTCTTTTAGGAGTCTAGTAATTTCCATAGTGGTCTTTCTTGAAACATTAGTAGTGTCCTTTGAATCTGCCCCCTTTGGAAGCTAAATCTCCTTTCTTTATCACATTTTTCTTTTAGTTCATCTTTCTTCTTTGTGGGGAAGGAACACAAGTTGTAAATTGAATGGAAAGAAACTAATAATCCACTCAAACCTATACATTCTTCTTAGCTTTATCTACTCTCACCATCTCAAAACAAATTATGTTTAGACATTGAGTTTGTTGGCCTGGCTTTCATGGTTTGCTATAGTTGTCTAATCCTTTTATCTTGGTTATGTTGGTCATGCCTCTAATTTCTAGGTTCAAGTATTCCATGTGTCCTTCATGTCATCATTGTTATTCTATTCATAATTTCAATAGCCTATAAATGGCATGTAACCAACTTATAGATTATCATACAATGACCCTTAAGAAGCATATTTGGTCAATAATCTAGGGCTCTTGTCATATGTCCATGCTTTGCTGGATCCACCTTGATGTTCATAATATATATTGTGTTTTGTGATTTAAATCCCCATTGGTGAACTACCTTTGTGCTTTGTTAAAAATAGTCAATCTATAATGGTGATCTGGTTGGTTACACATGATTTGTATGTGACATGGAATATAAATAAAGGGGCTTATATATGAGCTAGGTTTGACTTATGGGCTTAGTTCTACTTCCTAGTATTTTCATATAAGGTGTCGTTCTTAAAGGAGGAAGCAATTTTAAAGAGGGAAGATATTTGTTATGTTTGTTAAATGTTTTATTTTAATTAACATATAGGGGGTTTCATGTCATACAAAAGAACTTTGTTTTGTTTTATATAATTTATAAGGTGAAGGGGACCATGTAAGACAAGAAAAGTTTTATTTTATATGCTAGAGAATCATATGCTAAGCATGACATAATGTTTCCTCTAAACACCACACGGTGGCATTGAAATTCCATAAGGAGTGTGGATGCCACATATGAAATTGTTTCTATTTATTGCCATGTTTCTACTTAGAATACATGTGGGGGTGGTAAGCTTTAAATATTTATTTTATTTGTTGAATATCCAAGTCCTTTGTTGCCATGTTTTTGGCATATTTTCCAAACATATAGAGGAATTGAAAATTTGTGAATGGTTGCAAACTTAATATCTTACTTTGGTGGTGCACCATGTCTATTTCTAGAGCATTTATGCCTAGCTATATGGTGTTCCATTTTGGTGGATTGTGTATACATTTTCAACACCATTTTATAAAATACCTACATCTAAGTTTTGTTATTTCTTCTCTACCTATGAATAACTATGAGAGACATGTGTATGCAAGTATTTTACTTAATTTCTAGTGGCAAGGTTATGCCCATTAGAGTTAGTAATGCATTAAAGACTTTGGAGGAACTTATATTATGTGTACAAACATTTTTAGGAATTAAATGTAATTTTAGTGAGGGTTCTGAACAATAATATTTAAGATATGTATATCTTTATGCTATTTGGGATTGACAACCATTTGTTTAAAGAATAGAAAGTTATGATTTGATGCCTATGTAGGGTTTTTGTTGTCAAAAGTGTTAAGTAGAAAAGATTGACTTAGCCTAAAAGGTTAAACTAGGTCAAAACCTCTTCTACAAACATTGAGACACAAACTGAGCTTGGTTACTACCCATGAAGGAGAGCCAAACTATATGGGTTTTGCCTCTTTGTTGTATAGAGAAGAATCAACTGAATCCAACCAAACCTAATCAAGCAAGCTAGGGCAGAAGACTAAACCCTAGTTGACCAAGATTGACTTATAAAAGACTGTAAAAATAGGTATATATAAAAACTAAATAGATAGCAGAGATCAGAAAATAGAGAAGAACCTAGATATGAGTTCATGAATACAGAAGACCTGGGTCACTAGGTGCCCTAGATCCAAATTAGGGGTTTTTTGGAAGTCTGAGTCTAGGCACCTTCACCTTTCTATCTTATATAGCCCTACAACTTCTTATGACCTGAATCTCTCGAATGTGACTTGTACAGAAGGAAATAGAGAAAGTTTGTGTTGTGTTTAGGGGATTTCCATAGTCAACCTCGTGTTGGTGTTTCCATCTCCACTACAATGACTTTTAGTGATCCAAGAGTGCATGCCCTAGGAGGAAAGAGGCAAGATTAGTAATATAAGATGAAAGTATGAATGAAAATGATAAATATTACCACAAGATTGGAACCCTAGTTGGAGTAGATAACTAAAGATCATGCACCAATAAGGAGATAGATTGATGATGCTTGAACTTTCTTCAAGACCTACAAATAAACTTCATAACATCCACAAAAAAAACAACAATTCCAAGCATGAAGAGCATTATAGCATAGAAGATCAAACTTGTAAACAATTCCAATTGTTCTCTTAATAAGAAAGTAGTCATCGATTGTGTAAAATGAATTGTAAAACACCTTCATATATGCATTCCCACTTACACATGACAAATAAAACCAAATACGGCTAACATGTAGAAACCAAGGAAGTGTTCTAGGCTAACACCACAAAAGAGGGGCTAAAGGACCCATATGGGACCAGGGCGCTAGGTGCCCTAGTCCTTTATCCCCACAAACTCTAGGGAGTGTCTTTTAAGGTGGGTGTATGTCATTCCTAAGTTTATTCTTCCGTGTTTATTCATTAGGATCAAAATTTTATCTTTTAATGTTCAAAAGGGTATAAAATAGGTCCTGATTAATAAGGAGACTAATTTCATAACATAAAATTTAGCCCCCACTTTAGTGTGGGTATGAACTTACATTTGAACTCACACTAAAGTAAGGTGTAGATAGATTTTAAACATTACAAACATAGAAGCCAAAGTATTCCATCAAGTTGTGGACTATAGTAGCACCAAAGCTTAGGATTCTAGGGTTGCAAACACATAAGACAATGTAACATAATTCACACATACATGGAGTGCCATAAACATAAATAGGAATACACACAAGATACACAATACACAAAGGTAATGCATGCCATACACAATGCATACATGCTTGACATAAAGCATACACATAAGGCACAAAGTATACCACATGGAAAACATGATGAAGACATATAAAACACTTAGGAAAACATAAATAACACAAACTCAAGTAATACATAACATAAACCAACATGGAAAAAAACACATAAGGCACATGACTCTATCATTATCTTGCTCTGGTCCACTAGGGGTCATGTGAAGAGAAGTGATATGATGGATCATAGGCTAGTAAGGACACCAAATTACTAGGTGACCATGACAAGTCACATGAAGCACATGGGATAAGAAACTTCATTATTCTAGGTGGATCATGGACCAACAACAAGAATGAAACATCACAATATAGTGAGGACCATCAAATCTCTTCTTTTGTGAGAACCAACTCACTTCTATTACAATTCTTCTTTTGTGAGCACCAACTCACAAGAGACACCAATCTCCACTTGACAAAATTCTAGGCACCAACTTATTAGAAGCTCCAACCTCCACACAAACTGAGCTCAACCCAGAAACAAACTCTAATCTCTATTTGATAGGCTCCAGCCTACTAATCCTTCAATGGCTGATATAGTATGCTTCTTCCTCTCACAAATCGGATTACAAATCACACAATATCCTTCTTCCAAATCTGATCACAATCCACACAATAACCTTCTCTCACAAATCTAATTACTGTCATGCACAATCTTCCTTCCAAATATGACCACTATCATGTACAATATATTTCACAAATCTGATCCAAACTTTGTGAATGTCTTCCTTCAATTGATCATTAATATATCAATGTTTTCCTCACAAATCTACTCTTAATTTTCACACATATTCTCATACATATTTGCATTTATCTACACACATGAGCTGTATATATTCTTTAATACAATTCTAGAACATTCTTCATACTTCCCTTTTTAAATCTACTCTTTATTACACATATTCTCAAATTAAATTAGATTTACACTTCATACTTCTGCTCTTCCTCTCCTTTATACTCAAAAATATATCATTGATTCCTTGCTTTTTAACTCACTCCACCACAAAGTTTTTATATAATCTTTAGATGAGATGTCTTTTATAAATAACTATGTCCTTTCATAATGGACATGACACTTCAAAGATTTTGCACCTCTTCAAGAGAATCACACCACATCAGGAGTAATTAGAACCATAAACAAATCGTATCACCTCTTATGCAATTCACATTACCTCTAATTCAAATCACATCTCCTTAATATTGATCATTGTCTTCCTTTACTAATTGTTAGACTTTTAAAGTTGATCACACTTTTTGTTTTTGTCTCATTCAAAATCATTGGGATGTTTGATATTTCTATTTTTAACCGCTCCAATATAGGCATAAAAATATTACTTGTCTTCTAATTCATAGAATCCTTCTTTTGGTCGGCCACCTCATAGAATCTCAATTTGAATTTTATCTTTCATCTTTAGTGCCAAGGTATATGGGTCATACCATATTAACATTGTCTTATTTTATTCTTTAGAAGGTTGACCAACATTAAAAAAATCTTCACACTTTCTCCATTATGTTTAAATCTTTAATTTAAACATAGATCTCTCTAAATCAATCTTCCAAATATCCAATAGTGTATAACAAATAGCCTCTTAATGATTAACTTATTATTATAATGGGCCATTTATATTTTCCTTGATATTAATGACTTCATTTATAACACTGTGCCTTTGACATCAATGACAACATATTCTAACAGTTGTGAGATTGCATGGGTTACCAAGGAGTATAATCTCAGATAGGGATGCAAAATTTGTTAGTTACTTTTGGATGACATTTAGAGGATGATGAAGATAGATTTGAAATTCAATCAATGCAACATCTATAGATTGATGGACAAGAGTGGTAATTAGAAGCTTGACAATTTGTTGAGATGTTTGGCTAGAGATAATATAAAAAATTATGATTTGGTATTGCATAGATAGAGTTTGCATACAATAATTTAGTAAATAAAAGTATAAAAAATACTTTACAGTTACTTTTGGTAGTGGTCCTAGAAACACTCTCTCTCCCTCCCCCTCTCAGTCCTTCTCTCTCTCTCTCTCTCTCTCCTCTCTCTCTCTCTCTCTCTCTCTCTCTCTCTCTCTCTCTCTCTCTCTCTCTCTCTCTCTCTCTCTCTCTCTCTCTCTCTCTCTCTCTCTCTCTCTCTCTCTCTCTCTCTCTCTCTCTCTCTCTCTCTCTCTCTCCCCTTATCTCCCCCTCCCCCTCTCTGTCTCCTTCCTTCCCCCTTCCCCTCCCCCTCCCCCTCTCTCTCCTCGCTCCCGCTCCCTCCCCCTCTCCCTCTCACTCTCCCCTCCTCTCCCTCTACATCTTTCCCTCCTCCATCCCCATCTCTCTTCATCTCTCTCCCCTCCCCTCTCTCTCTCTCTCCATCTCGCAAGACTAATTATTACAAAATTACTATATTGCATTGTGGGTTAATATCACAACACTAATTATTACATATTTAGATTGCAACTTGATTAATATCACAACTCTAATTATTACAAAATTACTAGATTGCATTGTGGTTAACAAATATTGTAATTCTTGATAATTTCAATGCACCAATTAAAATGTTCAATTCATTAAATGTGATGAAATAAGAAAAAAAGAAAAAAAAAATAGAGATGCTAAATTTTATGCAATAAAAAAAAACTAAAAAATAATGGACACAAACAAAGTTTCAAGGAATAAAAATTTGGTTATTCCTTCCAACCTTTTAAAAGACACTAGGACTAAAAGAATGGTCATGGCCAATGGTCATTCCTTGAAGCCTTAGGAAGGGGGCCATTCAACCCCTTCCCAAATTAAAAATTATTTGTATTAAACAAATCAATTTACATATTACATTTATTGACTTCAACAACATATTGTCAAAGTGCAAATGTTTTCTCAAGTTGAGATTCCAAACATTTTCTAAAATTTTAAATATTACATTTATTGAAGTTAATCTAACTTCAACTACTCATTGAAGCTTCCAAGCATTTCCAAATACTGCAAGGCAATAAAAAATCAACATCAACCACAATTTAGATTTATATCACTTTCTCTCCAATACAAAGTAGAGCAATTAAATATACTATTATTAAAATAATAATAATAAAACTATGCATAATAGGAAGATTCAATAAATTACTTTAATGAAAATACTTGCTTAATATTGTAGAATATTCTAGGAGCACCAAAACCTTCAAAATAAAACAAAAATTAGACCATAATCTGCCTAATTCCGATATAGAAATATACAAAATGATAGCCTAAATGATAGTTATTTAGATAGATTTATTTGTTTTTAATCTAACAATGCAACTCTAAAATAACACTTCTCTGTGCCAACTTTAATAAATTGTGTCTTTGCCTATCTCTCTGTTGTTGCTCAAATGATAACCAGAATATCAACTCAATGCCTAGGGAATTTTGTTGTGGAATGTGAATCTCCTAAAATGAATATGGCGTTATCCGGTGATAATATGGCAATATCTTCAATGGAGGTGGAGCAAGGTAAATGGATGTCATATATGTTTAGATAGAATGAAAGGATGACATAGTGCTATATATTATGCAGTTGTTGGAGCTCATGACGATAACAATGTTTTAGACATATTCAGTGAACAAGGTACAAATCAAGTTTTGCATGTGGCTGCTATGAGAGGCAACCTAAATATGGTGGAAAAGCTTCTTTCAAAGAAATTGATTTCAAGACAAGAGTGCAAGAATTATGTTGGGGTACTACATAAGCTGATTTTATGTCAATGACCTTGGCTCCATTAATATTACCAGTCAAAAGAAATAGATTTATATTAACTAGAATAATGGTTATATTACCAAACAAAAGAAATAGATTTACAAGACATCCGACCCATCTTATTTGTTATAGTTTGGAAATCCTAATTACTAATCAATTTTTTATTTATGTACTTGTAGAACGTTTTGATCACAAACAGGTTTAAAAACACCACCAGAATCAACTTTTTGTGAAAATGAATTATCTTGTCCAAGTTACCACAGATCATCGCCACTACTACCATATACACTATACACAAATCCCTTCTACATAAATTATTTAAAACATACAAATCCTCAAAAATAAAAAAAGGTGGTGAGTATCAAACTTACTAAGTATTTTTGGCCTCATCTCCAATTAGCCCATGCAGAAAAAGAGCATAATAGGCATAACATAACCCATCCTTGCAAAGATGGTTGCAATTGTTGCTGCAGGGTCTGTTTCTTCGCTCACCACAGTAGCTCCGTCTCCTACCCCCTTCCACCAACGCCTCTCCCAAGGCCTCCAAGAATCATCATGGTTATGATGGTTCTCTGCTTTGTCACACTATTTCTACAGTGGCGGTGAGTATTGCTGGTTTTGGTTCTAGTTCTTCATCCACTTCCTTTGACGGAGTGGGAGTGGGACTAACATGAAAAAGCTAAGGAGGTGTTCTAAGATGACACCACAAAAATAAGGTCAGGGCGAACATCTAGGATTAGGGCGCTCAACGTCCCAGTCCTTTAGCCCCACAAACTCTGAAGAGTGTCCATTTAAGTGGGATTAGACCAGTCCTAACTTTATTTTGTCAGGTTTATTCCATTAAGATCATGATTTAATTGTTTTAGTTCTACTCGAATGCTAAACTAAGAGTAAAATGGCAAGGGTACACATTTTACTCCATAATAGGTTTTATACCTATACATAAACATCCATAACTATCACAAACCATAACATCCATAATACCATAATACATACATAACATTCATCATATATAATCCACATCATAATCTACATGTTGCATACAACCATCCTAACCACATTCCTCCACATCATTTCATCTTCATTCATATATATGTTTATTAATCTAACATATTTTACCATTTTCCATCTCATGTCATTTTCATTAATAATATATATTAATCTAAGCATCTTTTCATACACCATTTTCATCTCATAGTCACAATTCCCTGCATCACAACTAATACATCCATATAAAAATCATAAGACATAAACCATAACACATAATACATAATCATGCAACCATAACCATAATCACAATATAACATCATCTATCATCATACTTAAAAAATAGCGTAATCACCTAACCCTTCACATGTCAATCATACAATACCATTTAAACATCAAAAAGCCATGTGTACATCATCATAACAACATTATAAATTCATGAACTAATCCCTGGTATTATCACATCTTGAAATATAAATCATCACATACATATACATAATCATACATGCATACATCATCCATCTACCATAACGTTACCATAAATGAAATAACACATCACATCATGAATCATCCATAACTATAAATAAATACATCGTCCTGATATAGCTAGTAAAATGTGTACACTAGAATTTAACACTTAGTTTAGTACCTAGTTGGACCTATTTTGTTGCCTTTGTTAGTCAAGACCTATTTTAATACCTTTTTGAGCTTAAAATTATGAAATTTTGATCTTGATAAATATACCTGACGGAATCAACTTAGGACCAGACTAAGCCCACTATATTTGGTACTCCCCAGAGTTTGTGGGCTAAAGGTCTAGGGCGTCCAAGCACCCTAGTCCCATTTGGGACCTTTAGCCCCACTTGTGTAGTATCATCTGAGGACACTTCTTTAGTTTTCATTTGTCAGCCTAATTAAGTTTATTTGTCATGAATGCATATCTAAATGAGTGTTGTAGTTCATTTTACACCTAGATGAATGCTAGATGATTAATGTGAATTTTTCTCTCATATTGTGTTCTGTGCTAAAGTGTTCTTCATGCTTGAAGTGTTATCTACTTGTGAATTCTATTGAAGTTTGTTTGTAGGCTTTGAAGGAAGTTTGAAGACCTCTTCATCAATCTCCTTTGTTGGTGTAGGATCTTGAGCCATCTTCATCAACTAAGGTCATATGTTTTGTGCTTATCATCCTCATTATCATTCATTATCTATCATATTATTACAGATATGGCCTTTTCCCTCCTAGGGAATGCACTTTTGGATCTAATCATCATTGAAGTGGTGGTGGGAACACCAACATAGGGTTTGGCTAAGGCAAGCCCTTATACACAACACAACCTTTTCCTCTTTCCTTGTGTGCAGGTTAGAGAAACAGGTTTTTGGAGCTAATTTTCAGGAAGAAAGCAAAGCAGGCAGGTATAGGTCTGGTGACATCCAAGATTTTGCTAAACCTTAGAAAATGTCTAGGGCACCCAAGCATCCTAGTCGTTGGCTTTTCTGCTATAAAATCTAGGTTCTGAATCTTCCTCTGATCTTTGTTGTACTTTTTATTTCCTGAGATTTGCTTCTGATAGTTAGTTATAGTCTAATCTTCATCTCCTAGGGTTTCATCATTTGTCTTAGCTTGTTTGCTTGACTTTGGTTAAACTTGGATGATCCATCTCTATACAACAAAAGGGCAGAACCCTTATATTTTGGTTCTCCTTCTTGGGTGGAAGCCAAGCTAGGTTCGTGTCCTAATGTTAGTAGAAGAGGGTTTTGACCTAGTTTAACTCCTTAGGCTAGATCACTCTTTTTCACATAACATTTTGGCGAACTTGTCGTTTCTTGCACTTTTGCATCCTTCTTTCATATATGAGTTTTTTCTCACTCTAGATCTGATTGGGAGTGGTTTCATTAATCATTTTGTATTCATACATAGTTAAATTGTGCATTGTTTCAAAACTAGGGTTTGTGAAAACCTTGCATTATCTTGCTAGTTTTGAACCTAGGGTTTGTAGACTTGTGAGTTGTTTTAGATCTTGTTTCATTGATTAGTGTGTTTAAATTATTTGTATTTTCTATATCTTATCATTCCTACTATTGATGTCATTTGTATTCCAAATCTAATTTTGAATTATTATATAACATTACAATTGTCATGTTGCATTGAAAATTGAAGATAGGAAAGCTTTTGAGTTGTTGCATTTTGGAAAAAAACATTGAAATTTTGGTTTTGATTTAAGCATTGGCATTGTTGATATTTAAGTGGAATTGAGTAGAATTGAATTTGATCAAGGGTATATTTCTTCTATTGGTGCACCTTGTGTGTTACTAAACCTTGTAAACACTTTATGAGCTTTGTGACCTGGTGCACCAATTCTAACATTCTTGTGCGAAGAAGTTGGCAAATTATGGGTTTGAATACTTTGCATAATGTTGATACCAATACATCAGAACCCCAAATCCATAAATTCACCACATAAGAAGGTTGAACAATTCCTCTCGATATTCCTACTTCACATCTTCTTAAAGCATCAAACTTACACGAATCCATCAATATTGATGACCTTGTGGCTCATGTTCCAGAGTCCCTCAAATTCAGAGATTAGACACAGAGTTGGCTAATTTCCAATAATTTATAAGCATGGAACACATAGCTAAAGAGGCCATCCCTATTTTTGAGGGTCTACAAAGTCTTTTTCTCAAAGGTCAAGAAGGATTGGAAGTCTTGTATGATGTTGCACATATATTACATAACAACATTCTATCTACAACTAGTTGCGCTGGAATCATCACCAATATCACTTCTTCTAATAAAATAGGGACCCAAGTTTTGGCACCCATACCTACACTCCCTATTCCTAGTTATACTTACTCCTACATATACTTCTATCATTCTCACCACTACTACATAGCTGAGTATTAATGCTACCACATGTGTTAGGTTATCCACTAGGAATCTTGTTTGCTATTATAATACCGTTCCTTATAGTTACAAAAATTCCACACCTAATGTCACTCCACCTACTTCTAAACCTCTATCACATTTCAAAAGGCTACTCATACACCATCACCTAGTCCTTCATTCCAATCTCTACCTGATTCATCTTCTGATCCTATCACAAACCAATTATTGAAAAATATGACATCTATGCAACAACAATTGGCTAGCATGAGTAATTGTCCACCTAAGTCTAGTATGACAACACATTATATTCATTGACCTTTGTCCTATTCCATCCTAAGAACACCTATGCCTGAAAATTTTGAAACTCCTAGATTTCAAAAATAAAATGGGAAGGTAGACCCTAACAACCATGTGGTAGCTTTTACTAATGTGTAGTGATTTCTTCTTTGAGAATGCGATCTTGGAAAATCTCTCTCTCTCTCTCTCTCTCTCTCTCTCTCTCTCTCTCTCTCTCTCTCTCTCTCTCCCCCCCCTATCCCTCCCTCCCTCCCTCTCCCTCTCCCCTCTCCCTCCCACCCTGTCTTCCTCTCTCCCCCTCTCTCCCTCCCTTTGTCTCCCTCTCCCTCTCCCTCTCTCCTCCTATCTCTCCCTCCCCCCTCACTCCCCCTCTCCCTCTAATCTAGTCCAAGGTCATTTGAGTGGTATTTTTGAAAAATATCGAAAATATAATTTTTGGTATTTTTTACATATTAGTAAATTGCATTTTCAAAGGCCTTCAGAGCGCAATAAGAGATTGAAACCAGGTAACTCCAACTAGATAATTAGTTTATCTTTCCAACAAGTCCAAGAAGTTCAAATTCTGATAAAATAGCCAGGAGTTATGACCCTGCCAAGGGGAAGATAAAAAATTTCCTAATTTTTTTAAAGTTTTTTTGAACTTTTGTAATTAGTTTCACCTTCCAGTAGCTCTTTTTGTATTCCAAGGGTAATGTGACCCTTCATATGATATGTAAGCCTATATATTTCAAAGGGAAATGAATAAAAATTAGTTTTTCGGAGGCAATTCACAACTCTCAGCTAGTTTGCCTATTTGCAGAAACTCAATTCTTCTTTGTTTATTTTATTGCATTACAATACCATAGCTCAACACTAGGTATTGTCTAGATTAGTGGTATCAGAGAAGTTCGCTCCTGTATATATCAAACCACACACGGTCAGGTTATCAAAAGTTGGGGTTGAAGACACATGGCCCATCAGACTATCTTTCTTTGAGGCACACTCGATCAAAAATGTCAGAACAAGGGGAACATTCAGCCACTTTTAAGGTGATGGTGGAAGAAGCTTTGGAAAAACAACCTGAGGAGATGATGAATCAGTTTTCTTATCTGCTTCAAAGAAATCAACAACCCAATATGGGTGGAGTATCGTTCAATGGTTACACTCCTTTCAAAGTGTAGGTAAAATTTGATATTCCAAATTTGAAGGCAAGATAAATGCAGATGTTGTTGATGATTGGTTGTGAATCAATTTTCTAATGGTGAGAAAATAGCATTCACTCTCCTCAAAGCTGAGCATTATGTAAAACAATCATGGGAAAATAGAATGTTGTTTAGAGAAAACTCTGATATAGAATTTGATGAAGCAACTCTAGGTGAACCCTCCTGGGGAGAGTTTGTAGAACTTATCAAGGGAGAATATTATCCTAAAAATTCATATGAGGATAAATATATGGAGTGGCACATGCTTCGCCATAAGAAGGATCAACCTATTCAGGATTACACTAATGTGTTCCATGCTCTTTCAGCAAAGCTTGACATCATGGATACAGAAAAGCATCAAATTCTGAAGTACCGCATTGGACTTCATCACTATATCCAAATAGAGATGGATTTCCTCAATATTGAGACCTTGGGGACTACCTACAAATATGCAGTAAAGATTGAGGAGAAATTCAAACAAAAGGGGAAAAGAGATTTTTTTCAAAATCCAAGAATGAAAGTGGCAAGAAATTCATGGGAAAACAACCAGCCAAGGATTCTGCTTCACAAGCATCATCAACAACAAACAAGAGTGGAAAGAAGATGTGGTGTGAATTCCATAGAATCTCAGGACATAACACGAAGGACTGCCGAGCCACCAAGACGTTGATGCTAGGGTTAGAAGAAAAAGAAGCTGAAACTGAACCTGAACCATTGCCTGCGGACTCTTTTGAGAAAAGGAATGATGGCCAAGTAATTGAAGCTGACCCCTATGCCACAGTCGATATTGCCAGGATTTTGCCTCGTGAAGATGAGGAGCATTTATTCCACTCACAAATGTGGGTAAACATCAAGACCCCCCATTTCATTATTGATGTGGAAGTCAAAATAATCTGATATCTGTTGAGACTGTTAAAAGGCTGAACTTGTGAACCACACCTCATCCATAGCCATATCATGTGGGATGGGTAAGCAATCAAAGCCAAGACATTCAAGTAAATAAGCAATGTCACTTACCTTATTCTATCAAACCATTCAAAGATGAAGTCATATGTGATGTGGCACCATTGGATGTGTGTGATGTATTGTTAGGGCACCCATATATGTGTAAGCGTCATGGTGTATATGAATCCAGACCTCGTAGTGTCACTATCAAACTAGGAGAAAAGAAGTATCAAATACCTGAGGTAAGTCCTGCACAAGCAGCATCTTTGATTACTGCAAAACAATGTAAGCGTTTAATTACTCATACTGGAAAATTTGTTCTGTTAATGGTTTGAAATGAGAGAAAGAGGTTAGTTGTAGCTAATACCCATGACAAAATGGCCACCACTTCCACTCAGCAAAAATAGATGGATAAAATGTTGTCATCATATGAAGATGTTTTTACCTCACCAATAGGGGTACCACTCACTGTCAAGTCAAGCATTCAATTGATGTATATCCAGGGACACCATTACCAAATGGGTCACTATATAGGTGATCAATTTTGGAGAATGATGAGATCAAGCAGCAGATCCAAGAGCTGATTATTAGATCACCCTTCCCCTCTCCCTCCCCTCTCTCCCTCCCTCCCCCCTTTCTCTCCCTCTCCCTCTCCCTCTCCCTCTACCCCTCCCCTCTCCCTCTCTCCGCCTCTCTCTCTCCCTCTCTCTCTCTCTCCCTCCCTTTCCCTCCCCCTTTCCCTCCACCCTCCCTCCCTCCCTCCCCCTCTCCCTCTCCATCTCACTCCCTCCCCCTCTCCCTCCCCCTCCCTTTCCCTCTACCTCTTCCCTCTCCTTGTTGCTGTCTCCTCTCCCCCTCCTCCTCTCCCTCTCTCCCCCTCTCTCACTCCGCCTTTCTCCCCTCCCACTCTCTTGATACCCCTCCTTCCCTCTCTCCCTCTCCCCCTCTCTCTCCCTCTTCCTCTCCATCCCTCCCCCTCTCTCTCCCCCTCTCCCTCTCCCTCTTCCCCCCTCTCCCTCTCTCTCCATCTCTCCCTCCATCCCCCTCCCTCTCACTCCTCTCTTCCCCTCTCCTCCTCTCCCCCTCTCCCTCCACCTCTCTCCCTCTCATCATCTCTCTCCCTCTCCCTCTCCCTCTCCCCCTTCATCTCTCGCTCCCTCCCCCTCCCTCCCTCCCTCTCCCTCTTTTCCCCCTTTCCCTCCCCCTATCTCTACCTCTCTCCCTCTCCCTCTCTCCCTCTCCTGCTTCCTATCCATATTCCCCTCTCCCCCTCTCCCTCCCTCCCTCTCCCTCTCCCTCTCTCGCTCCCTCTCCCTCCCACCCTGTCTCCCTGTCTCCCCCTCTCACCCCCTCTATCTCCCCTCCCTCTGTCTCCCCTCCCTCTCTCCCCCTATCCTCCTCTCCTCTCTCTCCCTCTCTGTCTCCCTCCCTCCACCTCTGTCTCCCTCCCCCTCCCTCCCTCTCCCTCTGTCCCCCCTTTCTCCCTCCCCCTCTCTCTCTTGCTCTCCACACCTCTCCCTCCCCCTCTCCTTCTCCCCCAATCCCTCCGCCTCTCCCTCCCTCCCTCTCCCTCCCTCCCTCTCCTCCTCTCCCTCCCTCTCACTCCTTCCCCCTCCCTCCCTCTCCTCCTCTCCCTCTCATCTCCTCTCCCCCTCCCCCTTTCCCTCTCTCCCCCTCTCTTCCCTCCCCCTCTCTCACTAGCCCTCCTTCCCTCTCTCCCTCTCCCTCTCCCTCTATCCCTCTCCCTCTCCCTCTCCCCCTCTCCCCCCCTTCAATCTCCCTCTCCCTCCCTCCCCCTCTCCCCCTCCCTCTCCTCCTCTCCTCCTCTCCCTTGCCCCCTCCCCCTCTCTCCCCCTCTCCCTCCTTCCCTCTCCCCCTCTCCCTCTCCCCCTCTCTCCCCCTCTCTCCCCCTCCTTCCCCCCCTCTCTCTCCCTCCTTCCCTTTCCCTCTCCCCTCTCCCTCTCTCCCCTGCCCCTCTCTGCCGCTCCCTCCCTCTCCCTCTCAATCTCTCTCAATCTCCCCATCTCCATCTCTCTTCATCTCTCCCTCCATCCCCTCTCTCCCCCTCCCTCTCTCTCTCCCTCTCCATCCCTCTCTCTCTCCATCTCTCCCTCCCCATCTCTCTCCCTCTCCCTCTTAATATCACAACACTAATTATTACATATTTAGATTGCAACTTGATTAATATCACAACACTAATTATTACAAAATTACTAGATTGCATTGTGGTTACCAAATATTGTAATGCTTGATAATTTCAATGCATCAATTAAAATGTTCAAGTCATTAAATGTGATGAAATAAAGAAAAAGAGAGGTGCTAAATTTTATGCAATAAAAATAGAAAATCTAGAAAAGAATGAACACTTGAACAAAGTTTCAAGGAATAACAAATTGGTCATTCCTTCCAACGTTTTAAAAAGATGCGAGGCCTAAAACAATGGTCATGGCCAATGGCCATTCCTCGCAGCCTTAGGAAGGGGGCCAATTCAACCCCTTCCAAATAAAAAATCATTTGTATTAAAAAAATCAGTTTACATATTACATTTATTGACTTCAACAACATATTGTCAAAGTGCAAACATTTTCTCAAGTTTGAGATTCCAAACATTTTCTAAAATTACATTTATTGAAGTTGATCTAACTTCACCTACTCATTGAAGCTTCCAAACATTTCAAAACACTGCAAGGCATAAAAAAATCAACATCAACCATAGTTTAGATTTATATCACTTTCTTTGCCAATACAAAGTAGAGCAATTAAATATACTATTATTAAAATAATAATAATAAAACTATGCAATGATAGGAATATTCCATAAATTACTTTAATGAAAATACTCCTCGTGATTGTGAACTTGAATTATAAGCTTGTTTTATTGGATAATGTGGGTACCACTGATTTATTGACATATTCGCAGAATTAGAGTATCTCATTAGGTCATGAAGCGCACTGCACCTCCTTAATCAGAATACCTTCTTCAAACACGGAATTAGCTCATGAAAAAATACTCATTACAAGAATTCCTATCATATTTTTGAAGGGAAAGGCAGTCCCATGGCATTTGTGCCGTCCATGTTCTATTTACTGGCAAGAAAGCACAGAAAAAGGGAAAATGCAGTTGTGATGAATTTCAGCAGCTCAACTAGGCATTCCCGAAAGGTTCAAAAGTTTCAATGGGAGGAAATTCAAAGGGTTACAAAGAATTTCTATACAGTTTATAGAGAAGTTTTAGCAGATCAGTCTGTTTGTGTTGTAAAAGTACAGAGAAGAAAAACCGAGCCTGCATAAGAACTGAAAGAGATTTGAGACTTTTTTTTTTTAACCAGAAAAAGGTGACAGAGCACCATAGATTGAAAGAAAAGAGCTTATACATGTAGTTCAACAGTCGTAATACTAAAATAGAAACAGAAAATTACATAACAGGGCCCTGTCATGGCCAAATAAAACATGGAAAGAACAAGAGCCAAAAAAATAGTAGTAGAAACTACCATCAAACATGCCAAACCCCGACAAACAGCCACCACCAAAAGACCATCCCAGCCAACATACCAAGGGCCGACAAGCGGTCACCACCAAAAAGCCAAACCCGCGCCGCCGAGCAAAACAGAGCTGAGAACACCAACCTGGCCACCCCGCCAACACAACAGAACACCAACCCACCACCCTGCAGACAAAACTGTCACCGAGCCATGCAAGAGGACGCACCCGTAACAAAAAAACATGAGGCCACCTGAATAAAACAGAGAGGACCACACACCACAGCGGGAAAACATTACGCCGCTGATGGAGCAGCAGGCAAATCCCGTTCATCCAGTTCCACAGAGATCGCATTTTGGTCCCCCTCTACCACCTCTGGCAAAGCATACAAGGGCATCCCCGGTGCCAGGTCAGAAGCATGAATTCTGAGAAACCGAACGGCTGTGAAGACATGCTTGATGCGCTCAGACCTTTTTTTGGAGAATAAAAAACAATAGGCCCAAAGCGCATCATCTATCTCCGCGCTGCACAGTGATTTTAAGCTAGATTGCAGGGCCCTGTAGATCGCCTGCTAAAGAGATTTGAGACTTGGAAGCAAAATAACAGAACTGTAGAGAAACTCAGAAATAATAGAATTATGCATAGAAATAGATCATATTGGCCATCACAAGATGCAGAGATATTTGAACTCTTACTCTTATTTATGAGTTTTCAGGATGCTTGTTTAGATTCTATCAGAAGGTGCAGGGTTTACTTTGTATTTATGTTAACTGAGCAATTGCTTATTGTATTATTTTCTTTCCCTAAGGCCTCATCAACTCGCTCAAAATTTGAAATCACAAAAACAACCAGAAACTGCCAATAACAAAAAAACAAACACAAAAAGGTTCATATGGGTTTCGAATTTGAGCAACAAAGACCAAAATTCTAAACCAAAAGACACTGAGTTACTAAACAAAATAATACCACAATTCATTACCCTTTTCAAAAAAGGCTTATCTGGGTTTTCAAATTGAGCAAAGAAAAGTAGCCAAAATGACCACAAGTTATCTGCCAGGACACAAGTTAATTTCAAAGACAAAATGACCACAAGTTACCTGCCAGGACACATGAAATTCAGACTCTCGGGGCCAGCCCTTCCAATCTTGACAAATTACACCACAAACATTCTGCCCTGTTTTCAGAGACAAGCAAGCTCCAATAACCATCATCTGCAATTAGCATACCTTCCCAGAATTATTTTTCTTACAAGCCTTAAAATACTCAACCCACAACCACAATGCCCATCCAGCACTGCACAATGCCCAAATAAAAACAGATCAGCAGGGGCTCCACGACACCTCTGTACAAGACATAAAATGGAACATCGACAGCGTTTCCTACATTGCTACTCTTACAGTCTTCCCGCCACTCCTACCAAGTCCAGAATGGATATCTTTCAAGAGGAATGGGCCAAGGGTGGAGTCCGCGCAAATTATAAGAGCAAGGAGAGCCATACTAATCTTGTTAACGGTAACATAAGAGCTTCTTTCTTAACGGTAAGAACAGCACAAATAAAACTAACGGCCATTCCAGGATAAATCAATATCAATATCTGAACACATGCATGCATATTGAGATTCTTTAAATAGATATATCACTTGAGTATCAAAGGGAAATAGAATAATTTAATTAATGTGATATGGGTAGGTATTAATGGTTGGGAAGCACACATAAAAGTGGGTGGGGTGTTTATAAGTGGTCTCTTCTAGAATTTGCCTATAGGCTTCACAAGTATGAGATGAGGAGTCAAATGTTACGTGATTGTTGACCAACCTAGTTCTTCACGAAGTTGAGGTATCTATGATTATTGTTTACTCACATCCATTATGTTACTACGAGATAGGCACCTACTATGAGGGTGCTTGGGTAGAACAATTGGTCCACTTCCTCTAGTTTGGTTGTGTGCATGGAGGAGTGAGAAGCATCAAGGAGATATTTGCTGATATAATTTCTAATTGGCTTAGAATTATATTAGCATGATACTAATTTTTATGTTATGAGGCTGCATGAATTTAACCCATGGACGATGTGATGTTTATACTATGTTATTGATTGCTAACATACAATTGAATTCTAGGAACATTAATACTCGTAACAATGAGATGGAGTTGTATGCTTCCAATTAAATAATCTTGTGGAAACATGATTAATATAATTTTATTCTTGTTGAATATTGAAGTATAATGTATACAAGATGTAATAATGTTTAGTTGTCCTAGTTTAGCAAGCAATGTCAAAATCACAAATATGAAACTAGAGAATAGGATGAATTATAGGATAATTGTTTTAGTAGTGTTAAGACGGCCTCTAGAGATTAATTGCTAGCCCCTAGATTATTAGGGAAAGTCATAACTTGGTTTAGTTCTTCATGCTTTTATAATAACTAAGATAACTTGCTAATGTACATGTTTATGTGAAATCTCTAGAATCTCTTGATTATGTGTTACAATAAGTACAATAGGGCATAAGATGTGATATATTATTGTCTCTTTATGATTTATATGAATGTTAAGTTTTTTATTGAAGTCATAATAAGTAATGGCAAATAGACTTTTGATAGAGGGTTAATAAAAGAATTATGATAAAAACATTATAGTGAAACAAAACTTGAAGGCCCAGACCAGTATTACATTTGATAACAATCTTTGTTGCAATGAGGCTAAGAAATGATTACATGTTAATCATTTAAATTATATAATTTGATTTAATTAATTCATGCTAGAAGGGATATGAATATAGTTGAAAGTGAAATTCCTAAATATGAATTGACTAATTGGGTGTAATTGTTTAATGTGTCTTAATGTGTAGCTCACTATTGATTTATGTTAGAAATTTCTAATAAGAAACTCCACATGAATCGTAAGATTATATTTTAGTTGATTCCCAAAGGTGTTGTAAGATGGAAGTATCAAGTTCAATACCTATGTCTTTATAGTCTTCAAAAATATTTAGAGAATTTATATAAGCCTCACATGGGCTAAGTTGCTAAGGATTACATATTAAACAATGTGATTGTTAGTTAAGCTATCCTAAATTGGAAATCATCTTGTATTTTTCCTATTACTTGAGCTTGTAGATAATCCCTGAGCTCTTATAATTAGAAGAAGTTAACTATATCTTAATGATAAGGAAGTAAAATTACATAATCCATTAAGTCACTCTCTATAAGTAGGGGATGTGTGACCCAATCTAGAGTGAGCCAAATGGTCTACATGAAAAAATAGTCGAATCCTTTATACCTAATATTTATCCTAGATGTCTTTCCATTGCTCAAGAAAAATATTTTGATCTTGTCACCTAAGTATCAAATAAATCCATCTCATGAAGATCTCTTTTTAATTAATTAATATTGGAGGAGGAATTCAATTAAAATTTTCATTCCCTCTTTATGAATCCTAATGGCTAGTGGGAATCCAGAGTACTTTATTATACACACGAAATTCATTAACCTTGTTTCATTAAAGAGACACAGCTAATTCTATTTTTTATCGTGCTATTAACCTTGTTTCCTTGGTTAAGATTTGGTATGAATTCAGAGGATGTTAATAGTCAAATGAGAGAGATGTTGCAATAAGAATGCTTTTAGAAGAAGCCATTAATGTCTTGAATGACCTATATTGTCAAGCCTCATGTTAGACTCCAGAGTTGACTTAAGCATGTTTAACTAAAGTAGCTCTGATACAGGATCATCCTTGGGGAACAAAGAAATCTTGCATCACCAGTGAGCACTTATTTTTAGTTTTAATCCATTAGTTAGTTGTAGAAGACATCACCATATTTTATCGCATTTTACATTTAAGTCTTGAAATTTTGGTATACCATTCTTGAGGAGCATCTAGAGGCCATATCCATGTTCGAAGAGAATTAGATTCATGTAATAAATTATTTGGGTTAATGAACCTATATCAAATTGACAAATTGTCGTAGTTTTAGAATTATCATTGACATCATATAACTTGGGGTATGCAATAATCAAGGAAGACATGTGAAAACTTGTTAGACCCATGGGAGAAAATATTAGGTACTACACAATTTTCTTTTCTATTTATTTGTTTTGGTTCAAGAAATTAGCTTACACTAGCCGACTACATGTTTCAAGAAGTATAAAACTTTGCGCCACCCTATGGTTGACACAAATCATTATGGAGGCTGGCGACTGATGTAAATTAGTTTCCCACTAGATCATTTGGAATTGTGAGGAGAGAGAGAGGGAGAATGTTGAGTAGGAGTTGGAAGTCTAAGCATAGGCATGAGCATGAGGATTTATGATGGAGTTTGAGAATAAATTTATTATATGTTTTAGTTGTCATATGGATACAACCTAGTATATATGCCCTTGCAGTAAATTGTAACATATTTAAGAATTAATAATATAATACTGAATCTTTTAGAGGCTAGCTTTTTCCCTCCTTGAGTGTTTTCCCAAGATATATCATGTGTCACTTTATTGTGAGTTTAGTTTTGTGTATGTGTTTATTGGTATTGGCTGTATAACTAGATTGTCCTTCACTGGACCCTCCTACCATGACTACATCAATTGATATCAGAGCATAATGTTCAAATATTGCGGAGGGTAAATGGTTGGTCAATGGGTTCCGGTTGTGAATAGATCATTGAATTGATCCAACCTACAAGAAAATTGTGAATAGACTGTCAGCGAAGAGGCGATTGCAACAGGTGATTATAGATGGTTCACCGACCAAAGGTAGTTTGCAACAAATATAGGAAATATGTTGCCATGAATATTCTACAAAGTTTCCAACATTCCCAAAAAGTTGGATGAGGTATTGAAAGAGGTGAGAGAACAAAACTCAATTTAAATCCTTAGAGGAAGATAGAAAATGGGTTGAAGCCCAAAGGATGATGATGAGAGTGATGTGGAAGAGGAATTCAAAGATGTTGTGCAATACTTGGAAGATCAAGAAGAAGAGTTAGAGATGGTAAAGGTGTTAAAGGCCATTTCCAAGATTTACAAGAGACCTAGAAGGGAAGTTCCAAACTACTATGGTGATTTAAATCTTGAAGAACTAATTGATTGAATAAATGAACTGGATGAATATTTTGAGTATGAAGATATTGAAGACCCTAAGAGGGTTAGGTTTTCAAAGACTAAGATAAAGGAATAAGTTTTTGTTTAGTGGAAGGGAGTAAAACTAGAAATAAATAGGAATGGAAAGAAAATGATAAAAAAATAGGAGAGGATAATTGCAAAATTGAAAATACAATTCATGTCAATGGACTATGAGCTACAAATACTAAAGAAATTGTAAATATTGAGGAAAAGGGATAGGATTGTGAAGGAATACACCAAAGAATTTCACAAACTAATTATTAAGACAATGCATAGTGAGACCGACAAAGAGAAGGTTGAAAGATATCAAGATGCATGTTGATAGAGTAGAGGTGTTGAAGTTATTTGAGTAAGTCAATTTCAAAGAGTCAAAGGAGATGATGTTGCAGAGGTGATTAAACCTTTTGAATTAGTCAAGTGTTTTGGTATAGAGGTTGGAGCCTCTTCTTGTAAGTGTTGTAGATCTTTAGAGAGTTGTTGTTTCCTTTGGTTTTGAGCCAATAAAACTTTGTGTCAGGGAGTTGGAGCTTCCTTTGATTACCCATAAAATTTATTGTAAATATGCTTTCATTTGTGAGGCTTAATTTAGATAGTAGATCCAAGCAGCTTGCTCACCTTGGTTTTTCCCATCTTGGGTTTCCACTTAAACTTGGTGTTATGTGCTTGTGTGCTCTTTTTTTTCTCATGGTTTAAATGCTAACATTTGATTGAACACTTTTAGAATGAAAGAATTTGATTAAGTAATGACTCACCCCCCTCTCAGTACTTCTATGTGTTCAAAAATTGGTATCAGATCAAGGTTCCTTGGTGCAGCCTAACAATATGGTATAAACCTATGTCTAAATTATAATTGATCTCACTTCAAAACTAATTAAATTAAATATGCAACAAAAAATTAAGAAAAAATATATGTGCACTAGATATCATTGTTATGAATTTATGTTTAAAAATTTATAATTTTATCCTTTCTATAAAAAAAGTTATGCTATATGGTATAAATACTACTTCTTAAAAATATTGTTAACATAAAAAACAAGTTATTAAAAGTTATGTAAAAATTTCCATAAATTATATTTTAAAATTTTAAAAAATATATATCTAGAATCTACACACAAAATCTCAAATATCACGAGTTCACATCATCTTCAAATTCATAATGGTTTAGTTTCTATAGGTGCCAGAAAGTGAAAATTTGGTTCAAAATGTTCTTTCAATTTCCCATTTTTGGAAAAAATAGAACACATTATTGTGGGATCACCCTTCTCTAATAATCTAATTGTTGAATAATAATGAAACCACAACTATCTATGAATCTCTTTTTGGCATTTGTCTACAATACAAGTAACACATGAAAATAAAGAAATCTTCAACACTCTTTTCTAGTTTTCTGGAGTTTCCTTTTAATGACTGCACATTCACGAATTTCACACATAAGCACAAACATAGTGATAAAAATCACAATAAACCTGTAGGTTAACACAATATGACGACAATAATATTTACTTCACATATTTATGCAAATAAACATCAAATACTTATCTACAGAAACAAAAGTTCGCCCTCTCCAATGAGTGGCCAACTCTCCAAAGATTAGATTGTTCTCAAACCAACATGTTTAACTTAAAAATTACATAAACAAAAACATAACACTATATTTACTCATAATAATACTACTTCAAGTCTACAATTGCATTCAACTAGAAAGATAGATTGAACACATGTTATCTACTTGCAAATATGAAGGATAATAACAACAAAGAACTCTAATGACTTCCTAACTATCACTACTTAACTACAAATTTATGAGAGATTCCTAAGATATAGCGACATGTTGAACATGCACACACTATTCAAGTCTCATAAGGAGTCTCAACAGAATGAAAATAAACAAGTTTGTTAACAAATTAATACAAAATTTGATTTTAACCATAAATTGAAGAACTATATTCAATAATGACTCCTAACAAGACTCTACTATCTATAGAGGCTTCATCTACAATTAATGAACTAGAGTTGTTGATCTCATTGCTACATATGAGGAATTTCAGCATGAGTGAAATTGAGCTTTGTGGCTAAGTGTGTATCATTTTGGAGTCTACAATCTCTGCAATACATGAGACTACCTCCACCTTCTCTAGATCCTGACATCTTTGAAGTTGATGAAAATATCTCTAGAGTACATAGTATTGATGACCATTTCTATATTTTTAGCATACCAAAAGTTTCTAAGATACACTGTTAGAAAAAATACATCTTTTGCATAGGATTTAATCAATGTTTTTCCTTGATTAATTAACAATAAAGAAACCAAAATTATGCAATCTATTTTACCCTTGATAATCAATAATTTCTAAAGCAAAGATTAATTTATCATGAATGAAGAGGTGGATAAGGGGGAGAAAGGTACTTTAGCTATGAATATGATGAGTCAAAATTTAGCCTCATTAGGGGTTTCTTTTCTTGGATAGGAGGTCCACTAATAAAGTAGAGGTATAAGAAGTGATTAAGAATCTTAAGATCACAATCATGTTGGGTTGCAATAAGTTAATAATTGAATGTGACTATTAGGTGATTATCACAAGTTTGAGTAAAGGTGTAATTATCTTGAATTGGTTGACCTTACAAGAGGAGCCTATTTGCTTGGATAGAAAGTATAGTAATAAAGAGGTAGAGTTTAATATTATGACCTTGTTGGATTACAAGAATTTAATCATTTAAGGTTATTCTTAGATGATTATCACATGATTGATTAAATAGTGTAATTAGGGACTAGAAACTTAGTAGCATTCTTTCACAAGATTTGTTAATCATCGAAGGTGAATCTTAGCTAATTATCATAGGTTTGAGTAAAGGGGAAACTAAGTATAAAATTAATAGAATCATTAAAAATCCTTTATTTTGTGTAATTATTTCAAGGATATTATCTTCTTACAATTTTGTATGGAGTGTAGCAAAGTTACACTTATTTGTAAAATAAAACATTGATAAACTTTGTTTTTCAACCAAGATCATGATAACTCTACAGAATGGTAGATCCCTTCATCCATTGTTAGTGTGGATTTCCCCTCCCACATAGTGAAATGATCCCCTAACTTTCATTCTCCTCCATAGGGGATTTCCTTTAATATTATTTACATGTGATTAGTGGGATTTAAAAAGGTTAGACTAGATGTGCATTATCATAGCATGCAAGTGTAGTCATGTCACGATATGGGGGTATAACACTCACATGTATCATTTTTTTTAATATGATAGATTGTGTTGAAAGTGCCCATTCAAGGTTGGAGTGTCTGAGGTGTATATAGAGGGAAGTAAAATCCTTTTATTGTTTTCTTTATAGTTCTATTGGCAACCATTATCTTCTATAATGTTGTGTGATAATTCTTCATGTGATTCACCCAATGGCGGTGTCATCTTGTTCAATGACCTTATAACTCTTTTTCTATTTTGAATGTAGAAAACCTTAAGTTCAACAAAATAATTCTTGGATAGGATGGGTTGGGTAATAATGGTTCACTTAGAATTAGAGCCTCTATGGTGTGTAACTTTAAGCTTAAATTGGATGTAGGGGCTCCTAATTCAAATGTAAAGGAATGAATTTTAAGTATGCTTCTTCCTAATGTTGAGAATATAATCCTTTTTGAAAGTATGGAGGAGGTATTTTTGGAGTTTGATAAGGCTCTTTCTAGTGGTTTGGTTGATTAAATTTCTCCTCTACACATAGGGAGATGAATGAGTTGTATTCCGAAAAAAGTGGATCTTGTTTCCTCATGTCATGACTTGGCTTTGTATGTGGATGGATTGAGGTTTATTCTACAAGACTATTGTTTGGAGGTTTCAAGCTCTTTCACTCTCCTTGCCATCTCCATATACAACACTATTTGGCCAAAAACATTTTTGGAGGAAAGGGGGCTAAGACCAAAGGAAGCATTAGGGAGAAGGCTAAAGATTATGTTGATCCCATTATTGATGTTATTTTTGGACCTTCTACCTCTCTTGGATGATTTATTTGTTATTTTATAATTTTGGTGTTTTCTATTGCGTTGGTATTTGAGGATGGTAGAGTATTTGTGAAAAGGCTTATTTTGTCTTTTTGTGGGGCTAGTTTTTGGACAGTTAACCATTGAGATATGATTTTTTGTTGTTTTGTTTATGACTCATTTTGGTTCTTAAATTTTGTATGCATGAAAATGTAGCAAACAAAACTTTGCATATGTGGATGGATGATTGGGTGTTTATGACTAAGGTCATTCAAAAGTAAGGTGAAGTGGAGGTACTTGTGGATGTACAAGTGGGTGATCAGAATGATCTTTTGGTACTTGATGATGAGATAGTAAGAGGTGTATAGAAGGAATTTGTTGCCTAGGTTGAGGAGGAATTCTTGGAGTAGGTAGAATTGTGATGTCTTAATTATTCTTCTAGAATGTCAATCTACTCAAGTAGAAGAGTCATAGTAACAAGGAAAACCCTTTCCTATAACTCTTTCATTAAGTCTAGTCAAATCTTAAATTGCATTATATCACAAGTTTCACTCTTAAGTTTGCCTTGTATTTTTAATGTCACTTCCATATATTTCAATGGTTATGTGCGTATTGTTTGTTTGGTTAGAGTTTGTTTGAAATATTTTTTTGTTTGGATAATTTGTAGAAGACATTTTAGTTCTTTTGTTTGCTTTTCTAGTTTTATAACTTTTTTATTTTTTAAAATAAAGAAATCAATATGGTGAAAATGACAAAATAAGTTTAATCAATTTGCCTAAAATAAATAAATTAATATAATTTTAACTTCATTAAATAAGTATGCAAGTCTTTACTTTTTTATGGAATAAATGGAATACAACTAACTTAATTAATTAATTAAATAGCTAATCAAATGAAAGTAACTTAAACAAATGAATTTGATTAATTTAATGGAAATAATATTACTTAAATGGATGTTGTTGACTTTTACCTTTTCAAAATAAACATAGTAATATTTAATTACTTTTTTTTAAAATAAAGCAACAATTGGATTTTATAGATGTAAAAATCAAATTGTATATTTGCATAGAAACAACAATGCTTTAAATAAACATGTAGGAATTTTTTGTAATAATCAATATTTCTATATCAAAGAATTAGTCATTTATATACAATAGATAACCTTTTCCTTTTGAAGATTGAGAATAACGTTTTGAATAAAAACACAAGCAAGAAGCTATTTTTTACTCAAATCTTAACAATATTTTCTTTATATTTTAAAGGTTTTTGTTACATATTGATCTTAAAATTGTTATCTTAGTAGGAACCTATTTTCTATTGAATTATTCCTAGTATCTCCCTAGAAATTACCTCTTTGAAATCTCATATACTATTAAGAGGATGTTGTGGGGAAATCCTCTCGGGATCTAAGTTTCTAGAAAAATAAATGAATTTATTTTAAAGAGAAGTAATTACTTCTTATGCTTTAGAATATTGAAACAAACAAAAAAGAACAAACCATGATAATAACAAAAATAAACATAGAATAAATGTTTTTATGTTAATTTCATCTTCTAATAACTGAAACTAAACCAATGTAAACAATCTTTTTAAAGACAATATTTTTCTAATATATTACAAAGACAACTACAATAAATCAACTAAATAGAACATCTGCACTTAGAGCTAGATGTGTTTTAGGCATAGAGCAAGCTTTAGTGTGGCTTGAGTCCTTAGGAATCCATTTATTTCTTTGTTCCTTCTAGTAGTTGTTCATGGATTAGTCTCCTAAGGTAAAGAGGGAAGGAGTATAAATTGTAAAGATCCTAGGGTCATGTTGAAACAATTTGGATAAACAAATAAATAAAATGAATTCTCAAAAGGAATGGCCATGTAAGAAAATGTTGGCAGAGGGCTCGATTCCAATTATATAGTTTTTAGGAGCTCCAAATGACTCAAATTAGATATTTTATAAGCAATGGATGAAAATAAAATGTGTATGTGAATTATGGATCTAGATTGAGGCTAACTAAAGGAAGGAAAAACAAAGAACTCAAGGAGAAAAGCATTTTGAAATAAAATTACTCGTATGAAAAAATGCAAAAATTCACCACTTTCGCGTGAATTTGTTGGGGGTGAATGCTTAGTTGATAATTACCAGAGATAATAGATGAAACATCATGGTGAATGGATAAAAGTTTAATGAATAGATAAAATACCATAGTTAAGGTTGATATAATGCCCTATAGTTTCTTACTTTAGTAAATACTAGTGTTAAGATAAAATTCCAAGGACTTTATGAACTATTTATCTAAATACTATGCTCTATATTAATCTTATTTTACCAAATTAATTATCCTCAATGGTGTATAGATATAAAGTGTCTTACCCAAATAATAGTTGATTAGGTAGAGGTTAATCTTTATTTATTTTATACCTTGAGGCTTTTGTAGGCTATTGTTAGTCATAGTTCCCATTATTTGTGTTGGAATTAGCTAAGGATGCTCTACATGTTGATCAACACTCTCACAATATGGAAATCAATAAATAGAGATTAAGAAGTCGATGATATTGATGAACGTTATTGAGCATAAACATATATTGAACTAACTTACACATTTACATGAGAATGCCTCATTATACAGCCATGGAAGAGACAATCTACCTTGCACATGGATTGACAAGTGCCCCGTGATGTGGCACATGCATGAAGAAAATTTTTCTATAAGTTGTCAACCTTTGGATCACTTAGAGTGTACAAACCAACAACCTTGTGTGACAAGTGTTGGATGACTACAAAGTGCCTTTTGAGGTGAGATGGAAAGTCTTCCTTCCTCAAAAGTTATGCACATAAGGCTTACCAAACAACTAGGTAACCTCTAACCTCTAAAAGGTTGTAAATTTAGTTAGACAAGATGTTGTCTAACCTCATCAACCTAAGTACACTTAAGCTATAGTGAATAGATAAATTATTCACTCTAACATCCCCCCTTAGGTGATACTTGGGGAGATCATAAAAGTGCAATAGATACAAAGATATGGGTCCCAACTACTAGGCCATGTTAGGTACCCATGTACAAAGTTTTTCATAAGGTGGAGTAAAGGAGAAAACCCAGTGGGAACAAAAATCCTCTCCAAAAAGAGAATCAAAATGCATGAAAACCAAACAAGTGAAGAAGAAGGATGGGCTTATATCATTACCCCCTAGAACAACTTCTATCACACATGTAGAATGAGTTTCCCCAAAATAGGAGATAAAACTTAGAGAGATTTGGAAGGCCCCCATAAGATATGTTGCAGTGCGCGTAGATGCTTGATAAAGTATGCTAAAGAGAATCCATGAACATTGAACCAAATTTCTCCCCTTAGGAAGAAATCAAACTATATTAGTTTGTAAAGAATCTTCCCATTCCAGATAGGAACATACAGGAAGAAGTAGGAAGATCTTTGCATTACGAACATGATTCAAAGACTCAAATGATGTCTATAATGTCTTAGGAGAATGCTCAATAATCTCAAAGCCAATGCTGACATGTGATGAATGTTCATGGAACAAACCATGTATCATAGAAGATGCGGTAATAGGGACCATGGATGTATGGTGATAACTGGAACCATAAGAATCTGATACTATCACTATAGAAGTAGATGTAGGCAAAGGAAGAGCAATCAAATCTAAAGAAGACAAGGTAGATGCAACTTCACCGAAGCTATCATCGGAAAGAAGATGAATGTCCTCAATGATGTCTCCCAAATCTGCATCCCAATGTGGTGGATCTAGAAAGAGGAGATCAATGTCCTGGTGCAATGAATCACTGGAGGCCACGGAGATATCAACTCACGATTTGGATGTAGCAACAAGTGTTTGGGGTTGCAATTTGACAAGGGAGTTTTAAAGAAATATGTCAGAAATAAGGACACATTGTGTCATCATGTTGGTTTCCACAATAGGTGCAATTGTAGGTAGAATATGGAGTATCCAAAACATACATGATCAAATGCTAGTCTTGACCTCCCTAAAATTATGAGATTTTTCCCCTGATTAGGTGACCGCCCCTAAATTTTGGCACTTTATAACTTAGTGCATTTTATAAAATAAATATGAACAATGTGTGGGAAATTGGAAAACATGCACTTTTGTGAAAAACCGTGCTCAATTAGGGTGGATGGGTGGGCGCCCAATCCAAAGTAGTGGTGGATGGGTCGATCATTCTCATAGCGAAGTGGACGCTTAGGTGGCATGCCAAATCCAAATCAGATAGCCAGGAAGGAGAGATGACCGAATCATCATTTCAAAGCATAGTTGAAATAATTAGTAAGATCTTTGGCATCAGTTGGGAAAGGGAATAACCCGTGAGCCAAGGACAAGCTTATTAAACACTCAACAGCCTGATCATTATGATGAAGTAAGCAAGGAAAATAGAGAATTCCAGCGAAGAAGCATCAAGAAGGTCAGAGAGTGTTTAGGTTGTCCCCATAACAGAGATTTCATTCTTGATACATTCCATACAGAAAGAGATGGCGGCCAAAACTAGGTTTATTGTCCACATGGCAACTGAGGGACTAGTTAACTTGGGAATTGACACACCTATTCAATTAGAAAGTGCGGTAAGACAGCTTGCTTTTAAGGTGGTAATTTTAGATCAACATTTGAAATGAATCCTCAGGGTGAATGACGCCTTAGATTTAGTCACGGTGAAAATAATTTTGGCAAAAGGATTTGTTGAGGGCAGAGAATTTTACTGTATGGGCTCTTCTATCTGCTCACACTTCCTTACAGCTGTGTTGGATGTGGGCCTTGCAAAGGATTTTACAGAGCAATTGGTGAGGAAATCGTTCATTCCCAACTTGCTTGACGGTCTTAAGGAGACTTTGAAGGTAGCCTCACTAGGTGTTGGTATCCCACGACCATTAGATTTCCAGTTCCTTCAGGACCCAGATGCTGTGGTTAAGTTCTTTCCCTTTCTGTTTGATGTCAAAGGACTGATGCTCCTGGCTCACAGGGAGCAGGTGGAGGCAAGGGTGTGATTTTTGAAGAAGCTCCTGTAGATGGAACCATCAGAGGAAAACTTTGAATGGCTCTCCAAGTTTTGTGAGTATGCATTCAGGCTTGGTTTCATGTGATAAGTGGCTATGGTTCTGTGTGCATTTTTTTCTAGTTTTAGGCTATAAGTAATTTCCATGTAATAAGTTTATAGTCTCCCCCAATTTTGTCTATATATCAGGATATATGCCCTGTGTGGTGAATAGTATGCTCCAGTATGACCTTGCATGGTCAATTTGTATAGGTTAAGAAAGATGACCTGGTAGGGTCAAAAGTAACAGGTAAGGTTAGAAGTGGTAAGGGCATTTTTTCATTAGCCCAAAAGAAACTGAAGGCCATCTTGGCACAAAACATGTATCTGTTTGAAGCAATATAATATAATATGAAGTCTGATTACATAGAAAAAAAAAGAAAATCCGTGCTCAATTATGAGCTACCAAGAAAAAGTTATTACAATAACAAGTTCCCATAAAATGAGCCTCTTTTAAAAACTGCACTTTATTGAAGCAAAAAAATGCCTATAAGCTTGAGAAGATAGGTAGTCTTCCTACTTCTTGTTGGAATCGATAGGAAATGAATATTAAAAAGGTTTAATATGTGAGGGGGAATTGGCCTCTTGCCAACCTAAGCCTCACCCTTCATCTTCTACAAGGTGGATAGTCAAGGTTTGAAAACCTTAAAATACCATAAATATGCTCTCAAGAAAATACAATTTTTGTGGTTACAAATTTTTTAATAGAAGTTGTAACTATATCATTCAAAAATGTTAGTGCTTGAGGTGTAGAAGTCCAAAGAGGACTCAACCTACGTGCAAAAGAAAAGGAGGATCCGATGCAACCTAAGGCTGGATCTTGAGGCCAATGATTCTGTGAAGAGTCTAGAATAGGACTGTTGATCAGTAATCTAAAGGCAAAGAGTCCTAAACAGGACTGTGTTTGGCTATTGAAGAGGCTCTGATATGGTGCAAGTAGAGCAAACCTCCCTCTTGTGAAACATTCACCATAAGTAGATTGGGAGGAAAACAAATAGTGACCTTGGGCAACCTTCTATCAAACTGCAACCTTGAACAACAACTACCATTGAATGTGAAAGCTAACTATGTATTTGAATCAACAGACAATGACCTTCAATATTTATGGGCTGCAAGATGGAAATACCAAATAGTTCCTATGACTAAAATGAAGACCCTCAAAATGTAACCAGATATCTTCCAACAACAACTGTGAACCTTTGTGGATGTTATCAATGGTGTTGAAAACCTCAAAACAACAACCTTACACAAGAGATGGTGACTAGGGAGAGTACATGTGCGTTTGACAAAGAATGACCTAGATGCCTAGAGGTAGGTCGTTGAGTTTTCTAGGGTCAATAGGGCCACAATAGGGCTGAGACTTCTTGCTGGGGTGTGGCTCTTGGCCAGGCCTGTTATATGTGAAAATGAAGATATGGTTGAAAATGTAGTTAAATAGATTCAATCAAACCATCCTTTCACATTAACATTCAAGGACATAGATTGAACTAAGTCACTACTGATGAAAGTGGACTCAGCTACAAGTCTGATGTCACTATGGAATGATAAGGAAAGATAGAATAGATTTCTAATTGTGTTAAACCCTAATCTAGTTAAGCCTTAAAATGTAATTTGATATGAAATCGTAAACAAAAAAATGAAACACAACAAATGCTCGCACAAGGAGGCACTAAATATAGATTAGAAGCATACCAAGATTTGGAATTTTAGAGGCTGAAACTTTGGGGACACAGGGGCGGGTGCCCGGGTCTGATAGGGCAACTTTTCTATGTATCTAGGACAATGATCCATATCAGACTGCAACTTGCTTCAAAGTTTCAAAAAATGCTAAAATGGAGGACTCGGGGGTGGGCGTCCGAGTCTAGTAGGGAATATTATCTGCTCTTTTCTTCAAATCTTGATTCTTTATCTTTTGATCTACTTCTCTACAACTCCACTCTGTCAAATCCTGTCCTTGTAACCTACAATCATAAAGAGAGGGTTTTGGGGGTTGTAGTGTTTAGGAGCTTGCATAGGTCAAGCCCCAGAATGGAATTCAAGCCTTCCAATGCTATTGTTAGATAGAGTGCATGCCCTTACAGGGTAGAAGAAAAATCCAATGATGAAATAAATTGATTGAAGCACAATAAGATGTCACCTTAGAGGAGAAAACCCTCACGGAGATGAAGAGCCTTCAAATCATGGGAAGATGGATTGATGAAGCTAAATCTACAACAAACACAACACAATACTGCTCTAGAACACAATGAATGCCTTAGATATCCTTAGCTCAATATCACAAGTTCACATTATCCATCTAGGTGTAAAATGAAGTCATAAACCTACTTAAATATGCATTCTCACTAAACTTTCATAATTTAAATTGAAAAGGCCAACAAGGGAAACCTTTTTAAAGGTCCTATGCCAACATCCTTAAATTTAGGTCTTGACAAATCAGTGTGGACTTGGGCATGGGCATTGAAGTCCCAAAGCATGAATTAGGTCTTGATTAAAGTTTAGAATGATCCTCTAGGCCCCATTTGACATTGGTTTCAAGGTCCAATTTGCTCTGGGATACATTTTAAACATGCATGATTAAATTAAGGGGATTGAGGAGCTAAAATAGGAGGTAAAAAGCATAGGTCAAAGTCTGATTTAAGGACAAGGTGCTGAGGTAAACAAAGTGATACATCAGGACAAAAGACATCAGTTGCAAGGTAGCAAGATGGATAGAAGACAAGTTGGCATGGACAAGATGAAGCCAAAGGTGAAGATTAAGACTACATGATTTCAAGAAGACAAAGGGCAGGAGTTAGAAGACATTAAGCAAGCTCATTCAGAGATGAATACCTGTTACTACCCTCAATTCAAGAGGGCTTTGAATTTCTTTTTTGGTCGGGAGCACCTAATGGACTTTATGCCTCCATGAGGCCAATTTGTAAATATTGTCTTTATGTTGTGTTTGAGTCATTTAATAAGGTATTAAATACCATTTCTAAGGTGTGTAAGGTGTCTTGAGTCATTATTAAGTTTATAGGTGGTGGTTTGTCAAATTTTGTAAATTCTTGCAAAAGTTGTCATGTTGACAAAGTGCAAAAATGAAAGAATGGAAGTTGAAGAGTCAAGGGTCTTAGAAGTTGGTTGGTGGTTTGTAATTGATAAAAACAAGATGTAAAAGGTTTAAAAATACTTTGTATGGTCGACCATAAGGGAGGTGGCCGTTTAGATGCAAATTGGAATCAATAAACTCATTGTTTTTGCAAAATATGACTGTAATTTGTGTTGTACAACCATATAGGGAATGGTACAAACATGAAACTCACATGGTTGGAAAAATAATTTAATTTTAGACATTTTTTGTTCTTACCAGTCGAAAAGATAAGTTAATTTGATTTGTCTAACAAGGTAATCTTCATGACAGCCCTGTTTAGAAATTAAGGTTCCAATTTTGAAGAAAAAATCATATCCTGACTTCCAACAATTGGAAATTGATGAAAATTGGTGTGAAGGTTTGTTTTTATGTTGTCCATAACTCCTCCAATGGATAGGTCTTAATTTTTTTTTTGTTAAAGTTGGGTGATGCCCTAGTTGAATTTGACAAGTTTCCAAGCAAGAATGATGGCTAGAAGTTAGGGTATGATGAAATTGTATTGATAAATGTTGGGAAATGATTTGGATAGCATGTGCAAACCATCTAATATGTGTCTAATCCATTGGTAGAGTGGATCAAGGTGTGGAGATTGTATTTTCAATAAACCCTCATGTAAACTAGCCAAAATAGGGCTAAAACAATTTTTTTTTGTGTTGGGTGAGTTTGTAAGCATTTCCCTAACACGAAGTTGCTTATTTAGTCCATTAGTGACCTATGGAGAGTAGTGGAATAGGTTTTGGTGATTTGGTAGAGGAGTTTCTCATAGTTGCTTTGTAAAATAGGGCTAATTTGCCCTTTAGACAACGAGACAATCAGAATTTTAGGGTGATGGTCCAAAGTGACCCTATGATATTTTAAGATATGTTAAAGTAGGCCTTAATGGGTATCTAAAACATCCATTGGTTTCTAGGTTTGAGGAGTATCTAGGTAGATATGCTTAAATTTCTCTATTTGGAGACCTACAAGGCAGTTTTGAGGAATTGTGAAATACCTACAAGGCAGTGTCCCGTGATGTGGCACATGCATGAAGACAAGTGTCCTATAAGATGTCAACCTTTGGATCACTTTGAGTGTGCAAACCAACAACCTTGTCTGACAAGTGTTGGATGACTACAAAGTGCCTTTTGAGGTGAGATGGAAAGTATTCCAACCTCAAAAGGTATGCACACAAGGTTTACCAAACAACTAGGTAATGTCTAACCTCTAAAAGGTTGTAAATTTAGTTAGAAAAGATGTTGTCTAACCTCATCAACCTAAGTACACTTAAGCTATAGTTAATAGATAAATTATTCACTCTAACAATTTGTGATGTTTGACAGTGTGTGGAATCCTAATACCAAATTCTCTCCTATCTTCTAAAAATCATTTTTATGACATGTCCAATAGGTGAATCTTTCATTCAACAAATGTATTCTCAAGGGTTCAAAAACATGTGATTTTTCTAGACAACCTTCATGTAATACCCTGCATGTTACAAGAACATGCCCAATTGTAGTGGAGTTCAAGGTTCTTATCTTATTCTCTAAATTCAAAATAGATTCTTATGTCCCCATTCTTTTGGAGATAGGTATCTATTGATAGATTTTCATATTGTTGAGGTAATTTGATCACTTGTGGGTTGTCTGTACCAATCATTACATGGCTTATTTTTGTTATGTGTGTTAGGGTTCAGGTAAATCAGAGCAATAAACACTAACAATTATATGCAGATTAATAATCCAAATATAATAATGAAGAATAACACAAAAGAGATCAACACATAAATTTAACGTGGTTCACCCAATATGGGCTACATCCATAGAAACTCAGCCATCCAATGATTTTCTTATCCAATGTAAAATAGATTACAATCTCACGAATTCCACACCTGCAACATACATCCCAGCCGCTTATAACAAGCTTTTTGGAAGCTTCTATAATTAGGGTTTTTCAATATCATTTTTATTTTGTCGGTTAACAAAAAATTAACAACCGACTCTAAACATGCAAAAAAGTGGAAGATATGTTACGAGTGTACAGTATTTGCATGATTAGTCACCACATACCAACAATGTGGATATCAGAAGTCACTTCTATAACATTGTCTTCTTCTAGTGTTTTCTGGATTTAATAAATTAGATTCATAATCCATCCAAACCTTCATTTGATAGATCAACCATCATGCAATAGATCAACCATGCACATGTCATTGATTTCATCCATGTAAATAATTGACATCATAGTGGAAGCATAGGTACCTAAAGAATAAGCATCATATGGGAACACAAAATGTTTATTCTCCTTTAGAAGTCTAGTAATTTTCATAGTGGTCTTTTTTGAAACGTTAGTAATGTCCTTTGAATCTACCCCCTTTGAAAGCTAAATCTCCCCTCCTTATCACATTTTTCTTTTAGTTCATCTTTCTTCTTTGTGGGGAAGGAATACAAGTTGTAAATTGAATGGAAAGAAACTAATAATCCACTCAAACCTATACCTTCTTCTTAGCTCACTAGTAGAATTTTGGCAAATCAATGACTACATGACAAAATTTTAGTCATGACAATTAAAAATGAATTAATTCTAATCATTTTTTGGAACAAAACTATAAATGAATAAATAAAATTTGAAAATAAGTCAAAAATTAAGTGGAAAGTAATAAAAAGAAAGTGAAAGCCTTAGTTCTTTTTTATCATCATAAGTGACTAATTTGATCATAAGTGGAAAGCAATAAAAAAGAACTTAGTTTTTCTTGGGGTGCCAAACAATTTTAAAAGAGAATTTTCATTTCCTTGGGCAACAAATAATGAAAAAGAGAATTTTTAGTTGAAGTGTCTATTGAGCGGGCTTTTTAGTTTGCTGGATGGAAGAAGTCCAAAGATTTTTTTTGGGCATGGCATAGAACCAATAGTTGGTTGCACCATCATCTATCCACGTTGTTGAGAAGATCTGGGATAAAGGCACATTGAGTTTTCTTTGAAGAAACCTTTCTTTGTTGGCTTTGAATTCATCCACACTACAAATATTCATAAGGTTTTGAAGACCCGTTGCATGCATGAGGAGATTGTCCAAGGTTTTGAGAATAGATCATGCCCATGTTGAGATAATATTCAAGGTTTTCTTGGAAGCCTTCATCCTCATATCTTTCTAGGTATACTCTATTTCATTAGGGTTTTTAGTTTTGTTTGAAGTTTTGAGGAAGATCTTGCTTGTCTCTTTTCATTTGATGATGACCCTTTGAAGATTTGTCATGATTTTCTTATTTCTTTTTCTAATTGTACCCTTTTCTACATCTTGTAACTATCTGGGTTGTCTCTTTACAATCCATACTTGTACTATGCTAAAAGGCATCTTAGTATTGAATGATTTGATGTGGCTGTCTGTTGCTTCTTCTTGCCATGAATAGCAAGGCATGTAATGCCAATGTAACTCAAAAGTTCATTGTTGAACTTCATAGAGTTACAAGATAGAAACAAAAAAGAAACACATAAAACCTTTATCTTTTGCCTTATTTCTTCTCAAAAAATGTGAATAAAGAAGGAATCTCTTTGCACTTGGCACAACACAATAGCCTTTCTACAAGCCTTCCACTGTGGCCTTGAATCTCCCATAGTAATTAACTCATTGCATTCATTAGTAACCATGCAAAGGTAAGGAATGACAAGCTTGAAAACCTCTGAATGTAGACTCTTTTACCTATCTTTGTAAACACTGAAAATGAAAGAAGTGCCTATCCACACACTATACCATCTTGTCCAAATAAAAATTCCATGTAACAACATTCACATTCAATAGTCTTAGCCACAATAGGGTATTCCTCATTTCCACTTCTTGCTTTTGTTCCACTGCATCCATCTAACTTGCACTAGTTTCAGTATAGCCTGGATCCCAAGAAGAAACACCATAACTCCTGACTGCCATTTGTATGTGAAAACCCTGTCACTATAAGTTTGACACTATTTTCATGAGAAGTACTTGAAGAGAAACAATTGTGGCCCCTATCTATTTATTGTCACTAAAGTAAAGCCCCCACTCAGTGCATGACCTTGGTCATAGCGTGTTCATTCAAAATACCTGCCATTTTTATGACTAGGAGTTTTCTCTTATCTCTGTGACTTCTTACTGAAGAATTTATTCTCACCCTTCTTATATTCATAAATTTTTCTTATCCTTACAAACATTGTACATATATTCTGAAACCATTAAGCAAATTCAGAATACCTACACTACTTCACGTCCATATACAAGACTCATATGAATCATCAAATTGACTATTATATAAGCTTCACAAGCTACACACCATACAACTCATACAAACTTATAACATCTTTTCTCAAGCGAGTACATGAGAATGCATCACCAAAAAGAAAAGAATATGAGAGACAAAAAGCATTTTTCCTTTTAGGTCAGTGATAAAGCTTTAAGGGACAAACAAACTTGTCAATCTCCTTATCATCCACATGCATGGTTCTACTTTGAATAAAAACTACCAATTCCCTTACTGATTACAGTATTTCTTAGGCCCTTGTTGATTTCTTTGGGACCCTTTCTAGAGAGCAGGCGTTGGAGTGCATGAAAGATCTCCTTCTTTTCAACCTAAGGGGAAATCTCCAAATAATTGTTTAGGTAAAAAATGTGCACCTTTTATATATTTCAATTTAATAATGTTGGCTCTAGATGACATTGATAATTGCTCTCTTATTTTTTATGTTAACTTCTCAGTGAATATCCCTACAAGGCCTTTATCAATGCCTATTTGTCTTTACTTTCACAAGGCTTAGTATCCATCATCTGCCCTTGTGTCACTATCCTCACAGTCTCCTTCATGCTATTTCTAAATACTATCTCAGACTTGCCACTATTTCATACAGGCCTGTAGGGTTTGCCAGTTGTTCATAATCTTTGACAAACTTGAATGTCTTCTTTTGAAACTATTCTATGCATTCTTCAATGCATTTCTTAGTCTCCTACTGTTGATAGTCCTTGCACTGCTGTCACATTTGGCTTTAGAAGACCCTGCTAGTAACTTCTTTGTTTGCTAAACTTAGGCTTTCTTCTAGTTCTTGTGTCATCTTAAGAGTCAAATACTCTATCAAATTTCCATCCTAATTCACTTACATAAGAGGAGAAATCTAAAGCTTTAGGGAATGCTACTCTCTTGTTCAAATTTCCAAACCTTCTAGTCAGAAATCATTTAAGTGCAATTGTGAGAATGCTCAGAGCCTGAAGAATAATAAGTTGTAACTTCTTGTCTGATTTTCTTTAAGCTCTATAAGAATTACAATGTAGCAATTTACTAATCACTATGTAGTTTCATAGATCCATAACTTTGTTAGACCTTTTAGTTCTCAGTCCTTCACTTTCAATGCTTCCTTTGCATGGAATCTATGCTCATTGTCTTGTAAGAATGACCAACTTCAAAAAACTACATTTGCATTATTATTAGGGAAATTACACTTATCCTTTTCCACCATGGGATGTTTGTGTAGGATAATTACCACAAAATTAGATCTGGATCAGTGATTTTCATCTTGATTTGTGGTTCTCATTGCTTTAGTTGTGATTAGAATGGGGTTTTAGTAGCAGAGTTTTTAATTCAGGTGTGGCCAATGGGATTGGCAGACTGTTAATAGATCTTTTAATAGAGTGACTTGAAGTATATTTCTAATCACTAATTCTCAGGAGTCTTGATGAGTGCACCCAAGGTTAACGTCAAGCAATTTGGGTTAAAACCCTCCTACATTTGGATTTTTGAATATACATATTTTAGAAATTGAATCTCCTTAGAACTTGCTTGGTTGATGACTAGTTATATAGTGTTAATGAAGAATGTTCAATTTAGAGGAGATTTAATTCTTCAATTAGTAAGGCTAGAATTATTCTACCAATTGAATTAGGGACATAGGTATTGCATACTTCCAAGACTCTAATGCTGACATTGGCCTTTGACAATCTTTCATAGAGTAACTGTAAATAACTTATAATTGATTTGGTAATTAAGTTTTGCATCAATGTGCTTGTTCCCATGTGGCAGCTAGGACTTTCTATGTGCATGCTGAGGTGGTCTACCGCTAAGCTATTGTTTCTCTTTGTGACCATGGCTTTTTGGTGGGCTTCTTATTATGGTTCAGGTGTGGCTCATTTCTCCAATACCCAACCTTAGCCACACTTGGTGGTCAAGGTTTCTAGATTGGTTTTGATACCATGTTTGTTTCCATGACCAGCTAGGACTTGAACCTAGGATAACTCATATCTATGACTCTATCACTAGGCAATCGATCCTCTTTGTTAATCAGGCTTTTTGGTTTTTTCCTCAGTATGGTTTGGGTGTGGTCCATTTCTCCAATACAATGGCTATTTTAGTGAAGTGGATTTTACATGTATACCAAATGTATTTACATTTTATATAAGTTAATGAGTATTTTAAAAGTGTTTGGAGAATATTTTTTTGGCATTTCCACTATTTGTCAAGGCACAAGATTGCAGAACTACTTAAGAAAACAAGTTACTGGATCCACATCAGCCCTATGAAATAAGAAGAGTGACCATCCTTCATGAGGTCTTATTTTTAATCCATTATCAAAGAATTTAACCAAATAAATTGGAATATAGTTGATGAGGGAAGACCATTTGTTTAGAAGATTCAACTATATTCCACATCAAGTGGGTTGATAAAATTAAAGTAAATTTAAGACATCTATAAGCTAGATATAGAGTAGTTGATGGCTGAAACAGTTATAAAGGACATAGAAATAAATGAAAAGGTCAATGGACTGCTAGAACACTTCTACAGAGAAGATAGCAATTAATAAAAAAGTAGATGGATAGCTATAAAGGGTAGATAACAATACATAGTCAGATGCTTCTCTTATGTAATGAACATTGAAAACACAAAGAAACACATTTCAATAATATAGTCATATAACGATCAAGCCTTCCCATATCTAAATTTTTTTTCATGTTTTCAAATTTCATATTATCCAGACTTTGATGTACTCATTATGTATATCTAGCACACTGCCTAAGGATTAGGTCTTTCCATATCTAAAATTTTCTTTTTCTTTTGTTTTTTTTCTTCAAATTTTAGATTTCTCAATCATTGATATACTCTGTTTATATCTATCATGCCAAGATATACGTTGTGGCTATTTACTAGTTTTTGCATAAATTCAAGTTAGTATTCATTTTCTTCAAAATGTCTGCATTCAATTTTTTTCTTGAAAACTTCTGTTGTCAATTTTGTGCTGATAGTTTTTTTGTTGTCAATTTTCTGCTGTATAAATTGACTACCATTTCTAATTCTTTTTATTCCACCACTATTAAACTGTTGATCATAGTAGTGGTAGTTTCTATTTGCATCATTTTACTTTATATCAATTTTCTTGATGGGTAGTGTAACTTGTCTGCATAGAATCCCAATTTGTTGTGGTTGCTCACCCATTATCTAGATTATTGATGCCAAAATTAGGTTGCATTTTAGTTCCAACTTACGCAACAAATAATGTGCATGTACCAATTATTGATCAAAGTTCTTACAAAATTATGGATCTCAATAATGGTTCCACGGTCCACCTAGCAACTTGGCTTTATCTACACCACTAGCTTTGTCAGTTTCACTTCCTAAACTTGTCAAGGAAATGGATGATGAGTATTCCTTAGGGATATATCCTTGGGATAAGACTCCATTTCCATGAACTTGTCCACTATCTCCTTGGGTGGTACCCCATAGGGGCTTGTCCCTGGGATGGTCCTATAGTATAGGGCACAATCTTAGGTACCCTCGCCTTTGGGTGGACAGTCGAGGACACCCTGCCATCATGTCTTGCTAAAAACGTAAGTATCTTGAAAAAAAGTATAACAAAAATTAAACCTCCAACCTAAAAACCCATAAATATGCTAGCCCATGCTTTATTGTAGTCTCCAAAATAGGAAGAGAGGAAGAGGAATTCTTCTGTAGACTGTAGAAAAAAATCATTTAACATAAAAAAGATTTAAGAAACAAACAAAAAGGTGCATATGCCATGAGGGTCCCTATGGCCTCAAAGGCTTTAATTTGGGTTTGGTGGTGGGGGTTCCATTCCTCAACCTGCCATTCCATCAAACAATTCATGTGCCTTATTTATACTTCCACATTTTGCATACATGTCTACTAGAGCATTTCCAACTATAATATCTGACAAAAATACCCCTTCTATTATGTTATGATGGATGTCCTTACCCTGTTCCAAAGCTCCCATTTTGGCACAGGCAGGGAGGATGCTGACAAAGGTTGCCATGTTTGGATTTACACCTGCTAATTGCATTTGCTTGAAAGTTTCTAAAGCCTTTTCAAAAAATCCATTTTGTCAATATCCTGCAATCATTGCATTCCATGAGATTACATCTCTTTGAGGCATTCTGCCAAATAGTTCACATGCCTTGTGAATGCTTCCACACTTTGCATGCATGTCTACCAGAGTAGTTTAAACTACAACATCTTACAAAATTCCTCTATCAATTACTTTTTAATGGATGTCCATACCTTGTTCCAATACTCCCATCTTGGCACAAGTAGGAAGGATGCTGGCAAAGGTTGTGGAATTTGGCTTTACACTAGCCAATTATATTTTCTTTAAAATTTCTAAAGCCTTTTCAACAAATCCATTTTGTGCATATCTTGCAACCATTCCATTCCATGAGATGACATTTCTTTGAGGCATTCTTTCAAACAGTTCCTGTGCCTTGTCTATGCAACCACAATTTACATTCATGTGTACCAGAGCATTTCCAACTATAATATCTAAAAGAAATCCCCCTTCCATTATGTTTTGATTGATGTCCATAGCCTGTTCTAGAACTCCCATTTTGGTACAGGCAGGGAGGATCCTGGCAAAGGTTGTGGAATGTCCATGGGATGACATCTCTTTGAGGCATTATGTCAAATAGTTCCCATGTCTTGACTATTATTCCAAATTTTGCATACATTTTAACCAGAGCATATCCAACTATAATATCTTTCAAACATCCCCCTTTTGTTATGCTTTGATGGATATCCAAACCTTGTTCCAAAGCTCCCATTTAAGCATAGACTGGAGTACGCTGGAAAATGTAACTTCATTGGGTTGGAGACTGGTTTGTTCTTCAAGATTCCCATCTCCTTTGTATGTTGCAATAATCGTATTCCATGAGATGTTGTCTTGTTCTTTCAGGTGGTTAAAGACTTTTCTAGCATCCACCAAACTTCTGCACTTGACATACAAGCAAGAATTTAATATTTCTGTTGCTTGGTAAATTCATAGGATTGGTCACATCTCCAAGTTGGGAAACAATGAGGCCATATGGTGTCCATGCAATAGGTTTTGCCCAGTATTCCAACCTGTATGGGAAAACTTACGAAGGATGGAGACAAATGGTCCACTAGTTTTCTAAGTAGAAGAGAAAAAATGGGGGTAGAGGGATTGCCTCTGTCTAACTCAAGGTATATAGAGCCATCAAGAGGCAAATTTAGGCCTATATAGTCATTTATAAGCTCTATCAAATAGTAGAAGGTCTGCATAAGAACTTTAAAGTTTGTATAGTTCTTACTCATCCAAGTTCATCTTTAACTAATTTCAGAAAAAAAGTGGCCACTTTTGACCCCTATTTTGTACCGCATTTCCATGCACTTACCCACATATTGTAATTGATTTGAGGGATTGGGGTCAATATACCTTCCATGACACTGTTGATAATGTTGTTAGAATTAGAAGAAGGTTTCAATTTTTTTAATCATAGAAATGATGGGCAAGCACCTAGAGGAGAAAGACCTAGAGAGTAGGTGCTTAATGAGCATATTGAAATTCTAATTGTGAATAATAATAACATATAAATTCAAGTCCACATGTTCTTTCTCCTAGTCACTCTCATGATGGATTTTAGCATGATCTTCAATTCCATGATGCTCAAGGACGCAACTATCTTGACAATGACAACATAGAAAGAACCATTGATGAAATACTTGATCTTATTGACTAGATAAAATCTAGGCATGGAGAATTCCAAGAACAAATTGAGTTCTAGTTGGCCCAACATGCTCAACAAGCCCCTAAAGACCAATAATTTCATCATCCTAACCAAATGATACACCAAGAAAACCTTATGTTTTAACTATAAAATTAGGCCTACAAACCAAATCAGCCACAACAAAGAATAATCCAATTGAAGAGAAACACTCAAATACAAAAGCTAGTGCAACCTCCTTTGGGTTAAAAATATATTGACAACTTGAGTTATATGGGATCCCTAACTACCAAAACCTAGTTCCCAATGAGATTAAAGGAAAAATACATATTTTACAAGGGAATATTACTATAATTGGTGAAGAACACATTAGGCATTTTATCAATATAATTGATGACTATGAGATTGATGTTGAGGAGGTCATCTTGAAACTTTAAGTAGTCATATTAAGAGTGTAAGAAAGTGGTACAAGAGCCTCCTAGGTCATAGCATAACTTCTTGGGTAGAATTTATGGATGTATTTAGAATATAGTATGAAGATAGGGTGAATCCAAACCTTGTCATTTGTGAAGTCTCAACTATTAGAAATGACAATGAATCAATGGTTGATCTTAATAATAGCTTCATCACCATTATGTGATACTTATCTCCTCACTTGAGGCTGAATGAGTCTATGTACCTTGTGTTATATTATATGGTGCTTTTGATTCTAAGATTAGTTATTTCCTCAAGGACAAGAACCCTCAAACATTAATGGATGCATCCATAGTGGCTATAAGTATTGAAAGTAATATGAAATATTTAGGTAATAACATAAAGAGGGATAAAGTAAAAATTGTCAACTTGATAGAGTTTAACCAAGTAAGTATTTAACTATAGATGATAATTTGGGCAAGCTAATGGGTGCTCCCAAGGACATAACATACAAAGTTGAAAAAATGAGAAGGGTCTTCCACCTTATAATGTTTCACCACACTTTAATAAGGGGTTATGTTTGCATAATAAACCTTACAGTATAGATTGGTCCAAGATATTGAACACATAGAAGTATTGAGAGGGGGAATGAATCAATACTTAATCAAATTCTTTCCTTCTAAAAGCATTCAATCAAATGTTAGCATTTAAACCATGGGAAACAAAAGAGCACACAAGCACATAACACCAAGTTTATGTAGAAACCCAAGATGGGAAAAACCAAGGTGAGCAAGCTTCTTGGATCTACTATCCAAATCCATCCTCAAATGAAAATAGATTTACAATAAATTTTATGGGCAACAACCCAAAGGAAGCTCCAACTCCTTGATACAAAGTTTTATGGGCTATAAGCTAATGGAAGATACAACACTTAAAAGGCTTACAAGAAGAGGTTCTAACCTCTGTACCAAAACAATTGAATGATTCTGAAGGTTCAATCACCTCTACAACATCATCTTCTTTGAATATTTAAAATTAAATTACTCAGATAACTTCAATAGCTTTGCTTTATCAATTCTACTCAAAATATCTCCTGAATCACTAGTAGAAAAACAACAATAAATGACTAAAAAAACTACTAAAAGTTTCATATAAATGACTAAACTTGGTCACGTGTCCATTATAGTATATTATTGAAAAATATGACATCTATGCAACAACAATTGGCTAGCATGAGTAATAGTCCACCTAAGCCTAGTATGACAACACATTATATTCATAGACCTTTGTCCTATTCCATCCTAAGAACAACTATGCGTGAAAATTTTGAAACTCCTTGGTTTATGAAATATAATGGGAAGGGAGACCCTAACAACCATGTGGTAGGTTTTACCACTATGTAGTGATTTCTTCTCTGAGGATGCGATCTTGGAAACTCTCTCTCTCTCTCTCTCTTCCCCCCTCTCTCTCTCATCCTCTCTCTCCTCCTCCTTCTCCTTCCCCCTCTCTACTCTTCTATTTCCTGAGAGAGCTACCCAGCTTGGGAAACATTGTGTAGCTTGATCACACACCAATAGCCACTCAAATAAGAAATCACTTGTAGAGTTTGGGAAATGCAGACAAGCAAAATGGAATCTTATGGGGATACTTCAAGAACTTTCAAAGGAAAATGATATGTAGAGTCTGAATACCTAAAAATGTAGTGATGAAGTATGAAAAGGACATTGTATTCATGGTAGACAAAGACAAATGCTACATGGAAGCTGTGGAACCAAAAACTGTATGGGTCTCTGCATTAGGGTATGAAGTTGCACAAGATGTTTTAATTGAATTAGCCGATGTACTATTGAGCAAACTGAAAGATCTCAAGACAGATTTGGGACATTCATAGAATTATCCTCTAGAATGTGTATGAAACATGAGCAATCAGATAAAACATTGGATGAATAAATAAGTGAGGAAAAAACCAAAGTAGGAGGATCAAAGTCTATAAGTGCTCTAGTAGAATGGACATCAAGTACTCCAGAAAGGAAAGATGAGAGATATGAAATAGAAAAGCCTGCATCTAGCCCCAAAAAAAGAACAAGGACCTCATCCATTACAGGAGCCACAACTGAAGTAGAGAAAGAAAAGATAGCAAAATAAAAGAAAAGAAAGAAACCTACACTTAGTGAAGAACAAGTGGCAAGAGACACTATTGCAAATCAAATTCTGATTGACTATGCTAGAAATTTTTTGGAAAAGCAACAAAGAACATAGATCTTAGATTTACTCGAGTTTCTACAAGGACCAATAAACTTGGACTCAATGTCCCTTATGTAGAAATTTAAATTGGTATCAACTGTGCAAGCAAAGGCACAAGAAGAAATATTGAGGTCACACTTAGAGGATAGTGAACTCATTAGTGTGGCATCCAACATTTTGGAAAAGTTGATGTCATCATATCAAAAGGATACATCAATGTCTCCAACAAATCAACTCAAGGGACTTATAAACTCAGTAAGTGTGCATTTTGAATCTTTTGAAAAGTCTGTAGAAATGAAAGTAAGAAAAGAGTTTGATGAGAAGAGATTAACTAAGTTGAAGACTATGTTGATCAATGATAAAACTTTATTAGATGATAGAATAAAAGGTATACAAAGTGCTATTAAAGAAGCTTGTGATTTGTACAAAATTTGTTTATCATGGCTGTAAGCCATAGAGGAGTTAGAAGAACAGATCAAGGATTTGAAACTGCAACTGACAAATATTTCTAAGTCATTTGATCTGGCAGTTGAGTCAGTAAGAAACAAAGAAATACAAGTTATCAATATTCATGAGTTAAGTAACCTGATGAATAAGAGGGATCAAATGAAAAATATAATGTATCAGTTGAGAGGCCTAATAAGTCCTAAGCTAGACTCAATGTCAAATCTTGGAGAAGAAGCACTGCAGGTAAATGCACTAATTAACACACCCTCTGATATACAAAAGGCATAAAAATTGGTCTTCATAATAAATGACCATATTCAAATCTTGGAAAATGCAAAGAAGAGTTGGGATGGAGAACTAGCTCAAATCAAGATCATTTTCAATGACATCCTACAACCTCCAACAAATTAAGTTGAAGATTGCACCTATACATATGCGACAGAGTATGACAGTTTTTGCAGCTTTGACAAAATTTTGACTCCTATACCTACACCTTTTCCATTGATGTCAAAGGGGTAGAAGAGAATCAATAAAAAATGGGCAAACACCTAAGGGGGAGAAGAAAAACAAAATGTACATAGTAAGGGGGAGCAGACAAGCATACATTTCACTAAGTGTTGCCATTAATGCCAAAGGGGGAGATTGTTGGCAAGAGACACTACTCTGATGAATGATTGAATGCCATCATTGATGGAAATAAGGCAAAGGGTTTCTATTGGCATGGCAAAGAGACTTTACTCCGGAAGAATAAATGACTAAGTATGGGTAGTATACATTGTACAGAGTAAGTGATAGTGTTTGAGATGGTATGCCTCTACAGTTAAAGATATTTGTATGCAGTTTAGGTATGTTGGTCATAGCTACCTAGTGATCACATGTTATAGTGTTTAAGTCCTGACTTCCTCCGGAAGTCGTATGGTGAAATATCTAAGTCTGGGTGAATAGAGTTAAGTTAGGAACAATACACAGTACCAGAGTAAAAGGTTCCACATTCCTCCATTGTAGCATATTTTATCTTACAGTTCGAAGGCAAAAAAGATACATACCATGACTACCTAAATCTAGAGTTATAGCCTTTGAAGCTCAATAGATTACATTCTACAAGTTCTCTAGTATCGGCTTCTAGTTTGACAGTATTTCACTGTGACAGAGTAATAGTTCCAAGATCTGCATTTTGCTATAAAGGACTATTATGTCCTACAATTTTGAAGGTATTTTAAGAGGTCAATAATGAATGTTGGATACAATTTTTAGAGTCTCATATGGTCTGCAGTGGAGGTTATGATGTGACAGTTGAATTGGTCAAGTGGGTACTTAAGGGATAAGCTGACAAGTATGTTGGATCTATATGCGGAAAAGATATATTGTTTGAACAATCAATCTAAGTGATGGAAAGATTGGTCCTAACCTATATAAAGACTTTTGTATATTTATTTGGGTCCATATTGCTATTTGTGCACAAGTTCAAGCTGACAAGGTATAACATTTGTATACACGTTTCATGTTTGGCTTGCCAACTTGATTGTGAGATAATTCTTGATGTGAATATATATACTCAATGGATTTCAGTGTTGGGATGACGTAGTAGAGTGGATAGTGTGCAATTTTGATGTGCGCATGATCTAAAGTAGTTTGCAGAACAGAAAAATAACATAAGGGTAGAAAATAGAGTATATGTAGTAGAGTAGAAAAGCAGGGCATAAATAATGAAGACCTTTGAATCTGTGTATTAAGCTTCCAATGGAACTATACTCCAACATATGGTAGATGCATTTGTAACAGTTCACTACTGGAAGTGAGCCAATCTCCTTCTCTTTTCTATCTTTCTCTTGGACAGTGAGTCCACCTGCAGTGAGCACTTCTTTAGATAGTGAGTCCTTGGGCAGTGAGCCCTATGGTAGTGAGCCTTTTGTAATTTAGTATCACTATCATAATATATTGTGAGCTAACACTCACCGTGGTTTTTCCCTCTTTGGGTTTTCCACATAAAAATCTTGGTGTCTATGTGTTATGTCTTTATGGTTGATTCTATGTTTATTTTGCTTTCATGTTAGTGAATTAGGTAAATGGATTAAAGAACATGCAAAGGAATTATTTTATAGAATACTGATTCACCCCCCTCTTAGTATTCCTTGTGTTCAATAGAAGGATGCTAGCAAAGGTTGTGAAATTTGGCTTTACACCTGCCAATTGCATTTGCTTGAAAGTTTGTAAAGCCTTTCCAACAAATCCATTTTGTGCATATCCAGAAATAATTGTAGTCCAAGAGATGATATCTCTTTGAGGCATTCTGTACAACTATAATATCTGACAAAAATCCCCCATCCATTATGCTTTGATGGATGCCCATTCCCTATTCTAAAGCTTCCATTTTGGAATAGGCAGGGAGGATGTTGGCAAAGGTTGTGTAGTCAGTTGGCCTTACACCTACCAATTACATTTGCTTGAAAGTTTCTAGAGATTTTTCAAAAAATCCAAGTTTTATGTATCCTGCAATCATTGCAGTCCATGAGACGACCTTTTTTTGAGGCATTCTATCAAACAATTCATGTGCCTTGTCCATGGTTCCACATTTTGCATACATGTCTACTAGGGCAGTTGCAACTACAACATCTAACAAAATTCCTCTATCCTTCATGCTTTGATGGATGTCCATACCCTATTCCAAAGCTCCCATTTTGGTAAAGGTAGGGAGGATGCTGGCAAAGGTTGTGGAGTCTAGCTTTACACCTACCAATTGCATGTTTGCTTGAAAGTTTCTAAAGTCTTCTCAGAAAGTTCAATTTATGCATATCCTGCAATCATTGAAGTCCATGAGACCACATTTCTTTGAGGCATTTTGTCAAACAGCTCATGTGCTTTGTCTATGTTTCCACATTTTGCATTCATGTCTACCAGGGTAGTTGCCACTACATCTAACAAAATTTCTCTATCCTTTATACTTTGATGGAAGAAATCTTATTTTATTTATTGTGCCTTTGAGATCATCGTTCACCTGCACATACAAAATCTTCCCTCTGCAGTGATGCGGGGAAGGCTTGACCTTCTTCCTGCAAGCTTGCATCCTCATGCGCTGGCTCTTTGTGGGGTGGTGGGAACCTCACCGCAAACCCACACTAAATTTTGATAGATTATGCAGGAACGTAGGAACCTCACTGCAAACTCACACTAACTTTTGATAGATTATGTGGGAACATAGGAAGGACTCTACTTCTGATCATTGTCTTCATGCAATCTACAAACCGTTTGAGTGCCTTGTCTCTGCGCCCACTAATGAGAGGTATAAAATCCTAGTTCCTGTGCACACCCACTATAGAATGATATTTGAATTTTGTTCTGGATTCCCATTTATCACAATTAGCTTTGAGCCTTCCATTGAATATGTGCTATGAATTCATCCAATGGTAATCTACCCCACTTGAGCATAGATTGTTCAAAACCATCAATTGTTGTGGCATGAGTTCTCCGAGCCTCTTCTTCCATGGAAAAATAGCCAAAATGATTTTTTTTGAACTCTCCCATTCCTTCGATACACTTGCAAATGTGAACATGTTTGTTGCATATGATGAAACATTATTACTATCTCATGAGGATACATGGGACTTATATACGCTGCAATTGTGTTCCATTTCTCATTCTTTTATGTGAAAAGGCAAATTTCTAGTGAGTGATGAAGGAATGGACATTCTCCTTTGAAAGCGCATGTGTATTAAGCAGAATGTGCAGCATATTTTTCGATTGGACCTCTCGACCTATTGCACGTGAGATCCTAGCCTCTTGAGGCCCTCGCCAATCAATCACATAATTCACCACTACTATTATCAATTCTTCCTTTGTACTACATAATACTGTAGAAGACTTTACATTTGTTTGAGCTCTCGAGTTCTCCCATCTGTAGGCTAAACCCCCTTTCCTAGCAATGAATTGTATTGATGTTTCTTTCAACACAGAGCTTAATGCAAGATCCTACTGCGTTGTAATAGTCAAAACATACTCGGAGGTTCTTAACAACTATAATAGTTGTTTCGAGGTACCAGTTACCTTTACCACTTGTGATTAGGGCATCACCATAAGTTTCACCTTTTGTATGATTACTTCTTGTACCAATGGTGTCCCTCTGATTAAGATCACTCCAGTCATCCAATTCCATATTTCTTACTTTTGAATCCCTATTCCTTAGAGATCTTCTTTCCATCCACTGATCTCATGAGAAGTCGTCTGTGTTGTCAAGCCTATTGTAAGTATCCCCTATTTTTGGCATGCCATAAGAACATTGTCTCTATTTAAAATGATGGAAATGGTTCACATCTCTTAGAAGAATTTCTCTTGCAACAATCTTGGAGATGAATTTAGATGCAGTGTGAAAATTAGAACATACTTGAAGGTTCTTAACAACTCTAATAGTTGTACCAGGGGGCATGTTTAAAAAACCAAATGCAATCGCTAACTTTTCACTATGGTGGCAAATAAATGATTCTTTTTTCTTCTATTCCACAGCATTAAGTAAAAGTCTTGAATCTGGAAATGCCTTGCTACCTTCATTTGCCAAGCCAATTTCATTTGTGATTGAGACGGTTTCTAGCAATAGCATATATCTTTCATTCCTAGTACTTTCTTTCTTCTTGCCTTTTTAAGAAATCAAATTCATTATGTTTTTCCATCAAATTCCCATAGATTGGTCACTTGCAGAAAGGACTGAATCCAACTTCAACAAACATGTTATATTTTCATGGTCCTTATTTGGCATTGGCCCTCAAAGCTAGTCTTGTGAGTGGATTGATTGCACTAATGGTAAGAATAAGCCCAAACTATTCAAGGAAACCTTGTGATCTACAATGTAAAGTTGCTCATAGGAAATGACAACCCTAAAGTATGTGAAATATGTCTTTGTTGTCATAGGAGGGAATTGCAATGGGAAGAACATTTCCTTCAATTAAGGACTATTAGGTTGATGGCAATAAGGAAATAATGGCCTAGGTAACAGTAGTAGTGATGAGCTATTAGACTATTGCTCTCAAAGTAATTTGTTTTGTTATATGATTATTTCTTGTAGTGCCCGTATTGGGTGTAGATTCATGCATCAAGTTGTTTGAATAGTTTAAGTCTTATGAAGGGCTATATTTCTTCTTGGGTGCATATTTGAGCTCCAGGAGATTTGACTTTGGATTGTCACTTGTATCATTTTGTCACTGATATTCATTGATCTATTTGAGGAGCTAATTTTGTAGTAGCTTGGAAACCTTGTACTTATATGGTAAACTATATTTTCAATGTCATTGGTAGTGAGGATCACGACATTCACTTCAAATACATTGAAGCAGCAGCCAAAACTGGACAAATCAAGGAGGTGGAACGTGTAACCAGAGAGCCAAACTTCTATGATACTGAAAAGACAAATAACTTTCTTATGGAAGCAAGTCTTCCAGATACTCGTGCATTGATAAATGTTTGTGATCAATTTGGATTTGTCCACTATCATGTTCAGTAAAGCTTATTAGTCAAGGTATATGCAAAACATAGTTCTCAGTCCATACTAAGTATTCATGGTGTGAAGTCTGTAGAGTCTTTCATAGGACCCTTAGGCTTCATTTTTCAAGTAGTTCTTTCATGTTTTGGAGATGTATAAGAAAAAAATAGAGCATTATAACTCAGTTTTCTCAGTCACAGCACTGAGAAACACACTTTGTAACACATTTCTCAAAGCAAAGACACATATTTATATCTTGTATCTGTTGTAAGAACACCTTTTCTCAATAAAATTTCCATATTTTTCCTTCTTAATAGTTGTTTCATTATGTACAAATGAATGATTGATTATGTTTTTCTATGTTTTATGTTTAAACCTCAAAAGCATTGTCTCATTTCCAACACTTAGGCGGAAATTAGTGAACGAAAACAATTAAATAAACTACCAATTGACTAAATATACTACCAACTGACAAAAATCAATGAATATATATGACTAAAAATATATGACTAAATATACTACTAGTTGATAGAAATCAGTGACTAAATATACTACCAATTGATAGAAATCAGTGAATAAATGTGACTAAATCAATGACTAAAAATATACTACCAATTTGATCAATAAAAAAACCAAATAAATGATTGGCAATAAAGTACTAATGATCACGTGACCAAGCTCAGTGAATAATATGACTAAATATATGACTAAATTAATGACTAAATATACTACCAAATTGATCAATCAAAATGACCAAATAAATGACTAAAATTGGTTTAGTCATAAATTTGGTTGCGTTATAAATGATTGGAAATAAACTACTAATGGTCACGTGACCAAGTGTAGTCATTTATAAGCAATTTTTTCAGTCATATATTGTTGTTTCTGTACTAGTGTCAACCACATTTTAGATTTATATCACTTTCTCTCCCAATACAGAGTAGAGCAATTAAATATACTATTATTAAAATAATAATAATAAAACCACGCAATAATAGGAAGATTTAATAAATTACATTAATGAAAATACTTGCCCAATATTGTAGAATATTCTACAAGCACCAAAACCTTCAAAATAAAATGAAAAATTAGACCATAAATTTGCCTAATTTTGATATAGAAATATACAAAATGATAGCCTAAATGATAGTTATTTAGATAGATTTATTTTGTTTTTAATCTAACAAATGCAAATAAAAAATAACACTTCTCTGTGCCAACTTTAATAAATTGTGTCTTTGCCTATCTCTTTGGCATTGGCTCAAATGATAACCAGAATATCAACTCCAATGCCCAGGGAATTTTGTTGTGGAATGTGAATCTCCTAAAACGAATATGGTGTTATCTAGTGATTATATGGCAATATCTTCAAAGGAGGTGGAGAAAGGTAAATGGATGTTCAGATATGTTTAGATAGAATGAAAAGGAGGATAGAGTGCTATATATTATGTAGTTGCTGGAGTTCATGATGATAACCAAGTTCTAGACATATTTTTAGTGAACAAGGTACAAATCAAGTTTTGCATGTGGCTGCTATGAGAGGCAACCTAAAAATGGTGGAAAAGCTTCTTTCAAAGAAAGTGATTTCAAGACAAGAGCACAACAATTATGTTGGGGCACTACATAAGCTTGATTTTATGTCAGTGACCTTGGCTCTATTAATATTATCAGACAAAAGAAATAAATTTATATTAAATAGAATAATGGTTTTATTACCAAACAAAAGAAATAGATTTACAAGACATCTGACCCATCTTCTTTGTTATAGTTTGGAAATCCTAATTCTAATCAAGTTTTTATTTATATAGTTGTAGAACATTTTGATCATCAAACAAGTTTAGAAACACCACTAGAATCAACTTGTTATGAAATAGAATTCTCTTGTCCAAGTTACCACAGATCATTGCCACTACTACAATATACAATATACACAAATTCCCTTCTACATCAATTATTTAAAACATATAAATCCTCAACAATAAAAAAAGGTTAGTAAGTATCAAACTTACTAAGTATTTTATGGCCTCATCTCCAATTAGCCCATGTAGAAAAAGAGCATAACATGCATAATAGAACCCAACCTTGCAAATATGTCTGCAATTTCTATCATAGGGTTTGTTTCTTCACCTACACACCGCAGCAGCTTCGTCTCCTGCCCACTTCTGCTAATGCATCTCCCAAAGCCTCTAAGAATCATTACGGCTATGATGCCTCTCCTCTTCGTCATGCTATTTCTATGGTGGTGGCGACTATTGCTGGTTCTGGTTCTAGTTCTTCGTCCACTTCCTTCTATAGAGTGGGAGTGGGACTAACATGAAAAAACTAAGGAGGTGTTCTAAGCTAACACCACAAAAAATAGGGTCAGGGCTAACATCTAGGACTAGGGTACTAGGCGTCCCGGTCCTTTAGCCCCACAAACTCTGAAGAGTGTCCATTTAAGTGGGATTGCACCAGTCCTAACTTTATTTTGTTAGGTTTATTCATCAAGATCGAGATTTAATTGTTTTAGGTCCACTCGGATGCTAAACTAGGTGTAAAATGGCAAGGGTACACATTTTACTCCATAACAGGTTTTATACCTATACATAAACATCCATAACCAACACATAACCATAAACATCCATAATACCACAATACATACATAACATTCATCATATATAATCCACATCATAATCTACATGTGCAATACAATGATCTTAACCACATTCCTCTACATCATTTCATCTTCATTCATAATATATGTTTATTAATTTAAACATCTTTTTACCATTTTCCATCTCATGTCATTTTCATTAATAATATATATTAATCTAAGCATATTTTCATACACTATTTTCATCTCATAGTCACAAATCCCTATATCACAACCAAATACATCCATATAAAACTCATAAGCCATAAACCATAACACATAATACATAATCATGCAACCATAACCATAATCACAATATAACATCATATATCATCATACATAAAAATAGTGTAATCACCTAACCCTTCACATGTCCATCATACAATACCATTTAAACCATCAAAAAACCATGTCTACATCATCATAACAACATTATAAATCCATGAACTATCCATGGTATCATCACATCTTGAAATCATAAATCATCACATACATATACATAATCATACATGCATACATCATCCATCTACCATAATGTTACCATTGTTTTGGATGGGAAAGAGAGGGTGGATGTGTGAATGGTTTTAGTTGTCTATGTGCAATCCTCCTTTCCCAACAAATGTTCCAAGGGCTTATCAACCGAGTTGAATCTCCACTAAGTGAGAGCAGTCACCTATCGTGTTGGGTAGCCACTTGGGAAGCTGTGGACTCTTGGATGTGTCAAACAATGTCTCTATCTAATGCTCAATTATGCTTAGAAACCCTAATTATGAAAATCAGTAAGCAAATTATCAAATTACGACAACTCCTTTCAGACTTGAACAAAGGATTGAGATACTTAACTTATTGTTTTTTGAACTGCGGAAGGTGGAGAAGTCAGGGACATGGGGACTCGTACCCAAGTCCAAGGTACCAATTTCTTTGAGGGGTTCTGATCTCCTTCCGACACTGATTTGTAGTACAACTTCAGTTTCCAGAGATTTTGATGTGGAGGACACGGGGACTAGCGCCCTAGTCTAGGAAAAGTACCAGTGTACTACTTCTTTCTAGATCCCGAATCCTTTGTGTCTGCTAACCTTCCCAACAACTCCACTTCTTCCAAATGCGACACCTGTAACCTACAATCACAAGGAGTGTGGGAGGGGGTTGTGGTGTTTAGAGGCTTGTCTTGGTCAAACCCTGGAGAGATATTCAAGTCTTTCAAACACCATTGTCAGATAAGAGTGCGTATCCCAGTAGGATAGAGGCAAAAATCTAAATGATACATGATTAAAAACACAAATGATACCACCTTGTAGTGAAGATCTCATGCAAGGAAGATGCTCTTCATGCCATGAGGAGATGGCTATCAAATCTGCTAATATAAACACAATAACAACAAAGTACTTCTCTGGAACACAATGAATACCTTGAATTACTTTCACAAAAAGTTTGTCAATCCAAAATGCCATCTAGTTTGCAAATGAAACCTAATCATGCTTATATATGCAACTACAAAGATTCCCGCTAAGAATTTCATAATTTAAACTTTGGATGTCGGGATAGGACCTAATTAATAGTCATAAAACTAACATTTGAAATTAAAGCAGATCCAAAATAGGACTGGACTAGGGCACTAGCTCCCAAGTCCACCTTGCCATTTTTTCTCAGAGATCATCAAAGTGCAGCTCCCTAGGTCCTATTTGTCACAAGACCCAACAGTTTTCTCATTGGGAGTAAGAAATAACATGCAAGATGCTCTAAATGCAATTACAGAACATGGGAGCTAAACCTTAATAGGGAAAACCCCCAAAGGTTACATTTTCTGACATAACAACCATAAATGAAATAACACATCACATCATGAATCATCCATAAACTATAAATAAATACATCGTCTTGTTATAGAGTAAAATGTGTAGACTAGCATTTTACACTTGGTTTAGTACCTGGTTGGACCTAGTTTGTTTCCTTTGTTAGTTAAGACCTATTTTAATACCCTTTTGAGCTTAAAATGATGAAATCTCGATCCTGATAAATATACTTGACAGAATCAACTTAGGACCAAACTAAGCCCACTATAGTTGGCACTCCTCGGAGTTTGTGGGCTAAAGGTCTAGCATGCCCAAGCACCCTGGTCCCACTTGGGACCTTTAGCCCCACTTGTGTAGTATCATCTGAGGACATTTCTTTAGTTTGCATTTGTCAGCCTAATTATGTTTTAATTTTTGTGAGTGGGAATGCATATCTAAATGAGTGTTGTAGTTCATTTTACACCTAGATGCATGCTAGAGGATTAATGCAAATTTTTCTCTCATATTGTGTTCTATGATAAAGTGTTCTTCATGCTTTAAGTGTTATCTACTTGTGGATGCTATTGAAGTTTGTTTGTAGGATTTGAAGGAAGTTTGAATCCCTCTTCATCACTCTCCTTTGTTGGTGTAGGATCGTGAGTCATCTTCATCAACTAAGGTCATATCTTTTGTGGTTATCATCCTCATTATCATTCATTATCTATCATATTATTATAGATATGGCCTCTACCCTCCTAGGGAATGCACTCTTGGATCTAATCATCACTAAAGTGGTGGTGGGAACACCAACATAGGGGTTGACTAAGGCAAGCCCTTATACACAACACAACCTTTTCCTCTTTCCTTGTGTGCAGGTTAGAGAAACAGGTTTCTGGAGCTAATTTTTGGGAAGAAGGCAGAGTAGACAGGTATAGGTCTGGTGACATCCAAGATTCTGCTAAACCCTAGAAAAGGCCTAGGGCAATCAAGCACCATAGTCCTCAGTTTTTTTTCTATAAAATCCAAGTTCTGAATCTTCCTCTGATCTTTGTTGTACTTTTTTCTTGATATTCACTTCTGGTAGTTAGTTATAATTTGATCTTCATCTCCTAGGATTTGATCATTTCTCTTCGCTTGTTTGCTGAACTTTAGTTAAACTTGGATGATCCATCTCTATACAACAAAATGGTAGAACCCCTATATTTTAGTTCTCCTTCTTGGGTAGAAGCCAAGGTAGGTCCATGTCCTAATGTTAGTAGAAGAGGGTTTTGACCTAGTTTAATTCCTTAGGCTAGATCACTCTTTTTCACATAACATTTTGGTGGACTTGTTATTTCTTGCACTTTTGCATCCTTCTTCTTTCAGATCTGAGTTTTTTCTCACTCTAGATCTGATTGGGAGTGGTTTCATTAATCATTTTGCATTCATACATAGTTAAATTGTGCATTGTTTCAAAACTAGGGTTTGTGAAAACCTTGCATTATCTTGCTAGTTTTGAACCTAGGGTTTGTAGACTTGTGAGTTGTTTTAGATCTTGTTTCATTGATTAGTGTGTTTAAATTATTTTTATTTTATATACCTTGTCATTCCTATTGTTGAAAACATTCTTGCATCCTTGCATTTAAAATTTGAAAAAGAAAAAACTTCATTCTAGGATTTGAAAAAAGCATAGTTGTCACTTTGTTTGCATTTGAAGAGGACAGATCATCATATCATAATCTTATTTTATAATTTTTGCATCAAATCTGATTGAAATTTCAGTAGTTAGTCATTTCATATTGTTGCATTGTGCATTTGAATCATTGGTATTGCTAGAAATTGTTGAAAACGATTGCATTTTGGTGTAACCTAGTTAACGGTGCATTCTAGGGTTTATGAAAGATAGTTTAATTTCAGATTTTGTTGCTGTCATTTGTATTCCAAATCTGATTTTACATTATTATATAACATTACAATTGTCATCTTGCATTAAAAATTGAAGATAGGAAAACTTTTGAGTTGTTGCATTTTGGAAAAAACATTGAAATTTGGGTTTTGATTTAATCATTGACATTGTTGATATATAAGTGGAATTGAGTAGAATTGAATTTGATCAATGGTATATTATTGCTTGAATCAAACATAAACTCAAATCCTTCTCTTGTTTCATTCATTTCTTCTATTGGTGCATCTTGTGTGTTACTAAAGTTTGTAAACGCTTTATGAGGTTTGTGACCCAGTGCCTTGATTCTAACGTTCTTGTGTGAAGAAGTTAGAAAATTATGGGTTCGAATGCTTTGTATAATGATGATACCAATACATCAGAACCCCAAATCCATAAATTCACCACATAAGAAGGTCAAACAATTCTTCTCGATATTCCTACTTCACATCTTCTTAAAGCATCAAACTTACATGAATCCATCAATATTGATGACCTTGTGGCTCATGTTCTCGAGGCTCAAATTCAGAGATTAGACATAGAGTTGGCTAATTTCCAACAATTTGTAAGCATTGAACACATAGATAAAGAAGGCCATCCCTATTTTTGAGAGTCTACAAAGTCTTGTTCTCAAAGGTCAAGAAGGATTGGAAGTCTTGTATGGCTTTGCACATATAGTGCATAACAACATTCTATCTGCAACTAGTTACACTGAAATCATCACCAATGTCACTTATTCTAATAAAATAGGGACCCAAGTGTTGGAACCCATACCTAAACTCCTTATTCCTACTTATCCTTCTACCATTCTCACCACTACTACACAACTAAGTAATAATTCTACCACATGTGTTAGGTTATCCACTGGGAATCTTGTTCACCATTATAATATCATTCCATATAGTTACAAAAATTCCACACCTAATGTCACTCCACTTACATCTAAGCCCCTATCATATTTCAAAAAGCTACTCATACACCATCACCTAGTCCTTCATTCCAATCTCTGCCCAATTCAGCTTCTGATCCTCTCATAAACCAATTATTGAAAAAAATGACCTCTATGCAACAACAATTGACTAGCATGAGTAATAGTCCACCTAAGCCTAGTATGACAACACATTATATTCACAGACCTTTGTCCTATTCCATCCTAGGAATACCTATGCCTGAAAAAATTGAAACTCCTCAGTTTGAGAAATATAATGGGAACAGAGACCCTAACAACCATGTGGTAGCTTTTACCACTGTGTAGTGATTTCTTATTTGAGGATGTGATGTTGGAAAATCTCTCTCTCTCTCTCTTCATTTCCCCCTCTCCCCCTCTCTCACTCCTCATTTCCCCCTCTCATCCCCCCTCTCCCTCCCCCTCTCTCCCCCTCCCCCTCCCCCTGCCCCTCCCCCTTTCTCCCCCTCTCTCCCTCCCCCAGTCCTCTCTCTCTCTCTCTCTCTCTCTCTCTCTCTCTCTCTCTCTCTCTCTCTCTCTCTCTCTCTCTCTTCCCATATCCCTCCCTCCCTCTCCCTCCCGCTCCCCCTCTCCCCTCTCCCTCCCTCCCCCTCTCTCATTTCCTCTCCCTCTCCATCTCTCCTCTTCTCCACTCTCTCCCTCTCCCCCCTCTGTCTCCCTCTCTGTCTCCTTCCCTCCGTCTCCCTCTCTACCTCCCTCTCTCTCTCTACCCCTCCCCCCTCTATCTCTTCCTCTCTCCTTCTCCCTCTCCTTCTTCGTCTCCCCCTCTCCCTCCTTCCCTCTCCCTCTCCTCTCTCCCTCTCTCTCCCTCTCTCACTCCCTCCCCCTTTCACTCCCTCCCTCCCTCTCCTCATCTCTCTCCCTCTCCCTCTCCCCCCTCCCCTCCCTCCCTTTCCCTCTCCCCCTCCCCCTCCCCCTCCCCTTCTCCCTCTCTCTCTCTCCCTCTCCCTCTCCCTCTCCCTCTCCCTCCCCCTCTCTCCCTCTCCCTCCCTCTCCCTCCCTGTCCCCATCTGCCCCTCTCCCGTCCCCTATCTCCCTCCCCCTGTCTCCCCCTCTCCCTCTCCCCCTTGCTCTCCCTCCCCCCTCACTCCCCCTCTCTCCCTCCCCCTGTCTCTCCATATCTCCCTCTCCTTCTCCCTCTCCCCCTCCCTCTCCCCCCTCCCTCTCCCTCTCCCTCCCTCCCCCCTCTCCCCCTTCCCATCTCCCCCTCTCTCTCCCCCTCCCCCTTTCCCTCCCCCTATTTAGATAGATTTATTTTGTTTTTAATCAACAAATCCAACTCTAAAATAACACTTCTCTGTGCCAACTTTAATAAACTATGTTTTTGCCTATCTCTATCATTGGCTCAAATGATAATATGGCAATATCTTCAATGGAGGTGGAGCAAGGTAGATGGATGTTCAGATATGTTTAGATAGAATGAAAAGGAGGACAAAGTGCTATATATTATGCAGTTGCGGGAGCTCATGACGATAAAATTTTTATGAGGTGCTGTGAGAGGCAACATAAAAATGGTGGAAAAGCTTCTTTCAATGAAAGTGATTTCAAGACAAGAGCGCAAAAATTATGTTGGGGCACCAGACGTGCTGGGTTAGACAGCACTGCATAAGCCTGATTTTGATTGCTTCTATAGTTGGAATGGTTAACATCAGAAATCAAAGAGTATTTTGAACTGGAAGAGATTTGAGACTTCGAAGCAAAATAACAGAACTGTAGAAACTCAGAAATAATAGAATTATGCAAAGAAATAGATCATATTTCCCATCACAAGATGTAGAGATATTTAAACTCTTACTCTTATTTATAGTTGCCACAATAGTTTCTCGAAAGATAGTACAGAAAAGGACTATGTACAAATTGTAGCACTACCAGAGAAGTAAGAGCTCTCATCCCAACGAGTGACATCTTCTATTGTTAGCTTTATCAAGAATGCAACTTTCACATTTTTCAAGGCTCTAGAAAACTTGAGACTGAGGCAAGCCTCAAAATTGTGTTGTTGTTAGGGCAAGATTTAGGATTTGCAAGTTAAATGACCAATTTTGACTCTAATAAAGATAGTAGAAATATTTTAGCATATAGGGTCTCTCTTTGCTGTTACGATATTGATGTATTTGAATCAAAACAAAAGTAAATCATGATTAGATAAGGTTTGTGCAATTTGATAAGTGGATGGAGTTTCTAATTTCTATAGTTCATAGGGCCATGACACTGCTTTTTGTATAACAGTTTTGGAAACTGCCATTTGGTTTTTCTATCAAAATAACTCCTGTTATTTGCTAGTTCATGAACAATTTCACCCATGCACACAAAAGGAATGGTCTGCTTGTGTATTCCTGTGAACCTACTTCTGTTTTGTTCCGTCGAACACTGAATTCTTTCTCATGCAAAAATGATATATGGGGAGGTTTACTTTCATATCTTTTTGGTTGCGATAATTGTTTGGCATTTATCAATTTGTTTCTAAAACATATTTGTTTTACTGTTGGTAAATAGTTTATAAATGAATAGGATGTTTTCTCAGATTGGTACTAAATTCTTACAACACTTTCAGGCTATAGCAGCAAATAGATTTGCCAAAGAACAAGGGAAAGGGAGGAAAGAATAGAAAGAGGAGAAAGAATGAGGCCGATGATGAAAAGAGAGAGTTGGTCTTCAAGGAAGATGGGAAAGAGTATGCCGCTGTGAGGCCCTTTGCATTGATGGGACCAAACGTCTCTGTCATATCCATGGCAAGATGCATAAGAAGGTATGGATTACTGCTGGTACATCATCCTAGTTGGGGTCAAAGATTACCAGGATGATAAGGCTGATGTTATCTTGAAATACATGCCTGATGAGGCTAGGTTTCTCAAGCCCTATGGTGAGCTTCCTGATAATGTCAGGCTCAATGAAGGTATTGCTGGTATGGACGAAGATGAAGAAGGTGCTGGTGATGACTATATTGAATTTGAAGATGAAGATATAGATAAAATCTGATCCATCTTTACCACTAGTGTAATACGTTAGTGATGTTTCCCTAGTATATGAGTTTTTAGGATGCTTGTTTAGATTCTATCAGAAGGTGCAGGGTTTACTATGTATTTATTCGACATTCTTAGCAGAATATAAATGTAGTTTGCAAACTAGTAAGAAAAGACATGAAATAGAGAATTTTTCATCTCTGCTCCAATCAGAGACATCTAGAGGGGCATATATATAAAATAAAAAGGGGATGGTGATCTTAATCAGATATGTGACAAACTAGGTAATGTCTTAGACCATATGGGTATATGAAGTTTTCATAACTAAACTGTCAATCTCATCTAAACTGCTATAATGGGATAAAATCTCAGATGTCCAAATGAAAAATTATATGCATTATTCAAATAAAACTAGACTGTGTATGATGATCTACCTTGAATAACAAAACAATGAATCTCATCTCAACTGCAATAATAGGATCAAATCAGACACCAGATGCAAATTATAACTAACATGCTGATTATCTTCTCTTTTGTTTAAGAAACAAACCAAGTGATGATGTCTTAGACCTTGTGGGTATAAGAATTTTTCATAACAAAACCATGAATCTCATCTTAAGGGGATAAAAATCCCAGATACCCAGATGAAAATTTGATTGCAGAAATGTTTTTGAAAACTGATTAATTTTACCTGTGGCCAGTCGGATGAATCCATGCAGATTTGAACAGAACTGAGCATCATTGTGCTGCCAAAAAAACAAAAACACAATCTCCACTGCAATTATTACTAGGCCACCTTACGGATAATCCTGTGTGTCATAGCAAACAAACAAAAATGAAACTCTGGCGACTGAAAAGAATCGAAGAAAGTTTGAAGGAATGTTAAAGCAGAGAGAAGGAGAGAGAGAGAATGGTGTGAAGAGCAGAAGAAGAAAGAAGACTAACTGTATGTCAGGCCATTAATTGTGGGCAAGGATAAAGAAGACTAACTATATGTCACGCTGTTTCTGCTGGTTCTTGTTCTTTGTCGCAGCTTTGGTTGTTGGCTGGTGGGGGTATTTTTCTAAGCCAATGTCGTCCAACAATCCTTTGAATTTCTCCCACAATCCTCTGACTTTCCAGCCCAAAGGCATGAATGGAGGAGGAACGCCTTCTTTGTGGGTACAGCCTCTTACAGTCTTCCCGCCACTCCTACCAAGTCCAGAATGGATATCTTTCAAGCGGAATGCCCAGAATGGGCCGAGGGTGGAGTCCGCGCAAATTATAAAGATCTACGGCAGGCTCAATACTATCTTAATGTTAACGGTAACATAAGAGCTGCTTTTCTTAACAGTAACATAAGAGCTGCTTTTCTTAACAGTAACATAAGAGCTCCTTTTATAACTAACGACTAACGGCCATTCCAACATATGTGGATGGATGTTTGGTGTTTATGACTAAGGTCATTCAAAAATAAGGGTAAGTGGAGGTACTTGTGGGTGTACAAGTGGGTGGTTAGGATGATCTTTTGGTACTTGATGATAAGATAGTAAGAGGTGTATAGAAGGAACTTGTTGCCTCGGTTGAGGAGGAATCCTAGGAGTAGGTAGAATTGTGATATGTCTTAATTATTCTTCTAGAATGCCAATCTACACAAGTAGAAGTTTCATAGTAATAAGGAAAACCCCTTCCTATAATTCTTTCTTTAAGTCTAGTCGAATCTTAAATTGCATTATATCACAAGTTTCACTCTTAAGTTTGCCTTGTATTTTTAATGTCACTTCTATATATTTCAATGGTTATGTGTGTATTGTTTGTTTGGTTAGAGTTTGTTTGAAATCTTTTTTTTTTCTTTGGATAATTTGTCGAAGACATTTTAATTCTTTTGTTTGCTTTTCTAGTTTTATAACATTTTTAGTTTTTTAAATAAAACAATCAATTTGGTGAAAATGACAAAATAAGTTTAATCTATTTGCTTAAAATAAATAAATTAATATAATTTCAACTTCATTACATGAGTATACAAGTCTTTACTTTTTTTTGGAATAAATGAAATACAACTAACTTAATTGATTAATTAAATAGCTAATCAAATGAAAGTAATTTAACAAATGAATTTGATTAATTTGTTGGAAATAATATTACTTAAATGGATGTTGTTGACTTTTACCTTTTCAAAATAAACATAGTAATATTTAATTACTTTTTTTTGAAAATAAAGCAATAGTTGGATTTTATAGATGTAAAAATCAAATTTTATATTTGCACAAAAACAACAATGCTTTAAATAAACATGTAGGAATCTTTTGTAATAATAAATATTTATATATAGAAGAATTAGTCATTTATATACAATAGATAACCTTTTCCTTTTGAAGATTGAGAATAACTTTTTGAAGAAAAACACAAGCAAGAAGCTATTTTTTTACTCAAATCTTAACAATATTTTCTCTATATTTTTAAGGTTTTTGTTACATATTGATCTTAAAAATGTTATCTTAGTAGGAACCTATTTTCTATTGACTTATTCCTAGTATCTCCTTAGAAATTACCTCTTTGAAATCTCATATACTTGTAAGAGGATGTTGTGGGGAAATCCTCTCAAGATCTAAGTTTCTAGAAAACTAAATGAATTTATTTTAAAGAGAAATAATTAATTCATATGCTTTAGAATATTGAAACAAAGAAACAAGAACAAACAATGATAATAACAAAAACAAACATAGAATAAATGTTTTTATTTTAATTTGATATTCTAATAAATGAAACTAAACCAATGTAAACAATCTTTTTAGAGAAAATATTTTTCTAATCTATTACAAAGACAACTACAATAAATCAACTAAATAGAACATCCACACTTAGAGATAGATGCGTTTTAGGCATAGAGCAAACTTTAGTGTGGCTTGAGTCCTTAGGAATCCATTTATTTCTTTGTTCCTTCTAGTAGTTATTCATGGATTAGTCTCCTAAAGTAAAGAGGGAAGGAGTATAAATCCTAAAGATTCTAGGTTAATGTTGAAACAAGTTGGATGAACAAATAAATAAAATGAATTCTCAAAAGGAATGGCCATGTGAGAAAATGTTGGCAAAGGGCTCGATACCAATTATATAGTTTTTAGGAGCCTCCAATGACTCAAATTAGATATTTTATAAGCAATGGATAAAAAAAAACATTTATGTGAATTATGGATCTAGATTGAGGCTAACTAAAGGAAGGAAAAACAAAGAACTCAAGGTGAAAAGTATTTTGAAATAAAATTACTCATATGAAAAAATTGCAAAAATTCACCACTTTCACATGAATTTGTTGGGGTAATTGCTTAGTTGATAATTACCATAGATAATAGATCAAACATCATGGTGAATGGATAAAAGTTCAATGAATAGATAAAATACCATAGTTAAGGTTGATATAATGCCCTATAGTTTCTTACTTTAGTAAATGTTGGTGTATAACTCCTATATTTTACACTAACTTAATCATAATTAGGCGATTTCCCACATGTTCTTTGACTTTGTCTAAATTGTTGGTCGTTTGGGAGATGTGTCATTCCAATGGACACTTCGCCGCTATTGTCATGGGTAGTTGCACTATTCCTATGGGTTGTAAGTCACCACCTATCCTTGTTTTGTGGAGAGTCGGGTACCCAACTTCTCCTATTTATATCTTCTCATTTGTTAATACATTTGTTCATTTTCACTTGCAACCTCGTGCTTGTTGTATCTCCATGATCTTGGCAGTTTCTACATGGTATCAAAGCCTTCGTGGTTAGCTTCAAGCCGTTTATTCACTATGCATCTCGTTCCATTGAAGCCGCGCTTCATTTCTGTGAGGTATTTTCTTGGTTCATTTGTATTTGGTTTTGTTGTTTAACACTGTTTTTGCTGTGTTTACTGTGAAGTTCGAATTGCCCATAGAGGGCATTGTCTTGATACCATAAAGCGGCCAAAATCAGCCCACATCACCGTCTCAGAACGCCCATTATCGGGCATGTGTTTTGGAGGTCAGAACACATCAAAAACACCTCATACAGGCATGTTCTAGAAGGCACCTACTAGCCCACGAAAGGGCATACGACAGTGTCTTCCAATGCTCACCATGTGAGCTCCAAGACACAGGGAGAGGTGCTTTGCAAGCACCTATTCTCTTGCAGCTCGTGTCCCTCATCGCCGCCCTCCACACAGCAGGTTTCACATGCCTCTACTAGGCACCCTTCGAACGTTGTAGCAGGGGTTGATGGCCCTTCTCATCAGGTCAACTCTGCTCGTCCTCCATGTCGCCTTTCTCTGTCCTCCGGTTGCCTGAAAAGTGGCACCCAAGTGTACCTGTCTACCTCGAACTTGGCATGGGACTAGCCCTTGGTCATATGGATTAATAATCACCTGGTCGTGCTCCCCCAATGGGGGCTAAACTTTTGCCTCTCAATAAGTTTTTTCTCTCTTAACAATTCTATGCAAAAAAAATTTTTCCAAGCACATTGGAAAATTTTTCTAGAAGATGTATTTTTTTTGTGAATGCAAAATTTTTAAAGGGCCATAACTTTTGCAAAACCACTCGAAATCGAGTCATTCTTTTTGCAAAAGTGGTTCTTTTTTCGTCCCCAATCCAACTAACCTGATATTGCACTACAATTATAAAGTGCCTGATCAGGGTATTTTAGGGTGATTGCATGCACTTCTTCTACTCATTGCACCATTTGGGGGGCAATTCAAATCAAAGTTATGATATGATGTCGATACACTAAACTATAAAGTGCCACTTTAAGGCGGGTATCAAGGAAAAGTGCTAAAAAGCACTCAAACTAAAGTGCCACCTTAACTTTAAAAAAAACTGAGCATTAAGAAGTCTTCACCACTCAAAAGGGTTAAAAAGGTAATACAATGCCACCGTCAAAAACATAACTTAATAGATGGGTCCTTACTTCAATAGTGGGTGATCACATGTCACCTTTCTTTGAATTGTTTGTGAGAATCCAAACTTGCAATACTTACAGAATATTAATGGACGGTGTCTATCATGATGTTCTTGGAAAAGGGACTGTAAAATTGGGAAATGGTTTTGTACATAATGTATATTGCATTCCTGATTTATTGAAATATTACCTCTTAGTGTATGCACTCACAAATTCTGAGAAGACAGTTGAGTTCACAATAACATCAGCCCTCATTCGAGAATCCAAAGATCAAAAACTTGTTGCAGTAGGCAAAGTTTATCACTTTGATTGTGCCTTCATCTTTTCGCATTTTACATCTGGTGAAGAAGATAATCAAGAGGCAACTTCAGAGCCAAGTGTCCACTCACGGCTTATCTCAGTTGGTTCCATATAGCAAGTTGAATGAACTCCACTAGCATCTTTATTTGTAAATACACCCATGTAGTGTCATGTAATTGAAAGTGTAAAGGGAATTAGGAAATTGTACTCACACTAAACTTTAAAGTGTAATAGGGGTTGTAACAATCACAACTTGAATCGCACAGATTCTTATCTCATTCGTATGTGCGCTCAATGCACATCCTTGTTTTTAGTTGTTCAAAATATTTCTTGGACCTCCATCCTAGTCTTCATCCTTTGATCACTACCAAACTTCAATTAGTTTGCTCAATTCTCTTTGAATCAATGGAGTGGCAGAATTTACTACTACAACATGCTTTAGGAGTTCCTCATACCTATAGTGCAGTCTACATTAGCATCACTATCCTTTAGGGGGGCTATCTAAGTCTTTCTCTTTGTTTTTTCTCTTTTTGGAGGAAAGTTTTTTCCCACAGGGTTTTCTTTCTTTCTCCACTTTCTGAGAGATACATTTTGTAAATGGGTACCTAATCAAGCACATAACTAAGACCCATTCTTCATAAACTCGCCTAAGCTATGCTTAAGGGGGGTGTTGGTGTATAAATCCTATAGTTTACACTAACTTAATCATAGTTAGGCAATTTCCCACATGTTCTTTGACTTTGTCTAAGTTGTTGGTTGTTAGGGAGATGTGTCATTCCAATGGATAGCTAGCCGCTATTGTCTTAGGTAGTTGCACTATTCATATGGGTTGTAAGTCGCCTCCTACCCTTGTTTTGTGGAGAGTTGGGTATCCAACTCCTATTTATATCTTCTCATTTATTAATACATTTGTTCGTTTTCACTTGCAATCTCATTCTTGTTGTATCTCCATGATCTTGGCAGTTTCTACAGTAAATACTAATGTTAAGATAAAATTTCAAGGACTTTATGAACTATTTATCAAAATATTATTGTCTATATTAATCTTATTTTACCAAATTAATTATCCTTAATGGAGCATACATATAAAGTGTCTTACCCAAATAATAGTTGACTAGGTAGAGGTTAATCTTTATTTATTTTATACCTTGAGGCTTTTCTAGGCTATTCTTAGTCATAGCTCCCATTATTTGTGTTGGAATTAGCTAAGGATGCTCTACAACTTGATCAACACTCTCACAATATGGAAATCAATAAATAGAGATTAAGAAGATGATATTGATGAACCTTATTGAGCATTAACATATTTTGATCTAACTTACAAATTTACATGAAAATGCCTCATTATATAGGCATGAAAGAGACAATCCACCTTGCATGTGGATTGACAAGTGCCCCATGATGTGGTACATGCATGAAGACAAGTGTTATATAAGGTGTCAACCTTTGGATCACTTAGAGTGTGCAAACCAACAACCTTGTGTGACAAGTGTTGGATGACTACAAACAGCCTTTTGAGGTGAGATGGAAAGTCTTCCTTCCTCAAAAGGTATGCACACAAGTCTTACCAAACAACTAGGTAACCTCTAACCTCTAAAAGGTTGTACATTTAGTTAGACAATATGTTGTCTAACCTCATCAACCTAAGTACACTTAAGCTATAGTGAATAGATAAATTATTCACTCTAACACCCCCCTTAGGTGATACTTGGGGAGATCACAAAAGTGCAATAGATACAAAGATATGGGTCCCAACTACGAGGCCATGTTAGGTACCCATGTACAAAGTTTCCCATAAGGTGGAATAAAGGAGAAAACCCAGTGGGAACAAAAGTCCTCTCCAAAAAGAGAAACAAAATGCATGAAAACCAAACAAGTGAAGAAGAAGGATGAGCTTATATCATTACCCCCTAGAACAAATTCTATCACACATGTACAATGAATTTCCCCAAAATAGGAGATACAACTTAGAGAGACTTGGAAGGCCCCCATAAGATATGTTGCAGTGTGTGTAGATGCTTGATAAAGTATGTTAAAGAGAATCCATGAACATTGAACCACATTTCTCCCCTTAGGAAGAAATTTAACTATAGTAGTTTGTAAAGAATCTTCCCATTCTGGATAGGAACATATAAGAAGAAGTAGGAAGGTCCCTACATTACGAAAATGATTCAAAGACTTGGATGATGCCATTAATGTCTTTGAAGAATGCTCAATAATCTCAAAGCCAATGCTGACATGTGATGAATGCTGATGGAACGAACTAGGTATCATAGAAGATGTGGTAATAGGGACCATAGATGTATGGTGATAACTGGAACCATAAGAATTTGATACTGTCAAGCTATAGAAGTAGATGTAGGCAAAGGAAGAGCAATCAAATCTAAAGAAGACAAGGTAGATGCAACTTCACCAAAGCTATCATCGAAAAGAAGACGAATGTCCTCAATGACGTCTCCCAAATCTACATCCCAATGTGGTGGATCTAGAAAGAGGAGATCAATGTCTTAGTGCAATGAATCACTCAAGGCCATGGAGATATCAACTCGAGATTCAGATGTAGCAATAGGTGTTTGGGGTTGCAATCTGACAAGGGAGTTTTAGACAAACATGTCAGAAATAAGGAAACATTGTGTCATCATGTTGGTTTCCACAATAGGTGCAATTGTAGGTAGAATATGGAGCATCCAAAACATACATGATCAAATGCTAGTGTTGACCCCCCTAAAATTATTAGATTTCCCCCCTAATTAGGTGACCACCCCTAAATTTTGGCACTTTATAACTTAGTGCATTTTATAAAATAAATATGACCAATGCATGGGAAAATGGAAAACATGCAATTTTGTGAAAAACGGTGCTCAATTATGAGCTACCGAGGAAAAGTTATTACAATAACAAGTTCTCGTAAAATGAGCCTCTTTCCAAAACTACAATTTATTGAAGCAAAAAAATGCCTATAAGCCTGAGAAGACCTAGTCTTCGAACTACTCGTTGGAATCGACAGGAAATGAATATTACAAAGGTTTGATATGTGAGTGGGAATTGGCCTCTTGCCAACTCGAGCCTCACATTTCATCTTCTACAAGGTGGATAGTCAAGGTTTGAAAACCTTAAAATACCATAAATATGCTCTCAAGAAAATACAATTTTTGTGGTTATAAATTTTTTAGCAAAAGTTGTAACTATATCATTAAAAAATGTTAGTGTTTGAGGTGTAGAAGTCCAAAGAGGACTCAACCTACGTGCAAAAGAAAAGGAGGATCCGATGCAACATAAGGCTGGATCTTGAGGCTGATGATTCTGTGAAGAGTCTAGAATAAGATTGTTGATTAGTAATCTAAAGGTGAAGGGTCCTAAATAGGACTGTGTATGGCTATTGAAGAGGCTCTGATATGGTACAAGTAGAGCAAACCTCCCTCTCATGAAACATTCACCATAAGTAGATTGGGATGAAAAAAATAGTGATCTTGGGCAACCTTCTATCAAACTGCAACCTTAAACAACAACTACCATTGAATGTGAAAGCTAACTGTGTATTTGAATCAGCAAACAATGACCTTCAATGTTTACAGGCTGCAAGATGGAAATACCAAATAGTTCCTATGACTGGAATGAAGACCCTCAAAATGTAACTAGATATCTTCCAACAACAACTGTGAACCTTTGTGGATGTTATCAATGGTGTTGAAAACCTAAAAAAAAACCTCGCACAAGAGATGGTGACTAGGGAGAGTGTAGGTGCATTTGACAAAGAATGACCTAGATGTCCAAAGGTAGGTCATTGATTTTTCTAGGGTCAATAGGGCCACAATAGGGCTAAGACTTCTTGCTAGGGTGTGGCTCTTGGCTAGGCCTGTTATATGTGAAAATGAAGATATGGTTGAAAATGTAGTTAAATAGATTCAATCAAACCGTCCTTTCACATTAACATTCAAGGACATAGATTGAACTAAGTCACTACTGATGAAAGTGGACTCAGCTACAAGTTTGATTTCACTATGGAATGATAAGGAAAGATAGAATAGATTGATGATTTTGTCAAACCCTAATCTGGTTAAGCCTTAAATCGTAATTTGATATGAAATTGTAAACAAACAAATGAAACATGACAAATGCTCGCACAAGGAGGCACTAAATATAGATTAGAAACATACAAAGATTTGGAATTTCAGAGGCAAAAAATTTAAGGACACAGGGGCGGGTGCCCATGTCTAATAGGGCAACTTTTCTACGTATCTAGGACAATGATCTATATCAGACTGCAACTTGCTTCAAAGTTTCCAAAAATACTAAAATGGAGGACTTGTGGGTGGGCGCCCAAGTCTAGTAGGGAATATTTTCTACTCTTTTCTTCAAATCCTGATTCTTTATCTTTTGATCTACTTCTCTGCAACTCCACTCTGTCAAATCCCACACCTGTAATCTGCAATCATAAAGAGAGGGTTTTGGGGGTTGTGGTGTTTAGGAGCTTGCCTCGGTCAAGCCTCAAAATGGAATTCAAGCCTTCCAACACTATTGTTAGATAGAGTGTATGCCCTTGCATGGCAGAGGAAAAATCCAATGATGAAATAAATTGATTGAAGCACAATAAGATGTCATGTTAGAGTAGAAAACCCTCACAGAGATGAAGAGCCTTCAAATCATGAGGAGATGGATTGATGAAGCCAAATCTGCAACAAACATAACACAATACTACTCTGCAACATAATGAATGCCTTGAATATCCTTACCTTAATATCACAAGTTCACATTATCCATCTAGGTGTAAAATGAAGTCATAAACCTACTTAAATATGCATTCCTGCTAAACTTTCATATTTCAAATTGAAAAGGCCGAGAAGGGAAACCTTTTTAAAGGTCATATGCTGACATCCTTAAATTTAGGTCTTGACAAATCAGTGTGGACTTGGGCATGGGCATCGAAGTACCAAGGCATGATTTAGGTCTTGATTAAAGTTTAGAATGATCCCCTAGGCCCCATTCGACATGGGTTTTAGGGGAATTTGCTCTGGGATACATTTTAAACATGCATGATTAAATTAAGGGGATTGAGGAGCTAAACTAGGAGGTAACAAGCATAGGGAAATTTTTTACAACATAACAGGGCCTAACAGTATTCAACACAAAAAACTACCGCTTGCCTTGCTTTCATGCAGGTTACGACAACATACAAGGGTCACAGACCTTGATGAGGTGGTGAGCCTCCACTAGAATTGCCTACGTCCACAAAATCTACTGAGCCTATAGATGGAAGCCCCAAACTTCTGAAAAAAAAGGTGACGAGACTGTAGAAGAAATGGTACATAGCAAATTTGCCCTACAGTTGAACAAACTTACCCTTCAAATGCCTACATAAACAAAAGAATTGACCCAAAATCTTTGTAGAGGCCAAATGATCACTTGGTCTGCCAAAGATTTTACAAAATGTAACCAAAAAATGTCAATTTTGTAGAGAGAAAATTTGACCTTTGCAAAAAAAATCATTTTTGTATAAGAAAAATTGCCCAAAATGCAAAAGCTCCAAAATTTGATTTTTCTAAAAAAATCTGGGGTAGGGGCAAAAAAAAAATAATTTTTTTTACAATGAAGCTCAATCCGTTTCACTCAAGGACGCATTGAATTTAGCCTCACCTCCAGATTCCCTCAAATCAAAGAGCATGTCTGCACATGGCTCTGATACCATGTTAGAATTAGCCAAGGCTGCTCTACAACTTGATCAACACTCTCACAATATGGAAATTGATAAATAGAGATTAAGAAATCGATGAACCTTATTGAACATAAATGTATATTGATCTAACTTACAAATTTACATGATAATGCCTCATTATATAGGCATGGAAGAGATAATCCACCTTGCATGTAGATTGACAAGTGTCCCGTGATGTGGCACATGCATGAAAACAAGTATCCTATAAGGTGTCAACCTTTGGATCACTTGGAGTATGCACACCAACAACCTTGTGTGATAAGTGTTGGATGACTACAAAGTGCCTTTTGAGGTGAGATGGAAAGTCTTCCAACCTCAAAAGGTATGCACATGAGGTTTACCAAACAACTAGGTAACGTCTAACCTCTAAAAGGTTGCACATTCAGTTAGACAAGATGTTGTCTAACCTCATCAACCTAAGTACACTTAAGCTATAGTCAATAGATAAATTATTCAATCTAATAATTTGTGATGTTTGACAATGTGTGGAATCCTAATACCAAATTCTCTCCTATCTTCTTAAATCATTTTTATGACATGTTGTCCAATAGGTGAATCTTTCATTCAACAAATGTATTCTGAATGGTTCAAAAACATGTGATTTTTCTAGACAACCTTCATGTAATACCCTACATGTTACAAGAACACGCACAATTGTAGTGGAGTTCAAGCTTCTTAACTTTATTCTCTAAATTCAAAATAGATTCTTATGTCCCCATTCTTTTGGAGATAGGTAGGTATCTATTGATAGATTTTCATATTGTTGAGGTAATTTGATCACTTGTGGGTTGTTTGTACCAATCATTACTGTTACTAATTTTGGTTCACACTAAATTTAGTTAGACCTAAGTGCAATTGTTCAAAAGGAATAAAAGAAATCTTTGAGGTTATTGTATTTAATGAACTATTGATGTCTTGACAAAGCAGAGATGGAATTCAGTTGACAGGATAACCCATTAGTTTAATCAAGACCGATGAATCATCATGACAAGAGAATTAGGTTGTCAAGGTATCAATCATTCAAGAAATATAGTTGATTTAACATAGTGTTATCTTTCAAGAGTTTTAAGACAGATTGATTATTCAGTTGATCATATTTGAAAGAAAGAAAGAAATGTATTTATTTGAACTGTTATTTCATGTCATATTTAGAACATACAATTCAGTATCTGTTACTCTATCCTATGCATTGATTGAAAAATAAATATACATACATCAAGTGCATAAGATAGATTAACTTATTATGTATAAAAGAAGTGTTCAAATGTGTCCCACACAAGTCATGGGAGTAACTAGACTGAGCAATACAGACATGCAAGCTATACATTTGATGATAAAAGAAATAATAAGAACATATGATAAAGATAAACATCCATCATTGCCTGAACAAGAAGGTTGTTTTGTTGATGTTGATCTTTAGTCTTCATCTTCAACTCCTATCATTAGTTGAACTTGCAAAAAAAAATTGGGGAAAGTCCTGTTAGAGCTCCGGATGTTTAAAGTTATCATATGCTTTATCATGTAGACATATCAACTTGTCACATCATACATTTCATATGAAAGATCAAATCAGACATGTGCCATAAATCAGAATATCATGAAGAGGATCAATCAATACCATCAGGTATGTTTTTTATGCTAACTTGTTTGTTCATTGTGCAGGTATAGGAAAAGTAATGTTGCTGATTTGGAGACATTAAAGCATGTGGAAAAAATGTGGCTCCCACAAGGGTTGAGCCCATCATGCTTAAAGTGATACCATTACATGTTATGCTATATCCAATAGCTCATCAGTGATCAAATTCCAAATGATATGCAAGAAACAAGGTACTATTCTACTTTCTTTATCATTAATGAGGTGTGATTTTTCATAACAGTCCTCTGCCATCAATAGATACACAAAGAATAGTACAGAAAGAACAGTCAAGGAAAAAAAGACACATATGCCAATCAAGTCTCAAATGCATATTAGATAGAAAGAACAGGCTATAGGAGCCATCTCAAAGTACAATAGGTATTTATTTCATCTTAGGTGAATAAATATTATGAACAAATGATAAATGCAGCTACAGTGTGAAGATATGCTACAGAAGCCTTCATTTTTCACACAACAGTTGAAGGCAAATCACTAAGTCACATTGATGTGTTCATAAAGATCAAGTACAGTTGAAACAAGTGATACAGATCTTCCCTCATGAAGGACAGAAGGTACAAAGTACAGAAGTAAAAGGTAGACTGTAGAACACCAATACAATAGTATATGCCATCAACGAAGGAGATCACTGTTCCAAAGAAACTATCAATCAACAAAGGTGCAATCAAGGGTGTTCACAAGCTTACCAAGCAATAAGCACCATAAAGGTTTTCATATATGCCATTTAAAGATATACAAGGTGGACATTGCTTGTTAAGAAGGAGATCATTATGATAAATAAGAGGTATGACATTCATCACAGTTACCCTCAAATCAATACATGTCATAGTGACAAAAAGCAGTTATGCATAAGTATAGGAAGGCATAACATGTTAAGAAATATACATGAAGATAAAGTGCAGCTGCAATTTGCAAAGAGAACAGTCATAGGATATGGAACAATCAAGATGGAACAGTCAACATGAGCAATAGACGACAGTCCTAAAGACTGTAATAAAGCATATATTTACCACTTTTTGTTGTGAATGAGGTGTAAAATTGCTATTGGTTATTAGTAATGACAAACAAATTCTTGACACAGTCAGAGCAGAAAGAAAGAGTTATCTCTTCAAGGAAGTAACAGGTATTTTTTTTTATCAAAACCCATATCTCTATCAAAGGCACAATCAAGGATTATAAAGAAAAGGAGAGGATAGAGTTGTTATGGCCATGCACAGAAAGTATTTTTCTTCTTCAAGAAAATGTAAAATGCTCATATATATACTTTTAAAACCCTTCAAGTAACAAGGCACGAAGGATTATGTAAAAGAACAACACACAACAACTATGGTCATGGCTAGGAGAGGCCTTTTTCTCCAAAATATCAACTAACCATGTTATCTTCGAAACCCTTGTTATATATTTATTTTGAGCCTCGAGTTACAAATATGTAAAAAGAGATTAATGATGGAAGAAAGAAAAATACAGTAACTATGGCTGCAACCTTGTGGGCCTTTTCCTCTAAAGATTTCAATAGACCCACATCATTTTTAAAAAAAACCCTTGTCAAAGAATGGAGCAACAATCAAAGGGAACATATAAAAGAAAATGGAGCTTTTCCTCGTGTGTTTGCAGGAGAAGAACCTACGGGAAGCGACTTGGTTTTGTCTTGAAAAGCCCTTGGAAAATGTATGAGAACAATGGCCACAAAACACACAAAGAGGAGCAAAAAGATAGTAAGAAACCATAAATGATACCTTAGAAGCCACGGCCTATAGGCCCTTTTCCTACACATGAAAATCAAGAAGTGTTTGAAACCAAGAAACAATGAACTTACCTCCATTCCCCGCCATAGATTTTGCAAGAAACCATCAAGTTTTGTACAGGAAAATGAAGAAAAACTTCAAACCTTAAGCAGGCAGCATGGTAGTAGGTCGACAGAGCTCAGGAGCAGTGAGAGACCAAATGAAAAGTTTAGGGCTACAAGTTCTTTTTGGTCGATGTCGACATCATCTTTCTTGATTTTCTTTTGACTTCAAAGAAACCAAAAAATCATTACCTTCAAATCACCTCGGGGTCAAGACTTGCATGGTATCCAAGACCTAATGATAATGCCATAAGGGGCTTATGAGGGCATATTTTATTATTGCCTTTGATACCTTTTCAAAAGGTAAAAAATAATAATCATACAAAGGTAAGATTTTATACCTTATCCTTTCCTTTTTTTTCAGTGAAGACCAAAAGTCAATAGGCCAAGCGATTCGAAGATATTTTGTTTGCAGGTGAAGTAATGCAGGGAGACATAAGGTATCATATGTATATTGATTTATTTTCTTGCATGAAGGCATATTGTAATGGGAGATATAAGGAAAAAATTGATATACATTGATTTATATATGCATGGAGTATAAATGCAAGGGAGGCATAAGGGATATTGTCTTATTCTTTTTCCTTGTATTTAGGAGGATGAAATATGATGCATGGAGTAAATGTGCATGTCATAACCTATGTATGCATGGAGTTATAAGGATGTTAGAAGTGAATGCCATATGCATGCATGATGTCCTAATTTATTTAGGCATCAATTTTGAGGCATTGAGATAGTCATATTCATGCAAGGGAGTCATAAGGGGGTATTTTTATCTTTTCTCTTATTTTTTGCATGATTATGCAAAGTATAAATGTAAGACAAATAATAAAGTACTACCATTATAAATTACTTTATTATTTTGTTGCAATTTGTAAAATCAAATGAGATAGAACAAGTTGTAACTAATAGTAAAGTAATCATGCAAATGATTACTTTATTATTTTTCCCACATTCCTAAAATCATGCAAAACTAAGAGAAGAAGATAATTGAGGCTTTTGGAGGCTTTTTGCATGTTTTTGGGCCATTTTTAGAGGGTTTGGTCAATTCTTGGTCAAACATATAGAGAGGTCCAGATTGGAGCTATTTTTGCTCGATTTGTGGCAATTTGAGCCCTTATTTTTAGGGATTTTTGAGTTTGCTCGTGGATCACTTTGGAGGGCTTATTTTTAGAGGCAGTTAGCTGTTAGTTCATTTTTTGCATGCCTCTTAGTGAGAGCAAGCTATATATTGTAAAGGAAAACTTGTTTTTTCTAGTTCTTGCATTCTTTTCTCTTTTGCACATTGAAAGACAAGAGGTTTTGTAACTCATCTTTGGAGTTCTTGCCTTTTTGCTCTTTTACACTTTGAGAGAGAAGAAGGTTTTGTAGCTCATTTTTGATAGTTTTATTGAGATCAGCATGTTACAGGTTCCATTTTTGTCTCTCTTGCAATATTTCCTTTATTTCTTGGAATCAAGTAGTTGCCTTTCCATTTGATGCTAATTGTATGAAGTGATTTGATAAAGTTTTATTGTGTTTAATCATTAAAACCTTTAAAATTATTGTCTCACTCTTACTTGCAGTATTAAGTATAGTGATATTACAGGTCTTAGGTTGTGTTACATAAAATAATTCTTTATGTTGTGAAAAGTCATTTTCCTTCATAAGGAGTTAATTTTCAAGCCTTCCTCAGAAATACTTTTTGTGATATTTATGCCAAGATTAGATTGTGTGGGTCAAATTTATGAATTCTATTGTGAACTAGATTGCAATTTTCCATCTTTACTAGGTGCATCACCAAATTTTATAGTTTTATTTCCTTATAGTTTCCTTCTTTTAAAGGAACCAACCCACAATCTGGAGGTTCAAACTCACTATAGGTCACCCACATCTTGAGTTTGTCCCCATGTTTTGAAGGATTGCAGAGTGTCACAACTTTGCATAAGGGTGTAATCCTCATCGACAACAATTACATGGCTTATTTTTGTTATGTGTGTTAGGGTTTAGGTAGATCAGAGCAATAAACACTAACAATTATATGAAGATTAAATAACCCAAATATAACAATGAAGATTAACACAAAAGAGATCAACACAAAAATTTAACGTGGTTCACCTAATATGGGCTACATCCACAGAAACTCGACCATCTAATGATTTTATTAGCCAGTGCAAAACAAATTACAATCTCATGAATTCCACACCCGTAACATACA